>JAUMJL010001132.1:0-1207181 GCA_033558185.1 Dromococcyx pavoninus | reverse complement strand
GGTGGCTCGGAACTGGGGGCGGGAGCGTAGGGCTGGGTTCGCGGGGCTGGAAGCGATGAAGTAGCGCACGGGTGCGGCGCGGGGCTCGGGGAGCGGGGTGTGGTGCCCGTGGATGGGGGCGTGGTGGTGGAGGCGGGGCGGGGGCGGGGCGGAGTCGGTGCCCGAGGGCAGTGGGAGGGTGGGGCAGCAGCGGTGAGTGGGTGAAGCGGCCTTATATTCGCTCCCCATGCTGGCCTTGTGCGTGGGGGCGGCTCGCAGGTAGGCGTGAGAGGGCGGTGCCCGGTGCGAGGCAGCCTGGTTTCCCGCCGTGACCGCCCGAGGGGAGTCCGTCCCGCAGGGGTCGGGGCTCCGCGTCTGGCTGAACCCCGGGCCCGGCGGGGGCCGGGGCTGTGGGTGTGCGGCGCCGGGCCGGGCGGACAATGGGGCAGCGAACCTCGCAGCCCATGGGGTCTGCAGCCTCGGCTCCCAGCGAGTTTCCGCAGCTCGGCTCCCCTGGAATAACCCCCGCTCCCGGGGACAAGGGGCACTGAGTGTAGGAAGGGTGGGTAGAGAGACAATAGCGGGAGTGTGGAGCCAGGCGAGGAAATGTGTTTTTAGCAGCTTCTTAATGGGTGTGTCGCTGTTTCACGTTATATGAGATGGGTGCAAGTGTGTTACCGAGAGCTCTTACAATAAGAGATTATTTCTTCTGTAATGAGTAGTAGGTGTGTGGAGTGGACCCATTATGGTCCGGAATGGACCCAGAAAACCAACGCGGAAGAAGGCTGTAGGCAGTCCTAGATGGACGAGACAAACGAGCATCACTGGAGAAAGTGGTAGGGCAGAAGGATGTAAGCAAAGGACGAAATGTAATAGGAAACATGGAAATAGTAGAAAGGTCACGCTTGTAAATACATGTGGTACTGAGAGTAGAGCTGAATTACGGTATAAAATGAAGAAGGTGGTTACTTCTTGTGGGCTTTTGAGAAATGACAATTGTATACAATGTACCTTATTTTGTCCTTTTTCACAGCCTTTGTTCAGCTCAGCTTAAGGTTGAAGGATACTAACAGAAAATAAGATCCAGAATCTTTCATTTTCTTATAAAGAAGAAGGGGAGGGAAGAGGAGGGAAGGTTTTTGTTTAGAAAAAAATCTAAAACTCTATTTTCGTTAGTAATTTGCAGTTGGAAACTAAAGATACTTCCTTCTTAATAATAAAGGGTTGGGTAATTTTTTTCATCACTTGTTGTAAGTGCAGTAGGGAATGGTCACTGCACTTTAATTGTAATTTTTTCTCCCCCAGTTGTCATTTCAGTGTGCCCAAATATTATAATTGTCTCAGAAAAGACAGGGATCTTGAGTGCCTAATAGTGACCTCTGACTTCCTGAAGTTAAGCAATTGGTCACAGAAGTGTTGAATAGCAAAGATTCTCAGCTTCTGTTTTTCCAAAGAGTGTGTTAACATGAAATGAAAATGGTAATTTTCAGCAAGTTTCAAATATGTTAAATAAAACTACATTAAGGTTTTGATTCTTTTGGTTAAAATAGACAGCTTTTGGAAGGGAGCCTGTTTCCAATTAAACGCTTTTGTAATTGGAATCCAGAAGATGCAAAGATTAAAATTTAGTTAGCCTGCCTTTTTCCATGCATTTAAGATGTAGATTAATTAAGTGCAGTAGTCTGTTTACTTTTTGAGGATATTCTTAGAAAAGGAAAAAAAATGAATAGAAGTAGATACATTGACTTAAATAATTTCAGTATCCTAAAATAATTTTATGGGATTTTTGAATTCTGGGGTCCTTCTTTGAAAAATCTTCAAAATCAAGCTTTAAATAGAAAATATATTTACATGGACTTGAAAAACTAGAATTTGTATTTAAGATTTAATTTTAGATTTCCATCACTGGAAGGAAACTCAAAACACTGGCTTCTCTCTTGATGAGGAAGTTATCCAGCAAGAACCTGAGGCTAGGGAAAAGAGGCAGGAAGAGGAATGACAAAGAAACAGGAAGAACTTTTATAGTCAGTTTTTTATTTTGTGTTTATCACCATAGTGTGTGCACTTGTTTTCATTAAACTACCAGGTCCAACACCTCAGCAGTAGCAAGGGCCAGACAGCACACTAGGAACACTTTTTAATTTTCCTATGCTCCATGGACTGCACACCTCCTTTGTGTACTACAGCAGCAATTTTTTGCTGTGTTCAAAAGCAACAGCTGCCACCTTTATAACAACAGCAGGCTCCAAAAGAACAGTTTGTCTGTTAGAGTTTGCAGAACAAAATCGTTCCCTGACTGATTGAAAGATTTTGGGCTTGGAAGCATTTTCTGATCTAAATACAGCCTATGGAGCACCAACTGGACCATGCTAAGGACATACCTGTTATATCATTCTCTCTGTAAAGGAAGAAACACTTGGCTTTGAATGATTTCGTTTAAATGGTTTGAGTTAGTTCAATAGTCTGTGCTTTCTTTGACAGGAGCCAGAATCAGGTGCCTCAGAAAGCATGTAAAATAGGATGAACATTCAGTACCTGTCTTTTGAGAACAGTCTGGGAGTTGAGCACTTCTCAGCACAAAACCAGTTGTGTAATATGCTCCAGTAGAAAAATTTGTCCAGTCATACCTTTTTTATATTGAAACTCCCTCCTAAAATGTGTTTGATGTCTTCCTGATTTATGTCAGAGGCTGCAGGGGAAAAACTGATCCCTGTTCATTCTCTCTGTTCTCTTCATGATGAAGTACTTCCTCTTCTTGTTCCTCTTTTTTTTTTCTGAATCTGTAGAATCCCAGTCTAGATAGTTGTTCTTCCAGTGGAGTCCATTCCTCACTGCAGTTGGTTGTTGCTCACTCATTGTGACTCCTTAGAGCAAAAGAAAGTTTTGGCAGGTGAAGATGAGAGAGTTTATAACTGTTGGGAGGATCAGAACAGCACGTAGTGTGTGTGAACTTCATGTTATTACAGACTGGTATAATGAATTGTTGTGTTGTTCTCTGTTCCACCTCTACTAAATCTTGTCACTTCCTTCTTTTCAGCTGCTTCTTGGCTGATGTTTTCATTAAACTGTTGTTCCTCCAGAATGCTTAGATAATTTTACAGCTTATCACTGTGCAGGTAAAGACAGAATTGTGTCTCATTTCACATTAAGACTTCATTCACTTTGTTCATGATTTTAAGTTTTTCTCCGTGTAGTGGCATTCTCAGGTTTTTGTGGCTGCATTTAGTATGCTGCATTATCATCAGTGAATTTTGTCCCTTCATTAATGGCACCTTTTTGTAGATGTGATAAATGAATGAATACAGAACCCAGCATCGAATCCTGCAGGGCTCCACTGGTCATCTACTTCCATTCAGAAAAATGAGCAGCCATTTCTGCTTCTTTCCTAGCTTTAACCATTTATCCATAAGAAGATATCCCTTCTTATCTCACAGAAGCATAGTTTCTTTAAGACCTTTTAGTCAGCAGTTTTGGAAATCAAAGAGATTATATTAACTGATCTCTGCCTATTGCAGGGGTGTCAGACTCATGGCTCCCACGGTTCTCCAGCTCCTGCAGCGTAACGTGCATCACTCTCTGCACACATGACTGGCGTGCAGGCAGGAATGTAGGGGCAAGGATCTCAGCGTTGCTGCCAGGTAGAAACAAGGTGCCAGGCTGGATAAAACAAGGTAGAAGGCCGGACTTGGCCTGCCAGTTGGCCGTAAGTTTGACACCCCTATTCTATTGTGACTCCTTCAAGGAGTTCCAATAAGTTTGTGAGTCTGTAGAAGAGTCTTTTTCACAGTACATTTTAAATGTATGTAGACAAGGGAGGGTAGGGTGAGGACAGGGGGACATTACACTTGTCTCTGAGCAGAATACAATTGAGGATGTGTGCGTTCATCATACTGTGTTTATGAGAGTTTTGTCTTCCCAGTGACATGTTTTATTTCTGTTGTAGAGTGTTAAATGCATGAAGTTCTTGGCCATACTTCTGCTGGAACAGTTTTTCATGTAGCCTAGAAATAGCCTGGGTAGCACTCGGTGTAGTTAAGTCGCTATTCTCTCAAAAGCTGGAGCAGAAAGGAGGCTTCATTGGCTTGCCCAATTTGTGGTGTTGAGTAGACCCACTATTTGGGGTTTTGCAAGCATTGAAACTATCAGGGGATGTGAGAGTTCACAGTCCTCACAAGAAGAGCGGTGACTTAAAATGGTGGAAGGAAGTGAGATTAGGTTCAGTCATTTGCTGAGAAGGCAGAGTTTCCCGGCTAACTAGGAATGACTACATTTCTCATTGCTTTGACTGTATGAGACTTAAGATCAGTGGGAAATCAAAGGATATTTCTATGATATAGAATGAACTCATTAACTGTGGGTGTAATGAAACTCTTTTGTGTTTACAAACCCTTCTCAATAGTTTTCTCTGTCCCTGCAGCACCACTTCCTTTTTTCAGTTGGACTCAGCATGTTCTTATGAAATATCTGTGCAGTTTACCTGCTATTCCTATTGCTGATACAATAGATGCTTCTGCAACAGCACCTGAGAGAGCTATAAGGCCTTAGAAGCAATATTTTTTCCACTGTGTTTACATATTTCACCTCATGGTAGAAACAAACAGTAAGTTAACCCTAATGAGCACCTGCTGCATTACGTTCAGACTTATATGCTTATTGCCTGCATGCAAGTGTTCAAGGGCTCTCAGCTTGCTTCCTAAGATCCTCCAAGCAAGTTGTGCTGTGTTGGAGATTTGCTGTGACACAGAGTGGATTCAGTTCATGGAACAGGTTTGAAGCCTAGTTTAGCAGTGCTAGTAATTTTGGAATTCTAGAGATCGGACACTGCAGAAACAGCACCCTGACACTTCTGTGCTTTCCACTCCAGACTACTGTGGAAATAAAGTCCTCTTATGAAAGTCAGTCAGACCACTTTCCAAATACCTTCTGTTTAAAGACGTGGAGAGGGATGAGGGGAAAGGGAGAGAAAGTAAGTTGTAACATGTTGTATGCACGTATGTGTTCCTACTTAAGATCTGACTTTTCAGTGAGCTGTCACAGAGTGCCTCTTTCAATTACTTTCCTGTTGGTGTTAATTCTGTCAGAGAAACCAGTAAACATTTGTTGCCAGATAGTAAGGTTGTAAAAGCAGCACTGAAGTTAATGTGTGTGTCAATAAAGGTTTTACAATATTTGTGTAATTTGTGGCTTTTTTGACTTGTGCACATTGATCCGAAGAGCTGAAAGTGTATCTACTATAGAAGTATAATCAATGTAGAGTGTACTGGGAATGAAGATGCAGAGAATCCTTTTTCTTCTGCAAGATGTAGTGATGAAATTGTTGATTGGTGTTAAAAGTCACTAGAT
Source organism: Dromococcyx pavoninus (assembly GCA_033558185.1). Classification (NCBI taxonomy): domain Eukaryota; kingdom Metazoa; phylum Chordata; class Aves; order Cuculiformes; family Neomorphidae; genus Dromococcyx; species Dromococcyx pavoninus. Next base: position 1,201,859 of record JAUMJL010001132.1, on the reverse strand, counting down.
TTTCTTCTATTCCTTCAAATGCAGCTAAAGAAAATAAACAGTTTCTAATGGCAGTTCTGGAGCTTTAAATTAGGAATTATTAAACGTGCTGTACTCTTCCTATAGTGAGATCTGTCTGTGCCAAACACAGTCATGACACAGAACCATGTACTTTTCTGAGGAAAACGGCCTGCAAATTCAAGGCATGTATTTGCTGTCATGAGCCAAACAGATGAAAGGAGAGGAAATGTAACAAGGACTTCTAATGTGTTTGTCCAGCAGGAAGAAGTTATAACTTCTATTATGGGGCTGTAATCTCATTCCTTTTGCTCAATTGAAATAATGTTGCCCTGTGATGAGCTTTGAGCTATTTAACTGTACTTTTCTTATTATGTGTTGGACTTCCCCACTCCCCACTTCTTGTTTTGCCTTGGGTTGCTCTGTCCTATGCTTACTTTGCTTCATTTTCGTCATTGCTTTACTACAAATGATGCAGTTACTTCTTGTCTGAAATGGTGAGTCAAAAGTGAAACAATATGGAGATAAATTTAAAATTCAAGAAAGAATTACGTTTCTCTAATACAGAGATTTTAGCTTATTAAATTTCTGTCTTGAAATCTATCCTGAGAATGCAGACTAACTTACTTTATATTAGATGCAGTCGAATACTTGTTATGTTTCTGAAAAGCTTTTTAACTTCTTCATTTAAAGAAGTATTCTGTTCCATGAGAGGCTTCCTGTTAGACTGTTAAAAAGCTTTGCTTAAACCATGCCTGTCTGCTATCATTTGTGTGGGTTTTGTAGCACTTGAATCTTATTTTCAGGGGTATGCTAACATATGGCATAGTATTCAAGTATTATTAAATAATGTGTCCTGAGGCAATCTGTCAGTAGTGTCTTGCCTTGATGGGATATGTCTCTTTTTTTGGTTTGTTGGGTTTTTTCAAGTCCACTAGGTGGAGTCAAAACACTGGGGCCCTGTGGATTTTGATGATGGGTACTGCTGCTCTTTAGATGAAGATTAGCTTGAGGACTGGAAGCATCATTAAAGAGTCTTGGATAGAGTCATAGCTATCCATATGTGATCAGAGTTAAATGAGACAACAGGCTTAAATCTTGACCATATTATAAAGTGATTATCAGTAGTGGGAGAATATTGTGGACAAGCTTGCAGGCTTTTTCGTTTGTATTTTCTAAACCTGGTACTAAGCTTTGCTGCTTCTGCTTCATAGATTGTGGCTTTTTGTTTTGTTTTAATAGCATTAATGGACCATTCCAACAAAACCAGACTTACATAAATGCTTAACATGTTTGAAACACTGCACAAGTTAAAAATCAGTCTGCAAATTCAATTGTTTTCTTTGTCTTTGCTACAGTTATCTTGGCCACTGTAATGAAGTATTATAAAGGTCATTCTCCTTTCTAAAATAAAATCAAATTTGTATTTTCCAGAAACAGCAAGTAGTTACATTGTAGATTTGTTGGTAAAATAAATTGTAGCAAAAGTAGCAGTGATTGCAGTCCGTAGCTTAGAAGCTTTCTTTTCTTCTTAACAGCCTCTTTTAGAAGTAGCGAGTAAGCTTTTAAGTTATTCAATTTACACTGCTTTTGGTAGAAATTATCATTCTTATTGCCCTTGGGATTGGCAGGTTAATAACATAATTTCTGAAAACAGCTGCTTATATAATGCTTGTCATCATAGCTGAACAGCCAAACTAAGCTTTCTATGCTTTTCCTTCTGAACTTCTCACAGATCGATGAAACACCGCACAAGTGCATAGTATATTTCAGTCTGCCCTGTCTTATCGTTCCACTGCCATTTCTAGATGCCATAAGGCTGACCCAAGAAAAAGGTCGGTGCAAGTTGCCAATAGGGGCCAGTTGGATATTCATAGTAAACATATAATGTACATAAAGGTGCTCTAATTTTGAAGGACCTCACAGGAATGTAGGAATTGGAAGGGACAATTGGAGTGTTCAAGTCTAGTCTTCTGCTACCTTAAGTAATGAAGAAATATCATCCTTTTTTTAAGATGGTCAAGCTCCATGTTATAAATAGCAGTGTTTCCACTTCTTGTGCCTACTGGGTAGCTATTTCAGAATCCCCCTGCCCTCATAGAAATATCTCTTAGAATTCTAGCTTATGTGTGTTCTTGACATTTATTTTGATTTGTTCTTATGACCATATTGCCTCTTAGCACCTCTTTTCACTTTGAAGGAATATAATATAATAATAATATGCTTAATATAATATAATATGCTTATAATATAATAATATGCTTAATGACAGAAATCATCTTCAGACCTTGAGCTTAACTTTTGATGAGGTTCCCCTTCAACTCCCTTGAGGTTGTACCAGAGCCGCGCTAACGATGTGTGAAAAAATTAGACACAGGGCAGTTCAGTGTATATTGTACTGTGAAACTGGTGAAGTACCGATGTTTTCTTTGTCACATGGAGTGAGTAACAGAATTAATCTCTTAAGTTTTAAGTCTCTGCTGTGGTTGTACAGTCAGTTTCATAGCCGTGTATTGGATTACATTTGTGAAACTCCATTAGTGAGGCTATCTCTTTCTTTGAGATCCAGATAATGCATATTGTAATGTAAATAAGTGGAATGCAAATGAGTTGGTATCAGAGAGACAGAACAGAGGTGGAAGGAATATTCTTTATTCGGGCTTCATTTTCAGGGCTATAGCATTGAAATGCTGGTCTTTGATGTTTCTATGTGCCAGTAAAAGGGAAAAGTAAACAGCTTGAATACACTGATTTGGAAAGATTTGAAGAAACTATGGTAACAGAAGGGGAAAAAATTCTTAGCAGTAACGGATAAATAGAAATTTTGTCTTTCATTTTCATCTTGCATAAAAATAACTTTGGCCAGTCTATTTCTAGACAATTCCTTTTAAGACAAGTGAGACTTGATCCTGCCTTCAAACAGAAGTCCTGCTTGCGGCTCGTTTCAAATTGTCTGCATCTCACTTTTCTGCTTTGTTTTTCCTTCAGACTAGAATTGTCTGTTTTTTTATGCATGCTCCCTGCATTTTATGCCAAAACCTATCTGAGCACTCATGCACATACCAGACTGGTTTTGAAATAAAATTAATAGAAGTACAGTGGCTATCACTAAGGTAAAAAGGTGTTTGCTATAAAATAGTATTATGTAAACATCCTTTTCAGTAGCAAGCTTTGTGTGCGTGTGTGTTCTTATGTCTTTAGTTGTGGTTGAATATGTCATTATTGCCACAACAACGTGGGATTTTTTTTTAATTATGCAGCTGAAACAGGGAAGCTGATAGTAAGTCTCTGCCAGCCAGAGATCCTCCTCTGATGCTCCTGTGATCCTCATTGCAGCAAGTTTTGCTTCTTGAATGTGAGCTGTCTTTTAATTACTGTGAAATTATCTGCCTCAGCAACCTCTTCATATGTAACTGAACTATTAATGTAGTTTTCAGGTGGACATCCTGTTGACTGTATGGGTTTCTACTAGCCCCACTTCAGTTAATTGCCTGAGTTTGTATTCTTCTCCTTTATACATCAAGCTGAATGTTGTTTTTTTGGAGTGGGAGAGGAGAAGCTTCTATTCCTGAAGCTGTATATATCTTATTAACTTGTTTTTGGATTCATTCTTCCAAGTCACTTTTTTTTGATATTGTCAAAAAGGTTAGCAAAATGGCTGCCATTGATTGAACAGCACACTAAGATCAGTTTATGTATGTAAACTTCTATGCTAGCTAAAGCCGAAATATAGTTGATTTCTATAATCAGGACTAATTGTATATAAATTACAGTAAACTTATTTGCTACTTCTGGCAACAGAATAAAACTTTTTAAAATCCCTAACAATTAAAGGAATGGATTATCAAACGACTAACAACTAGAAGATTTCCTCCCATGGCAGATTATGTGGCACACATCCCATATAAATGTAAAATTGTTACAGTGAACATGATCAAATTACCATTGTTGTGTGTCGTTTGTGTATCTTTGCAGTTCTTGGTCTTCAGAATCTACAAATCACTATTGTTTTTATTGCTGATTTCAAAAATACATATCATGTCTGTTTCTGTAGAGTTTCAGTAGCTGTAGTTCTGCTTTTCTTAGAAGACTGAATAGTCTGTCTGGTCAATCTGTCTGGTCAATACCAAAGATTTTATCTTTATCCAGGCTTAGTTATCTTTTAGATGAAAAAATGTAGAAGATAAACTTCTGATTTTTTTTTAAATTAGACTTAAATGGTAAGGATAACATCTGTGTATGGTCCTCCTGGACAAGCTATGGCTCTAAAAAGGACTTTGTTCTTGCATCTAAAAATATACTGTAGTTACTAATGGTCTGTTGCCTTTGTTTTAATGTTTACTATAAACTAACTCTTGAACCAGAATCTTACTATGCAGAGATCATTTTTGTACTTTCAGGTCCATTGGGCCACGGCTTGTGTTGAGAATGACGTTAGAAGCAGAATTTAGTAGCCATCTCAAGGCTTCTGCATACCTAGCACCAGGCCAAAACCTTTTGAGATGGGACCTGTCACCGGAGCAAATCAGAACAAGAACAGAAGAACTAATCAGGAAAACAAAGCATGTATATGACAGTATTGGGTTACTTGATATTGGAGAAGTAACACATGAAAACACTCTACAAGCCTTGGCAGATTTAGAAGTTGAATATGCAGGTTAGTGTATGTTTTCTGTGGTTCTTCTCATAGTGTATTCCATCTGCACATAGTGAAATTTTGAGAAAAGGTGGTTGTTGCTTACAATTCTGATCCATGCCATTCTTGTGTGGAATGTGTAGAGGCCTCTCAAGGTTCCTCAGGTGCTAATAGTCTTTCAGGACCTCTCAGCTGATCATGTTAGATATTGCTACACATGTCTGATTCTTTATTCTAGAACATAAACTAAGGATTAGCAAAACTGTTGATCTCTTTGACGCATCCAGAGAACTGCTTTGGTCACGTGTTTTCTTTTGGCATGGGAAGCTCCAGAGTTACTTTTTCTTTTCCAACTGTGTACAACTGCTAGGCAACAGTGTGCAGCAGCATAAACTGTGATGTCTGTGGTATGCGTAGTACACCCAAACCTGGCAAACAGTGCTTTCCTCAGACACTGCAGAACTTGAGACAAGCAAGTCAAAGAGAACAATGGAAAGGCTGAAAAGCTTCTAGTGGAGAAAATGTGTAGGTTGAGAATGGGGACATTTTTGAATGCTTTTTTGAAAGACTGCTTTACTTGCTTACTTCTATATTATGTCCTACGAGGCCTTGAAGGATCCAGGGAGAGTTGTTGATCATGCAGTCACATCTAGATTGTTCTGAATGAATTATCAAGACATGCCAATACATGGATGTAGTGTAATGGTCAAGCACAGGTCACTCAGTTAATTTGTTAGTAACTGTCAGTCAGAGGAGATGGGGGAAAATCAAAATGTGTCTTGGGTGGCTTTGTTTTAAAAAATGTATCACATGATGGGTATATGACTCTCAAAGTACTCAGTGTAATAAAATGTCAAATTCTATTAAATCCTCAGAAAAAATCTGCAGTAGAAATTGAAGTACTGAAAACGGCCACCCTGTCTTGGAGCAAAATCCTCACCTAGCAGAAAAAACCAGCCTATGGCTCAAATGATTGTACTGTGATATTAGACTGGCTTTCACATTATTTAGAATTACAGTTTAGGCACATCCGGTGAGTTGATTGGAATTGATGCTGGCAGAAAGGCTGAGTAGTCTTGTTCCAAACAGCTTCCTGTCAGACTCAGTTTTAATGGTGTCAATGTTCTTGGTATAATTATTGTAAGCATTATGTACCAAGATATAAAACTCTCTAAATTAAATGAGAAGTAAAATAGGTTTTATTCAGAAAATAGTGGCCATCAGCTCCTCAGCGTAGCCACCAAAACTTGCATCTTCCAAGATCTGCTTTTTCCTCCACATCCTATTGCAGTAATGCATTACATTTAAGCTTTTAACACTAATCTTCAAAGCTATATGTGAAATTATCGTGACTTACTTGTGACACAGCCCATGGCATGCAAATAGGATACATTACCACAGCAAGATTTCCATTAGAACCTTGAAATTTTAAGTCTCATGTGCCTCTTTCACATCTACCTGAAACACTTACCCAAGTAACTGGAACTTATTATCTGAAAAGACATAGATGGCAAAGGCCTTATATTTCACTTGGAAGATGCCAAAACTCACTTTTTCATTTTGAAACATCTTGGCATGAGGACAGAAGGGAGGAAAAAAGTTTGCTATGGACTTCAAGAGGAATGCATGTTTACATTCCAAGGGCTGAGAGTGTGTCTGGGTTTTATTGAACAGCTTCAGATTACATAAAATTACAAAGCTTTAAATCATCCTACAATGTTGTTACTCTAAAATGTGATTTTGAGGAGGTGAAGGAGACTGAAATTTATAATAGATTTTGAATTAACTTAAATTAATTCAACTGGTCATAAGGATTCATTTCAATTTTAGCACTTTTGTTTAATGTCTTTGTAAGATGCAATGTTCCTTTAATAAACAAGGATTTACTTAATCTTAAAAGTGTATTCTAAGAAAGTAGTAGTACTCAGCTGCTGATCTATAGAAGTTCAGAATGCATAGAAAGCATCTTCTGTTTGATTTATTGTTTCTCCTTAAACACAGAAGAGATGATGGGGATTTGACACTGTTCTAACAGTGTAAAAATAACTTTAGGGCAGATGAGCCTGCTTGAAAGATTTTGAAAGATTCAGAGCTTTTATCTTTAAATACTAACATTGAAGCATCTGTGCCATCTATGAAATGTCAGCCTTCATTTACAAATGGTTCGTCTTTCAAAAGTTATGTATGATATTTGTACAGCTTTCAGTTGACGTTGTAGAAGTAAGATGGTCAGATAACTAGGCTTGGGTAGTTTCTGTAAAATATTTATTTGTTATATGGGTGTGCAGTTTTGTCTCTTCACCTATTCACTTTTATATTATTTGTAATTATTTGATTCAAGCCTGATCTGAAGCATCAGTTTGCTTTGGGTACTTGTTTCTTATGTGTTCTATAAGTATCAGAAGGGGGGAAACTCCTAATCCTTAAAGCATCTCTAGCCTTTTTTGTAAATGTTCATTGCCTTTTGTTTAAACAGTGGAGAGAAGCATGTTGGATTTTCCCCAGCATGTCTCACCTGACAAAGAGGTACGCTTAGCAAGTACAGAAGCTGACAAAAAGCTTTCTAATTTTGATGTGGAGATGAGCATGAGAGAAGATGTGTTTCAGAAGATTGTTTATTTGCAGGTAAATCACAATGATGTCTGCATAACTTATGGAGATGTAGATAAAATTCCAAAATGAAAAACTTTTCTATAAAGAAGACAGTATCCACAGCACTTTTTATGTTCCCCATCTGTGTGTGTGTTTCCTCTGTGTCCATGCCAGTCAAATCCTTCCAGTGGGACATAGCTATAAAAGAAGACTCTGGTTCCAAGAAAATTTAAGACAGTGTAACTTGGTGCTCCTGCTCTTTGCCTCTCTTGTCTAGATGTGTGTATCCTTCCCTGTCCATTGCAATAGCTTCGACTTTGGTCTAATATTCCAGTGAGCTGGTACAAAGAAGCTAAGCTAGCAGAAGGAAAAAAAATTTATTGTTTTCTGCTGGCAGAGCTCACTGAACTGGTTTGACCAAAGAATCACCAAGGGAAGAGGAAGAAAAGACGCAGTATAGCAATATATTTAGGTTGGCTTATACTGCTTTTGAATGTTAAAGTTCAGTTTTAAGAGTGAATAGGAATGTATAACTGGTAGTGGCCTCCAGAAAGACTTCTTTTGATCTCTTAATTACAGACAGCTACTGTGTGTACTCCTCCTCAGATGTAGCTTCAAAACTAAGTAAAAAAATACAGTTACTGCTGAACTAGTTTTTATCCTTTTGTCTTTCTGTTTAGCTTTGCTTCTAATTGAGCACCTACAGATATCTTTTGTTCTTCATTTGTAGTCTTTATTTGGTAGCTTAGACTAGAAAAAAAATTTTTGTTCAAATGCATTTAGTGACATTTAGTAATCATTTTCCAAAAGTATAATCTAAAGATAATGCAAAGAAGCTACACAATACAAAAACTAAATTATATATACATTTGTCTGTGCTTCAGATGGGAATCTTGTCTTTGACCCCACTGATTTTTAACCTTTCTGTGATGCTGGTAATATGTTGGAACTCTATTTCTTGGAGTCATTGTTTGTGCTTTTTGCAGCGTTGACTGGCAACCAGAATAATATTTGCAGCACCTTATTAAAATGCCTTCCAATACCATTATCTTACATTACTGTGTTTTCTAGGCACATTTTCAAGTGTTCTCCTTTAGCTGGGTGTTGTTTGTTTGTGGAGGCATTTAAATAGTCCCACTTTGAGGATATTTTGTTGTATGTTGGCAGATAATGTCCTATGTTGATTTTTTTCCCCTCTGTGCCTTGTGGTGATTTCCCTCCCACTGTTCTGCTCCTATTAATGAAATGGTTTGATATGTGTTTATTAATTGCTGTGATTTTACTTGCCCTCTAGTGTAGTATACACAGACACATTTAGGCCTAATCTGCTGTATTTGTGTATCTATTTTTAATTTACAGGAATTTCTGATAGTGGCTAGTGAAAACTGATTGCTGTTATTTGCTAATATTATTTTCTTATAATCTCTTTTTTAAAAATCTTTTCCATTTGGTGCTTCCCTACTTCGTTTTGCTTTCCATCAATACTTGGCTTTTAAAACAGTTACAATTGGTACTTAAATCTCCATTTTTATTTTTTTTTAATTTTTCTTGGCTTGACTGCAGCATGCAAGCAGATTTTGGTACTAGTTTTCCAGAGATGCAACCTCTGAGCATGTATCAACTTCAGAATAACTGTAAAAGTAGTAGCAGCTTTTGCTGTAGAGCAGATGTGAAATTGCCTATGGTGCCAGATTGATCAGGTTTTACTATTTCCAAATCACAAGTACTTGTTAATTTTTGCTAAATTTCTAATGCCTTCTCTTTTGAGAAACTTAGTTGAAAAGTTAGGTTCCAGAGGCATAGAAAAAAAGGACTTCCACAAAAAGATGCTATGCTGAAATAACTTCATCAGTTTAAATGAGCCAGTACAACATTGTGATTAAATATTTTTTTTCATGGCCTGCTTGAGAATTTAGTAGTTCAGGTATACGAGTTAAGTTTTATAATCCTGCATAAGGGCCAGATTAAACAGTGGTGAGGAGATTGAGGGCCCTCATGCTCTGATGTTATTTATCATACAGTCAGTCCACTAAAAGATGAGTATATCTGCTTGATGTCAGTGACATCCTGAATGCTTTTGTTCCCTTCAACAAGAACTAAACTTAGAAATGTTTATTCTTCCAAAATCATGCTTTATTTAAAAAGTGTTAAGGGTGAAAGATTTGTGAGGATTTTTTGTTTAATTAAAGCAAAAAGCAACTGTAAATGATCTGTTCTCTTTCTTTGCCCCAAACATGAGGGGAAAAAAAATTCCAGCATAAATTTATGTTGTTGAACATGCACCAGATCTTGTTCTTTAGAAAACTTATTTTTGAGGTCTGAAACTTGGAGTAAAGGTGAATTTAGTACTGAAACTAATATTTTAAATTTTATTACTTTTAACATCTGTACATGTTGGCTAGCAGAGGCATGCTTAAGAATGTTGCCAGTCCTCTCCACCCACACACCCTCAGGAAACAGCCTGGTGTAAACAGCTGCTGCAGCTTTAGTTCAATGATATTCTAAGTAGGTTTTGTTTCCTATTCTGCCTGAAGATTTCTTCATGGAATAAGGTAGCGAGGTTGTCCAAAACAAGTAAGAAGTAGTATGTAAAATGGTGTATAATATCATCAACCGTGACCATTCCAAAACTTCTAGAAAGTTCTGAAATTTCACGTGGGTGATATATTGCAAGGTAGCAATTCTGTTGTGGAAGTTGCTCATCAGAGAAACACAGGATGACACAGACCGCTGTGACCAGACAGAAGTTCAGAGCTGATGGCGGAGCACCCTTAGTTTTTGTGTCTGTGAGCGTTTATATGGTTGCTTGTCCTTAAAGATCTGATAGGTCTTTTTGAATGTCTGTCTTCCTTACATTAAGCATGTTTGTGACACAGATAAACTTCACAAAGGCTAATATTAAGACTAGAAGCTATTTAACATCACTTTATTTGAAGTGCGTGGAGAGATGTATAGTCATCAAGAGAAGGGTGAAGAACACTACCCTAGTGCAGAATTTCAGGAAATATTCTTTGCTAGAAGCAGGGCAGGAAATCTAAGTGTCTCAGGGAGTTGGATATTAGCATTTTTTATATAGAAAATATTTTTTATATAAAAAAATATTCTGTGTGGCTTGTCTTTTGCATTTATCACAAGAGGGGATGGAGATGTGAGGTTTGACTTGGGGAGGACAGAGCAGAATTTTCTGTTTAAGGAAGAGAGGTTATTTGCATTGACAGATCATTAGCTGACAGCTGTACACTGTTGTGTAACTCAAAATTTTCATGTTTCAAAGTCTTTATTTTTCCAAGGTGCTAATCAAGAATTAATTGTATATAGGTAAGCTGACAAGAGGGTTGTTAAGAGAAGTTCGAGCTCATTGCAACAGCTTCTTAGTTGAAGGTGAACTTAAATGGAATGTGTCCTTTTCAACAAGAACTGTTAAGTTAACACCTTCTTTAAATGTTTAGAATGTACATGGCATTATTTTCGATTTAGGAGAAAATGTCAGGTTTCCAAATTAAACTGTTATGCTGTCATCAGTTTGAAGGAAGACTCTTACAGGACTGATCAGTGTTCTAATATGACCTGTATAGTGTGTGTTAATATTGATTACTTTAGGAAATAACCAGGTATTGAAATACTGTTTTTTTTATTGTCACTGATTGATTATTTTTTGTGAAAGAGAAGATGTATCTGCTCAAATTATATGCAGTTTGACAACTTTCAGTGACACATCTAATCTTTTGAGGGGCTTTTAATCCCTGTAAGTTTTAAGATAGAGCTCATTGTCTAATTTTTTTGAGAGAAAAGAAAGATCTCTTTACGAAAAAGCTGAAGTGCACTCTGCTTTAAAGTAAAAGGGCTTGCCATTATAACAGCATGTAAATGTGCTTGGGCTACTTGGTAGAAGGGAATTATTTAAAACCATGTTACCTCGGCATAGGAATACTATTGTGTAAGGTAACTGGTTGGAAAGTCCTTCACACTGAAATCTGGGATGTTTCTTTTTTACTGCGGTGGTGGTCTAAAGAACAACTCTGTTAAGACCTTTCTGATGCTTGGTGAATTTCTTAACACTGTGCTGTAAATCTAATTCTTCTATACTGTCATTTCAGCAAACCTGCAATCTTGAAAATGTAAAGCCTGAAACAAAGCGATACCTGGAGAAATCAGTTCAACTAGGAAAAAGAAATGGACTCCATCTTCCTAAAGAAGTGCAAAATGTAAATATGGACTGTTAGTTTATAAAGTGAAGTTGGCAAACTGTCGAAGGGATGAAATTATGGTTGTAAAGCTATAGTAAGGATGTATTTAAACTTTTTGCTTTTGGACTTGCTTAATTACTGCTGTAATTTGAACTGTTCTTAGTTCTAGATCTATTCTTTAAATTTCAATCACCTTAAGCTTTTTAAGTTCGTCTGTTAGTCATGTCACTTGGTGGATAGAGGTGTATGCATCACCTCTTAGCCTTCCAGAGTAAAATAAGCATATCTAGAAGAACTTTAGTTTTTGTTATATCAGAGTCTCTGTTTATAGAGAATGCCTAAATTCAGTAGATTCCTAGCCGAGACACCTCTCAAATCTTTTTTATGAATCTAAGTTTTAGAAGTGTGTATAATTATTACAAAATACACAGCTATTTTCATTTTAGTTATTAACCAATATTATAAAATGCATCTAAGTCTTTAACATTTTGACTGAAAAATCTTGAGGTAGCTTAAAGGGCGCACAAGCCACTCTGGGAATTTTGGTCCCATTAAGGGAGGTTTTAATCAAGCATATAAAAGCACTTGTCACTTCTGAAAAGCATTAAGTAAAATTGTCAACATCTGAGATGTATAACAAAGAGAATCATGTCAACAACATCACTCAGAATTTAATCTCAATTTATGGCTCTTGAATAGACGTCACCCTTTGTAGACAATCATTGTTCATCCATGTCCTTCCGTTAGTGAGAACAGTTTCATATGTATTTGCTTTGCTTTAGGGCGACTGATGCTTCCAATTTTGAAATACGTAAGAAGTACATAGTAGTTTAATTACGTTTAAGTAAAAACTCTACCAAATTTTGTATTTGATGTGTATTCTTCTACTGGGAACTACTGTGTTCATGTGGACTTGACACTTAGGGGCAGAGACATGCTATGAGAGATACTAGAAAATACTTCAGATGGGTGAATACCAGGACTTGTAAAAAGCTTTTGGAATGTCTTGTCTTTATGGGTATTCTCTTCTTTTTGTCATACCTGTACAATTCTAAAGGAATTTTCAATAGGTTACTTGCATTTTTATTCCTTTGATTCTCATTGATTTTAGTGGATATTTTTGCATTTAAAATTGTAGTTTAGGCTTTTAATATAAAAGTAATTGGATGTTAGCACATTCAGAGAAGGTGTCTGTTTTCAGTCCACTCTGAACTGAGAACACATTTGAAATGTTGGAGCCATACCCCTGGCCCAGGGTTCATTGGCAACAATATTGCTCAGGACCAAAAGAGAGAGAAAATATAAGGGTGAGGGATAGTGAAGTGGGACACTACTTAGTGTGTAACTTTTTCAGTGCTGGTATTCGCTGTTGATTAGTAGAGTGTGTTCATGTGGAGGATAGTAATTGCCAAGTCTGTTTTTCTACTAAGTACATTTTATATCCAATACAGGAAATAAAGACAATGAAGAAAAAAGTGGGTGAGCTGTGTATAGACTTTAACAAAAACCTGAATGAAGAAAACTCATTTCTTGTGTTTTCTAAGGAAGAACTTGGTGAGTAGTGTGCTTTCTCTTTCCATTTCTTGAACCTTCAAGTTTTACTGGAGAAACCTTTTTTTGGCCCGGTGAATAATAGTTAGATCAAGTGAAATTCTGCCTTTTTCCCAGTCTTCTGTTTCTTTGTTAATCCTTCCTTCAAAGTGAATTTAGGATTACCCTTTACAGGTGTTCGTGATCTTTTTCATATATTTGTGGTCCCTGAAGTGTTTCACTTTCATCAAGTCTGCTTCTTTTCTCCACCATCAGGCAATCCCCTATGTATTATATTCACTGCAGTTACTGGAAAAAACTTATCTGTCCTGCAACAGATTTTAGCTACTTCAATCATTTAAACTGATCCAGTGATGTCAAGTGACAGAAAGTTTGGGGATTCATTATCTGAAGGGCATGGCAGAAAATGTGTTTTAATAACACCAGGGATTGGTTTTATGTAATATTCAGGTTTTATCTGGTGGCCTAACGTATATTTCTCTTTTGCTAACAAGTGTTTCCAATTTTTATTTTGCTTGGTTGTGGTTTGAAAAAAAAAATTAGCAGATAGCTTTTGCTAAAAAGACGTGTTACATTTCCATGGAGATTTCTGATGTCAAATTAAATTACAGCAAAGCAAATGCAACAATCTCACAAAAAATAAAAGGAGGGGAGTAGGTATTTGCAGTGGAACAAAGAAAATTACCTGCTTTACAGTGTCCGTTTTTCACAAAAGTGCTCCTGTCAGTATACAATGAGTCTTCAGCATCTGTAAGCAGCTCTTCCTGGACAGATGGAATATACTGTCTCTATAGTCTTCAGACGGTGTTGGGTCACCAGTTCCCAGGTAGCTCCAGTAAGGAAAGATGCTAGGTTGATAATGTTGGTGGTGATTGTGTTTACATCATTTTGCACCTCTTTCCATTCTGTTCCCAGCTCCTGCTGTCCTCCAGAGAACTCAGATCCCAGCTACTCATGTTGCAGAAGCTGTGCTTTTGACAGACAGACTTGATAACCACTTAGTCCCCAAAAATTCAGTAGATTTACAGTCCACTGAAGACAATCACCTTCAGTTTTGGTGGCTATTAACAGCTCATCCACATACTGCAATGAAGTCCCAGATTGCGAAGGAGTCTCTGAAGTCTCCAGTTCTGGGCCAGTTGGTTCCCAGAGATTGTCAGGCTATTCTTAAATCCTTGAGGCAACACTGTCCAGATTAGTTGAGTTTTTCTACCAGTTTCTGGATTTTGTCATTCAAACGCAAATGATTTTTGACTAGCCTTTGTGAGAGGCAGACAGAAAAAGGTATCCTTCAAATCCAAGATAGTAAACCAAAATTGCTCATTTCTCAGTTTTGTCCATGAAGTGTAAGGATTTGCCACTACTGGGTGCAAGTCCTCTAAAACCTTATTAATAGCTCTTAAATCCTGCACTAATCTATAATTCTTTCCATCTGGCTTCTTAATGGGCAGTATTGGGGTGTTATATTCAGATTCACATTGTATCGATAGTTCACACCCCAGTAATCTGTCTACTATTTCTTTAATTTTTTTTGATCATCCAGCCAAAGAGGATATTGCTTTATTCTGCCTGGAGCAGATGCTGGTTTTAACTTCATTTCAACTGACTGAGCATTCCTAGCTCTTCTAAGAACTTCTGTTATCCGTACCACTGGATACACTTGGTCTAATATCTCTTCAGGGATTTTCTTCTTTTCTGCCTTCTCATCCTGTATTGAAGTTAAACTCAAAACCTCAACTAGTTTCTCCTTCTCCACCCTAAATTTGATTCCTTTTCCACTAAATATTATTTCAGCCCTGGCTGCTCTAACAAATCCCTTCCTAATAAAGGCTTAGGAGATATTGGTAAATATAATAATTGATTAATTCCTACCTTGCTTCCTAACCTGTATTCAGTAGGATGCAGACAGGGTACCTTCTCAGTTTGGCCAGTAGCACTTATAACGTTAATAAAACTACAATTTACAGGTACCAGTTGTTGATTCAAAACTGAATGAAAAGTACACATATCTATAAGAAGTTCCACTTCTTTGTTACAATTTATTAGTTCTAAACATCTCTGCCCTATACTACAGACAGAGCAACATCGCTTGAATTTCCCCATTTCCTTCTGTTCCCTGATCTCTTCTTTTTCCAGTGTTAATACTGAAGGGGCGCTAAATTAATTCTACGCTTCTTTTGCTATTCAGGATGATTCTGCAATGTGAAAAACATATCAGCGTAGGTCATTTCATCCCATTTAACTTCCTGTAGAAACAACATTACTTATAATAATGTGTTACAATTTAGCATCCCAATAAAAGGTTATTTTTCTTTGGACTCCAACTTGTACAGGGGCCACCACTGATTACAATATTTTATCAGGGTTTTTCTATTCACACTTCCTCTTCCTGGGACCCCAATTTCCTTCCAGTGTTGTGACATACATCCTAATGGGCTTTTCGTTAGGATTCCTCCGCTCTGTTGGCCTCATATTATCCTGTAAACGGTATTTCAAAACTGCAGTTATGACAACAAAAGCAATAAGTACCACTATAATTGATACAACAATTAATATCCCTAAAACTTACTTTGACATATTATCTTTACAATTTCACTTTCAAATGTGTCCCACTCTCTCTAAAACTTAGATTTATGGTGAAACACCTCTGCCTCAAAATCCAAACCTGACCAATACTTTTTCTCACAAAATGGGCACCTCATCACATAAATGGGCTTACGTGTCCTGCACTTCGGACAGTCCATACTTGTTATCTGTATGCTTTCACTTAGTTCAGATTTTATATTCAAAATCTAAACTTATTTCTTCAAACTTCTTTTTCTTACAGCACCTACTATATTCCCTGCCAACCTGTACTTGCATATCTAGTCTTATAAGTCCCCTGCAACTGAAATGTTGGCTTATAATTACAGGATTTCACTGCTCACATCTAGTACATAGAGGAATTACAGTGGTCTCAAAACCCACCACTCATATTTCAGGGATCTCAATCCCCAGTTTCAATGGCATTAAAACCAAAATCTCATTATCTACTCAATTCCAATGTACTTTCCATAGTCTGTATAACCAAAGTTTAAATAACCACGTGGGGATTCAAGTATACCTTACAGTGCTAGCAGCTTGATACACAGTACCTTATAAATGGTCACAGTTTTAAGCAGTTCCCCAATTACCAGAAAAGGATACCTTTTATCAGATGGTTGTTGTCTACTCCCGCAAAGATCCGATTGAGGTGAGGAGTCCCTTGGGAGAAATGCCTGGGGTTACCCAAGGAAGTCCTATTCTCAAATGGTCTTGCAGCCAAGCAGAGTGGGTGCCATCTGGGTTGCCAATCTGAAACAAAGAAAATAACCCAACTGCTTGAAATACTGTTAAGCAGGTATTCTATATTTGTGGCCAGGGCAACACTCGGGAGTTTTCTTCTGCAAGTGCTCCCAAAGAATGCATGTAAGTCTCCCCATTGTATTTACAAAATACATACATGCTCATTACATTTCCCTGAAATCATTTAACTATTGCTGTCCTATTCCTGGAACTAATTACATAGTATCTTGTGTCTGATTTACAATACAACAGTACCCCTCTGTTGTCCATTTAAGTTAATTCTGCCTACTCCGGTGATCCCTTTTTTCGCTCTTTCTTCACATCCTGACTGATCCTTGACTTAGTATCGTAGCATATAGCAGTGGAGTACATCGCCAGACCTTTCTATGGTGTCTTTGTCTCTGTCTTAATACAAGCAACAGACAGTTTGTGCTTTGTTCCTGTTCTTGTTTACCATTAACTAACATTAACATCTAAAGTTGAAGATTACAAATCCCCTTGTCTC
This sequence comes from Dromococcyx pavoninus, assembly GCA_033558185.1. NCBI lineage: Eukaryota > Metazoa > Chordata > Aves > Cuculiformes > Neomorphidae > Dromococcyx > Dromococcyx pavoninus. Next base: position 1,185,067 of record JAUMJL010001132.1, on the reverse strand, counting down.
ACCAGTAAACGTTGTTTATTAAATTGTGATCTATAGAAGGCCTTCCTGATGACTTTATTAAGAGTTTAGAGAAGACTGAGGAAGACAAATATAAAATTACGTTAAAGTATCCCCACTATTTTCCTGTCATGAAGAATTGCTGCATTTCAGAAACCAGGAGAAAAATGGAATCTGCATTTAACTCAAGATGCAAAGAGGTATGTTGTGTATTGACTGTTCTACTGGGTATTGACAGAGTTGGAAAATTGAGTAGATATTCAAACACAAGATTTGAGTTCTTTTTGTTATCAGCACTGTGAAATCAATATTTATGATTGTGACCTTTAACAGTTTCTTGTTCCAGTTTATTCTGATGTCTAAAGACCTCGGAAGCAGATGGTCTGCCTCTGTGTGTGTAGATGTCTTAGTTTCAGTGGTACAGTTAATTTTGCCAAATTTCCCATCAGTGTTCTTCAGCTGCTTGCTGGCACTTACTTCTGAGAAAAGGATGTCTCTCTGTAGCATATGTAGTACTTTGGGAGTCTTCAGAACAAGAGGGGCTTTTTCAGCAAACAAGTTAATTATGAAATGCAGGTGATTAAATGTGAAGTTAACACATTGTACATTGATGAGAATTTTAATTAGATGTTAAATATACCCTAATTTTTATAAAATACTCAGTTATCTGAAAAATAGCTGGAGTCGTGCCTTATAAAAAAAGAAATAACTTCACAAGTAATTTGTTTGATATTGGTGAGACTGAGCACTTAGTCAGGTACAGAAATAATGAAAAGAGTTGAAAGGATGTAAGTGTCATTCAGGCAATTGTACTAAGCATTCATTAGAGAACAATGACAGGGTTGAGCTTTTGTACTTGAAGTGCTGGGAAATGTGAAGAGTACAGGATAAGATAAAATGGCACTAAGAACTGAACACTCTGCAAGACAGCACACTTAAAGGGATTTGCTGTTGAAACTGTGGGACAATCTTCAAACCTATTACCTGAACAAGTTTTTTTTCCCTGAGAAATCTCTTTTCCAGAACTAGAGATTAACACAGTTACATTTTCAGCTTCTCAAGGATCTTCCAACACATTTAGGTCAAGGTTCTGGTGTTTCTGTGTGTCAGATCTCTTTCTCTGACTCCGATTGTCAGTGACAAAAGGGAAATTTGCAAACAGGCTTAGAATGTTAGTAGGATAACTGCAGTCTGTCTTCACCACTAAAGAGCAATTAAGCCTACTGTCAGCCAATTCCTTGTTATCTTTTAAGTTTAAATGATTAATAGTGGAAACTCATTGCAACAGTTGAAGATTTGTTATTATCCTAAAAGGAAATTGTCTATCCTTTGATTAATTAAAACAGATAAATTATAATAGGCAGAGTAATGGCTCAGATTGACTAGAAAATTAACTAGCTGTGACAAAAAGCAAGAATCTAGCTAAACTTACCTTATTCAGTATTTTTATATTAAATCTGTTTCATTTTAAGTCTTTACTGTTTCTTAGGATTACAGTTACTGATAATTGTTTTGATAACATGCATTTTTCTGGTTTCATTTTACAAATTTGCTTCTGTTCTTTTTTTTTTTTAGGAGAACACAAAAATTCTTCAGGAATTGCTTCCACTAAGGGCAAAAATAGCAGAGCTTCTTGGCTATAATACATATGCCAACTTTGTCCTGGAGCTAAACACTGCAAAGAGCACAGATAACGTTACAGCCTTCTTAGGTTTGTTCTTCTTTACAAACAATATATGTATATTTGGGGTGGCCAAAAGACTCCTCAGCCAAGATAAATTTACATACATAATTGGGTCACAGTGTCCATTATGTTTAGATAGAAAAGGAACTCTCTGTTGTGTCTGTTCTGACATGTATTTTTTTTGGACCATAGCTGTACCAATTCAAATGCTCCAAAACAGGGAACCACAAGACAAAAATCTGATAACAACTGCTTTGTGGCAGCAAATACAGGCAAGCGGTTGTGTCTTTCTCTGCCCCAAAATGCAGTCATCCTAATTTAGAAGCAGAATAGCGTGTGCAGCCTAAGCAATTTTATCTGTTCAAGAGGCTGCGTCACAGTTGCAGCTTTCCAGGTTTTGTGTATCTATAGCCTTAGAGTCTTTTTCTGATACAACTGCAATGCAAAATAAGTGTGTGATGATGCACTTCCATGAGCCAAATTAGAAAATTAAATCTGGAATGACAGATTAAGTTTGGAATTCAAATGCCCTTTAATGGATTTTTATCTGAAAACAGAGTTGTCTTAAAAATTTTAAACTGAGCAGTTTAAGAATTTATGGTGATCATGTTAACCTCTGTAGACCTGCTCTTTTGGACAGATTTAATGTCTAGTTTTTGTAGTTCCACAGAATGGCATGTGTTCCTCTATTAATGTATCCTGTCTCCACTTAGGATTGTGTATTGAAGTATTGTATAAATAAACACCTCAAAATAATTTAGTACACCAATAAAGCCTGTTTGGTGGTAATGGGGTTTTGTGTTTATACATCAGTAAAGAGGTTCAAATGTGCCTTTTTGTTCCCTTGTAGTTCTGCTACATTTCTCCTGTTCTGATGTGAGCTCAACTCCATATTTGGCAATACCAATTATCTGTATATTTGTCAATGAACTTTCACTTAATTTTCATTTATAAGTAAATGTTAGAATTACGTGGTGGTATTTTAAGTATACTTACAGTAGTTTGAACGCTTTTCTGTCCATTATATATGGGTAATTCTAAAGACACTTAGGTAATACTGTGTTTTTTTCATTTGACACATCATGATTTAGCACTTATTGTTGTGACTTTAACTTTTTACAGTATGAGATCATATACCTTTCTACTTCTAAATATCTGTTTCTTGGTAATTCTTGTAGAGGGAGAATGTTCATAGAATTGTCAGCTTCATTTCAGTTCTTTTGATATAGCCTCAGCTAGAAGTGTGACAGTGTGATTTGCTCTGCTTTGTTCATATGTATTCATGTTTTAAATCAAGGTTCATAAGCTTGTCTTATGGCTAGGAAGAAAACCATTCTGTCCTATGACATTCTGAATTTAGCATAATATAAGCTTCAAAAAGTATTTCAGTCATATAAATGCATATAGTGTCTTACAGTCTACGTAGAACCAGGAGTGACAATTCCTAAATTTTACAGTCTAGGTACCAATAGTGAACATGAACCTGAATTCTTAAAGAAGAAAAAAGTATCTGTTATTCCAGAAATACTTAAGAGATTAAGTACAGTATGTACATTATGGGAGTTTCAGTAAGCTTCGATATTTTTATTCAGTATATTGGATTCATTGTTGAAGAAAAGCTATACTGGAAAAAATTGGGATCATAGAGATAGATATCTGATGGCTTTGGTAGTCTAGAAGCTAGACATCATATGGGCAAGAACTCTTCGGTCTCTTGTCCTTTTATAGCACTTTACCTAGAAGTAGGTCCTAATCTGTTTTGAAAAGTCTTGGATAATGTAGTATTTGAAGTTTGTGTTGCAATCCCAGTAACTAATAGTAGTTGTAGTCTGTGGCTCTTTCTGCAGAAACACATCAAGACAACTGAGATTACATGAGGTAAAATCAAAGGCTTCAAGCGTAAGTGTCTAGTGTTACTTCCCTTTTCTGATCTTTGAAAAAGTCTAAATTTACCAAAAGCCTTCACAGAACTGCTAGGCCTATGTATACTATTTGTATTATGCCTACAATTAAAACTTAAGACGAGAACCCAGACAGTTTGCTTGCTTTTAGTCAACAAGTGGAAAACTGTAATATCTACTCTTGGAGTATGGGCTTTGAGTGTATTTTATAATGCATGTTATACTAAGGAACACAGAAGCTGATTCCAAGGCAATCTTTGTTTCAGATGGTTTGAGTAAGAAGCTAAAGCCATTGGTTGAGGAAGAAAGAGAATTGATTCTAGATTTGAAGAAAAAGGAGTGTAAAGAAAGAAACTTTGATTATGATGGAAGAATTAATGCATGGGATCTTCATTATTATATGAAAAAAACAGAAGAACTGAAGTATTCCATAGATCAAGAAAAGCTGAAGGAATACTTCCCAATTGAGGCTGTTACAGAAGGCTTACTGAATATTTACCAGAAGCTTTTGGGCCTTGTATTTGAGCAAGTAGAAGGTGCTCATGTTTGGCATGACAGTGTTACTCTTTATACAGTAAAGGATAATTCAACAGGAGAAATGTTAGGGCAGTTCTATTTGGACCTTTACCCAAGGTAATTATGACAGAGTTTTACTTCTGTTTAAAATGGAATTGGTCTTACTGGGTTGCTGCTGTAGTTGAAATTAAATGCATTCGGAAGTAAATATTTGTTCATTAGGATGTCCTCTGGACTGTTTTCAGATTGTTTATATTTTTTCTTCTTTTTTCCAGTGCTTCTGTGTTTCTTGCTTATATTCAGTTTGTGAAGCTTTAGTACTTTGTTAATTTCTGTAGTATTGCTGTCTTCTCCCTAGTGGCAATACTGTGTTTTGATTTTCATTAATATTGAATTATTACTCCAATCTGTTCAGATCAATTGTGTTCCTCTGTGCCAACTGTCCCTACTTTCTCCCAGTTCTTATTTATGCATAATATGTGTATGTTGCACCCTGCTGTCCAGGCTGCTAAAGAAAATCTGAAGCAGATCAGAACCAAGAGCAGCCATTGAGTACATCTTGAAATGTACTTCCAGGTTGATATCTGTTGTTCTGTGGCTCTCTTTGTAGCTAGTTACTATGTATGTCCTGTCAGAGATTGAGACAAGACTGATTTAACAGGATTTATTTTTGGATAGTCTTTTTTGACTTTTTCTCACTGATATTTTTTTAATTATTCTTTAGCAATTTTTAAATTGGCTGATGCCATTTTTTTAAATATGTATTGATTTAAGGGTTCTGTGAGTTAAAAAAATTAATCAATACAATAGTACATAAATTATTCTTTTTAAGATAGGCACATGTTATTTCTTTCACCTGTATGCCTGTTCCATTCTTTCTTCGTATAGTGAATTGCTGCAGCTATTTGTTGTTAAGACTATTCTGACTTAATTACCCAGTTAACTACTCAGATTTAAGGTAAAAATTTCAAACTAATTTTTCTTTGGATCACACTGAAAGTGCAGTAGACTGTATTGTTTTGTCTCTTGTAGCAAAAAATACTAGTCCTTCCTGTTACAGTAGCGGTTTAAAATAGAATTGACATCTAAAATATATATTTTCAGTATTTGAGTAAAAATCAGGTTCTTGCAAGTGCTGCTGTGAATATTAAACTGATGTGATGCAAGTACCACATTTTTTTCCGCTTGTGCTCTTAACAGGAACTTACTGAGTATTAGAAGTCATGAAAAGATGTGATTTCTTTGTGTAAAGCTTTAAAGATACCCTCAGTGTCCCAGTTTTTGAATAGGCATCGTCATCCTTGTGTGCAGACTTGTGGTTTGACGACAGTGTCTGATATATTTTCTTATACAGAGAGGGCAAGTATGGGCATGCAGCATGTTTTGGTCTCCAGCCCGGCTGTCTTCTCTCTGATAGCAGCAGAATGATATCTGTAGCTGCTCTGGTAACCAACTTCACAAAACCAGAATCAGATCGCCCATCATTGCTGCGACATGATGAAGTGAAGACTTACTTCCATGAATTTGGTCACGTAATGCATCAAATATGTGCTCAGGTTAGTGATATTTCAGTTCCAGTGTTTATTTCTTTCTCCACTGTCTCAAAGCAAGACGTAAATCTGGTTTGGTGGCTTCTAATTCTAGTAAAGTATGTGTGCAGACTTTTGGTTAGTGTTCAAAGTGGCAGGCTGGGTTTTATTTTTAATTTTTATTTAAATCTACAGCAATGAATACACCTTCTTATGAAAAATATTTTCATAGGAACATATACTTTTACATTTGTACCATTCAGGTACCTGTGAGTGAATAGGTCCGTGTTGAAGATAAAGAAGGTGCTCAGTGGCGGCTTCTGTTACAGCTGTCAGAGCTTGGTATTACTTCTAGTAGCATACTAGATATTAGAAGCAAAACAAAGGTTGCTGTACCTAGAAATGCAAACGATTCGTGAATCCAGATCGCCTGCAGCATTTTGGCATTTGGTACTCTGGAGAGCTGTCACTCTTGACATCAAAAGCATAAAACAGGTCGTGCCTGAGCTGTTGTATTTTTTCTGCCCTCCTATCTGACAGTTGAGGTTCTCACAATGACCAAAAAGAATGGAAGCTAGACTACAGATTTTGCATTAAGATGTCAATCAAGTTACAAAATTGCTGTTATCATTTTTGCTTACATGTAAAATTGATTCTTCCAGATGATAAATTTATTACTAGCCCAATGTGTTTCAAAGAGAGACGAGTCTCAGTAATTCATAAGAAAATTTGCAAAGTTATTTACAAATCCTGACTTTATGCAGCACTGCCTTCATCTTCCTTATAAACCGGTATGAAATAATAAAATTGGAGAAATATGACACACATTAGTTTTCATTCTTGACATTGTTCCTAGAGACTAGGACTGCAGAATAGAGAAACAAAGTCATAGAAATCCCTATATTAAAGCCATAATTAAATAGATGATGTTTAAGGAAACTTCAGAACAAGTAGCTAGACTTGCTTAGATATTTTTGCATCATGTTGAAGGTAGAAATATAAGGGTACTTAATCATATTCATCCTAAGACAGGGATTTCTGAGCTCAGAAGCAGAGAAATAAAACTTGGTCATTGTTTTGAACTACCTAGAAGGTGTTGAGACATTCTCAGCATTGGTCCAAAATTGACCACAACATTTTGATAAGCAATGAGGATTATATTAATTACAATGCTTATGTACTCTGTATGTTGTGGAATTGCACACGGGTCAGGGAGGCGTGCTTTCCAGTTGTCTCTCCCACTGCTGCAGTGGTTTCTGCATGCATAGCTGCCATGCTTACTATTGTATTCTATGTAAATTACTGTTTGCACACCTGCAAATAACTAGCAGGTCCCATATGAGAACATCCTGTCCTCTGGGACTTGTGTGTACAACGCACTATCTTGTTTCATATGATTATTTGTTTAAGCATGTTAAAACTTGGCACTTAAAGGGTTTGCAGGGATCGGACCAGGTGGGAATCTGCAAGTTGCTGGTAGAAGTCAGCTTTTGGAGACTCAGACTCCTTATAACGTACTGGAGGTCTGCTGGAGAGTGGGATAATCAGGGCAGTTAGGGAAGGAGATATAATGCCATTAGGGAAGGAATCAAATGTCTTAACATTTGTTGTTAGTGTGGTGCACTTGTATGTGAGTAATGAGGATCTGTGGACACCAACAAACTCTGGCATTGCTCTTGCCTTTTGCTCTGGCCGCTTCCGTCACCATTTCTTCCTGGCTGATGATTCCTAGCTTTTCTTCAGAGGTGCTATTCAGCAAGTACGGTAAGAAGGGCTGGCCTGTTACAACTACAGATTTGACTAACCCACAAGTGTAAATGAAGGCAAATGTTTTTCTCATTTTCTGCTGTTTTTCTGAAAATATGAGAGGAAGACATATGCATGTTACGTAGCTATCAGTACCATATGTCCTATATTATACATGTGGATTTTGGTAACCCTTCAAAAAAGTTCAAAAGCCCATCAAAAGATGTAGGCATAGATTTCCTGATGGAGGATAGAATCTAATATCTACAGATCTTAGAGCGTTTGGGAAACTGAGAATTCTTTTGTTTTAGCACTTTGAGTCTTTTGTTAGAATGTTGCTTAAAGGGGAAGAACAATAAAATTGGGTTGGCGACAGGAGGTGGTCTTATTACCACATGAGTGTGGAGTAAGGTCAAATAATTTCTGTTGGCATTTGAACAACTGTCTTTCAAAACTGATTGTTTCTTTATCAGAAATATTTTGGGTTTGGAATACATTTTAATGAAAAATTAATGAACAATTCAACTTTGGTTCAAAGTTAGTATTTAGCAGGTGCTTTTTAAACATGAATGATTGATGATAATTAAGTAAAAAATGTACTTGGCTTTCAGAAGATTGTTAGACTTTAAGATCTTTCATGGATGAAGTTGCTAGGGTTTATTTCTTTGAAGCCATTTATTACTGACTCAAAATAATTGTGTTATAATTTAAACTTATGAATTATGACAATTAGGACAAAGCTTAATAGGATAATTTGGTCAAGTACAATCTTTAAATCAGTGCAGTATACTCTAATACAATAAACAATTTTTCAAGTGTATAATTGGAGTTTATTTTACTTGGATTAATATAACAATTTGCAAATTATATCATTGTCATAAGACAGCATGGAAACATTGATCTTACTGTCATAATATAAAAGGTAAAAATTAGCAATTTTAAGAAAACTGAAGTACTGTTTCACACTAGTAGAGAATGCAGTAAGTAACTACTGAATAATCTGTTTTGTTGCTTGGTAATAGTCTCTTATCTGAATTCTCACCCTCCTTTCTTTAAAATTAATTTTGTTATTATTATTATTGATTAGTTAAAATGATTCCTTTTGCTGTGATTAACACTGAAATTTGGGGATGTGGGAGTAGATATTGTGCTAGGAATCCTGGCTTCTATTTTCATTTAATACAGTGGCTTTTTCTTTTAGACTGATTTTGCTAGGTTTAGTGGAACTAATGTGGAAACAGACTTTGTAGAGGTACCTTCGCAAATGTTTGAGAACTGGGTGTGGGAAAAAGAACCCCTGCAACAAATGTCAAGACATTATAAAGATGAGAGCTGTGTTACAGACGCTCTCCTTGAGAAACTTGCTGCCTCTAGACTGGCTAATACAGGTACTTCTCTCCTCTCTGTCCTGACAGTATATGTATAAAAAAAATTTAAAAATTGGTGGGAAACATTAAAGACAAATATAATAAGCCCATTATATTTCTTCTGTATGTCCATTTATCACTGTCTTTTTGGGTTCATTTGTGTGGGCACCACCTTTGATGAATGCTGTGATGACAGATACCCATATTTGCAGCAACAGTAGCAGCTCTGATCTTCCAGGCTATGCACAGGACTAAAACACCTTTGTGTTCCTTTCCATTGGACTTTTTTACCTACCAGCTTTGCTCATTTAATTTTGGGAGGCTGTGTTTTCTGTTTTATTTTCTGGTAGACCAGAGCAGACACTTTGCATTAATACACTATCAGATTTTCTACATGTATCATTTGCATCACTTGACAGACGTGAAAGTTGTTTGCAGATTTACTTAACGTACATAGATTATCCCAAACAGAAGTGTCCTGCGTTGCTTAAATAACTTCTCAATCCAGAACCTGAAGTCCATGTTTTCTGCTTTCCCAAACTAAGGTCTCGGTTCTCTTCTCCTTCCGCACCCTGCACCACCATGCATATTTCAGATGGGAATTACATAATTCCAAGTTTTTACCATAGCTAGAATTATAATCGTTCAGGCTGCATGTTGAGATCTTTGTATGAAAGGTGCTTCAGCTACTTGAATAGTTAATTAAATGTTCTTACCTTATTAGGCCTTTTAACCCTCCGTCAGATCGTTTTGAGTAAAGTTGACCAGGCACTGCATATGAAGCCATCTGTTGATCCAGCAGAAGAATATGGAAAATACTGTATGGAGATTCTAGGGATTCCTGCCACCCCAGGTATGTTAGTATGAACCTTTTCCTCTTTCCCTAGGTGGGGGTGGATTGGGCCAGCAATTGCTCGTGTTTAGCTGCCAACCAAACTGAAAGGAGGGGCTAAACTGTGACAATAGCTTGTCCAAATTGTTTTATTAAAGATGCCTTTCTTTCCCAATAAAGCTTGGCATATAGAAAAGTTGTTAATAAAGAATCTACTTTATGAAGCTGAAATATAATTACTTTGAAATTTGGCGTGATCTTAATGAGCTCTTCTGAAGAAAGACAAAGGTGAATATAAAACAAGCTTTATCAGGTTATATTTTAGAGTGATGGGGTGTGAATACCACTTTAGATGTTCGGTCAAATATGTGTTTGGTGTGCAGCTAGTCTAAAATGGGAAACTTGTGATTCCTTTGTACTCAACAGGCTGGGCAATTTTTCTAGAGGCATACTTGGATCTTTTTGTTAGAAGTTTCAAAGTAGCTGATATAAATTCCTTATTCATTTATTATTGAAGTTGAAGTACTGTATACATAAAAAATAAGTGAATTTAATTTAAATAAATCAATGTTAACCTGCTTTTCAAGGAACAAACGTGCCAGCTACTTTTGGACATCTCGCAGGCGGTTATGATGGTCAGTACTATGGATATCTGTGGAGTGAAGTGTTTTCCATGGACATTTTTCATAGCTGCTTTAAGCAAGAAGGAATAATGAATCCAAAGGTAGGTGGATGATGAATGCTTTTTACTAAAACTTTTGTTGCACTTTGTCTCTGAAACCACATTTATTACAGTATTGATCCATAGGTATAACATCTCAGGTATTTCTTCTGTACCAATCCAGATCAACAAAAAAGATGTATAAATAACCTTCTCTAGAAAATAATCTTAAAATTTCCAAGAACACTTGGATTTTCATGCAATTCTACATGTTCTGACACTTTTAATACATTGTGATGCATTGACTAATGCCTTCATCTTCAATCACTGAAAAAACACATTCCTCCACTGCAAGAGCAGATGCATATTTTTCTGCTGCAAAAGTTGTATGACAAAGCTACTCTGTTTCTATTAATAGTACCTCAAGTGTCTGGTACTTTTTTGTAGTATTATTTAGAAAATTAAACTTATTTTAATCTTTCTCCTCCACAGCACAGCATAATTTACAGTTCTTTCCTTCTTTAGTTTTGCTTCCAAGTGACTTTTGAAGTTCAGATGATTGCCAGGTTTTAGATATACTGAGCTTTTTTTTTCTTCTGTAGTTCTCCAGCCTCTTCTGCCTCCAGCAGAAAAAAGGGTTAGTTATGTGGTTAGTAGTTCTGCCAGTTCTGGAAACCTTTTTTCACTTTTTAGTTATTAGACTTGTGAGTTGAGGTGCTGCAGTTTTATTATAAGAACCTTTTGATTATCCTGATCCTCTTACCTGTCTTTTGGACCCAGCAGCCAGTTCTTCCCTTCAGCAAATGTATAGAAGAGAGAAGTAAAGGAGAGCATGCTGGTCCTCTCCTAGAACATACCTTCATTGCTCTCTTTACTTATCATAGCAACCAGAACTTCTAGAACTTTCCTTCCCTCTAAAGGGTGGAGAAAGAAAACAAGATCGGACTTAGACCTGGACAACGAGAACAGTCCAAAGAGGAGATGGGGTCAGGGTTAGAAAAGTGAGACAGTGGTTAACCAATAAAACCCAATAAGGGTTTTATGAAGAAAAGCAGAAAATTGAATGGTTTTGAGAGGAGAATTGATGAAAGGTTTGGAGGTCAATATCAATCTTGAACTGCTAGTGATTCATGACAGGCACATGCGAGAATAGCATAACTGCTTATTCAGTGGGAATGCTATCACTCATAAGAGCAGGAGAGAAGAAATGGCAAGTTAAATGAGAGAATAAAAACTTTTTAATAAAGTGTTTTTCAAATTAATCTTTAAAAAGGCATTTGGGGAGTGCTCAAACTTGCTGGGATTTTTTTTAACTGCTTGCAACTGGGAGAAATGTATAAGAGTGCTGGTGCCAGACATGTGGACTTGGTGTCTGATCATGGAACTTATAGATGCACGCATCATCACAGCCAATTTTCTGTGTTAGTTTTACTCCTTACTCTTAAAACCCTTTTCTGAGGGACTGTATAGTCAAACCCCTAAGCTGTAGTTTGCCTGGATTACTCTACAACCTGTAGTTCTCCTGAGGAATGAATGAGCCTTTAATTCTGATTTTTGGATGGGGATTTTTGTTTTCTTTGTCTGTATATGGGAGGCTTTGAGAATAATTTAATTGGACAACAAGTAAGTATTTGCTGCAGTCCAGGTAAAAGGTAACAAGTGCCTCTTTGAATATTAAGTCTGCTAACCAGGCTAAGAAGCGAGGGATGAAAATTATTTGTGTGTGTGTCACTAGCTCTCTAGCATATGTGTGCACACACGCTTTGATTGAATACTCATACAGCTTCAGGGGCATCTCAAGATTTTCCCTTCCTCTTCAGAGCCATCTTCTCAAACTGGTTCTTATTCAACTCATTTTCCCTTTTTGCATTTCATGTAAGTATAACACATGATGGGATAAACTATCTTGTAAAAACAAATACAAGATACCAGTATGATTTTTGTAGTTACTCATATTTTATTATATCTAGATTTACATTAGTCTTTAGAAGAGCAGGACAGGAAAACAGTTATGGTATTATGACTAGGGCTTTTAGAAATTTAACTTCTTACTGTTAGAATAAAACCTCTCTTCCTGTTTTCAGTAGCAGTTATAGAAACTTGTTTCAGAGACTGTATTTATATAAATTCTTCAGCAAACACTTAACTCTAACTTCATTGGTTTTCACACTCCTCAGTTCTTGCACATTACTGAGAGAACCTCTGATCTCCCTAGAACTGAACAATGTGCTAGCTCTGGAGAGACAGCAGCAAAGACTCAGTTACTGAAGTAACACTTTGAAACTATAGGAAACAACATCTTCAAACAACATCTGCTGTTGTCTCATGAGCTTGGTTCATTCCTTTTAAAAATCCATTTATTCTGAAGTAATGTTTATTCCTGTAAATAAAATCTGAGTTAAGTCTTTGTTACTTCAAGATACTTTAACAGGGGAGTTGGATGTGTTTGTATATATTATATATATCCTACTGTTTATACAATATATGTGTATGTACCATGTTGTTCGTCAATGCAATGTCTAAGTCTGCTCTCCAAATAGGCATTAAAGAAGGAGAAATCATCAGTTAAGAGACAATGGATGTTAGGTTCCCTTTTCCTGCTAATATTATTCCAGAGGGATAATCCGTCACTGGAGATTGTGGCTATGTTATGCTTTATAAGAACGTCTTCCATATGATTTGTGATTGTAACTTCCAAAACAGTGTAATACCACAAGAAAAAGTATTTCTTCAATGATAGCTTAAATTTTTACTCTTTAATTCTTTCAGCAGATCTGAATTAGTGGTATATTCTGATCCGGGATTAAGAAAATCTGGGAGGAGGGAAGGTGTTTAACCATGAGTAGATTTTCAAACGTGCAATGAATACAGAAAAGAGGCATTTGACGAAATAAGAAATACTAACATTCTGTTTTACCTTCTGTCAGGCTGGGATGAAATACAGAAACCTCATTTTGAAGCCTGGAGGGTCTTTGGATGGGATGGATATGCTACAAAATTTCTTGGAGCGTAAACCAAGCCAGAGATCTTTCCTATTGAGTAAGGGATTGTGTATTCTTTAAAATTATGGTTCCTTTGTAATGGCATATAAGTGGAATGAGCTGGATGTGTTAGTGTATGTCACATCTTAGCGATGTATCACTCTAGGGAAATCGGGTCACTTTTTGATGATTTTTTAAATTTTATAAATAAAAATGTGGCTTTTTGAAGTTGCGTATTAGTACAAAATTCAGCACATCAGGGGATAAAAATGAGATGTGCAGAAGCTGAAGAATTTGGATGTTAACTTTTTTGAATTGTTATCAAATACTACTAATTTGCATGGAGAACTGATGCTGTTTTTCTTTGAATGGATGCACTTAAACTATGTCTTGTGAATGAAACTTAAAACTGGAGGGCAAAAAAGAAAGGACACTACCAGCAATAAAAGAAACAGAAGCATTCCTATTGTGTTTTCTTCTATTGTTTTGATGGCTTACAAATGTTATTGCTGGAGAGGAATTGTGTTTGATTTCATCGCGGTTTGGGTACAGTCTAGCTTCCCAGCAAATCTCAAGACTGAGAACCTGCCCCAGACAGCTTAACAGCAGAGATGCTTGTGCAATACTTTTAAACTTAATTCTGATGCATGTTAAATTCTTGTATAAGCTTACACAGTGTATCTAAAAAGAAAAGTATCTACCATTTCTGCTACCATTTTCTTCCCTTCATTGAGGAAAACCATCCAAAATACATGACCTTGGCAGTTCTTACACCACTTTTTTCATTAATGATTAGAAATCAAGTCTTTGTTTTCCAGATTAGATTAACACCAGCACTGAAACATTATACTTGAGCAATTAGTGTTTCCAGCTGGTTTGTGAAGTTTTTTGAGATGCATCTATAGAAGGAAGGGAAAAAGTGTCCCCAGTGGGAATGCTAAAAGTCAATCCAAGATTTTCCTATTCCGTTCCAATGAGGCATGCACAGGTGCTAAAAATAAAAAAGCGTCATGGTTTTAATTATTCCAACTATGGAATTATTTTGCATTTTTTTTCTGCAAGATCAGGAAAAGTGAGTCTTACAAACAAACTTTGCACCACCCAAATAAAGCTGCTAATCCAAGTGCACTTTTCTTGTCTTTAGATAACATACGTTACGTTAGTTTTGGTGTTACAACATGTATATGAATGAACTTTAATTTTGGTTCCTAGCTAATGTGTTTTACACAGGTGAATCATAACTACAAACACTGTGGGTATTTTTATTTTTTTGTTTAACTGCAAAGTAAGAAAATGTGCCTGGTCAACTCAAAAGACTTCCTTTTTTCTGGCAAAAGAAAACAGTGTTCACTTTGGGTCAATTCTGTGTGTATCAAGGGGAAAGAAAACAGTTTTATATGTTCAGTTAAAACTATTTCTGTCTTTTTCTTTTAAAGCATTTAAACTCAGGGCAGGGAGTCTTAATTAGGTTTTGAAATAGAAAATTCGACAGGACTTGCTTTTGAACCACACTTAGTTATGGACTTGAGGAAACTTAAGTATTTGTAGCCTAAACGTGTTAACTATGTAGTTTTAACAGAACATACAATTAAGTCAATTCTAACTCTCATACTTACAGTTTTAGACCCCAGTTCTGCTGCCTAATGAAAATGCAATACATCAAAATGTTCCCACCATTTTCAATAGTATTCAGAAGAGCTATAAAGGAAAGCTGAAGAAACTCATGGATGAAAGATGATCACAAAACCTCTGTTTATTTTCCCAGATTAATTTCCCTTACGTTCTGACTAGATTTGTTAAAAATTTTGCTTTTTTTTTTAAAACATGTTGAGTTCCTGCCTTCTCAAAGTTTTTTCTTTTCACACTCTAGTGATAGCACCAGTGAAGTAAAATATTGTAAAAAAATATAGTGATACTCTCTAAACATGGATCTGCAATTCTAAGCAATGGAGCCTTTATTAAGAAGCAAAATGCAGTTTTTATTTTACAGCTGGTAGGCATATTTCCACATGAGGGAGACCTTTCTCTGCATAAACCAGCAGTCCCAAATTAAGGTAGATAATTGCAAATGTAGTACTTCTAAACAAAACCACATAATGATAAAAAACTATGTGATGATTTAAAAGTGAGATTTAGGACAATACCGATGCTGATGATGATAAGTTCATTGACTTATTTATATTCCTGTTCTTTAGAGTGTGTGTGTTATACAGTCTCTAGTAAATAAGATAATGAAGAGCAAGAGAATGTCTGCTATCAGATGAATATGAAAATGCCTACGTGATTATACAGTTGTGTTAGCATCAGCCTAGTATCCATTTGCGTAGGGAGGAAAAAAAAACATAAACCACATTGTGACCACAAATCAAAGTGTTAGTTTCTATACCTCTCCTAAAGAATAGGGATTTTTGTCATTTCTTGTAGAAGCCATCTGCAATAATTTTGGCAGGTCATCTTATGGCTAAAACTGTACTCAATGCAGAAGACTAATGGGTATGTTCTGAAGTGCTTCTGAAACGTCTTAATGTGGTAACATATCAAACTTTTCTGCTAATTTTTATATTAACTTAATGAAACCTTCTGAATCAAATTGGGGTTGGACCAGATGACATTTAAATGTCCCTTCCAACCAAAACTATCCCATGATTCTATAAAATTGATATTCATGTTTCTTATTGTAAAGACCTGATCTTGGAATGGAAAAGATAACCTGGAGAAAGACATCTTTTCTGGTTTTGCAGCTCTCCATCATAGGCATGAAACTTTGCCCGCGTAGGAGACAACTTATTCTAACACTATTCCAAGGCTGTGATGTACAAGTCCCCCAAGAAAACAGGGAATGCTTCTTCTGCTTTGGAAACATGAGTTAATTACCTTGATACTGCACAGAAACAACCACATACATTCAAATGTGCCAAGAGGTAGGTATCTGGAAAACCCCAGCCTATTCTAGAGTTACTAGGTATGTAATTCCACTGAATTAAATTACATAACAGCAAAAGCGTGTATTTATTCCAATCTAACTTTAAGTATATGCCGTAATAAATAAAAGAGTAACTTGTAATTAGTCTGTCACAAACAGCTGCCTTTTCGAGTTAGTAATATATCTTTTTACAATTTCATTGTATTTAGGATTATTTTTGTTCCCTCTGTCACATATTCAGATTGGAGTTCACAACAAAGGCAAAGGGAAAGGATAAAAAGGGAGACTTGGGGGAGAAAGAGGGAGTAACCTCTCATAAGCAATGGCTTTCTGATTCTGCTGGTCCACTGCAAAAGATAGAATGGGTTGGCTGTGCAGCTCAGTCACGAGGTAGCTAGGTGATTGTCTCAGCAGCCCTTGCAGCTATTTGTGTGGCATGGTTCCAACACAGAGAGTGTCTCTTTCTCATTTGCAAGTCATGTGGTCAAACCTAAACTGTAAAAGCAGTCTGAAGCAAAAGTTTAAACTTTGCTTTCTGAGCTGCAGTGGCTATCAGTTGTTATGCTGCCTTAATAAAGAGAGCATTAAGACTTAGGGAGTTCCTGTTTGTAGAGATAGGTGGAGTATTAGTTGTCACTTGAGCCGGTAATACGACTACAGTTAATTTTCCTATACAAATAGATCTCTTGTATATTGTATATAACAACATTGCGAAAAAAAAGTTCCTCGTTTTAACGAATAATCAAGGTCGGTCAACTGCAGACAAGGTCAGCTTTGTTAAACTCTGTTTCAACAGATAATCGGGCAGCAACAAATTATAGGGGCTGTAGTCATTTGGTATGGGAGAAGTAAAGTTACTGCAACAAGAAGTGAATCACAGGGTCAAGATCTCAGCTTCCTCTCTGAAAAATGAAACCATTTCCACATACCTTAAAAGGTAGTGGGGGGTGGAGTTTAATTGAGTTAAATGGAGACCTTTGGAGAGCTTTTCTAGAATTGTAAAACTGGTTGCATAGCACATGGTTACCAACAGGGATTAGGGAGGCAGTTTTCATCAGGAGGTTTTCTGGTTGCACAAGTCAAAGGAAAAGGAAGGAAAGCAATAGGTGGAAGGATGAAGTTGGAGAAGGATGTTTTGACGATAGTTGTAGAAGAGTTGGGGTGAATGTCAAAAGCAGATAGCAGGAAGAAGACAGTAGCTTAATGCATACTGAATTATGAAAGGCTGCTGAATGCTCATCAGTTTTTATGAATTAGAAACAAAACATTCTTGTCCATGCATCGATTTCTCATCTCTTTATTTGCATGTAAAAGAACATGAGATTGTGCACCAGCATGTTGCTTCAGTACTTGTGCTTCTTCATAACATCTAGAGGTTAATTTTTGTTTCACCAGTATTTTCTTCATGAATGTATTTTAAATAATAGTTTTCCCATGGTGGAAGGAGAAAAGTGCAATGAAAAGGGGAAGTGGGGCATGTGCTGGAAATCCTGTATAGCTCATCATTTTTAGCCATTGTAAAAAGTGTAGATGATACAGAAGACATGGTACCAAACAAAAATCAACCTATTTTAGACCTAGTTAGGGTAGATAAAGACAAATTAATTGGAAGTTAGTGGTTACCTAGAAACCAATAATCATGACCTAATTTTGTTTGGTATTGATTAACAGAGGATAGAGTCAACCAATACTTACTTGCCCTGTACTCCCGGTGAATTAAAAAACATATCAGTGCTGAGAGAACCAGTAAGTAAAATCATTGGAAGAAAAATTGTGAATGAGAAGTGGTATGTCTTTAAAACTCAATTGACCAAAATCACTAGTAATTCACCAGTATAAACAGCAATTAAAAAGAAAAAAAGTGAAGCATCAGGAGTGGGCAATACCTATAAAATGAGGAATTATTATATGTCAAAAATAAGGCTGAGACTGTCACAAAAAAAGCATGATGAAAGCACAGATGAAAGTATCATAGCCAATAACATGTATAACTTATTAAGAACTAATAAATCCAATTTGTGTTACAGACCCCTTAGTAAATGAAAATGCTAATGAATATTGCAAATGACAAAAATGACAATTTTTTATTACTGCTTCACTTCTGCATTTAGAAAGAAGCAACCTGATGTAATCATATCATATGAGAACAATGGGGTACTTTCCAGTCAGGAGTCAGGAGGATTTTAGGTAACACTTACTAAGAGCAAACAGTTCTAAACGAGTAGGATTTAATAATTTGTACTCTAGAAATGTACAGGAATTGCCGGGAGGGGAAGGGGGGTAGTTCCCGATGCTGTTAATCTGGGCATACCAGGCATATGCTGTTGTGCTAAAACAGCACTAATGAATACCCATATTCAAAAAGAGCAAATTGGTGACTATTGGTCACACACCTTGAAATCAGTCTTCAGCAAAACAGTCAGAAAGAATAAATATGGTTCTGTTGCTGAAGAATTGAACACTAAGTGTAATTCAATGCAAGCGATTTTATGAAAAACAAGTTTTGTCAGACAAGCCTGATAAAATAATTTATAGCCATTCCAAGCCTGACAAAGGTGATTGTAGAGAGGGTGTTTCTCTTAGTGCTGCGTATTTTCATTTGAAATAACACTATGTGATATCAACAGAGAATATGTGAAATGGATTAAGAACATCTAACTGTTCTCAGATAACTTGTCAGTGTAGATTACCTTCGCACCAGGTACGGTGCTTCAGAGATCACTAGAGGAGAGTAGTATGAAATCACTGGGGATAGAATCTGTAAGCAGGAGGTCAGGAAAAACAGTCACACAGAATTCTTTGAGTTATTTGAAAGCTTTGGGAATTCAGCCTAAAAATTCTGTAGCGTGGACAAAGTAAATTTAATATGCCTATAGTAATTAAAAATGTAGGTAAGACACTACAGCTTGGTGGACTGTATTCTAGCAAGTACTAACTTCTGAGAGGATCAAGAGGCTGGTTATAGGAGCCAGTCTATCTGAATTGTGAGGAGACTATAACGAAAATGCTTAAGCAGTCTCATGATGGTTGAGTGAAAGAATATTGAGTAACAGCAGGTTGCTTATGCTATTTTTTATATACCATAGCAGTAAAATGGACACAGCAACTGTATGCAGTTTTGGTGTCTTGATTTTTAACTGGGACTAGCAGGACTTGTTATTTCAAGTAAGCACAGGTGGTTCTGCATGTAGAATAGAGTTAAGCTGTGGAAAACCTTGCCAAGGATATTGTACAAGCAATAGGTTTACATGGGTTCAAAATAAGACTCAACATGTTCCAGACTTGAACAAGAAGCCAATGTAGAGTAATGTAACATTTCTGTACTCACTTCTAATCAGATTGTCATTACAGAACCTGAATCTTCTTAAATACAGGTTGAGCATGAAGGTTACAAGTTGCCCTCATGTCTCTTCGTAAGTACTCTCTGTGCTTTGTCTTCTGGAAGCAGTCATGCGTCTGTAAAGCCTCTTTACCTGTGTTGCAGCTACTGCCACCTTGAAATGTTCTTCTGTACGTTTATTCTGATGGCAGAAAGGGAGAGAGTGAATCTAAATAACTACTTGACTTTTCCCCAAGCACAAAGCTTAACTCCTATATGTGTAACCTGTATTTATTAATAACAATTTATGGATACAATTTTACATACTAAAATACAGAGCCCAAGGTTAGTCATTTTAGTGAAGGTGACTTTCAGAGAGTGAGAGCCACTGTTAAGGGAGCTTAAAAATCATACCGTGGTAACTTTCCTAACATCTATAAATTTTTATCCTCCTCTTACTGACCATTTTCTGTCTAAAGCATTTTACAGAACAGATAGCAAGGATGAGAATATCCCTCTCTACATGTAAAAAAGTGAGACCTAGAGAAGGTGAGTATTTTGGCAACTACCAAACAGTGAGTCTCTCACATTTGAAAATGTAAACAAGTGTGCCAGTCTTCTAATGCCATATTTACTGGGGATGATGGCATCTCCATTTTCTTTAGGGAACCTGTATTGTAGTGCTCTAAATGATTCAATTTGGGTGGGGAAAAAAAAAGAGGAATAATGTTCAGCCAGAAAAGTAGAAGATTTGGTCTGAGTGCAGGAGATATGAATATGAGTAGGGAGAGATCAGTAAGTGATGATACAATTTCCCTCCACTGGAAAAACTATGTAGTTATAATGTTTTACCAGAAAGCACAAATATAAATGCATCGTATATTATATACACAAAAATATAAAATTAAGGGTCAATATTTAGTATCTATTACTTAAAGAGACATGTAAAATACTGTAGTAATTTCATATGGGGAAGCGACAATATTTCATATTCTTTGTGCTGACTCCCACACCTTCAGTGACCAAAATGCCCAAAAGTAATTGCTATAGAAAGAATTACTTTGCCTGTTTTCTGCCTGACTCAACTCACATGCCAGTCCACCCTGCTTTGAGAACCCTTGAGCAAATGCTCTGCTGATTAAAGAGCCTTAAATTTTAAGCCTTGTAATTCATTGCTTTTGACACTGAATTTTCTTTTAACAAAGAAGCTGATGAGCTTGAGTGAAGAGAGTTAGGGTCCTTCATGCTGGGCATTGCAGGCACTAATGCCATTATTTACATTAGTTAAATCTTAGGTGTTGGTGCTGTTGTCATTGCCAGTATAGGACTGGTCACCAGTTTTGGAAAAAAAGTGTCCGTGACATGGAGAGAATTAGTATCTGTTTGAAATATGTTTCACAAGGACATAGTGATTAAGTTACACTAGGAAACATTTTGGTTTTGATTATATATGCACTGTCCATTGAGAACATAAAAGCGAATAATCAGGTACTGTCTCGATAGTCTTTTCTAAACTATTAATTGATGTATGAGAAGTTACATTGCAATGTAACTCACATTGCACAATTTGTGTCTCAGATTTAAGATCTGTCTCTTTGCAGATTGTTCTTTTTATATTAGCATCAGGGAGCTCCCTCCCATCTCCCTATCTGCTGCCAGGAAATTGGTTACTGAGGGCACCCAGGACACCAGCTGCCCTTCCCACGTTTTGCTAGTTTATCTTGCTGCAGCTCCAGCTGGTTGGCAGCTGTTATTTTAGTCTGCCCAGCTTCAGCCTTGTGGTTGCGGTCTGGAGGGAGCCTTTGCATGGGATAAAATAGCTCATTTGCTGTTGAGCCTGCTCTGAACTGTGAATGATTCAAGCATTTCTAGGGTTTTCATAGATGTTTAGGTATATCACCCACAGCAAGCTTTTACTAAACTGCACATTCTTAGGTGTATATAACCTGGGTAAATGTAGGCATGTCTTCATGGGAACATCAGAAAGGGCATTTCAGAACAAAATTTTTCTGTGCCAAATTTCAAATCTTGCTCTAAAGCAGGGATACCAGATGTTTTTAATCGTTGAAATAATATATATAATACTGTGCTTTAATTTCAGAAGCAGTCAAAATAATTCAGCTGAAAATTTCCTCAGCAAAAGCAGCATAGAGAGTATATTCAACATGGAGAGTTTAATCTCAAACAGTTGAAAACAGGTTATTATAATAGGGGCAACCTAAATTGCAGGCAGGTCTACAAGCCCAAGCTATAATTTATCACGTGTAGAAAGTAACTTTTAAGTGTAAGATGATAAGTTATAGAAATAGATAAAGAGATAGGTTTTTGTTATGGTATGTCAGAGTTGGCACTGGTTAAAATGTTTTAATATTTTTAACAATGACATATATTTTTATTTGGAGCTCTTGATTTCAGTAACATGATTCCCCCCCCCAGTGTTTATTTAATCAGATGGTTTTGTATAATTTAGATTTTGGACAGTGGGAGGAATTCTTGAAGAAATCCTTAAGACTTTTCAGTGAAATATTAATGGAAAAAAATTATTAATTTTTTAATTAAGACACTTAGAGAAATATTTCTTTCCATAAAAAGCAGAATTTTTATAGAATGGTCAGGTTTAGAGTCAAATTGTACTCTAACACGCATAATGTGTTTTCTGGTGGCTTCTGTATGGAAATGAATCTTCAGCAAGGGTTCACTGATACAGGTCTGCTAAAAGTCAGTGGAGCTATGTTAAGTGAGCTACCTAGTCAGCTTGCATTAATGGAATAAATGAACTGTGAGGATCATCAAATATTTAAATGTCTGCTGAGGTAATGTCTAAGGTAACTTCCTGGTTAACTCTAAAAAGATAAAACAATGTGTTTTGTGTAAGGATAATTTACTTCAGACATCATATTATTTAACTGATATGTGTTAGTACTACTTCTAGGTTCCAAGTTAGACATTAAGTCTCCCGCTTTTGAAAAGAGCTTGAAAGACATAGAGATACTCTATCTCAGCTAAGGAAACTATGAAGACAGTTATTTCAAACACTGCTATGCTCAAAAATTGAATTAAGAAGTTAGAACCATCTCCCAGAAGCAAACCCACAACATGACTTCAAGACAGAATTGGCAGTTACTGGTGAGAACAGCTATTGACAAGGCTGCTGCCACTGCAAGTCAGATGGGCTCAATATCCATGTGGCTTCTCCTCCATGTCTAACACTTGGAGATGTGTATAAAAGGATGTCAGGCTAACAGATGTGAATGTAAATGTGACACAGTAGGAAAGGCAGGAAAGCTATTTGCCAAATGACAACAATGTGTACTTCATTGGAAGAAGGGTTGAAACTGAAAGCGGAATGACACCTGAGTGAGTAGTAATTACAGGAGTAATTGTGAAGGTGACTGTAATCTTCAACTTCAAACTTAATCCTTCCTTGATAGTGAAATCAGGTATCATGACATTTTAACTTTTAAAAGTGGAAACATGAAAAGATGTCACCGGGAGTATGATCTAAAGTAAATGATACATTGGTAAGAAAACTGTGTGTTTACAAAGAGGATATAAATTAGAGACTGAGGTTTAAAATACTTATTGCTGTGGGAGGATGGAGGAAGGGAATACAACTTTATTAAAACACTTATTTTTATTCCAAATGTCTTTAATCTCATTTGTCTTGATGTAAAGTAATATATCAGATAACAGTCTCCAGTTGTTCAGGGGTACTGAATAATAACAGCTCTGGGTTGTCCTGTGTGATTAAAGGAAGATAGAAATAATTCTGTACCTGCTGCCAAAAATCTTGCTGAGATGTCTGTCATGCTCAACAAGAATGCCGTGTGATCTGTTGCAGGAGGGCAGGTCCCATCACCATTTCATAGAATGGTTTCCCAAGTTGGTCTCAGCAAACTAGAAATAAATTAATTCTGAAATCTGTGGTCTCTCTTCTTGTTTGGACTCCCTTAGAAAATTTGTACCACTTTTGTTTGATAGATGAATATTTTGAACTTCTTCAGTTCTTATTTCAGTGGTTAGATAGTTACACCGCTAATTAAACCAAAATAAGGTCTTCATATGCTTTACCCAATGCACGTAACCTTCTTGAATTTTCTAGTAGGCTTGTAATATATCTCCATAATTTAGTTATCTAGTTTTACATTACAAGGAGATGTATAGTTTAATGCTGTCTTTTTAACAATCAGATTTAGGTTAGCCTGTCATTTGAGACTGTGTTTTAGTACCACCGATGTAATTGCTATATAGATTATTTACATTCATTTCAGGCAGACAGCCTGAGATTGTGATACTTCTGTATTGCCATTGCATTAGTTATTTCAAAAGTATCCCTGAAATGATGATGCTACCATGCTTCAAAAATACGGAGATGTTAATAAGCAGCAGTTACAAAAGATTGCTATTAGCTGCTCACAATGTAGATATTTCTTCATGATGCTAACATGTGAGTGCCTGTAAAAGGTTAGTGCCTGTAAAAATGAGTGCTCTGTTCTGCTTTTCAGCATGCATACAAAGATTTGCCAGGTATATCTGAAAAAACAGTTCACTTTTGCAGTGTAAGCAATGGTAATAGCCTTTCAGTCTGTCACACTGTGTGCATATATTAGTGCTATGGACTGAGAAATTACTCTTGCAGAGTTTTTCATGTTGGTCTGGGTAAACTGAGCAATGCTTTGTCAGGAGCAAGCAAAAAAGCAGATAGCAGAGGAATAATTCTGCCCCTATTTTAGTCAATAAGAATTTTATCACAGATATAGAGACTGGATAAGGCCTTTTGAGTCGAAAAGAGTTCAGTCCTGGTAAGCAGTTTCTTATCCCATAGTTAAGAAAGCAGCTCAAAAAGATGCTGCATATCAGCAGAATTTGTAAATATGGGGTTTAATAATATGCAAGCCAGGCATGCAAATCTGTACATTTTTTGCAAATCTGCACATTTTTTGCAAATCTGCATGAGAGCATGCAGAGCTCAGACTTCTTATACCTCAGGCATCTCTATCACGAGCCTACTTCACGTGAAGGCTGATTGTCCTGGACAGTGCAATGCAAATACTACTGCACTTTCCAGTGTCCTAAACGGAATGTTTAATGGCAGTCGGGCAATCCTGCAGTGCTGGACCATGGAGGCAGTCTTGACACAAGCAAAGATCCCATAGAGAAAAGAAGAAAGGAGGTGGTCACGTAATTGAAGCTTATATCATAAAGCAGAGTCTCCAGTGGGTGTAATTATGGTTGAACGTAATTATGCACCTCCTGACCTTATGTACCTTAATTATAGCACCTCCTAACTCTTTGAGTGCTTGCCTTGGATCTCAGTCTGGTGTAGCTCTGTTGGTCAACCAAACACACTATGGTTGTATCAGCATCAGCTGTGATCCGCTTATTGCTAAAGACAGTTACTTGGTTAATACAAGCATTGGTGTTTTTTCTGTATGGGTTTCACTTTTTTAGCTAGTTAGTGAAGAAAATTGACAGGAGAATTTGAAGAAAGAAAAGCTGTTACTGAGGGCTTTGGCTATCTTTTTTTTTTCTGGGGAGTGGAAGCTATTCAGGAGGGATCAGGGGAGCAGCGAGGGAGCCCAGGGATCTCGGAAGCTTTTTTGAGCATCTGGACCAGAGTGCGTCATTTTGGAAAACATCCAAACTGCATGCTGGAGGAAAACACAGTGCCTAGCAGCAACAGTACCTCCTGCCAGAGTCACATGGCATGACAGTTCCCTCCAGCACTCTCCACCTGGACGATCTTCACCACTCATATCTGTACCTACCTTTCTTTGTGGGGAAACCCCTTGGTCTTCTCTGAAATGAGCCATGATGAAATGTGTGCGCCTCACATGCACAAAGGTCTCAAGGGCTCTTTACTGGAAGGAAGCTGTCCAGCCAGTGAGGTCTGTGTCGTCATGGTGAAAGCAGAGAGGTGCTCCACCCACAGCAATATCTTGCCCTTAATGGAAGAACTTAGCTTAACCCTTACACTCATATGAAAAATAACACTTAACAGTAGTAGGGACATAGACTATGACAAATACATCTGGATGATGTAGTACTTTCTCTCAAGAGTATTTTGATGAAGAGTAACAGCAACTTCAAATTTCAATGTCTTTTAACAAAAATTCCTGCACTAAGAGAAAATTATTTTTCATCTTAGAGGGTTCTGAAATTCCAGATGCATGAGAAACAGCTGTACAAAACATAGCTTAAAGCAACCCCCCCCCAATATTTAGCTAAAAAAGTGAAAAATCACCTAGTCCTGTCAAATCTTGCTGCCATTTGATGGGGATGGGAGGTAAAATGTAGTTTTATTTCCTCTGTTGTGCAGTGGCACAGCTGTGTGACAATCTTTAAGTAACAAGACACTCCAAAGGGAACAGGCTGGGGGAGATGGATGCACTGGCAAGTAGGACCTGCACGTAAGACATCCCATCGATGTAGCTTCATTTCAGACGGCTCTACCTGCAGCTTAGCTCTGCTGCCCAGCCTAGCCCTGCCCATACGCAGCCCACAGTCTCTGAAAGAATATATGAGATGAACAGAGGTAATTATTAATAGTACCATATTTTTAAATTACACTATGTATTTAGAAGTTGTCATAATCCACTAGTAAACCAAGAAATCTACTACAAAATTTTACCTATTATCTTGCCCTAACTTTCTTCAGAGGATTCATCAGTTTCTTCTGAAAGTACATCTTTTTCTGCTTAATAAGCATAGCCAAAACCTTTCAGGCTGCACCCAGCCAAATGTTAATGTTGTTAGAACAGTAATAATAATGCAAGCAGTCACTTCACTGGTCACTGAAGGTGTTCTGTATTCAACTTGAATACAAGCAGGCTATTGTGTTTTCAGCAAAGAAGTGTGAAATTGTGTATGGAAACTAGAATTCCCTTCTGATTACTCTCTAAGAAAAGGAGATGCTTCTGGGAAAGGTGAGAGACCTCTGATGGCTTTTGAAATGCTGTAGAAACTGATGCTGATCACAGTGTAGTAACTAATACACTTACTGCCTGGATGAACCGTTTGCGGTGTCGTGATGGCTGGGTAGTGCTGCTCTGAAGGACATTGCATTGTCTGATGGATTCCAGACAGTTGCAGTGTAATAAGCAAAACAGCGGTACTTGGATTTCCCAGTATGGCTGCTGTACAGCATGTCTTAGGTTTCTTCATCTCTATTATATCAACATTTGTAACTATAATGACTTATTTCCCCTCCCCCTCCTCTGCAAACTTTATTGAGCCATCACTGGGAGCTTCTCTTCACGTTAGTGTGCCCTTTCTCTTGACTCTGAATTAATTAAGGGTGAAACTGGAACAGTGATTCATAGCAAAGGAGGAGTTTCTTATTAGTAATAAGCAAAGAAGGCCACAGGAATTCACAGTTTCCCGGCTCAAACAATGCCTTCCTTTCTTGTGTCATTCCCACATTGATCACATTAACTGATGCCTCTTTAGACACTAATTGCTGTATTGATGAGCCTGAATTGGATGGTCCCACTATCTGGGGGCTTTGGGGGAGCCAGTCTCCAAAAAGGTGAAAGTGCTAATTATATTGGTAATTACTTTAAAGCTTTTATCCTACTTTTGCCAGTGTCCATTTCCATGGTAACAGGAGCAGGTACAGCAGCATTCAGCCAAGCTGCTCAGAGCTCTTGGCTACATCAGTGGTGGCTGAAACTGGAAAGATACTACACAAGCTGCATGTACAGACTTTCCAAGATTCCAGAGATTTATTTGCCACAGATCTAACTTAAAATGTCAAAAAGCTATACTAAAAATTAAATTCCCTCTTTGTGAGATGTATGGGCTGTTTCAAAGCTTTGATTTTACCCTTAGGTGAGCTGGCAGGTCTTCTAAAGGCTGGGCTGCAGCCAGAGCCCTTAGGGGAATTTCTGTCTGACTCAGCAACTAGTTTTTTTCCTGCAGCCTTATGGGCCGAGAACAACAGCTTTGCCACTTTCTGACTTCTGGGCCTTGTCTGCTGGGCACATTTCAGAAAACAAATTCCCACCATCGCTTCGAACATGTCTGAAATTGTGAACAGACTGTGTTTGGAGTGGTTTATGTCATTGACCTACAGTCAGTGGTAAAATTACTTGAGCTGCCATCAGCTGCAGCAGCTTCCTAGGTATTCGGGCTTTCAGCATGTAATTGTGGCGTTTCCCCACATGTTGCAAATGTGAATTGTTCACATTTTCTTCCTGAAGTGGCAACGATTCCAGACTGTTGTGGCTGGTTATTCACGTGCCCAGCAACATCAAGCGTGACATTTCTGTGCTCTGGAGTGAAAGTTCTGAAGTACATAAGGTACACAAGATCATAAGGCATCCTGCTTTCTGCCTGGGTGAGCTTCAGAGTTCAAAACAAGCTTCAACAAGAGCTTCAACAGGGAGAGCAAAATGTTTGGCTTTACAGACAGATGCCTCCATAGGGCATTTAAAAAAAAAAATTACATAGTGCAATAAGGATCATAAGGATTTTGTAGTCTCGATTAATTTCCTATGCTTCTGGAAATAGTAACATCTAGAAATATTCTTATTTTCTGTCATTAGCACTGATATATTTTAAAATAAATCATTTGTTAGCTAATATATTTCTTTTTACTTAATCTGAATAATGTTTATTCAGTTCTGCAATATATATTAAATTTTACTCTTAAGCAAGTCTGCTTTCTACACTGCGATTATACCTATCCTATTTATTTAAAAGAAATAAATGAGAACAATACATAAGTCATAGATAAATAATATATGATGCCTTAGAATTTAAGGGCAATTAGAATGAACATCAATTTTGAAAACTTAGGCACTTTACTTATGTCAGAATGTAGGACCTTAAACGTTTGCATTTATTTAATTTATTTCTTTTTATTATTGGCTCTGCTTTTATGACATAAGATCAGTTTTCTAATTCTACCAACCTAAAACAAGTGACAGTTAATATTTGGGCATGTTTTATCTTCCCTAATTTCAAGCAAAAAAATATTATATGGGGCTTTTCCATGCTGAGAGATACCTCACAACTTTATAAGCTCTACTGTCATCTGCCCAGAAAAAAACCTTAATGTACTTTCAAGGGATAAAATGCAACATCATGAGTCTACTTTTTCTAGAAAATGAAATATAAATTAGGTTTGATGGTTAGTAAATGTGGGGGTCAGGGAAAGGAGAAAGATAATAACGTTCATACTGTGATGCTGTTGTTTTACTGGCAAGCAACATGGTTACTAACCACAGGTAGTCCCTGCATTGAAACAGGGCAAAACGTAATCTCCTCTCAGGATGTTTATGCTCTAAAGCCCACCTGCATTCCTCGGATCCTTCCACTTACTGAAATGAACCATGTTGTTAAGTATCAAAGTCCGATGGGGTGTTTACAGGGAGTAAGGGGTATGAGGCTAAGATATTTGTGCCATCTGTTGTCCTCGTTCGGCTTCTTATTATTTTACTAATGTCCTTACGCCCAGGGTTGAAGGGCCATTGTGTTACTCCCGTGTTTTCTGTGTAGTTGCACGTTCGCTACAGAGCACTTTGTCATGTGGGACATGTCTGTCTGACGAATGTTCCAGCCCTGTAGGAGTTTGACTAAAGCACAGGAGGTGTCTCACTCGCTTGTCTCTGTCATAATGCTTTAAAGAACTCTTCTGGGAAGAGAAACATGGGAAAACTGATTCTTTATGCATCTCAACAGCTGCAAAGACAAAAAGGCTCCTCTGCATCTGAGCAGACCAGCTGCAGAGCTTGGTGTCCCACCTCCAAAAACTCAGCGTTCTCCACAGCTGGAAAACAAGCAGGCTAAATGAAAGTGTATATTGTTATTTTTCCTTCTGGCAGAGAGATGGCTGTCATAGACATTTCCCTCACAAAGAAATTTAGCAGAACTTCTGAACCCAGCATCTAGGATAAACCAGGGGTGGCACAGTTAAAAATGTCTACATAAAGAAATATCTGAGTTAAGGACTTTTATCCTAATTGGGTTATGCACAAACAACAATGATCTGAAACTGAAAAACTGGAAGTAAAGCTGTTCTGAATGTGCAATAACATACTCTGCTCTTCTTCAGCTGCATTCTTCAAAGTCGGCAAACAACTGCAGTTTCAAGATGGGGTATCTAACACAAGCCTGCAGTCTGCTGCATCACAGAAACTGGTGGTTGATCTGTTTCACCTGACAATTAAAATTTATGTGCAAAATATTTAATAATTTGATTGATGTAAGTCTAGATCTCTGTATTTGAAAGCAGAACTCTTATGAAGCAGAAGTAGAGAAGACTGAAAGAAAAAGTGGTAAAGCAAGAGGGAGAGGAGAATCACGTGAAAGGTAAGTACAGATGTCCTTTAGTGAAGAGGAAAAGCTTATGGGAGGGGTTGGGAGAACTGTTTCTTGGCACTGATGTTTAAGTCCACTTTGCAGAAACAAAGCTGTTTCAGTGGACCACAGATGAAAGAGATCTTGCTAAAAGCTTGTATCCTGCTGACGTGTCCCATGTTTGAATTTGCCTTCATTTGTACCTTCAGTAATGAGCCTGGGAGCTGTATTGTGCTGATGACAAAGACATTCACCTGGGCTGCTTCTGCCCTTGAATTTGTTCCCACGTTATTTTATTTACTCCCTTTGTGCCTCCTTGGCTCTGTGGCTTTTTGCACCTTTTAGAGGAAGCTGTGCAACCACCTGCTCTTATTGGCAGGCTAAACTGGCAAAGTATTTTGTTTCTCATAGGCCTGAGGCTGGCTTGGAGAGAAGAAAACAGCAAAACACGACCATATTGTGCCCTTCACCACCCCTGAGCAATAAAGCACAGTGTCACAGGCTTTTGTAAGGCAGGTGGCATGCCAAAGTCCACACAAGGGCTGTGCCAACCTTGGGAGTTTTGAATGGCTGAAGAAAACATTTATGATCATTTTTTGACATTCTGCTGGTAAGCTATTATCATCATGTAGATGTCACAAGCCTGTAATTGTAGAAACTTATCTGGTTTATCAAGCTGAACTGCCTTTTGGTTTGATTTATCTCTTCTAGTTCCCTTGCTACGTGTAAGCAACTTGTGGTTTGCCTAAGGCCTTCAACAGCAAGGAGGAGGGCAGCCCTCTGGCAGCCAGCAGTTCTGGAGGATTCATTCACCAGATCCCAGAAGCTGAAGGTATGGCTGCTTCTTTTCCCCCTGCAGCCAGTCAGAGGGTGCTGATCATATCACAGTGGCACCAGTCAGCCCTGTTGACAGAAGAGCTGGCTGGACTGGGCTGCTGCTGCCGCCTAGCCCTGTGCTGGGTAACCGAGCTGCTTCTCTCAGTCACATTGCCTGGGCGGTTCAGCAGAGATTGGCACATGACCAAGAAGAGTTCAACGACTCTGATAGGTTCCTCTCACTCTACAGCACCTATTATTTGTATTACAATGGCATACCAAGTGCTGCACACAGTAAATAAGGGAGGTTCTCTCTGCTGGGCTGCATACCATCCAAAGCTGGAGGGATTATGGCGCTCCTGCTACGCATGTTCCGTGGCATATCGGGATGCAGAGTTCAGAGCTTCTAAATCCTGTATCAGCGAATTAACAAGATTATCCTTTCACTCAGAAAATAAGATTGAGGGAGATTTTGATAACAGCAGGCCACCTGGAAACTATTTTACATTAAATTACCTGGAACAATGAAACATTTAGATTTTATACTTCCTGAGTACTTAATAAGAAAAAAAGCCCATAGCTCTGATGGTTAAGTGTAGATGTGCCACCTTGGTTATACAGATACAGTCACATGTCAGTTGTGAGACTGTTTGAAAGCTATACTACTGACATATCTTTTATTTTTAATAGCTCCCATGACATTACGAATACTTTCATAATTAAAATAACTTGTTCCATGAAAGAGCAGGTGTCCCAGTACTTAACTACAAAGTGATGTCTCACTGAAGTCTTCTGCTTTATTGGAATTAGAAGCAGTAGTTTGTCCTGATCAACAGCTCTGTCAACGTCCCAGATGCCACTGAGAGCTAGAACAGGTGGAACTTCCATAAACAAAAGTTTTAATGGACCAGGTTTCCTGTGAAGGGCTGGTTGCATGCAGCACCTCAGAGCAGTTCCTGGCATTGGGCACTAAGGCTAGCCTCAGAATTTCTATTATAAACCCTTTTTTGATGTTTACGACCTGTCTATATGAAGGATTGTTTTATGCACAAGCAGCACTAGATGAAGGTGGGCCAAAAAAATCAATTGTCTCAGAGAAAGAAGAAGTCATAGACAAGCCTCACACTTAAAATAGTACTTTGGCAAATAAATCCAGAACCCAGCACAGACTTTAGCTGGTCTCTCATAAAAACCCAGCCACAAACTTTCTCACGCTTCTCATGCAGCAGAGGTGGTCTTCCCCTGTTCCTTCCCTCTCACTCCTTTTCCCAACAGATCCATTTCTTTTTTTCCTTACAGTATTGCCACTTGCATCCTCTGTATTTTTTAGAGTCTGCTGAGGATGGAGCAACAGCACAGCTCCTCAGAATCCAGGTTCTTGCTGGTGTAATGGAGTAAGTCACAGTATATGCATGTCCTTGGGTGATGGCCTCCATCCATCTTCTTTCCATACACTTCACTCAAACCACGGCAGCACTTCCATGTGGTGACAGAGTTTTCAGTGTGAACAGGGCCCAGGCTGCTCCCGTCCTTGCCCTAGAATGCGGAGGATGGGTATATGTTAGCATCATACTTCAGCATACCCTCCCGCCATCTGTGTCAGGGGAAACATATCCTGCCCCTTTGTGGGACCAAAACCAAGTATTCACTGTCATGCAGCTGAATGTACACTTGGCACATGTCGGAGACTATGAAAGCTTCTATGAAAGCTTTGGCCACATCGTTCAGTACATGGCATGGAAGGAGTTTTGTTCATTTGTCCCTCCAGTGTTTCCTTAACAGGCTCTGTTGACCTGATGTGGTCTCAGAGTGCATCACCTCTACACATTGATTTCTGAGCACAACAGTGGCTGTGCCTAGGAGCTGCTGGGACCGCACAGCACGGCATGGCGGAGAGAGGGGAGAAAATGTGTCATAATTGTAGAAAGGCTTGCTTGAAACTTGTGTGTTAAGAATATGAGCAGTGGAAAAACTGTCTAACATGTTTGTAGGACTGGATCTGTGTTTCCATCAGTATTTGTCACACTGAGAAAGAATATCCATGGTATACAGTTATCAAATAATAATGATAATGATAATCCATCCTAGCAGTACTGCATTGCTGGATAATTTAGGTTATTAGCATAACTTGCATTTACAGGAAAACTCAGGTAGACAATGAGGATGAGGGAAATCACAGCCATATAGATGGTTAATGGCCATCTCCCAGAGTTACCATATTCCCAGAGTAAGGAACTCCCACCTTTCCATTGAGATCCATTTTCAGGTGTTTAAATTCACATTTAGATTGTATTGTTACATTAATTTTCCTTGATATTTATAAGGTACATTGTAGACTGAAATCAGGAATGTACCATATCTAGACTGTCTTAGGAATGTCCTGGCTCTGGGAAGCATTTTTATAGACCTACAAATCATCCTACTGCCCTCAGCACATGGTTGCATGTGTTGCAGGACTGGGCTGCAGCAGAGTGGATGTCTAACAACAACCCTCCCCTGGGGCTGTTTCATGCCTCTGTCATTGCCTGTTGGCTCACAACAAGAATAAATAATACTTGTGTGCTGTGCTGCAGCCCAAGCCTTAATCAGAGCCAAAGTGCAGACCTCACAGCCTGGGCCAGGAGTGGGGAGAAAATGCCTGTTACTTGCTTCACCTTGTGATGCTGAAGACTCTGGCTGTGTAGTGGCACTGTGTCACTCCTGCTCCTGGCAGCTGGATCCCACTGCCCACTCCATCCCAGGGATGCAATTAACCTGGGGTATAAATCGCAGTGATGGTGCTCTTCCACCAGGTCTGGAAGCAACTGTCACCATGCTCTGTGCATAAAGCCCGCCTGTGCTGGAGGATGGGAAAGGCTTCTCTCTCTCTTTTTTTTCCCAAAAGGTGTTTTAGCTTTGAAAACTGTGAATCTACAGAGAGTATGCAGATTGTGCTACTGTAGCCAAGTTTTTGCACCAAGTAATGTGATATAGCATCTATACCTTTAAAATCTCACTTCATTGTGCTCATTATAGAAGTATTTGCACGGGGAGACTTTGATTCTGAATGACTGAATAAACTGTTGGCATCAAATTTCTTTTCTTCTTTGCCAAACGATTGTTATACACAATATTAACCCTGAATCTTAAATTACCCTACATATTTGTCTGACAATTGTGTTTTGGTCTAAACATGCCTTAATGTCAGTCTTTTTTTTGCTTTCAGTCCACTTGTTAAATTCTCTGCCTGGAAAATGGCACATAAACACTGGGAAGAAAAGCCTTAGTTATTTTAAAGATAAAAGAAATTTTAAGTGGAAGATTTTTAGAGCTGAACACATACCAGGACCAAAGTTTAGTGGGAATTTCATAAACTATTACCCTTAGCTAGCAAATTAAAATAAGTTAAAATATGTTTCTGAAATTATCTAGTACATGGATATACGGTCAAGATTAATAATAAATTCCTACAACAAAAACATTTAGTAACTGATGTTAGCAAGAAACAGGGTAGGAGTATCACAAATGGGTAGAGCACTGAAAATATATATATACCAGTTTGGCTCGGGAAACTTGAAAACCTCCTGAATGTTTTAGGAAAGCAAAACATAAACATGCCTAAGAGTCCCATTAACTTAAGCAAATCTTATAGGTGTTTCCATTGAGCCTACTTTAATTATATATTCAGAGTATTCTACTTATCTGATTGGCTCTTCGCTTATTCAATGTTCGTTTTAGTGCACACCTTCCAAGAGGTCTTTTTCCCCTTAAAAGAAACAAAATGCACTACTGACATGTGTAATATAGTTAGACTATGGTCAATAATCCTGAGTGTTTATCACTGTCTTTTGCTTAGTTTCTAAGGCCTCTGCAAAAGTCTGCTATTTTTTCTCAGAGGAGAAGTGCAGCATCACTGGCAGAGGTAATGGTGGAAACAATACCATCCCACTTAGCAGTTAATCAAACAGAAAAATGGGTTAGAAAATACGATTGTCAGTGAAGAAAGACAGAGAAGTAATAAAAATAATGGTGACCTGCTTACCTTACCGGTACAGTCCTTCCTGAAGACTAAGCGAAGTAGCAAACAATTGATATGTACTTTCAAGCCAATAAATATTAGAATTTGTCTGTGAGCTTTCAATATTTTAATGGAGCTGAAAGATTGAGAAAAAGATTCCAGTATCTCTTTTAAATCTGTGATAATGTCACAGCATAATAATGCTATTCCTTAAAGTATTTTCAACAAGTGAAGCATGGAGTGACTCCTGTATGGGCTTCAGATTTGAAACAGAACAGTATCTGTTTATTGTAATCATAAACCTGCTTTCCTGTGTCCTAAACAGTTCTTTCTAAATAACCTATGGAATTCGAGAGGAAATGGCCGCAAGTTGTGCCAGGGGAGATTTAGACTGGATGTCAGGAAGAATTTCTTCACTGAAAGCGTGGTCAGGGCACTGGCACAGCTGCCCAGGAAAGTGGTTGAGTCGCCATCCCTGGAGGTGTTTAAAGGATGGGTAGATGAGTTTCTTAGGGATATGGTTTAGGAAGGGGGCAGGTATGGTTGGACTTCATGATCTCAGAGGTCTTTTCCAACCTTATGACTCTATGAGTCTATGAAATCAGATAACTTATAAATACAAAAAAAAAACCCTTACTTTTTCTGCTTTCTTTCTGCTGATGATTGGAAAAGGAATTCCTGCTCATACTATATTATCTAAGTTTCATTAAAATGCATGCTGTAACCCTCTACTTTAGCCAATGTTAAAGAATTATATTTGAATTTCTTCAGATAAGACATTGTTCAAATGGTACATGCATCCAGAAAAATATTTTACTGGAGCAAATACTATTGGATCTTGGGTAAGCAAAACCAACAAATAGAAAAGAATTAATTAACTACCTTTGCTTCTTTTAGCATATCATTTAGCACCACTAACTTCTGAATGATTAGGCTCTATTTTACAGTTAAAATGCATCACAAAAAAGAACTGTAAGCAAATGTAATTATACTTTCACCGTATTATGCTTAGCTTTATTGCGCTAAAAAAAGCACATTCTCCTAGCCTAAAGAAAATCACTCCTTCACAAGCTAAACATCCATTTTCAGTAAGAAATCTAAATGAGTTTATCTTTTACCAACTAGTAATAGGGTTTAGAGATATTTATATATAGTTTATTATTACTATAATTCTTAATTTAATTTGAGGTCTACATCAGCAGAAAATTCCCCGCAGTAACGGATGGTGCGCAGAATCTCAGGACCATGGTTTAAATAAGAAAATTCAGCATACCTTTTGTGGAACAAAATCTTAAATGTTGAAAAACATTAGATAAAATTATTTAAATCTCCTGTTTAAACTAAAAAGCTAAGGTAATGATCATGTAAGGCATATTGGTTTTCTAATTACAATTTTCTAACTGTAATATTCAGTGAATTTATTTTGAAACTGAAAATAATTTTAACTGGCATTTTGAAAATTCCTAATCTTCTGATTATTTTATGTCAGTCGTAGAGTAGACCAGTCTATCACCTTACCCATATGAAGCCATTTATGTTAGAGGGGCAGTTGTTTCTTAATGAGATCTGGCTGCCATTTTTAGAACTTTTTGGAGAACATTTTTAAGGGAAGGAAATGCAGACTTACAAGAAAAGTTCATCTTTGACCCTTGTTTTAGCACTTTTAGCAGAACTGGTAGCTTTTAAACTTCTGCCTTTGCCTCTTTTTCCCTGTGCTTTCTAGCTGCTGCAGGGCAGTAACTATTTTCTATACTCATTTGACTCATGTAGAACTTTCTCTTTCACCTTTTGTAAAATAGAAGTCTGTAGAGTAGATTAACTGAACAGAAGATTGACCTCACAAAATTATATCATTAGAAATTATATTTTTCTCAAGCTAGTTTTGTATAAATAGACAGATAGGAGGTTTATCTGGTGTTTCTTTACCATAGGATGTCCCACCTGGAAAATAAAGGTTGTGTATTGTAGGAAAAAAAGAAGGGACAGGCTATATTCAAGCATAATTAAATACAGCTCATTTTTTCACTGCTGTCTTTTTGTAACCGAAATCTGAAAACTATGAAAAAAATATCTGAGTGTGGGAGAGGGAAACAGGAAAAATTTCTATGTGTTATTCACAAAACAGCACAAAGAATTCATTTTAAATTAGGTTTGTGTTATGTAAATTGCCATCAATGGAAATGGGAAACATGGAAGACAAATGTAGACTGTTCTGGGTCCTTTTTTTAACTGCAGTGTGACTTGTCCGCACTTTTTGTATCTTTATCAACAAATTTTAACAAATAGTGGTAGTATTTCACAGCAGAGTATGCATAAAATATGGATTTTACAACAGTCTCAGCTACATTGCATTAGTAGCCTTCTTCAAAAATATATTGTTCTTTAAAAAAGGCATGTGTCAGCTTCAATATTTACGAAAATGTTCCTTAAAAATAAATCAGGAAAAAAAAAGAGTATTTCCACACTTTTTTTGTTTTAAAATAACTAGTGAATAAATGACTCCCTCTATATAAAAAAATTGTTTGTTTAAAGTCTAAGTAAGTAGACAGAAATCTCACACAAACTAAACCTCAATTTTTTATTATTCAGTGGCCAATAAGAAGAAATGCAAAAAGCATACAAAACATAAAAAATGGCAAGTATAAGTATTCATATGCATTTACAAAACTTCAAGTATTCCTGTTACCTAGAAGGCTATAAGTCACATAAAGAAATAGTTATGTGCAGTATAATTAATTTGAATGACTCAGCTTTGTACTTCCAGCAAAAAGAAATTACATTTAACACCTGACTAATTAATGTCAGGCATTAGGGAACCACTAAAATATATCCCAGTTTAATTCTTTAAACTGAGCACTGGATTAACAAAGCACATTCTAAGTATATCTTGGTCATGACAAGCAAAATTATAATTAATTTAGATGGGGTTTGTTTGCTGCACTATGGCAATGGCACAGTTAATTTTTCCTGCATCTGTGATGAGAATTAGCAAGTGGGATAAATTAGCCGAGTCCTACGACCTACATTGTAATGGTCCTTTTTGTGAGCAAGAAATCCAGCCTGCATCAGAGGAAGTATTTAGGAATCTTACTTCCTCTAAAACAAATGGAATTAAATACCAAGATACATTTATTGGATCTAGGTTCTCACCTTTTATTCAGAAGTCTCTAATGCATAGTCCGTCTTTTATCTCCAAGTGGCTGTAAATGAGCACAAGGCTTTAGCAGAGCAGTGTGGGGCAGAAAATGGGGAAGTACTGAAATCCCATTTAAATCTTTTGATAGAAGCTCCAGACTTGATGTTACATCTGCATTTATTTCATTAAGTGGAGTATGATATTTGCATAGGTCTGTGGTTTTTGGAGTGAAGTGCTGGACTGAGAGAGTGTGTTTCATTTCCTTTCCATCTCTTCTGTCCTCTCTTTACCCTTCCCTGCTTTCTCCCCCTTCTTATACTCATCTCCCTCTTCTTTGTAGTCTTGTTTACCCACAGACTTAATGACTTCTCCCTTCTCCTACTCCTTTGTTTGTCTGTTTGT
Organism: Dromococcyx pavoninus; assembly: GCA_033558185.1. Taxonomy (NCBI): domain Eukaryota; kingdom Metazoa; phylum Chordata; class Aves; order Cuculiformes; family Neomorphidae; genus Dromococcyx; species Dromococcyx pavoninus. The sequence goes on along the minus strand of JAUMJL010001132.1, from coordinate 1,146,958 downwards.
CTTTACCTCATTTTCCACTAGACCATTACTTCTGCTTTTCAATAAAGTCATAAGAGAAAAAAGAAAATTACCTTGAAGAGAGAGACAGACTAGTTGATGAAAGGGTGGTAGAGTGGCTGGAGAGTAGTCAGGCAGAAAGGGACCTGGAAGTGCTGGTTGACAGGAAGCTCAACATGAGCCAGCAGTGTGCCCAGGTGGCCAAGAAGGCCAATGGCATTCTGGCCTGCATCAGGAATAGTGTGGCGAGCAGGACCAGAGAAGTTATCGTCCCCCTGTACACGACACTGGTCAGGCCTCATCTTCAATACTGTGTGCAGTTCTGGGCCCCCCAGTTTGGGAAAGATGTCAGGATGCTGGAGTGTGTGCAGAGGAGGGCAACGAAGATGGTGAAGGGGCTGGAGCACAAGCCCTACGAGGAGCGACTGAGGGAGTTGGGTCTGTTTAGTCTGAAGAAGAGGAGGCTCAGGGGAGACCTCATTGCTCTCTACAACTACCTAAAAGGAGGTGGTAGTGAGGCAGGGGTTGGTCTCTTCTCTCAGGTGACCAGTGACAGAACTAGAGGGCACAGACTCAAGCTTCGTCAGGGAAAGTTTAGGCTTGATCTTAGGAAAAAGTTCTTCACTGAAAGGGTGATTGGCCATTGGAATGCGCTGCCCAGGGAGGTGGTGGAGTCGCCGACCCTGGAGGTGTTTAAGGGGAGACTGGATGAGGCACTGAGTGCCATGGTTTAGATGATGGTGTTAGTGTTGGTGTTAGTATTGGGTTATAGGTTGGACTGGATGATCTCGGAGGTCCTTTCCAACCTTATGATACTGTGATACTGTGGTATGAGTGTTGACACTGCAGTAAGAAAATGGACACGACTGATTTCTGCCTAGCATGGTGTTCACCCTAATTGCATTTCCCTGCTTACGCTGCTGAACGATTTTGCGGAGTGCCTGTATTTTCCCAACCATATGTGACTATGCTAATTTTGAGAATTAGTTCACCTCCTTTAATTTCCTTTTTCAACTCTTTCTGTTCTGAGGCTTTGAAAAGATCATTGGATATCCTTCTGCTCTATTTGATAATATTTATTATCACTTATCTCCTTCGTCTTTTCACTTGAGAGTATTTACTAACTTTTCAACTTGAGAGTATTTACTAACCAACAGGTATTACTTCCTAAGTATTATTCCTCATGTCTCACAGGGTCAGCAGCTCTTCCTACACTGTAGCCTTCTTAATCAAATCTTTACTTCCATTTCTTTCCCAAAGAATCACTCCCACAGTTTTCAGAGTGCTGATCCTTTCTTTACAAGCAAACTACATCTGCTTTTTCTTCGTTCCCAGAAGCCTGACTACACAGGCAGCATGACTGGAATTTGCCAGTACTTTTACCTACTTCACGTGTAAGAAAGTAAAGCACCTACATGCTATTTGGATGTGGCAGAACTGTCCTCTTCTCCTACTTACTCCACTGTGGTATGCCTGGACTTACTTTCCTCTTCCCAAGGTAGCACTCTTTTTCACCTGGTACCAAAACACCTCTGTTGTTCACTCTATTTTTCACCCTTCAAGGAATGATCCTTCTCAGGAAGTCAGCTGAACTCTTTTGCTCAGCTCCAGCAAGACAGGAATGTTTTCCATATTCAGTAGTCGCTTAACACTCCCCTTTTTATTGCAGTCATATAAATAGGAGACAGAATGCAGCACTGCATTCCAGGCAACTTCCTTCTTCATGCAATCAGTTATAGGAAGAAGGAATTTATAGGATTTTTCCCATACGTGGTGGAACATAAAAAGCTTAATCTCCTCTGAAACATAGTCACACATGACTGGGAAGGCATCAATTTCAGTGTTAGAATGAGGGACAAGACAGCTGTAAAATCATAATTTTGGCATCTTAAATTCAGTTTTTATTCCCCTAAGAATTGCTTCAAGTTTCCAGTGAAGCTTGGTTAGTCAGAATTTCGGTAAACTAACAGTTGTTTGTGCCTCTTCTCTTACTGGTGAGGGGTGATTGCATAATGCTTTGACTTGTTTGCTGCAACACTGAGATTTCAGAACTTCTCCCTTCTAAGCTCAAAAAGTTGTGGGCCAGGTGAAGAAAGAGAAAATCCATGGTGGAGGAGAAAAGCATGGGAAAGAAAGGAGTGTTTTCCACTGAACATCTGAGCGAGCAAACTGTTGTATTTGCTGAGATATTATTTTTAAATAGCTCTTGAAGCTTTGGGGTTCATCACTGCTAGAACACACAAACAAAAGCAACTGAAATGAGCAGTTAGAGAAATAGAGATCTGCTGGGTACAGCTGGTTATTAAGAGCAGAGAAATTTAACACACCCAAAGCAACACTATAAGTCATAGTCCCTCAGCTAAGGGATGCGCATACTGCTACATCTTCTGCAACTTTTCATGTTAAGGGCATATTAATAAGCCAAAGCAAGGAGACTTGCTGGCTGATGTTCCTCCTTTGGATTATCAGCCTAAGTAGTACATAAGATGGGCAAATTGAATATGGATCCTGTAATCCTTGGAGGGATGCAGCTGACACTCAGGCTCTTGGTTAGACACTCGAGTCAAAGTGGTCCTTTATGTGGTCTGATGTGAGTCTTCTCCACAACAGTGTGTGCCAGCCACAGAGCCCTTGCTGTGCACACTAGCATCAACACTGTCTACAGCAAACTGACTTCGGAATATTTTTCCACGACAAGATCTAGTCAGGCTTTTCCTAACGTACACAGGTGAAAGAAGAATTGCTGATTATCCACTTTTTGTTCTCCTGCAGTGGATTACGGTATTTTATTTGGCACAGCAACAGAGCAGCAGGACAAATGTGCCAAGTTGTCTGCGACAGCCAGAGACAGATGTGGTCGTGATGTCAACAAGCTCGTTCCACATTGCAGTGTATGAGGGGAGCATTTGTCACGAGGGTGCAACTGCTTCAGAAGTGCTCTCTGAAGCTCTGCCTCTGATTTCTGTGGGGCAAGGAGATGTAAAGATCTCGCAGTGCTGTGCTGTGAATCTGTAGTGCTGTAATGAGGAAGCAGAAATCAGGGGCAAATAGGGGCTTTCTTACCTCCCTAAGGCCTCCAGCATATTCTCAGCTTGGGAAGAGCAGGAAGGCAGTAGCTCTGTAAAACATTAAGCTTCAAATGGGTATATAGGCTTTAATCTATCTCAAAAGCTAGTACATACTAAAATTGTATCACATGAAATTAAGCGTTCCAGTGTGCGTAGATTTAGTGTACTTTTCTGACTCAGTGTAAATAAGGCCTTGGGTCTAGAGACAGATGTACAGTAGCAATCTCAGTGCAGGCAACAAGCTTACTCATATGAAAAATATCTCTGCATTTGAAAATGCTGAGGCTTACATTTTAAATCTCTGTGGAAGCAGCATGCCTATTAAATTATCTAATTTATGGGACATCATTTTTTCCAGACTTATGTGTGATTCACACAGCTTTCACATCCATACATTTTTATTGACATTTTTGCCTTATTAATTAAAGAGCAATTACACTTATGCTATAGGTGTTTTAAACTATAAGTGAATGCTTATCACTTAAGTATTTATACATATATATGCCACACATATGATTTACATACATGTCTCTCATCATATTTCTGATTTAAGCTTTAGCAGATTGATGTGTGTATATATATCTCCAGAACTCTGTTTATTAATGGTTATATTGAAACATAAATACATGGCTTAGCTGCAGGCAAAATAACTCATATAGTAAAAATAGACGTCATGGAAAAGAACACCACCATATTCTGGCAATTTCCTTTTTCTTCACAGCATAAGAAAAAATCTATGCAGATATAAAATGCTGAACAGTCTGGCAAGGACACTGTCATTTAACATGTGAATATCTTAGAAAGCAGTTTATGAATATTTACATATTTGAGGATTTCTCTTCTAAAGGCGTCTTGGTTGTACAGTGGCTTGATTCAAGAGAATTTCTGTTGAAAGTAAAGAAAGAACTGAGAAACGGTACAATTGTTTCTCTTATATACAGAGATCAGTGTTTTTCAGATGGAGCAGCTGCTATTCATAAAGAATTGCACAGATCAGTAGGGTGGGGCAAACAAAGGTTGAAAATATTTTAAAATGTGTTCCTCATACCAGTAGGCCAGCCTGTTCATATACAACTCATGAGAAGGTGTTTGAGAGCTGTGCCACCAAGCCTACTTTGTATCAAAAGGATACACACCTTCATCACCCGAATATCTCCACTGATTGCACTGCTAATTCAATATTCACTGCCCTTCCTGTACTATAATATGAACATCAACTTTCTAGACAGCAGTGCTGACAAGAAGCAACAGTACAAACTACGCTGTATACACAGACTAGAAAAAAAGTCTCTAGAACTGCTCTGCAAGAAACAGACTCTGTATTTGAATTAACCACCCAAATGCCATCATGAACGTAATAAATGCAAAACGGGACCCTCGCTGACAGTATCTTTCTACTTAGTGCTGGTATATATACACAAAATGGTTAAATAATTACAGCATCTCCTAAAACACTTCCTTGAAGAGTTCTTCCTGGAGCCCTTTTTCACTTCTCTTTTCAAACAACACTTTCCAACACAATTGAAAGCAAATTTCCCATGAACATCTATCAGAACCAAACCTTGCTGACACAGCAAATGCAAAATTGATGAATACTGATGTATTTAACATAATTGATGTCAGTGCCCAAAAGAACTATTAATTTCCATGAGTCTCGTTTATACACTTTTAAAAACGTGATTTACTGTACTAAACATATCACATAACCTTCATGAGAATTACATGCATGAAACCAATCAACCACTATTCACCCCAATGAACTCACACAGACAACTGATCAAGGTCAAAATACAGCAAAGAATAAGAGAATTTTTTTTTCATAAACAAAACATTCCATCTCTTGCCCATTCCAGGTCTCCACAGTCACGTTTAAAAAATAATTCTGGGAACTAAATTCTTAATGGTGGATAAACAAATTGTAGATTCAGTAGCAACACTGTTTTTAAAGCTCACAGTTTTCTTGCACATTCATGTTAGCAGCTTTTTCCTCTCCTGTTATTTAACTGATTAAAATATTTTTATTATACTGAGAACAATCATGTTCTACTTGAATGTAGTTTGGATTTTGCTGCTTGTAAGATCTAATTAATGGATGTCAGTCAAGTTCAAAAGTTTGTTTGTTTTCTACAGTTCTAGCAGTTGGTCTAATTGAAGATATCACCTCTTCTACAAACATTGTCTCTCTTCTATCACAAAGAATAACAGCCAGGACATCATAACTGCATTCTCAAAATGCTCAGAAGTGAGACATATTTTTAATTTAAACATTTCTCTCCTACTTTTACAGCAAATGGAATGAGTACGAGAGAAAAGAGGGAAATAATACAATAAATTTTTACTTCAGCTGCAAACAAACCACTATATAAAGGTTGGGAAAAAGCGCCCTTAGGGCCTTATAGCAGCAACTTTATTATACCTAACATTTCAGTATGAATTGATAGGTTTCTGTGCCTGCATTTAGATTTAAGTAGATTTGTCTCACCAAGAGTAAAGAACAAGGCTATTTTTTTCTTGTTGAAATCTTTTCTGTGCAAATTCAAAGGAAGGCTTTCTGCCAAAGTCGTGTGTCTGTTTAATCTGAACGTACGCTGTCTAATCACAACACTTTCAAATATGTTAATGAAAATATGGTGATGCTGTCATAATGCTTAGTTGTAAACTCTGCATTGCTAGTACCACTGTTAATCAGGATGTACTCATTTTCATAAACTTAGTTTAAAAAAGAAAAATATTTAAAAGATTTTATTTATAGATATCATAATAAAGAGTAATTAGAGCTCTAGACTAAAGTGCCCTTCTCAAATCACTTGGTGCTTTTGCTTGTTTGCAGGCAGAGAACTAATTGGTACATAGCTTTTTACCTTTGTGGCCTGCAAAGTCCTTACTGATGTAGCATATTACTCCTATCTGCAATATAAGGCTTGTATTAAAATATCCTTTTGATGGAAAAAACAGGAGATGAAAACTGTGAATTAAAACATAAAAAATATTACTTTAGTTTTATTATTTGCAGCTACCATACCTTAGAACTTTGGACAGATACAACTGAAAAAAATTGTATATTTTAGATTTTAAAAAGCTATTCTGCAAATGTCCTTCCCAATGGAAAATTAAAAATGTCCATAATGGTTTTCAATTTTGCTACTCATGCAAGGTAAATCTTTTATATTTTGTTTGTTCAAAGGAGAAGGGCTAAAATACTTTCAAAGAGAGAACATTTCTTAGCAATTAGAAGTATGCTATTTATATTTGTTGAGTGGGGAGAGGAAAGGGAAAAAATAACTAAGGAAAGAAAACTGAAGATTCATAAAGAAGGGAGACAGTGAAGTCAAACTGATTCTTGTTTAATTACACTTAAAATTGGAAATTTTTTATGATGAAAAAATGTGCAACCGTTTTAACAGATTCTGAAAAAAAAAGTTATTTTCCCCAAACTAAAGTAATCTTTTATGATACAGCCTATTTTGCAGATGGAGGACAATTGAATATAGTGGGTTTTGAACGCTCTTAAAAATGTTCTGTGGTAGCTTTTCTACAAATCAAACCCTCTTTATTTAAAGTACAATCTATTAGTGTAATAGGCCCAGAGACATCATAGTTCATCTCACTGGCCTGTCTGAATCTCCTTGCTTCAGAAGGACTTAACCTGTTGTTCTAAATACAGTAGTCCACAAGAAATTCAACCTTAAGTAGAACTGAGCCCACAATGATGCCAGGAATTGACATACTGTTAGTATTTTTTTTTAATGTGACGGAAATAAGAGAAAATAGATGACAAGAGGAAAGTAAGGCATTTGTTAAGCATGCACATATACACCAGTGTTGTATATGTGCAATTCATCCTGCAGTTAGAGAAATCTGGATTTATTTAATAGTTAGCATGATGCAGTTAGAGAAATCTGGATTTATTTAATAGTTAGCATGATGAGTATCATTATCATAAATGTGCCTACATAGAATAATTCTGGATATTTGTAATAACATTTACAGTGGCTCTTGACCTATCACCTATTCACCAATTTGCTACTCCAAGACACATTCTAATGGGTTTTCATCAGCTTAAAAACCCCAATATAATTAATTTTGAACAAACTTGCCACAGAAATTATTCATTCCTACCAGTGGAGAGAGAAATGTTTTCCTACAGGATGCAGCACTGATTATACACCTTGGAAGAGCAATACAACTAGTATAGAACTTCTACAAAGCTACTATAGAGCTAGCATAACTGATTTCCCATACAAAAGCTACTTCAGATCTGATTAGAAGTTGGTATTCTTTTAGGATTGCTTGTTGGACACAAATGTCCTCAGCAGCATACATTGTTACTCTTTTTTGGATCTGAAAACTTTACCAGAGCCATTGTTTGTACATAGAGAAAATACCGAGTAAACAGCTTATTTTAGGCAACTTTATAGTTGGCTCTTTCTGCCAACTTCACGTTAAACCTCTGCCTGCCGTGTGGCCAGAAGCAGCTCTGCAGGAGCTTACAAGCAATGGACTGACAGTTACGATTCACAGATGTCCGTGTCCTCACATGCCTTGGCTGCATTTTCATTCCTTTCCATTTGTTTTGACCAGAGCAAGATTTATATGGGGGCATCAGCTGTCAAAACAAGACTCTTAGGCTAAGAGGCTGCAGGACAGCTTAAAGTCAGTGTTAAGGAGACTCTCCAAGGAGCAAAGTAGTCCAAATCAGGGAAGAGTAAAGGTGCCTCAACATCACCTTTTTGTCTTTCCTCCTCCATCTGAAACGCCGTGCCAAGTGTTCCTCAGTCAGAATTCAGCTCACTCATGGTAACCAAGGAACAGAAATACAAACAAAAAGTCACAATAAAATATTTAAAAATAACTCTAAAGCATACCTAACCATTTCTGGAACACAGCATATACAAAATAGGTTTTGGTGTTACGAAGGTTTTCTACTAGTACTTGCATAATACTCCAAACCTTAAGTGACACAATAAATGTACGATCATTGCTCTGTTTGATTTTACTATTTGAAAAATAATGCAACCAAATACAGAGAATACTTTTTTGTATGGCATAATACAATATTTAAGCAGTTCAAATCTGGGATTGTATCAAAGTTAGACTGAACAGAGGTTGTTTCTTAGATTCTCTTTAAATAGAGGAGAAAGGCATAACAATATATTTCCAATATTTAAATACCAGTTTTGTGCTGGTTTCACCAGCATAAACGTGACGTAATCCAGTTGTAAATCAGATCAATTCAGCAAATGTTACAGTACAACATTTTGAGCGGATCATGTACCATTTTACATTACTAAGTAGCTAAAATAAACTTCAACATAAACTTGTTAACCAAAAAATTACTTATTGTCTCTTCATGTCTTTCAGGCAGTTCTTACTCCTAGTAATTATTAATACTTATATTGCAATGATGTACAGAAGTCTCAAGTCAAATCAAGTTAAAATCTACCATTCAAGTCACTACCTGAGCATTTAATAAGCAGAAGCACTCACCCCAAAGACCTTTCAGTCTAGCTCTTGGAAATGTTGAAACACACAAAATGTAATGAACAATAGTAGAAAGAATATGGAAGAAGGTGCAATAAAACCCTGTTGGTCTGAAAATCTATGTATTTGTTGTTCAGATCATTGAACACTTGAAAGGGACAAACCTAGAGGCTGTTTCACCACTTGTTTTTTTCAGTTTAGCTGCATGTTATTGCAGTATTTACTAGTGTTCCTTTCAAATACAAACATAGAAATTTGAATGAGAGGAGTTTGGGCTTGGTATCTACCATGAAATCATGCATAAAGAATTGGTTTAAAATTTCAGTGGGATCAGTTGCATTGTCCCACTTGAAAGGCTCATTATGTAACTCTATATTTTGTACTTTGTGCACTTAATCTGTAATTATTTGGTAACTTGGATACCAATTCTGTGAATTAATGTTGCTGGAGACTCTGTTGAAACTGTAATCTAAATACCGTCTTGTTATTTATAGCAGTTTTAAATCCCTGGGATAACTCCTGGTATTTTCTTTATTTCTGTAGATAGTTCTATCTTCTCTATGTAAAGTGTCTTCAGGAGCTGTGGTCTAGCTAGCTAGTTTCAGCAGACATTGGCTAGGCTTTTATTTTTGATGGCTAAAACCATAAGTGAAATAGTACCTTACATTGAAACTAACGTTACAGTTATGGTAGATTCACCATGGGAGCAACAGTTGCTATAAATTTCTCACATCCATTTATTACCCTGCTGCATTGAGCAATTTGCAGTAAACATTGCCAAAGAACATTTTCACATTAAAAAAAGTTGTGATAAGGTGCCTTGAAAGAATTCATGATGGAGGGCATCAGGTACAGGCAGCCATTCATATTAATTATGATAAGGTTACATAATTGGGTATTAGATAGGAATTATCAATTGTTTGCATTATATAAAAGAAAACTAGTAATATTGCCAGTGTAGTGCACTTAAATGTGAAATTCTGAATCCGTTGTCAGGGGGTGAAGTTCTCATACTTGGTCTTAGTCCAAAGCTGACTCATTTGATGAGAAAATTGTTTCTCTGAACAAGAAGAGTTGCAATGATTTGGGAAACAGACATGCATACACATAATTCTACTTTTTAAAAACTCTGATCTAATTTAAATTCATTTAATTTTTTAAATCTAGGCATAGATGTAGTGGTCAAACAGGACTGTATGCTCTGTAAAGATGCAGAGAGGATTCGTAGAAAAGTGAAGAAAGAATAAGTGAATACTATTAACCTAGTAAAAATGCACGTTCATAATCTATATCTGGATACATAAACATAAAATTCTCACACACAGACAAGAAGTTTGTTCACAAACTTATAAACAGCAGTATTGTTAAACATAATGGACTTTTATAAATGTGATGAACTATGCTTTGTTGCTAAAGATTAAACCTTCTTCATCCAAAGCCCACCCTATAAGAAACTATGTGAAGCAACCAATGATCCTGAATGGTTAATATCAATTGGAATTACTTTTAGGGACCAGTGAAGGTTTGAAGGACATTTCGCATCTAGCTGTCTCCTAAAATTAGGGGTAGGTCACTACTAACCTGACATACAATTTTCCTTTGCTGTTCAATGATTCATGCAAAATATCATTTTTAGCATTTTGTCCATTTCTCACTAAACAGATCATCATAATAAAAACTGTCACAGCTTAGTTGGTAGCAGTCTCAGTAGAGAAGCCATGGACCAAATGGGCGAGGAAACAAAACTACCTCTGTTCTTGGACACGGTCTCTGCAGAGTCCAATTAAGGAGCATAAGGTGAGCAGCATGGACAAATCAATCCTGCTGTCAGCTTTGTGCGTGGTCGTGTAGCTGAGCAGAACTCCAGGCTCCAGGACAGCTAGAATGGCATATTGTGTACTCAAGGGGTTACCAAAGGAACCAAGGAAATCAAACGAAAAAACGTTTCCATCAACATGCTGTTGGGATCCAGCAAATCCCGGTAAGCTGTGAGACCTACAGTAAACTCTCTGGCTGCTTCCCAAACGTGCTGGTACATGGCTGTGCCACAGCGAGCAGCACCCGTGGTAGCATCCAATGCCAAGAACACCGCTGCGTTCTGGAGTTCCTGTGGAATGGTGCGATTGTATGTGTGACATCATTTTAACTGTCGTTTTCGCACCCACATTTAACGTACCACACCCAAACACCGCGTTGGGTGGAGGCTGTTGGCTTTTCCCCCAGGCCTTTGTCCCAGGGGAACCTGGAAGTTGCGGAGCGCGAGGCACAATGTGCTGCGGCTGCTGGGGCACCCATGGGCACGAGGCGGTGAACATCTGGCAGGCGATCGATCGCCTCAGCCATTCGGTTATAGTACGTTCAGCTATCGCGTTGGGAGGGCGAGATGCTCGCGCCGGAGGACACGTTTGTCCCTGCGGGCTGGGCCTGTCCGGGCAATCGCCGCGCCCCTGCAAAAGGCAAACTACGGCGAAGACCGAAGGGTACCCAGCGCGGGGTCCCCATGTCCCCGCCGTCCTCCGCTCGCCCACCTTCGCCGCCAACCCCACCCATGCTTCCCGGCCGCAGCGCGCGGAGCCTGGATAGCCGATTCCACCGCCACGACCACGCCCCTCACCCCCCCGCCAGCGGCCCCCCGACTCCCCCGCGCCTCATTCCACCACAGCTAGGCCCCTGCCCCCGTCGCGACCCCATTGGCTGCGGCGGCGCGTCCGTCACGGCGCCCCTGGCTCGAGATTGGCTGAGCCACGGCGCCCAGTGCTCAGCCTCACAGCCACGCGGGGGGGGAGGGGAGCCCGGCGGCGGCGGCGTTACCCGCCCTTCCCCCTCCCGTCGCCTTCCGGCCGTTGGGGGCGCGAGCGCGGCACCTCCCACCTCGGCGGCTCCGCTGCTGCAGTGCCTCCCCCGGCCCGGGCGGCGGTGCGCGGCGCCTCAGCCGCAGAGGCGCGCGGCATTCCCCCTCCCTTCGCCCACACCCGTCGCGTGTTCTCCCATCGTCCCCCCCACACCGGGCGTTCCCCCTGCCGCTGCGCCGCTCCCCCTGCGTCCCCGCGGCCAGGGACGGGCGAGAGACTGAGACGGCGGGACAAGGAGGGAGGGCAAGCCAGGCGGGTGGGCGTCCCGCCTGAGGCGGCGGCGCGAGGCGCGAGGGGAGTGGTGGGGAAGCACCGCGCGGCGAGGCGCCGGGGGCAGCGCACGGGGCGAGGCAGGCGGTGAAGGGGCAGAGCCCGGTGGGGCCGGGAGGCGCGGGAGGGGCCTCTGTCTCGCTCCCCCTCCCTGTTTCCTTTTCTCCCTCCCCCTCGCACACGCACGTCGCACGCCCCGCGAACGCCCCGTCCTCGTCGGAAGCTGTTGCATATTTTTCTTTCCCCTCTCCCTCCCCTGCTCTGCTCTCTTCTCCCCTGCCCTCTTCCCGCTGGTCGAGAGGAAAAGTCGATTGGATTTAACACGTTTCGCTGGGGACGGAAGAAACTCCTGCTTGTTGGTTGTGGCTCAGACGGCCGACAGACGAGGTAAATGAAATGGAGAAGGCTTGGGGAGCAGCAGGAGCAACAACAACAGCGGAAAAAACCTTTCTCTGGTGAAGGGGGTGGGGAAAAAGGAAGGAGTTCATGCTTCATTTTGATATCCTGTTTTTGGCCCCTGTTTTTCTGTGTTTTCCGCCTTCCGTAGTTCAGCTGTCCTTTGTGTCCGTCGCCCCCCCCCCCCCCCATTCCCCCGCCCCTGTCCAAATGAGGTTTGTGTGATCGTACTGGCTGGTTTCATGGAGGCTGAGGGAATAGTCTGGGGAGACGGAAAGTTTTGAAGCTCCTCGGGCACAGAAGTTTCTTTGTTCGTCTGGAGAAGGTATTGAACTGAAACTGCTCGGCTGTGTGGCTCTGCTGCTTCAGCTTCCTCCCTTCCAAAAACGGTTGCTGACCCCGCGAGTGTAATTATCTTCTCGGGAAATAAGAGAGAGAGGTACTATTAATTTATTTAATTGAAGGGTCTCGAGGCTTGGCGCTCCTTGTATCTGCTGTTTCTTGTTTGTTTGACACTCCTTTCTGAAGTGTCGGTTAGTGTCTGGCTGGTCTTCTTCAAGAAGACTGCTAAATTTCTTTACAAAAACGTGCCCTCGTAGTCCCTTGTAAATGCTGTCGCAGTTTTTCCGCTCGGCTGCTGCCGCTACCTCTCTTCTTTCTCTCGGCCTCCTCTCCGTCCTCAACATGACGAGTTGCACTGCATGTTTTTCAGCTTGCATAGGACAGGTCTGTATCGCATTTTGATCGTTGCACAAGTTTATCTCGAACCTCCATTTAAAAAAATAAAAGGGCTAACTAGTGGTCTAATTTCTGGAAAATACGCGCAGTTGATCCTCTAAGTTAACGTAGCCTTGCTTGGTTTCAGTGACCACTTTATCGTTTTTGGAAGCAGTTCTGTTGAAGCTATTGGAGGGGAAAATATGTGTAAAGTTTTGGTGTATGATTTTGTACTGCTGGTGCTTGTTAAGTTACACCTACTAACTAGGTGCATGTAGTGGAAGCAGTATTGCTCACTGTAGATTCATTTCACGTACTTCTAAGAGGCAATTATTGCTTCGAGTAGACAAGGACTTTATTGTATCATGGAATAATTAAGGTTGGAAAAGACCTCAAAGATGATACAGTCCAGCCATCAGCTGAGCACCACCATGTTTGCTAAACCATGTCCTGAAGTGCCATGGCTCCACACTTTTTGAATGCATCCAGGGGTGGTGATATGTTGAAGTTCTTGTATTGTGAATGTTCCAAAGAAGTTAGAAGCTGTAGCTTTGTGCAAGTTTATTTACATTTTTGTCACACTGAAAAAGCGGTGTGTTGGTCAGGTAGAATGTGTGCGTCTGTCAGGTGTCTGAGATATACTGGTATTTGTGAGGCTTGAACAAAGTAATTTCTATGCAAAATATTTAACATACCTACCTATGTATTTCTTCAACAGCGTCATGTAATGTAGTGTTAGTAGAAGTTGTTATTAATCCAGCTCCATCTGTTTGATATCCCATGAGGAAAATTGTTAACCTTTGACTGATCTGAGGTGGATTCTGTGGCTGATAGCGAGTATATGATTTGGCTTCTAATTTATAGATTTACCTTTCCAGGCAGCAGTAAGGGTTGAATAAAATAAGTGGCAGTGAACTTTGTTTTCCTTATATGGGTGACGCTTGGCAAAAAAGCAATGAAGTCTAAATAGAGTAATCCTTTTACAAAGAATCATCCACAGCAGTACTTGAGGTGCTGTTGGGGTCTTCGTGGTGGTGGAATTGTAGCAATGCATGATGAGTTCAGTTGTAAACCACTGTGTTCATAATGGATGCAATTTTGTTTCTTTTCAGACCTTTGTGTTTCTCATGATGCACTTGATACTTTTCAGTGCCATGTAGAAGAATAGATCTTTGTAGTGGAGACAACTACTTATGATAGTGTTTTGTCACCATGGTAGCTATAGATAAGGCCCTTTCTAATGATGGAAGTGTAATTCAGGTCTGCTTACATCTGACGGTTATATCGTAGAATGCCGTTCATGTCATTTACATAGTTTAGGAGTTATGAAGGAATCTCTTCTTTCTTGAGCTCAACTGACATTGATATTCATATTATGAATAAAACTGTTTACGAAGTAGCTGAACATGGTAGCTCAGGTTGCTTGAAACAGCACTTTAATAGGTATGTGTTGATGGCTTGGGGAAATACTCTTTTGTACTGGCTGTTCCTTGCTCATGAATTAAATTAAGCTCAAGTAAACATTGGTGATTTTAAGTAGATGTGTTTGCAATCAAAGGGCTAGAAGTTACAGCATATGTCATACTATGGAATATGATTATCATGGGGATAATTATCATATTAGCAAAAATATGAATGGATTTGTCTTGTAAACAAGCCAGAAAGTAGATAGTGTTTGCTTTTAATGTACTGTTCTATAGGGTATCCATTTGCACATCATGTTCATATAGCATTGATGAGGAGGTTCCATGGAGGAAATATTGTTGATTGAAAGTTGCATAGTGTATTAAGCTAGTGTTGTTAAGAGAACAGTGTTACAATTTGTCCTCAGTGGAATTTGTTCGGAGTCTATAGTCCCAGGCATAAAGAGCTGTGGTCGGAACATCAGAGCTGAGGCGCATATGTAACTTTCATTATACATAGCATGTTAGTAGTAGGTTCTCGAAATAGAAGGGGATGGGAGCAAATTCCTCAACTCAGCTTTCCTGTAAGGGTGTAATGAATCACTGGCTGTCCACTTTGTTTTCTTGTTTTGTTTTTGTCCTTCCTGCTCCCAAACAAAAAGGAAAATCTTCTAGGGAAATTGTTATGTAAAGATCAAATGGTTGATATGGCATCCCTTCAGCAGATTCCCCCTGTGGAATAACCTAATCTGCTACAGTAGGGTCTGACATTTACTCCACACAGATCTAACCTTTTCCAAATGAGTAACTGGTTGAGTTGACGGAAAAGCTACACTTATGGGTATAAAAATAGTAGACTTGTGTTCCTGTGTGAGCATGCAGATATTGATGGTGACAGTTCATGTAGGTAGTTAAATATAAGGTATCTGGAAAATGAAGGTTTGGAAATATTGCTGTTTTACCTTATCAGCTTTTGAGTATGTAAAACAGTATGTCAGACAATACTATTCATTCAGATTGAGAACATTGAAGATGTTTACTAGTGTCGGTAGTAAATAGTCCATAGATACCCCTCCCCTCCTTCGTTTTTGAATGTGTGGTATTTATTGTAACCTGTTATGTTGCAAGCTTAGTGTCTTTGGAACAATCTGTGGAGTCCTATGCACACTTGTGAGGTATAGGTTACGTATGCTACAACTTCTAAAAGTTTAGGCCAAAATACCAAAATCAGTTAATGTTTTGAATGTAACAATGTTTTGTAATGTTTTGTGTGTAACTTGTGGACAGTTCTGTATCTACTTGCACAGCAGACTCCGGCCAGGTTCTGGAGAAGCACTTTTTTTGGTGGGATTTGGGCTTGTCAAAGCTTCAAACGGGTTTATAGTTCTCTTCATCTCTTGAGGAACAGCTGCATTTTGCTACTGCAGTTTCCAGTTTGTGAAGGTGGCACATAGAGCTGACTATCAGCACAGTTGGTACGCTTTCTCCTGCTGAGTAAATATCAGTAAAAATTAGTGGCCCTGAGTAACACTGCCTAGTGTACTTCACTAATGATTAACTGTCAAGCAATTCTACTGAGTTTAAGGTTATAAGGCAGTAAGTGATATACAGAGAAATTTGACTGGTCTAATGACAAAACAGGTTTGGTTCTTTTTGAGGCCACTTATTTTTGTAAAAAGGTTACTTGGTTGAAATATAGCCTTCGTTTCTAATTTTTTTACAATATTTATGCATTGTGAGTAAAATGTATAAAAGTTAAGATTTTGAAGTAAAGATGCTGATTTAGGAGAAATTTATAAATCTCATCTTCTGCCTAAGAACACCAGAAGAAATGTGTATTGCTATGCTGGAATTGGTAGTATTTTCATTATACAGTAATCTTGGGATAGTTCTGATTTTTCCTCTGTGCTCCTTCATTCATTCCAGTTCTTTCTAAAATTCTTTTCTCTGATGCTTAAATATCAATACACGTGTCTGGCTCGTTACTCTTAGTTTCACCTGTACTTCACCAGGAAGTGATACAGAAGCATGATGTTTCAACATTAAATTGTACTTTCCACCTTTCACAATACATTGTGACTTTGCACAATGGAGAAGTAAAACCAAAAAACCATGTTAATTTGGTCTAAATGAAACCAAACTGAAGTGTACTAGGAGAACATGAGCATTGTGACTAGCTTCCGTGGAGTAGTTTAAGTTGAAAAGTAGATAAATTCTTGCTGAATCTGGAACTAATTTGTAGATACTTGATCCTGAATGATCATTACACATAGGAACAAAAAGTAATGTTTTAGCAGAGTCTGAGAATGATGTGAATGATCTTGGATACACTGTCTGTCCTGGAACTTACAATAGTGTCGTAAGGAAACTAAGCCTTTGGAGCTTCTTGTGTTTGAAGGCTCAGTCTTGTTAGATAAGACCCTTCTCTGCTCTATCCACTTCTGTAGTATTTTTGGGAATGGGCAGGAAAACATTAGGTAATGAATCTTGAACACAGCTTTGATTAAGGGAGGCGGGGGGAATGCTTTGTGCCTTCCCCTCTTTTGTATCTGTCCAATGATAAGGCACAGTCTAGACCCTAAAGTTTACTTGTAGTAGTAAGGACAACTTCTGTCTCTGTAGGAGTAAAGCTACCAGAAAGACATTAAGTGATGCCATAAAGCACAACTTTTTTTCATAGTTTCTCAATTTTAGATATCCATTATTATGCACTTTTGCATCTTTTAGAAGTGGAACTACTTTCTGAAAATGCTGTTCCATGTTTTTGTGTAGTTGAATTCTGCAAGCACAAGGCTGTGTTATATATGCTAAAAGCAAACATTCTTTAAGATTACTTTATTTAAATGCCCATCGTGAGAACAGTAACTGGAAGAAGCTGTAGATGAGTATCTCAGAATGAACAATTTGAACTTCACTGGATGCATAAGCTCTGTTTCCAAACTAAAAAAGCACACTGAATTCTACAAATTTGTGTAGTTCAGTATGTACAGTGCTGTACTTCTTGGCTTGTAGACTCCATCATGAAGTTGGCTAAGGTGGGATGAGAAGAGATACATAGACATGGTTCACGTAGTGCATGGTTTGGCTGTTGTGGACTGTTTCCAGTGAGAGAGACTGCAGCTATTTGAGTAGAATTTCCTTTCTAGAAACAAACAGGAAGGAAATATTTGTTTTAGGGATGTTGATTTCTATGTTCTCTCGAATTAAAATTTTGCTTTTGAAGTAGAGGATAGGGGTGTAGTTGGCTTCCTGTGAGTTCCTAGTGCATAGTAGCTACTTCTTGTGTCAGTTGTCTGGATCTGGCTTTAGGAATAGAAGCAGCTCGGAAGTGGTTTGAAGTGTTAGTAAGAGTCAAAATTATTTTAAATGAAACACAATTCAACTCA
Source organism: Dromococcyx pavoninus (assembly GCA_033558185.1). NCBI lineage: Eukaryota > Metazoa > Chordata > Aves > Cuculiformes > Neomorphidae > Dromococcyx > Dromococcyx pavoninus. The sequence goes on along the minus strand of JAUMJL010001132.1, from coordinate 1,129,388 downwards.
ATTTGGAATGGGTGGTATTCCTTCTGAAGTGGCTAGGGCCTCATTTTCGTTGGTGAGGAAAGCTCCAGTTTTAATAATCAAATTCAGAGTATTTAAAGCTCTGTTTTTGTGTTAAAGGAGCTGCAGAAGGATGGTCTTGTTGTCTGAAGCACTGTGCTTTGAGTTTTGCTGCTGCCTTTGCAGCCTTCTCCTTGATTTTCAACTCTAATTGGCATTATATGTCCCTGTAAGGCTCTGTCTTCCCAGACAGTTGTGGAGGAAAAGTTTCATGTTCTTCCTTAATCCTTGGTCCCATGATGTGGAGTATAAGTTTAGTATAAGTGCAGAAATTATTCAGCGCTCTTTGCCCTCCTTATTCTTGGAATTTTTCAGTACATATCTCCCAACACTTCCAGCCCTTCTGAGAAGGAGTGGGCATGGATGCTTCAGGCTACGTCAGTAAATCTGAACAGATGTCTGAAATGCAATGCCAGATGCCTGTGAATGTCCATTGCATGTTCAGTCATCCAAATGCTATGGATGTTATCTTAAGTGTTTGGATGCTGGAAGACGTTTCCAGGGTTCCAGTCTGAAAGACTTCTGGTAGAGTCCTGAGAAGCTTTCTCAGAACTGCTGCTTTTTCCCCGCAACATGTGACTGTATTCATCCTGCCATTAGTTTCCTTGGGGTAAGAAATGATAGTTTAGAAGACCAACCCAGCTGTCAATGATTTGATGAAATTACTGCAGGTCTTCTGTCTTTACTTACAGGTAACCTTGAGGAGACGTTTATATTTTAAACTGAATATCAGAAAACTACTGATGCAAATTACAGGTATTTTTTTTCCTCTGGAAATTTTACGCTTAATAATCTGTAGGTGCTTATGCATGCTTGTGGTTAAAACAAAAAAGCTTGGCTGCAGAAGTATTTGCAAGGCTGAGGCCTGTATTTTCAGTAAAAGTAAACTTAAAGTATGGCAACATAGCAGTCTAAATATTTCATGACTTGAATACTCTGTGAACATTCACTTTTCGTGCTCATGCTACACAGTATAATATGCAGATATTGAATTTACTTATTTTCCACTTCGGCCTGTGATGTAGGTAGGTATACCCAAAGGAGGAGATGAATGTGCAGACAGCTGTTGATGTGCACTGATACCCTGCTGCTGGTATGTTTCCTTGCTATGGCAAATTAAGTCTGTGACAGCCTGGAATGTCAGCTTGGTAGTTAGCTCCTTTTAGGAGAACGTGCTCATTTTGAATTACTTCTGGTCACATAATCATATGTGACGTTAATTGTGGAGCTATGGGTCATTTGATTTCTGAGATATTCCATATTGGTTTGAGGGTTGGCAATAAACTTCGTCAACTGAGGGATAAAATTCAAAAGTTCTCATGTTTCTGTTTCATAGCTGTTAGGCCTTTATACTATTCATTTCATTTAGTAAACTTATATAAGGTGATTTATCCCAAGTAATTAATGAATACTGTGTTAGATTTGCTTCTGGGAGGAATTACAGGCAGAAGGAACCAAGTGTAGAATACTGGAAAATAATAGTTGGAACAAAGCTAGAGTTTTACTTTAAGGTCACTTTTGTTGGTTCACATATGGCTGTTGGGAAACTGTTAAAAACAAGGTAACAAGTTAAGGACTGGACTCTCAGTAGTAGGAGGAGAAAAAGGTGGTTAAAAGTGTGCGTTTTCATCCTTTCTGGGAATGTAACAGGAAGAGGGACTCAATGGAACTCTGAATTTGGCAGGCCCTCTGGCTCTAATTCCAATGGATAAAATCAGAAATGTTTACATGGGGGAGGGAGAAACTATCAGAGCTTTATTATTTTACTATACTATTATTCAACTGAAATGCATCTTATTTGTGTGTTTTAGGAGACTTTATCTGAACAGTATTTTGTTGGGGAGGTAGCTTTCTGTCGCTGTAAGAAAATCCTGTTCTTCCACTGCATTATTCTCAAACTAAGTGTTAATTTTAATGCTTTGGGTCCTGTACCAGAGATTTCATCTATATAAATGAAAATATAAACAGTGCAAGTACTAGAAAAGCAAGATAAACTTAAATGCATTTAATAGATTTAGGTGAGAATAATTTACTCCTTGTGTTTATCTCTATGAGCTCCTCCATTTTTTCAGGAGCGCTTCTTTTGTCTTTACTGAAGCAAGCAAAAGTGCTGGGGATCATAGCATTCCTGTGTGCTTTTTGCAATGCCAGACTTTAGACTAGAGAAAGACAGTGGAGAAGGCAGACATTTCTGTGGGATTTTCTTGTGGGAAATCTGTGGGATCTGTGGGAGAGGTCTCTGTCGAGATTTCAGATGTCCTGTAGTCTTTCACGACATATGTGTTGCCAAGTCAGTTTTGTAAAAGCAGCCTATGATGCCTCAAGGGAAAGATTGTGGCCCTGTTAGCGGAGCAGGTTAAAAGAAAGTGCTGTGGGATGGGAGAAAGACAAGTCTTTAATCAGTGACACTTTTTTTCTCATTCTCTTTCTTGCTTCTCTTCTTCTACATAAGCCAACTGATTAAGAACCAAAAACATTGTTCCTTAAATTTTTAAAAAGGGTCCTCGCTTTCTCTCATCTGTCCCAGATGGAGTGAGCTGCTGCCTCTTTCTATTGAATTCAAATACATATTTGCTCATTTTAGTACCGTAGATCACCCATTATACCATTTATGTTAAGTCTTGACAAAGTTTTAAATTTTAGCTTCATAGTATGATATACCTACGGAAGAATAACCTCCACTCAAAATCAGAATGTTACTCATTCTCCCCAAACATATATTAACTTTTTTTTTAATCTTTGAAAAGTCTGAAAGGAAGTCTGCGCTGGACAATTCATTTTATTTGAAATTACAGTTATGAAATTTTCTGCAAGTCCTACATTGTGCTATTCAGCTCTGCTTTCCTATTCTGAGAAAAACAGGCTGACATGTTAGTAGCAAATCAGCATGGCACTGTCCCACTTTTTACTTCAATAGTGCCAAAGCAGTATTGTACCTCTTTTCATCTCTTGCTAGAAACAGGATGTTAGAAGTTAAGTAACACCTTAAGCTGAGTTATTATTAAATTAACTTTGAATTCAGTTTTGAGGCTATAATTTGCCCTGTGATGGGAAGGAAGAATCTTAGTTCTATATAAACTTCCTGTGAGGTGAAAAACTTTTTTTTGAATTTAGATGATCCTGTTATTTGTGTTCATAACAGTACTTTAAGGGAAACATCAGTATAATTGTCTAAATTACAAATAATTCTTTATTTTAAGCAGTAAACTATCACTTTTCTGTATCTAAAGAGGCAAAAATACTTTGGAAACCATTCAAGAATATATTTCTCTTAATTCTGTAATAACAGTTGCTTTATCTGATCTCCAAAATACTTGATGTAGTAAAATAAAATAACATAATGGCTCTTACTTTTTCTTTAATCATCATCTGTTGGGTTAGAGGAACACAATGCTAAGTAAACAGAAAAATAATTCAGTAAAAGAAGTATTATCTTAAACACTTAATACTTGTGTTGAGAGTGAAAAGGAGACTCTGAAGTTGGAAAAAATCAAATGCACATTGTGAGAGCAAAGCTGAATGAATAGAGGACAAGAATAATAGTGCTTATCCAGTTGGAAGATGTGGAGAGTCTTGTAGTTAGAGCTGCGGTTAATGCGAAGAAGAGTAATTCTTATGCATAACAATTGTGAGCGACTAATTGGAATGGATCAGAATTTATCTATCAGTTGTAAAATGAATGTAAAAGGAAAAAGACAGGAAAAGTTCAGGAATTCCTTTATTTGCCTAGATTGGTAACTCTTGAAACTGCTGAGAATAATGTTGAGCTAATATGTGTCATAATTTTGTAATTATTATACAGACTTGAATGAGAAGATGCTTAGAGTCTGGAAAGTATGAATTTTTTTTTTAACTTTCGCTTTTTATAGAAATAGAGATGATGAAGATGTATTAAAATAAAATTCTTCCTAAAGCTGCATTGTAAATAAAAGCTTACTTGCTTAATACTGCATTTGGTAATAAACAGATGTAAAACCAAAAACCAAACTGGCCTGTTGAGGTGTGTAACACAAGACAAAGGCAGAAGTGTTCTTTAAGGAGGAAGTATTCTAAAGTGATATTCTAAAGTGAAATGAAGTCCAGTTGTACATGCTATTTCTTTAAGTAGAGACTTTTATTAGGGCACTACATAGTGTTTTAAGTGTCAGAGTGCATCTTTATGAGTATCTTTTCGTAGGATGTGTTTTTTTTGAAATCTCACCATCCTGAAATGGGAAATGATTACACATATCCACATGCACTTTTTTCATACTCTGGTCTGTGAATATGTTTCATGTCACCACAGACAGTGTTGTATAACTTGTCTAGATTTGATGCAGCAGTTCTTCTGGGCAGTTTTTTCATCTTATTAGCTTGATGGTTTTGAGTGTGGTTCCTCTTGCCATGTACCCAACCTCTGCTTGCTTTCTAACTCAGTGTCTGATATTGTTTGGGCCTGCTCTGTTCTTCTGACCATCCTAGCTTTACCTAGGAAATCAGGCAATTACTTTTTTTTTGTGGTGAGTGCATGTAAAGCAGGGCATTAGGGGCTGTTTTGTTTTAATACACGAGCCACACAATCTAGAAAGCAAAATAATGAAGTAATCAGTGATTTTCTGATAAGAAAGAGTTTCCTTTTCTTTCCCCTTTCTGCTTTCATTTGTGATGAACGGGTAATGTGTTGCAGATTGCCTGAATTTATCTGCAGGCAGTGGGATGGAGAATCTGGATAATAGATGAAAATTTTCCTGTATATTGAAATACTGCATATTTAGAGCAGTGCAGCTTGCTTATTTGAAAGCCTTTGGTGTCTGCTGCAGATGGCTGCATGGTCTAAGGAGTGGCTTCCTGGCTGTATTGTACATGAAGTGCCAAACACAATGAGAGCGGTTTTGTTGTGGAATGCCCAAATGTATTGAATCCGTTCAGGAAGCAACATATGTCAAATGAATAAAAATACCACGCTCAGGCAAAACAGAATGTGGCAGTTATGTTTTTCAAATCTGGTTTATTTCCTGACTTAAAGGGTTAAAAAGGATTTTTTTTGAGTTGAGGATAGTATTAAATACTATTTTCTGACTTACACTTTCATCATTTTCAATACCATTTGTTTCCCTGTACCCTATTGTTTTTTTTTCTTTTGATTGATATATGCCATGGATAGAAATAGAAACAAGGAGTCCTTCAATAGGGATGCTGTGTAGGAAAAAGAGTATTATGTTTTTCTCCTTGAATATCTAGTCCAGTGCATATATTTTGGGGAATGTTTTTTGTTTTGTTTTGGTGTGGGAGTTGGATGTTGGTTTTCTCCTTTTTTTAATTTTAAGTCTGGTTGCTTTTGTGTTTCTTTACATCCCTTTAAGATTTGTATGTAATTCCTTGATACTGCAGGTAGAAAACCATAGTTGATGAAAATAAAAATGAGTAGCGAAGGATGTTGGTTCTGGCCAAACTCAAATTCCAGTGAATTCTCAAGACGGGAAGTTGGGAACACTTACAGGTAATACTTGTGAATATTGCAGAGCGTGTTTCATTGCATATTACTTCCTTGTTTGCAAGGGAGGTGGTAGTCACTTTGATTCCTCCTATTTGGAAGCCAAAGATATTAAAAATTGCATTGGCAGAAAAATACACATCTCTAGAAGCTGTAGTTACATCTGATCGGTTTCTAAATAGTATTTTGCATAGGTTTTTCTTACCTGATAAAATTTGAAAGAGGGAGTAATGAAATATGTATCTTTAAAGCAATTTTCCTTGTCCTTTCTGCGTGTTGTTTTTCTTGTTGGTTTCTGCTCTTCCATCACTTTAATTAGACATACAGTTAAAAATTAACCTTAGTGAATTATCTTACGTAAGCTTCTTGGTGTTCTTTGTCTTGCGTAAGAAGTGGTAGGTCCCTGAAAGAGAGGAGGGAGTGAGGGCAAGTGTTTTCTTTTCCTATCTATAGAAGGCATGGGTTTATTTAAGTCAAATATTTTATAATAAAGTAGCTTTATCCGAAGCTTGGCTGTAGCCAAGGCCGTAATTACCAGCATTTCTATGTGCTTTTTTTTTCCTGGATACTGGGAGCTCAGATGTGAAGCAGAGTGGAAGCTTGGTGTGTTCTTGTCTCCTGAATTGAAAGAGGAGATGCTGTTGTTTCTTTATATTTTAAATCTGTCCTTCCTGCTCCCTGGACTTTTTAACTGTCCTGCAGTAATGATACCACCAAGTCAGGATGTGCTCATTGCCTGAGAGATTAGGCATATGGTCCTACTCAATGTCTAGAGTTGCTTATTTGTGTCTACGTCCACATCAGCTGTCTTCTTGTGTGTTTTTGTATTTGTTCTGGTATTCCACCTGTTTTCCTTGATTGTGATGTGTTTAGTTTGTCTGATCTCAGCCTTCTTTGGGATGGCTTTGTGGGGAGGAATCTCTGGAAAATACGTGCAGTTACACAGGAGCCGTCCTCCTTCTCAGCCTTCATTCTTCTGTGAAGTGTAGGGTCCATCTTCATTCTAGAGACCACATTTTGTGTTTCATAAATGAGTAGAGGTCCTCCTAGCCAAAGGGAGGCCTGAGCTGCTTAAGCATGATTCTTTCCAGTGTTTCTACTCATCTCCCAGATACTAGTGGCTACAACTGTGTTCTGCATCTATTGAATTGCAGGAAGTACCAGAAATCATAATACAAAGAAACATACATTCAGGTCTGTTTTCCTTCTGTCCTTTTGTAATGTGCTTCCAGTGCACTGCTGCAAGTATTTATGGCCGTCCCCCTACACCCTACACCTTAGAGGTATCTGTTACTTCTCTAGAGTCTAGCCTGGTCTACAGACATTTTCTGTGTGAAATACAAAGTTAAAAACTTAATCCCAGTTCAGTTGTTGTCATCACTAGTAACCACAATCCATTTTCAAATGAACTTGGAAATAAGTTCACATTTCTGTGTTAAGGTTGGACTTGCTACTAACATAGTGGTAATGCAGTTCCACAAAAGTAATCTTAATACAAGGTTGGGTTTTGCTGTTCTAAACCTGTAAATGGTGGCAAATTGCAGTATAGTTGTAACCGTTACGTTTTCTTTTCTCACCATTTGACCAACTTAAACTCTTATCAAAGTCCTCGCCATATCAGTTTTACTGGACAAATAAGACCACTGAAATTTTTTTTCTCTCTGGAGTTAATTCGGAATGTTCTGCTGATATCTTTCTGTGCTGTTGATAGTATTGTAGAACCAACTTGGATTTATTTCTTTTGTTATCTCTCCATTAAAATATTGTCTGTTTTTTTAAGGTACATTGCAAGTTAATTTTAATCTGTGTGGTTTAATTAACTGTGACATATAATTGATGTGACTTTTAAAAGTATATTGGCTGTTACGCTTTGTTTCATCCTTTCTTGTCGTTTCTTCCTGAGTATGTCTCTTCTCCTTTGGTGTTCCAAGACACTGGGAAAAGGCCAGTGGAAGATTATTTTACAAAATAATCTTCCTATTTCTTGCTATCAGGATTTACTGTTAGGTGTATTTTTCAGGTGTCTAATGTGGGTGGCATTTAGTTAATTAGGAGGATGAGTAGAGGAATTTGGGTGAGAGGCTTGTGTGCACCACAGAAATGCTGGTTTAACCATAGCAATTATTAGACTTACTTTATGTCCAAATACCTGAAGGTTAACAGGAACTGTCTTATAATGTGGGGTTTGTATGTGAGAAGTTGTCTATAAGATTGCAAGTAGGATGCATCCTGCTCTAAGTAATGGGCATCATCTACTATAAAGTGGTAGCTTCTGATGTGATAGGAAGTTTGAGGCTTATCTTGTGAATAGTCAGTTACTTTTTAAGAACACTGGCATAATTGAAAGATTAATCTATATTGGTGGCCCTGTTGTGTATCTCAGGTCTCAGTTTTTTTCTTTTTACACATTATTTGTTATTCAGGTTTTGAATTACAGGTTGATATTCATTGAATGTTTTTCTACAATTTTTTGAAAAACCTTAGTATTGCAGTTAGTCCCAACTGAACAACTGAAGTTCTTCAATATGAACACTTTTTGACAAGGCACTTTTATGTATTGGTCACTTTGAAATTTTAGAGGTTTATTTGGTTAAAAGAAGCGTAAATAAATATTTAATGTACGATGTTGGGTGTGTCAGTCTGTTTTCTGTACTTTAGTCCCATTCTCTCAAGCATTTCATAAGTGTGAAGCATTGCTTTGTAGGCAAGTAGTTGACTTTTTGTTGCAAAAACATGAGCAGCACTTGCTGAGCAAGGATGTCTTCCAGTTAGAAAGACCACATCCTGTAAATACTTATTTCAGTTCTGAACTCAGAATGTAGAACAGAGACTGCTGACATAGTCACTGTCTGGACCATAACTATTTACTGACCTGAGTGTCTTTGCTTCTTCTTGGTTGCATGGATGTATTTAGCATGGTTAATATATTTTAAAATTATTTCTCCCACATCCCCTCTCCAGACTTCTTGTCTTCACTAGTTATTTTTTCAGGAAAAAAAAACACCAAAATTGAATTCAAGGCAAGCTAAATTATGAGGCTAATTTTGTGACTGGAATGTGCTGTTGTGAGCATTGAACTATGCTTATATATGTTTTTGGAGGAGAAGAACCATAGAAACATAGAATCATGATTCTGTTTTTTGATACTAGAAGGAAAATACCAATAATAATGAAGTTATCACCTTTACTTTTAAATAATGCTAAAATCTTCTGGGAAGTTTGGCATGAAGGTGATGGTTCACTGTGACATGGAGACATGTACACTACAGCAGTCACGCTTGGCTATCCCACGCTCTTGAAGTGCAGGTGATGAAGTTTCTCATCTTCCTCTCCTGTGTTCCAGAACAGCCAAGCCAGTAGGGAGGAGGTGGCATTGATGGGTATAAGGTAAACAGAAACAGATTTTTCCTGTGTTGGTAGTATGTTTTTAAGACCCTCTGATACTGTGCTTATCTCTGAGTGATGTGGAGAAGCACTAGTGAGTCTTTGTCCACTTTTTAATAGAAGAGGGGGAAGCATCCTGGTTCCTGTAGACTCAAGTGAGATTCATTACATGAGGTCTGAGTTGACACTGCTGTTCCGTGCAATGCATTTCTCAGAGCCACTGCAGGAAAAGCCTTTCAGTTGAGTTGTCTTTCCTTCTTTAGTGACACTAGTGTTAGCAAGTTATTTCTGCAAGAGAAGCTTTGTTGGACATGGCCTGCTTGCTGGAGTAGCACCTTGTGGAATGGTTGGTTATGAAAACATCTTTAAGCGGATAAAGAAGCTGTTTCTCATTGCAGTAGCTGTCTGTTTCTATGTCCTGCTCTTTAATTTGCAAAATAACTTTGTATCTTCTGGTTCATTATTAAGTATTTCATGTAGCGCATCAGAGAAGATCATGATTGCTGGAAAGTAATTTCTTTTCCTAGGGTGCAAGGATGGAAACAAAGTTGAACAGAATATATTAAGTCCCATATTATTTTGAATGTTATATCCAAGAAGGTAACTGATGTGTTAGTTTTTCTTTCAAATTGTGCATTACAAATATTAACCTATGCAGGATCTGGAGATAATGATTTTTTTCCTTAAGGTATTTTCCATATGGTGATTTTCTGTGTACTTGGGAAGAACTACTGTGGTGATGTTAGATTCTCTGGGACTTAAAGATTTGGTTTCATGGAATAAAGTGTGGTGCAATCTTTTTTTCTTTCCTTCTACCACCCCTGCATTCAAAATATACCAGAATTTTTTGTAAAACTATGCATTCATAGTCTGGTGAGAAATTAAAAAATGAAGAGTCTGTTGACCTTGCAAATGAGCATGAAATAATCATACTTTTTTTTCATGTTTCCTTCATGTGTTCCTTTGTGAGACTCTGTCTGTAATAAGAATCTTGGGCATGGTAAGTTGGAAATAACTCTAAACCTGAGGGCATGTGTATCTTTTTTGGTGTAACTTCATGTTTATATTCATCCCTCCCCCTCCAAGTGAATGTTTGATTGAATTATTATGAACTATATTAACTTCTTCTGGTTATAAAATTATCTAGATTGTAAATTTTCTGGTACTAGTCCTGATACTTGCGTGTGAACTGCAAGTCTTGCATGCTGAAATTATAGTCAGTAGTGAAGCTGAGCTTAATGAGTTTAACAGACACTGCTGAGGAGGGTTCTCTTCCTCCCCTGCCCTCAAGTCATTTGTCTGCAAAAGAATCTAGGATCCAATGTCAGTTTGCGTGTTTAGGTTGTGTAAAAACCAGTTCAGCTACTTAGTGGCAAGTACTAAGCTCAGGAGGTACTGCAAGTTGATGCCCTCTTCTGTCAGTCACCAGGCTTCCAGTAAATTGAAATTATCTAACTAAAAAATTATTTACTAACACTTTGAAGGGTAATAATCAAGTACATGTAAGAAATTCTTATTGATTTTTAAGAGTGGAATGAATGTGTCAAAATGAATTCTTGTAATATAGGATAGTTAATTTGGGTGTGCTATTTGCAATTCTTTGCGTTCCCTGTTTGTCCCACTTCATGGAAAAAAATCAAATACGTGAAGTGTTTAGTACCTTCCATAAAGTAATTGTGGAGAATATTTGTTTTATTTATTCTGTTTGTACCCAGTTGCATTAATGTAGCTGCTAAATTATAATTTTTGTGTATACTACCAGTAATTGTGTTCCTGTATTCATAAGTTCATGTTTTTTTCTTGTTTTTGGATTATGGACTTAGCTAAGCTACGCTTAAAAGAAATCTAAATGCCCTTTTTTGCTTTGTCATGGTAAATGAAGAAAATGTAAAGGAAAGAGTCATGTGGCAGTGATTCTTTTTTTTTCTGTTTCTCTTGAAAGTGAAATGCAAGGTTTTATACATAGATTACCGATGCAGTAGAACTGCCTAATGAGTATCTCAAACAGTCTTTTTGACCCTATTAAAACTTGATTTCTGATCAGTTTTGCTTCTTTAAATGATCATTTTCATTGCTCACTGCTATCAGTAATTGCACCTAATTGCTGAGATAGTGGTGTGATAATGCTTCTTGGCTTTGTGTGGAATTTCTAATGAAAAGCAAGAACATTATGATGTTCTGTTTGACATCTTCCTACAGTAAGTCGACTTGAAGTGATAGATGGCCTTGGTTTAAAATGTAATATTATTACTGACTTAAGCACAATCTTCGAGATTCATTCTTTCCAAGTCTGGAGTACTTGATAGCAGCACTAACCTCACCTTCTTTTTTGAAGTAGCCAAACAATAATTTTGTATGGCTGGGCAGTCCCTGGTCTTTCATGTGGTAGAGTTCTTGAAAAAACAAATAATTGTGTCAGGGGACCAGAAACAGAGCACAGTGAAAATGTTTTGTTCTGGTTTTTTAATTCACAACTTTTTTTTTAAAACACAGCATGATTTTCACGAGTTGGTAGTGGAGTAAACTCAAAGTTGATTATCCTCATGTTTGGCTTTGCAGCTACAAAAATGTCTGTTCTCTGTCAGACATTGTCTGCAAGGGATGATTTTATGCATTCAGCAGCACAAATCTGTTTAGTTCTGAGAAGTCCTGGTTGTTCATAACTGTTCTGAAATTAGTTTATAACCGAAATAGAATATGGGTGTGTTTTCATATGGTGGCTTACCCGTCAGTGCTTTGAGTTGGAATTGGTTCTTGGTATTAATTAGGTAGCATGTGTTTTAATTAAAAAAAAAAGGACTGTGATAATGGAAAAGCTAGGCAAGCTGTAGCCTTAGTTCTTCTTAATTTCTAAATTATCGTGTTGTGAGAGAAACTTGTATTAGGAGAAGTGGTGCCAGAATCAATCATAGAATCACAGAATATCAGGCTGGAAGGGACCTCAAGGATCATCTGATCCAATGTTTCTTGGCAAAAGCACTATGTAGGCAGGATACCCCAGCTGAATCTTAAGTGTCTGTGTTGGGGAACATCTTTGCCAAAGCAAAAGATCTTTCTTCTGAAGATGTGTAAAATTTCCATACTCCTTACCATCCCTTGGGATCTAACATAATATTGACAACTTGTAGCATTTGTGCCAAGGTAATAAATTTTTTATTAAGATAAAAAGAAATGTTGAGGTTTTGTCTTAGTAAAGGGAAATGGTTAATTGTCATGAGAAACATATTGCAGTTGCTAGTGGAGTTAAACTGAGGTCTGTTTTTTAATTTCTATAATAACATCTTACTTGTCAGTAGGGGAGTGAACCGAGGATGAAGAGTTCCAATCCTCTTTTGCAGTCCATAGATAATGCTTAGATAATCATATTTTGTGTTAAGATCTGTGCAGTTTTCCATTGTTTATATAGCTCTTCAGTTGGTGTTCTTTTTTCTTGCTACCGGGATGTACTGGAAGGGTTAGTGATTGAAGCACTAAATTCAAGATTTGCCAGAGGTAGTCACGAATTCAGACATGTAGTCTGGAGGAGTCTGCATGTTCAACAGTCCACTGTCTATTCATAGTGATACCTCTTAGCTCAAATTGATCTGAAGTTTTAACCTTCTGCGGAAGACTGCAAAGGCAAGGGAGGAGGAAGTTATTCAGCTCCTGTTAGTTATGAGCCAAGAAAGCTGTTTCAGTCTTTACATCATAGAGCAGCAATTTGTAAATGAGGGGTGTGTGAAGGGAGTTGCTGGCCAGATATAAACTCGATTTAATATGATACTTATGTTAGTATTTTTAGTCATACAAAAAGTTGGGCTGTAGGTGGAAAAGCAGTAGGAAAATTTCAGGAGGAAAGTTCCAGAGCCACTGCCATAAGGGGCAGCAACCCAAATACTTTCTCCTGAGTGAACCAGGAAAGTTAACAGTCATCAGCCCTGGCATCCTTTAGAGTTTCTAGCTGTGCTGGTCATGGCACCATGGGGAGCTCATACTGGTAGTGTTTTGGAAAAGGTAGCTGAGATTGTTGAACAGTTGTGTTAGTGTGGTGGTTCTAGTTTGCTAAATCTCACAGACTGCTGTGGAGGTGGCAGAAACAGTTACTTTAATGATGATTCTGTTGCTGTTCTTTGTCTCAGAAGCTGTAGGACTCAGGAAACTCAGTTTTGCATCTGCATACTGAATGTGTTATGGAAAGAGCATGCTAATTGGAATCTGATCTCCTGAAATCTTTTTCTTTCAGGAAAGATTCAATTTATGAACTTAGATACATAAATATATTAGACATAATTTGTCTATGTGTGGAAGGTGTTTGGTGTTTTAAAAGCAGATGTCAAACTCTTTTTCTGTAATTTATCTTCCTCTTTTTTTTCTGTGTTTTGGTACCTTATTTGAACTGACCTTAACAAATGTCATCAAGATGAGGCTAGGGGTGTGTTCCATATACATCTTAGACTTACTGCATTATTCAAGCTTATGAGCCAGATCACATAATAAAACTTTGTATCCTTAGCATCTGGAGCAGGTGTGTCAAACTCATGGCTCACAGGCCGAATCCGGCCCTCCACCTGTCCCGGCACCTTGTTTCTAGCCAGTGGCAGTGGCGAGCTCCTTGCGACTGCATTCCTGCTGGTGTGCTAGTCACATGTGCAACGTGTGTGATGTGCGTTACAATGCAGGAGAAAGGCAGGAGCCATGAGTTTGATACACCTGATCTAGAGTATATGCTCTAGAAAAGCTCACCAGGCAGAGTGAGCTGCTCAGAAAAAGAACTGCCTGCTTGTAAGCCACTGTCTCCACTCTTGCCAATGGCTGTGGCTGCAGACTTTCAATAAAACCTCATGTTAAGCTAAATGAAAGGCAGCTGGCAGGTCCAATTAAAATAATTGCAGCTTTTTTAAAGCCTCATCTGTTGCAAGCAGTTGTATTTCCCCTTGAGGGTTGTGGGAGTATTTGTGACAGTGTGGGTGGTATAGAGTCTCTTTCAGAGAATGCGCTTGAGACTCGCCAGAACAGTGGTGCTTTAAGAGGAAGTCGTCCAGTTGAGGTGCTGCATATAACTTCTTGTTGGTTTTCGGTTATGTTTTGTTAACCTGATAACTGCATTAAAACTACATTCATACAACTAAGAGAAAGGGAGCTGTTTTGAACTCGAGCTCTCTAGCAATGCATATGTTTTGGTTTTGGCTGGCCTAGAGATAGGAGATGATAATTTCTGCCTTTTTTTGTGTTTTGGCACACTGCTTTCTCTGGTTGCGTTACTTTGAGTTTTGGCAGAGGACAAATAAGAATAATTGTAGAATGGTGGTTGTGGTGGTAAGTTACATATTGCCTCTTGTGTGTTTAATCAATATGTGGATTTGCAAGTTTTAGTTTTTGTGCACGGCCGCTTATGCCCCATCACCTTGAAAACACTTTTTAATTCTTTTTCACAGACCCATGTGGATGGTTTAATAAAGTCTGGACCAGAGAATCACCAGGATGCAGAACCAGTTCAGAAACTAATTCAGACTCCTATGGTGTGAATTGGCAGTGGTGGAGTGATTCGGGTAGGTGAATGTCCAGATGTGTTAAAAGAGATGAGGGTAAAGAAATCTTTTGGGTGCACATAATATTTAAGTTACTCTCCAATGTACTAATAATATCTTCTTTCACCCATTCATGTAAGAATGACAAACTTCTGTCTTAACTGCTGAAACTTAATTTCAGCTTTCAGGGAAGGTGCACAAGAACTGTGGATTGTGGTTGCTTCCTGAGAAGTGCTGGGCACATTCACTGCAGCAGCATAGTCTGTCACACTTGGGTCACAGAACATGGCCCATGTTTCTGTGTTTTTATCTTGTTGATACAGATCTCTGCAAGCACATGTGTTAGGCAACCTGCCTTCCATTGCTGCTGATATAATTTTCTACATTATTTGTTTACTTTAAATGCTATGTACAATACAGTACAAATGTTGGAACTCTTGAAAATGCGTTTCTAGGGAAAGATTTGATAAGTAAACTAAATTTTAATAATGAAGGGCAAGAATAATTATTTTGAGGAAGAGACTTTTAAGAGAAAAATCTGATTATATTTATTTAAACTACTTGATATTGTGTATGAGCGCTTCAGAATTATTTTCTGTAGAACCTCGGTTACAGAGGATTGGATAAAGTGCCTTTTTTTTTACTATTAAGCTTCCGAGTTTTTCTTTCACAGATTTCTTTCACAGTTCTCTGATTACTAAGTAGTATCATGAAGAAATCATTGCAAAGGAGAAGTGATTTTATCATGTTGATAAGCTGTGACTTTTAATAAGCTATTACAGTCCTATTTATTGCCAAGCTAACAATAACAAAGCTGGGAATTCAAGCTGCAGTGCACAATATGGGTCCTCCCCTTGGTTAAGCTATTCACATTCCCTAATATGTGTAATAGAATAGGCTCATACACGTATTTGAACGTGTATGATGATTTTATATTGAATTAGAATTTTGTCGTGGTTCTGCTTGTTTTCACATTGAAATGCTTGTTAAGTCTTGCTAAGGTAATTGGAATGGAATAGTTAGTTTAGAGTTTATTTTTAATGCTTTGCAGTAGTTGCTCTGATGTCATGTCTACTCCTTTTTTCACTCTCAACTTTTGGTTCATTGGCAGACTTAATGAACCTTTATTGGGGGAAGAAAATCTACTAGCTAAAAAAGAACAGGATTGGGAGGTGAATGCTGGCATTGTGATAGGCTTCTAGCTGCAAGCAGATCTTCACTAGCTGAACTGTAAAGCATGTTATGATAAAGTGTTTGCTGTAGGTATCACAAGAGACCTACTAAGTGCTTCTTATGTTTTGTGCTCTCTTGGATAGAGGCTTCTTACTGTCACTTGAATGTGTGGTCTCCAGCTTCTCAAAGTTTTTTAATGAAAAGGTTTCTGGAAAAGGTGCCATAATTTGCCATGCTGCTGAATCCACTGTTAGCAAACTGATAATGCTTGGGCCAAACAAGAACATAATGGATCAATGTGTATTTAGAGGCATTAAGATAACATAGGGAACATGCAGACCATAAATGAGTTCTTACCTATGTATAGCTGAAATATATGAAAGCGACTTTAAGACAAAATATTAAATGCTAAAATTAGATGGTTTGGTTTTTTTTAATTTTTGCAATCCATATGTTGCCTAATGAGTGAATTTGACAAGTTCCTGATATATTCACTAGTACAGTGTTGTAGCTTCTTTAGCAATGGAGTCATATTGTATATTTCGTCTT
Source organism: Dromococcyx pavoninus (assembly GCA_033558185.1). Classification (NCBI taxonomy): domain Eukaryota; kingdom Metazoa; phylum Chordata; class Aves; order Cuculiformes; family Neomorphidae; genus Dromococcyx; species Dromococcyx pavoninus. The sequence goes on along the minus strand of JAUMJL010001132.1, from coordinate 1,113,245 downwards.
CTGATTATGCTTTATTCAAGGATGTAGTTTTGAAGCTGTGTGTAATTAGACTCACTCTAAGAAAATCCTGTTTCGGTGCCTTACCATCAAGACTTAAAGCTGAATAAAGAAAATAACATTGGCTAAAGAGACCCCCTGCATACCATCCCTTCGGTATTCTTGTGGCTCCTTTATTTCAATAGCTTTTGGACGCGTTCCAGACTTAGTTATATAAGTTCTATTTGCATATTTACTCTGTGAGCCCTGCTGACTTGCTGATTCATTTCTCCTTGTAGCAATAAATGCTGGTTTAAATCTCCCTCTTCCTACTTCTGTTGACAAGTTCTGGCAGGAAGTGCTTACTTAAACGCATCTCAGGTGGTGTTTTATCTTGGCAGTACACTGTGGGAACCCATTGTTCCATCAGCCTGTTGTTCCATGTAGTGTCGAGGAGGTACAGACAAGCAGCCTTGATAGGTGAAACCATTCTTGGGCCTGCGGGCATTCAACACTAATACTTCAGAGTGCTTTTGTGAAACTTACTCTGATTTGAGGATTTATGAAGGATAGTAGTTTGTTTGTCAGCAGCATACGCATTTCAAGTGACAGAGTCTGTCTAAAACAAGATTAGGTTATCAGCAGGTTGGCTTGTGTGATAAGCTTCATGGTTGTCACGTGACTAGGATTGAATATTCTAAGGAAACAATGTTCATCCTGACTACATCTGGGCAAATTTGTTGAGTTCTATGCAAAGGCTTCCTCTTGCATTACAAAAGCGATTCTGGGATCCTATTTGTCAATTCTGCAGCTAGCAAATAAAAAACTTATTATGCAGTGCCATAAACCTGTGTGGTGGTTTCAGAGAAAAAGTAAGCAGAAAATACTTAACTTATTTAAATAGCATGACATGTTCTGGCTTCCTCTTCCTTTTTTCTCTCCTCGCTTCTTTTCCAGCTACATTGTTCAGTGGAGTTAGGATTAAGTGCTAATTTATGCAAGCAGACTTATTTTTGACAGGTGCCTTTGAAGGTCTTGGCTTAAGAAGTCTGCTGGTTCAAGAATGTAGCTGTTTCTTCAGTTAAGATACACCTTCTGTGTCACTCAGACTTCATTGACAATTTCTTCTTTTCCTTTTTTTTTTGCGTTAAGGGGAAGAAATGTCCATGAGGCAGAAATACCTAGTAAAGTGCTTTACTTCCAGTGATGTCATAAGCAACTGTGGGAGCTGTAATGCATGTACTATAGTTCGTTTTTCTGCCAAAATACTTTCTTTTATATGAAGCACAAATTGTACAAGTTTACAAATATAATTGTACAAGCTTTTATGAAGTACAGATTTCCAGAGCTGTTACTGTGTCTGGAGGATCATACAGCAGTAGTATGAAGGGCTGGTTAGGTTGATGACTTATAGGACTCTTCATCAAGATGAGAAATATTGGCAGTAACTAAAAAGAGCAGCAAATGGAGCAGGCCAGTTCGCAGCTAGTCAGTTTTCAACAAGTTCAGGCCACAGAAGCCTTGTACACAAAAAGCAAGAAGGACAAGTTGCCTTTGGTTTCTAGGGAAAGGGTAGTAAGTCAGGAATGCTGCGTATGTGGGGATGTCCAGTTACCATCAACCTGTCATTCTGCAGATTTTGTGTCCATAAGGATCTTTAGCTGTCCAAGATAGACAAGCTGTCTTTCAGGAGGATTTTATGCCAAGATAGTCAGAAGACAGTAATGTATATATGGACAAAAGGCAGGTGCATTGTGTTTCCGGAGGTCCAGGGGATCTTCTGGTGTTTTTTTCTGCTAGTGAGCCAATGGGAATGAAGGCAGACCATGATAAAAGTGAGCTAGCTGACTACACAAGTGGTGCAAAGAGGTGAATTTTCGTATTACAAAGCAGTAGTTTGGTTCTAGCGCAAAAAGAGATAACAGATTTTTCTCTGGCGAGAGTAACTTGAAGTGAACATTAATTACAGAGGAGTGACAAATAAAGTGTGTACAGAAAGGGAAAAAACCCCACAGCTTTATTCTAATACAGAATCAAGATATTGGAAATACTAGTCATAAAGGACAGATGAATAATAAGAAAGAAGCACTAGATAATCAGTTTTGAGGGGCCTGTGACTTGTCTTTTGAATATTTATGGCTCTTGGTAGGAAGAACGATGTATTTGGTGATTAACAGCTGCCTATAATGTAGGAAGGACAAAGTAAGGGAAAAGGGTAGTGCTATTTTTATTAAAATAATGTTGCCTGTTTTTTAAATAACTGAAAAAAAATTGCTATTTGTTAATTGGTGTTCTCTCTGGTCCACAGCATAAATAGCTTACTGTGGACCATCAAATTGCAGTCACATATAGAATGACTAACACCATTAGTACAGAAAACTTAATTTTTTTTGTGCAGGTGGTCTCATGCTGCTAATGCTGAAGCATTCATTAAAAAAGATGATGGGTGCAGTAGTCTTAGAAGTCAGTGTAGAAGGATTTGGAGTAGCACCTGACGTTAAAAGGTGCCAAGTACCAATTGCATATTTAAAACCTCTTTGTGTTTGGTAAAGTATAAATAACTGTGAATTGCTTTTGATTGTACGTAATAAACATAAAATATAATCAGCAGCATTTATTTCTTTCTTTCTAAAAAGATCACTTGGAAGCAATTCAGCCAAATCATCTGTATATAAATTCCTTTTCTACTCCAGTTTTAATGGGAAATCAGTTCAAGGGTATTTTACTAGTTGCTTAGGAAAAAAAATCTAAAGCAGGGTAATGTAGTGTCAATCTGTTAGTGAAAAGAAGGAGAAAAAGCTACAGCAGTGAGTTAGGAATTAGAAGCTAAAGACTATAGAAAGTGAAGGATTCAGGAAGTCCATCTAAAATATATTGGATGCTAATATTAGGGCCACTAAGGTGCCTGAGAATGGGATGAAATATACCAGCCCATTGTTTTTCACATACTTAACAGATATGTTTCAGTTGCTTGGCAAAATAGGAGACTTATAACACAGACTTGAGGATTAAGGTTTCTTTATTTTTGGATCACTGAAGAAATTATAAGGGTTGTAATACTTTAATTTTTTTCAGCCTGGTTTTAGGTTAGAGGATTCATATTTCCCCCTGGTATATCATGTGAAATACTTCTTCTTATGCTCCCTTCGTCTTCCGCTTGGACTAGTTGCCTGTGTGGGAAAGATGCATTCTTTTGCATGTTCCTGTTGCTTTTTGAGGACATGGAACTGCTTGATCTGCTTCTCATCCTTGGCTATCTGAAGAAGAAACCTCTTGGCCTTTTGGCTACTACAAGGCTGTTTAGAACTCAAGCCATTCTCTTGCTCAATTTAGGTGCTTATGTGACTGCTGAAGGTCTTTTATTCCTTCCCTAACTTTTGTGCTTAAAAGTACTTCAAGTAAAAAGTATTCCAGACTTATTACGAATCTCTATTCACAGTTATAGATGTATTCACGTTTAGGAGCTGAAACACCTCATCCAAAGGAAAAACTCTTTCAAAGCATCAAGGTAGCTTCTCTGTCTGTAATTGAGCTAATCCGAGCACAAGGGGAATACTTCTACCCCCTCGCCTTTCAGATGTCACAGAAATTGCTTGACTACTGCCTTCCATCAATGCTTTCTGCACATATCAAGGTAGAATTGTGGGTTAATTCCCATGGTTCATTTAGTTCCCTGTTATGTTGGAAAACAGTTAGGATTTAGTGTATTTCTTCTCTTGAAATTATAATAAGAACATATGATTCTATTTTTTGCTTGGTACTATTTGGGGCACTGAAGAGGCAGACCAGGTAAATATCTGTTTTCAGTTTTCTAGTTAGAAAGCCCAAAAGCTTGTACCAGCATAACTGCTGGTTTTATTATGCATTTATTGGTACAAACGTAATGTGTGTAATGCAATTTCATTTGTTCAAAAGCAGGATGGGTAAAATATTTTTTTCTAAACGGGATTATCACCCGTTTATAGATCATGTAACCTAGAGGAATTTAATAAACAAACTAGAATCACCTATCATGGTTCAACACAAATGTGGGATATACAACAAATTGTATGTCCTTCCAGGACAGATTCAGATAACCTAAGTGGACAGAGGAGCACGTGGTCTGGGACGTAATAGTGGGAAGCATTGGTTAGCTTGGTATTTAGCACATCAGCAGCCTAGTAATTTTCAGGATTTTATTTTTAAGCATTGTAGTGAGGATAAAAAATAAGGAAGAATATGAAGGATTTCATGTTGAATTATTTTTTTATCTCTCTGACAATGTTGTCCAATATTTTTTTGAAAAATTGATGATGGTGGTACAAAACTAACTGTTGACTACATAGGAGTTGTCTTGATTTTGAATGAGAAAATAGTTTGGAAAAATAAGTGAGATAGAATTATTATTTCTCAAATAGAAAAGGAGGAACATAACTGCACTTGAAACAGCAATACAGTCAAGTAGTGTCCTAGAAATTATTTTTGTAGCAAGTGGTGCAGTTTTATGGGGTGAGATTTTGATTTGGGGCAGGGGGGTAATGTGACCACAGGAACTGAAGGAAGAAACAACTGAGGAGAGTTCTGTGTCAGAGTAACAGGCAGGATACTGATGATACCCGCAGAAGTAGTCAAAGCATATGATAAGAACAGTTGGTGGGGATGCTTAAGATTAAGTTCTAGTTTTATATGCGCTGAATTTCAGTAGGCAGTGCCCAGAACTGCTCCTCATCTGGAGCTTTCCTTTGAAATGGAAGAGAGTCAAGATACAGTACTTAGAAAGGTGGGAGAAGCAGCTCAAAGTGGGAAAGGACATATTGAAAAAGAGAAGGAGCAGCAGAGGAATGAGCTAACCAACAGCACAAGAAATCAGGATGGATTGGATGAGAAATTGGAAGAGAACTCTTTTGAGGCTCTTACCTTTATTGAGGACTCTTAATTGGAAGGATTAGCTGTAGAGCGGTACTAGGTCTCTGAGAATCTTGAACTGATAGGGGACATGTTCGCAACCCAATCATTTTTTCTTTTCCATTTTTTCTGTGTCTTTCCTTGTTTTCCTTTTCATTTCCGTACCTCTTTGAGAGAAAATTTTGATTGAGAGTGAAGACTTCTATTTTCAATGTTCCTTCTTTTGAAGCTTGTGCATTTAATGCAAACTAATAACTGATAGAATGGTGTTGTGGTTTCTGTAGGGAACGATTACCCAGGTGCTTTTAGATCTAGTGGGATTTAAGTTTAAGACTCATTAGTCTTAAACTAGTGGGTGTTGGATAAATTGGTTAAGCTGTGTCTCAATGTTTGCTATTTTTAGTTTGGTTACTGGCTTGCCAGGTCTAATGGAAGCTGTTGAGAATTGCTTCTTTTTAGCCAGAGTGTTAATAGCACAACGGCTGTCTTAACTGCTAGCACTCCTTCTGGTATGTATGTTTATAGATCATGCTCTTAGCATTTATTCTTGGCCCAGTCTGTCATTGGTGTGAACACCAGACTTGTTAAATTCAAGCACATTATTTTCTTTCCTAGATGTGTATTGTTTTATGGGAAAGCTGGACCATATGTGCATAGTCTTAGAGCACATGCATTAGAACTGCGTTGCTTGATTTTATCCATGACTTTTATCCATCAGTGAGTCTCAATTCAAATCCTTTAATGTTATTAAAATGAAAGCTGGTATCTAGAACGGAATTAATCTATTAATCTCACTAGTCACTCATTTACTACTGAGATTTTTTTCCCTACTAGAAAAAAAAAATTAGTGCTTTTTTAGCTGTTTATAAAGATGACTGGTATGTTAAAAATAACTTGTTGGAAAAGGTTGGGTTTTTTTTTTAGTTGCAGTGCCTTATTGCTGGACAGACTATTGCATAGCAGTGTCATGTAATGCAGTTTAATAAAAGGCCCTTTTTCTCTGTAAGAAGTTAGAATTCAGTAATCTGTAGGGAAACAGATTTAAAGCTGTGAAAGCTTTAAATACAAGCCTGAATTTTACATCTAGATCTAAGATCTGGATTGTCTTGTTGGAGAAGATCTGAAAGATCCTGAATAATTGATTTGAGATTAGATTGAACAGTTATCAGGTTGTTTTTAAAGCTCACATTCTGTTTCCTCCTTCACTCAGAAGTAAGAATGGAGCTATATATAAAAAAACAACGCCACCCCTTGCCGCCAAGTCTTCATGACTACCAGATCTAATAATGCATTTAATATAGTACTAGAAGGAGCAACTTGGGTAAAAAGGAGTTTGGAAGATACGTGACTATTATCTTCAAAATGCCTTTCAAGGCATGCGGTTTGGTAGCACTGCTATCAATATATTAAGGGCACACACCTCCGGGCAGTGTATTTCTCAAAGATGACCGTTCAAGGAATAAGATATTAGAATGAGGAGAAACCTACTGGTAACTTACAGTCTTTGCACAAACAGCAGCTGTTTACGCTTAGACTGTTTTAGTTTAGATCAAGTTTAGTAAAAAGCCATTAAGAATTGAGGGAAAACAATTGCTATAGGCTCATTATCAGAAGGAACACAGTAGGCTCGTGTCCTGTTATTTTCCAGACACTGCCATCTTCTACTTGGAGTTTAAATAACGATTGTGGTGTTCTTTTTTTTTTTAATTTGAAAGCTGTCTCTGCATTGGTTACTTAAAGTTCAGTCTGCAGAGGGTTTGGTTTTTTTAGACAGAAAAACCTAGGACAATTTTCCAATCAATTGAATTCAGCTTATTAATTTTCTTAAATTTTTTTGGTAAGCTGAGAATTAATTACCTTGCAGTTCTCTAATTTCAAATGATAGAGATCTTTATTACCTTAATGAACTCTTTGCCTTTTTGTTCAGGTCGCTATGGTGCTTGATTGTTTTTGTGTTATAGATGGTTATAATACTGTTATGTAGTAAAAATCCAAGGAGGGGTGTATAGCTTCGTTCTATCCATAAAACAAATCATTTCATGAACAATGTAAATTAGCTTTGTAGCAGGGATTTGGGTAGCTTTAAATTATGTCGTAAAAAGTGACGATCTTCTCCTTAATCATTCATACTCAGGCAGGTAGTGAGGAGATCTGACAGCAAGCCAAAGCTTAGTGTTTATAAATTGGCTCAAGCCACAAGATTAAGCGGTAATATTAGCTTTTTCAAGAGTAGTGTGATAATGTCATGTAGAAGCGGATCATACCTCAGTGGCAGATGGTGCCTGCCTGCATGAACAATAATAGAATAAAAGTACATATTGGTTTGGCATTGTATATGGTTAGTCACAATCAGTAGCTCTTGTGGTTTGTTATGAAGTTAATATCGGTTCAAACAGGAAATGTCAACTTCCAGTATGACACCTGTTCATTTGTTCAGAGCTTGCTAAATAGTTTTAATACCAGACATTTGCCTTCAGAGTATATCCCCACTTCAAATCAGTGTATCTTCAAAAATTCCTCTCTGAATCTACTTTGTTTCATGATCTGCCATCTTAATTCCTGCTTTGAGTATAGAAACGTATTATTCCTCCTGGTTTCTTCCTTTATTGTTGTTTATAGAGAACACTGATATTCAAGAATTGATCTTCATAATATGCCTATGGGGTGAGTTAATGATGTACTGTTCTGACAGTGAATTGATGTGCACAGTAATTGACAACTGAAGCTACGAAAAGTGTCTGACACTTATTTTTTCTTTAAATACACTCAAAAAAGCAATAACACCCTAATATTTTCGTCTCATTTTGTCTATTAAGAGCACAGCTGAGTTTCATTTGATTTGTTTCTGTGAATGTTTAGCAATTTCGCAAGCAAGTTCTCAGATTGCTGGTTGTAATCAAACTAGGTCAGTGTTGTGTTCTAATTCAACTTTGTAAAGCGGTGAGGAGCAAACTAAGTGCAGAAGGAAGTAAAAGGTTCATAATAGCAGTTGTTAGTTGGCAAGTTATGCTTGTACATGTGTGGGGGGAAAACGGCATCTAAGAATAGATTTAAGTGTTGCTCAACTAGCACTGCTCACCTCTGCCCTGGAAGGAATGAGAACTCAGGAATTTATGTAGCCTAACAATGACTTGGCTGGTTGACTGAAATCTATAATTAAGTATACAATTATAGTAACTGTTCACTGTTGAGTTGAGATATTTTTAAAATAACTTTAATTTGAAGTCTCCACTATGCCATAAAATTATTTTTCTGAAATATGGGAAATTAATCAAGTTTCTATTTTCTAATCTATTTCATACAACTGATAGGTAGTTAATGGTTCTAACAATTTAGTCCAGTGTAGTGTATGTGTAACTGGGTAAATCCAAGTATAAAGTCTCAGTTGGTTAGCAGAATTTCCTGAGTTAACTGGTAGTAATAAAAAACACAGACACAAAACACAGATGCAAGACAAATTAATGCATTTTAGCATTCACAGACGCTGTAAAATTTGATGTCTGAATTCTGTCTATTACTAGGTCTCCGCCGTGCCAAGTATTCACAGCCTTCTGTATTTTTTATAATCTGAAACAGGTCTTTAATCCAATTTTATACATTATCTGTGGGATACACGACAAAGCGGTTGCCTGACACTGGTGGTGTATCCAGGATACATAGTAGGTTTTAAGTGAAGGGAAGAATGCCACCTTTGCTGTAATTATTAATGAGATATAAGTAATACATTGGTCATTTGCAGTGTTGGAAACGTGTGCTTAAATGTTGTCCTAAAGGACTTGAATCTCAGGTCATTTGCATTTTAGGACAGGAGTATACATTGTGACCATCTTTGGGTCATTGTGATGGATGAATCATCCTGAGACTTGTGATATTCACAAGTTGCTATTGGGAAAGTCAGTATGTGCTTAAATGTTATGCCAGAATCTCTGCCAGAAGTTCTTAACTGTACTTTCTCTTTCTGTCATACTTTATAGTCATGCTTGCTTTAGTATCTAGATAACTTTTATCTTCCTCATATGAAGTAGTAAACAGGTTATCTCTGTTAGTGAGTCAGCATCTACTCAACACACTAAATAGCCTGTCAGTGCTTGCTTAGAGAAGTGTGGGTGTTGGGTGCCACCAGCATTTTATACACGCCCATGGTCCCTGTTAGACACGGTGCCTTATTTCTTAAGTACTGCGCAAATAAAATTAGATATGTCTCTCCCTGAAGTATGTCAATATCTAATAAAAGATTTGGGTGTGGTGAAGTCGAGTAGGGAAAGCGGGTTATATGAGGAATAGTAGTAGAGTCAAAAAGCTAAATGTCATGATAGTAGCATTGTATAAGTAGCATCTCTTGTCATGATAGTAGCATCTCTTTCATTTAGATGAATACGTCCTTTCTAGAAACAGTGGCATGCTTTTTGGAGTAGTTTTGTGTGTGTGTGAATGATTCATTTTGATGTTTGTAATTAGTAGCCCTGCTACTATTAAATTACTATATTCAGTTTTTTTAGTTACTTTTTTCCCCCAAATTTTCCATGCTTCTCTTTCCCATCATCGGTCCCTGTTGTGCTACTATGAAAGAAAACTGAGGTTGGAGCACATTTGCTGTGGCTGACAATAATGGGTCTGGAAAAGGAGCTGTCACTGTCATGGTTCTGTGTGCTGTTGGGAAACTCTTTCTGGATGACGAGGGCGGGGTGAGGGGGCAAGGGTGAAAATGACAGGGGTCACATAAGCACAAGGAGTGAGGACACCAAATATAAATAGTTTTCTCATGGCTTTGCAACCCCTCGTGTTATCTGGAGTGTTTATGTCACATTGTGGTGCTAATTGGCCTCCTGATATCACACAGGTATATTGATTCCTCTCTCTAAAGTAGTCAATGCTATAGCAACAGTAGAAATATTTGAAGTGGCTGAAGCTTAGGTGAGAGTTGTTGTAACTTAAAAAAATGGGTTTTTTTGCTTTTTAATGCCTAGACTGAGCCAAGTTGTATTCTCTGTGTTACTGCTAACAACTGAGCTTCCTTAGGTTTAACTAGACCTTGGGGTGTGGCGTGGCAGAGCTGCTCACTTCTGGTCAGTGAGTTAGCACAAATGTCACCTTAGAGAAAAGTATCTTGGTAGAGAACTGCGATGGTATGTGGGATGCAGACTGATGCCATTTTGAGATCTTCTGGTTTGGTGGTCCCTAAGCATGGTCAGTGAGGTCAAAGTGGTCCAGGAAGCTGTATCTCCTTGATCAAATATCTTGGGTAGTGTTCTGTTGTGCATGATCAGTTTCTTATTTCTTGCAGTTCACATACTGCTGTATTGTGTACTGCAAAAGAAACAAATTCATGTGAAAATAGATTAATAAACTTGCTAGTGTAAAAAAAAAATTAAATCCTTTATTAACTGATTATAGTGTTTAAAGATGTCAGCCAAATTAATATTTGAAATGTTTGGTTTTGAAGCCTTCCTAAAATTCTTCAATTTTAGGATTAAATTTGAGTATAAAATCAGTGTCATGTCTCTGCGTTTTCTTTCCTGGCTTGGTTTGAGCTAATGCAGTAGCATCACAGGAACAGAGGCAGTAAACATCAATAAAGCCTTATGTAGAATTGTTAGTAACAGTATAGAGTAACAGTTTAATCGTCCTCGTTTTTGCTGTTATGCAAGGCAACCTTGGTTTATAGAAATTAATAAGTTGTCAGTCTGTGAACACTCAATCTACTTTGAATACATTTCTTATCTCCTGTGAAGTAATAAATTCCAATTGAATAGTGATTTCTCTGATTTCATTTTAGTCCATTAATATAAGCCATCTTGGTTCTATAAAGGAGTTTTCCTCATATTTTCATTATACGTAAGGATACTAGGATTACTGTGAAATGAAGAATTGTACATCATGAATTCATGAATGATTGAATCAATGTGTAATTATTCAGTTGCTCTAGTAAGATTTTTGAGCTAAAGTAGAATCAATTTTCTTACTTTTCAGCTAAGTCTGACCTTGTTGAAGTAACTTTATTTTCTGGAAGTTAATTGCATGTTTTTCAGACACTTTCTCTCTAGAAGTGATAACTCAGGGCATTGGTAGGCAGAAAGCCCCAGGACCTTTCCCCTTGTCTGCTCTGCAGCATCAGTGGTGAAGGTGAAGTAGTTATCGAGGGGTTGGTGATTTAGTATATTTGTATATATTTTTGGTTTTTTTCTTATTGATGGTATTTTCCTTATTATTATTTCATTAAAGCTGTTTTAGTTTCCAAACCACGAGTCTCTCTCTCTCCCTCATTTCCGTTTCCCTGGAGGAGGCAGGTGGGATTGTGACCCATAACTGTTTATGTTTGGCTGCTGATCAGACTGGGCTGGGGTTATAGTGTGACAGAGAGAGGGTGGCTCAAATAGCAATTATATTGACTAAGTCATTTTGCTAGAGCGAGGGCAAGGAAGGACGGTTCATAAAAAGCACTAAATCTTAACTCTTTCCCCTGGAAATGTCACCAGGTGAGCCAACTGACCTGCTTTGTTTTGTACTTACTGATATTGACCTTAATGCAAAAGTAACTTCTAACTTTGTTGCACGTAATGTTCAATCAATCTAAAATCTTTTTAGCTAAACTTTCTCACTGTGCATGAATAAATGTTTAAGGGCAAGCATAGATAATCTGAGTTCTGCAGTGCTCTCCTGAAATTATTTAAAGAAAGAATTCATTATTTACTGTTTTAACTATTAAAAATGGAGAATGATGGTCATGGTCTGAAGGGTGCCTGAAACATCTCTGAAGCAAGCAGTTTTTAAGGTATGTGTTTCCACCCTTGCTTAGTTGAAGGGTGTAGAATGTGACTCCTTGGCTTTTTTTTTTTAAATGGATTGGAGAAAGTAAATATTATCTGGAGGTTACTCATTGTCATTCAGCGTACTAAAGTATAACCCTCTTTCCTGATCTCTTGTATGAAAGTTTGCCACTGGTGTTGTGGGTGCATCAATATCCAAAATTTTCCATAAGCAATTGAAAGAATGATGAGAATTTGAAGTGAAATGTACCTGTGTGAAAATGATAGTAAAAAAGATGTTTATTGAGACAGCTGCAGGCCTTACCTGTCTCAAAACAGTGGTGAGCTAGAACTGAGATCCTTAGAGAAGTGAGCAGCCTCTGGGGTGCAGTGAAGTGGCCAGAACAGCTGGACTAAAGCAGAATGGCTGTTCATCTGGGAAGCATTTTTTGCAGCAGCTGGGCTATACCCAAGAAAGAGTTAAGAACAGGATAAGCATAGTTACCCAAAGTACTCTCCCCATGCATTTAGATGAGTGCTAGCGTTCCTCTGTGTGTTTTTGATTGGAGGAACTGGACAGACATTGAGACTCAGTGTGATTTGGTTGATTACATGTGCTAAACCAGGTGTAAGTAAGATTTTATTAAGTGTTTTTACCTTGATGGTGGTTTATCGCTGATTGTCTAAAGCACCTGTTACTGTTTCTGCAAAACAAGTAGAAAAGCTGTGATCTGAGCGAGTTGAAGTCCTGGTGCATGGTTAGCTTGGACTCTTCTGAATACTGTGGTGTGTTTTCTTTGGGAGTTTGCTGTGCTTTCGTGCAAACTGGGCCTGGTGGTGAATGTGTTGGAAGCCTGGAAGGTTCATGCTGTTGGAGCCTCATCAGTACTTACAGCTGTAGTTACAGCTCACTCTTTGCTGTTCTCTTCTGATACAAGCTTAAGGTTATCTGTTTCAGTGTCAATTTCAAGTGACCTTAAGGTAACATCGGCTGCAGTGAATTTGTTTGTTCTTGTTTGGTTCTGTAACTGCTATCTTCTGTTCAGTGTATAGCTACTTCATCTCCAAAGCAGAGTGGTGTGAAATGTGAAATGGCCAGGTGGTGATGTGTATTCCTCTCCCTGTGCGCATGTATCCCACTAGGTGTATTGTTGCCTCGGAATGGTTGGGATCAAATTGCTTGGTTTGGAAGTCTGCAGACAGTTTGTCATTCAGTAATGGCTCCCTACCACTGGAATTTATTCTTCTGGGCATTTCAACAAAGGCAGCCTAACAGGTGTCAGGAAGTGATGCAAGATTAATCCCTTTTTCTTTATTGTTTTTGTGATGATTATGGGGCTAGATATTTCTTTGATCATTTTTCTAGTCTAAACACTCTGCTTGGAAATTCTTGACCTTAATGCCTTTATTTCCAGAGGCACAATCACCTGACTTGCCCAGCTTGCCCTGCATTATCGTACTCTCTGGATTCATTTTGTTTATATTAGCAGAGCTGTTGCAAACCTACATTTCTTTTTGGGAGCTTATGTACAGTGCTTCTGCATACCTTTTGTAAAGATTAAATAGTTTTTCAGTAGGGGCAAAGTGCTAGGGAAAAGAAGGAAGCATGCAGCCACAGTAGTATGATAGACTCTCTTATAAGAAAATTCCAGGATTCAGGATGTTGTTTGATCCTTTTGGTCTTTCTTATCTTTTTAATTGTCTCAGGTGCTGCTCTTCCATATTTCTGTGACTAGCTAAACTGGTAGAGGCCATTTTTCAGCAGGAAGCTCTGAAAGTTTTGCCTGTATTTTTTTTTCCCCAGCTACTTACATCTCCCGGTTGTCCTTCTGTTGAGAATAAATTAATAGATTTATGGCGAACAGTGCTCTGGAATTTGTTTGGTAGGAATGGACAGATAGGCACCAGTGACTGCTAAGTGAGGAATAGAACGTGTGACATGTGAAAATTGGTTATAGAGCAATCCTGGTGTGGCAATCGTGAGTTCCTGAAGAGTTCATTGTTCTGTTATTGTACTGGTGCTTACTTCTTATCCCAAACCAAGGAAATTTCGTTCCTCTTGGAACAATTTTTATTTTAAATCTGTTTTAGGATTTTTGATAACATGTTTATAATGGACTGATTCTGCTTTTATTGGAAATAAATAAACTATAGTTCTATATATGGGTAACGCTTTTGAATGAGGCTGCTACCTGTGCTCCCCACAATTTTTTTTCAAGCTACAAGTGTGACGTTATACTCTGCCTGATGCTGCTCCGTAGCTTTTGTACATTACTTCATGCCTTTTTAGATAATCTCTCCAACTACAGTGATTTTTAATCCCTCCGAAGACACATTCTGCCTTTGTTGGAAGCACTTATCTTTTCTGTAGATCCAACTACCGATTTTGAATGTGTTCAGTTGAATGTGCTGATTGGTTTTGTTAGTATAGGTTGTTCTTCAGTGAAGATTATGCTAGTGTCAATGATCTAATATGCATTATTAAATGAGTTACAACTTTGTGAAAAATTCCTGAAGTTATGGAAGCATACTCTTCTTTCTTTTAATTTCCATTAATTGCATGTTTTTTCTTAACTTCCTTTAGGATTGTGTGGAAGAGATGTCTAGTATAAGAAATTTAATAAGTACAGCTATTGAGCAGAGTAGAAATGACAGGACTTTGAAGACAGAATGCTGTAAAAGCAATTAAAATAGGATAAAAAGCAATATTTCGTACTACGTTACACACACAAAGTAATCTCCCAAAAAATGTCTTTCAAAGTCTCATAAATCTTAAAATACTCCCATGTATGTACTGCTTTTCTTTTTTAAAAAAACAAAACTGAAAGCAAAATAAATATCCAATATCCAATATGGTAAAATATTAGTTCTTATCTAGTAGGAATAAGATTCACTAAAATTTTTGTACCTTTGTCTTAAACAGAATGTTGGCTTTGAATGCTCAGGGAAGAAGCAGCAGGGAGAAAAAAGTAACACAGTGGTAAGTACTTCATTTTTCTTTGAAATAGAAATCCTCTTCTTTATTCGTATGTTTTAGTAATCCCCTTTAGTAAAAGTACTTGAATTTGATTCTGCGTCATCTCTCATTTTGCTCTGAAGGCTTTTATTTCAGTTATCTGTTGAAGACTCATGTGAATGATGCGTTTTTACTTGTAATGATGTGGATATATGGAAAGGGGAATGTATAGTTAACTAAGCTGCAGAAAAAGAATTCTATTTTATAGCTCAGTGTCCATTATTACCTATTTTGGCTGTGGAGCTTTAGCATTTTATACTGCTTCTAACTTTTTTTTTTTCACTTCTTGGGAAAAACAAGCCTTTTTTTAAAACCTTGGATAAAAGGTACTTGGAAAAAATGCTTTGTACGTTTGTTGGGCCTCTTGTTGTCCTTCGTTCTCGTTTGCTGATCTAAAGCCTAGGCAGACCTAACATTGTGTCGTTTCTGGTGCACTGGTATTCTTTAGCTAGAAAACACACTAAAGAACGTTAAAAATATTAAGCCAAATAAAGTTCAATTTTTTGTTCAAAGCTCTGTGGAAAAGCAATACATGTTCAGAATCAGCTTTTTTTATTGCCAGTGCAGATGACAATAAAGTCTTTTGCCTTGTATTTTAAGGATTTCTATAGGCAAGTATTTCTCATGAATATAAAGAATGCCCAGTAGAATGTTTAGTCTTCAGAACTTCTCTGTGAGTTGCTGTGCATCCCCTTCCCCACAAAAAAACACTCAACCAACAAACCACCAACCCTACAACATATGACAACTTCCATATGTTCTGATTTTATTAATAGAGCTGCTCAGATTGTAGAAATGCTTATAAATATTGATCTTTCAGTGACTGTAATCTTGAGACTTACTATAAAGTACCAGTTTAAAACATAGAAAGTCTTCCATGTGTTTCATCTGGCATTACTGCAAACAGTGTATACTTTAGATAGAAGCATGTGCACATGCTCGCTTTTCCCAGCCTTTTGTGTAGTCTACAAGGCTGTGTGCTTTGTGTGCTTTGGCATTCTCTGCTGAGCTCACAGCCTCAGCTGTTGCTGCTCCATAAGGTTTGTTGCTTACTTATGAACAGATGACTAGCACTGCCTCTTCCCTTTCCCTTATACTCATTCATTTCTTGACTATGTTGTTATAACTGGAGGAATTAAGAGAGTATCACTTGTTTCTGCTTGAATAGATGTTGACAGTATGTGATACACAGCATTTACTCGTACAGTAGATCCAGACATAATCTCTCAACGGAAGCATAAGCGGATTAATATGGTTTTATACCTCTTCCATAGGCTTATCATCTCAGCCTCATTGTATTTAATTTTCACTGTTTTACTTGTATAAGAAGTCAGGAACTTGTCCTGTTTGTTTCCATGTTTTTTTTTACAGCAACAATGAAAGAAAATGGTGTTATTTAATGTAGAAATTAGTGGATTCTGAAAGAAAAGCAGCTCTCTAAGTAACTCGGTGCAGCCTTCTGTACCAAATAGCTGTTATTACTAGTTGTACAGTAGCCGTGATTATTTCTACTACACATTTAAAAAAAAAATAAATGAAGTATGGTGGCTGTTGGGGGATGGAGTTGATTGCTGTCCTATTGGGACAAATATTTCATATTCCTGGCTCTGTATTAATTCAAGAGTGACAAATGTGAAACCTCAAAATGTCAGTTTCATAACGTAAAGGAATTCTTTAGCTATTTGAAAAAATCAATGTTGAAATACTGAAGTATCAATGTCATGGCCTTTAAAAAAGCTCTGTTTTTTGGATATTCCATGAAGGTTTGAGGGGCTTCTACAGTTTCTTTCAGATTTCAATTTGTTGTAGCAGATGTCTTTGAATTTATATGGCTTTTTTTAATTTGAGAGAAAGGAATGGTTAAGAGTTGAGCACAGTGGTTTTAGAAAACATTTTTACCTACCTAAAGAATACACAGTCGAGTTGAACATCAGAAATGAAGCTCGTTAGCAGATTTTATGCTTATCTCAGTACCATTGTTAATGGTATACAGTTAGAGACCATCTTCATGTGAAATTTTATAGTGGCACTCACCTGGATAGTTGGGCTGTCCTTGGTTTGTTCTAGGACTGCCTTAGAAAAGAGCAAAAGGAAATGTGTGAGAAGTAAGTTGTAGCTATCTGTGTTGCAGTGGGGTAGTGATGGGAGGTTTGTGTATTATTGTGTACTTATTATGCAGTGTCACTATAAAAAAGTCAGTATAAATGTTAAAAAAACCAACATTACAGTTGTTTGGGTGTCAAAGTTTTTAGATATATTTTTTCCTGTAAACTTAATCTGTAATTTTCCTTTGTGTTTTTTTTTCCACAAGTGTTTCTGTAGCAAATCTTGAATTGAATTACAAATCTGTACTCTCATACAGCTGTGCCCCGCTGGTGACTTGGTCTCGGATCGTAGCAGAGTATTGCTGCATTACAGTTAAAGGCTATAAATGAAGCAGAATGTTTTATTATCTAGGTGTTTGCCAGGATGTGTTTTGCTGCTTTTCTCTGTTTAAAAATATTTCTGCTCTTCAGTTTTCACAAAACCAGTCTGGTTTTGGCATGATGAGGCCAAGTACTGACTGCCATGTTGTCTTGCTGCGATTTTAGTTAGAAATTAGTAGAAATAAATATTCCAAAGATTTCTTTCTATATACTTATGGTGAATTTTACTTGTCATAATAGCTCTTCAGGTTTATTTTTAGCATGGTCAATTTAGATTAATTTTTAAGCTGAAAAATAACTGTTGACAACAATTATCTGTGTAGATAGGTTCTTTCAATAAAGCAGGAAAATGCTACTGAACTAATAACATGTTATTGATACCATCAACAGCACTATAACTGAATAAAAATGTTTTATAATGGTTTCATCAAGAGCTTCAGATCTTAAATATGTGAACAATTTCTGAATATTTTAAACCAAAACAAAATAGAAATAGATAACCTGAAAGTATCTTGCTGCCCTTGCCCTTGGAGGTGGGTGTTTTGCTGCTTTTTAGTTTTCTGGGTTTTTTCCTCAAATATATATATATGTATTGAGGGCTTGGAAAGTAGTTAACCTCAAGAGAAGCTTTGAGTTTACATACCAACTTTGAGTTTTTTATCTTAGCAAGCTAGGAGTACAGTATTGCTGAGGTTGCTTATATAGTGGTTGTTGAATCAATAAAAGCAGAACTAATTTCTGGCCTCTTTGTCCCCTTCATTTTTCTGGAAAGAATACTTCATATTTTTGCATTTAACAATTGGTTATTGTTTTCTGTAGTTAGTAACATGTTCCTTCTTCAGTTGTTGTATTCACCATTTTAGTTTCATGAGAAATAGCTTTTATTTCCTTTACTCTGAGTGCTATATGTGAGAAAGATCCTTGCTGAGTTACCAACCTGATTTCCTTATATGATCAGGTAACCCACCTGGTGGATGAAGGGAAGCCTGTGGATGTTGTCTATCTGGACTTGAGCAAAGCCTTTGACACTGTTTCCCATGGCATACTCCTGGATAAACTGGTAGCGCATGGCTTGGACAGGTGCACTCTCAGCTGGGTTAAGAACTGACTGGATGGCCGGGCCCAGAGAGTGCTGGTGAACGGGGCTGCGTCCAGCTGGCGGCCGGTCACCAGTGGAGTCCCCCAGGGATCAGTGTTGGGTCCGGTTCTGTTTAACATCTTCATCGATGATTTACGTGAGGGGATTGAGTCCATCATAAGTAAATTTGCAGATGACACCAAGTTGGGAGGGAGTGTCGACCTGCCGGAAGGCAGGAGGGCTCTGCAGAAGGAACTTGATAGGCTGGAGAGATGGGCTGAGTCCAACGGGATGAAGTTCAACAAGGCCAAGTACCGGGTCCTGCACTTTGGCCACAACAACCCCATGCAGCGCTACAGGCTGGGGACAGAATGGCTGGAGAGCAGTCAGGTGGAAGGGAACCTGGGGGTGCTGATTGACAGGAAGCTAAACATGAGCCAGCAGTGTGCCCAGGTGGCCAAGAAGGTCAATGGCATCCTGGCCTGTATCAAGAGTAGTGTGGCCAGCAGGACGAGGGAAGTGATCCTTCCCCTGTACTCAGTGTTGGTGAGGCCACACCTTGAGTATTGTGTTCAGTTCTGGGCCCCTCAGTTCAAGAAAGATATTGAGGTGCTGTAGCGGGTCCAGAGAAGAGCAACAAAACTGGTGAAGGTGAAGAGAGGATGAGGGAGCTGGAGTTGTTTAGCCTGGAGAAGAGGAGGCTCAGGGGTGACCTCATCACTCTCTACAACTATCTGAAAGGAAGTTGTAGACAGGTGGAGGTCGGTCTCTTCTCCCAGGCAACCAGCAGCAGAACAAGAGGGCACGAGCTTAGACTCTGCCAGGGAAGGTTTAGGCGAGATGTCAGAAAAAAGTTCTTCACAGAACAAGTAATCAGGCATTGGAATGGCCTGCCCAGAGAGGTGGTGGATTCACCATCCCCGGAGGTTTTTAAAATAAGACTGGATGTGGCACTTGGTGCCATGATCTAGTAATCATGATAGTGTTGGATTAAGGGTTGGACTTGTTGATCTTGGAGGTCTCTTCCAACCCAGATAATTCTATGATTCTAAGTACAGTCTGTGTTTTTCTGTTGTTGTTTGCCAATGTGAGGACTTGCAGCCATGGATGCAGTTGAACATTGTTTTCATATCAGGAACGGGCAGGCTCAGATTGTATCTTAACATTAAAATGGTGAAATGGTTCCGTACCGGCTTTTATTTCCTACCACTTTTCTCTCTCCCAGAGTGCAGCACTATGGATCGTTGCTTTCTACTGATCTCAGTGCTTGAGAGTCTCATTCAATGAAATGAATGATGTAATTCAGTTTTGCAAATTCTTTTTTTCTAAAAGAGACAGAAAGAAATAGCTTGGAAGAGAAAATACCTTAACTTGGCATTGTTGTCAAATAAGGCTTACTTTCTTCTCTTAAAGAAAACGTGACAAATAATTGCAGAGAAACTCACTTCCAGGCTAGAGTTTGAAAAATGCTGGTTGCTGTGTGTTAAATTAAGACCATGCCATTCTCGTTAAGGAGGACTGGATTGATTTTAAGGAAGCCTGTACGAAGCCTTAGCACCACCGCCTGCCTCCACCAGCTTGTTTACATAATTTGCTAGTGAGCAAGAGGTGTCCAGTGATTTCTGAGGTTACAGAATGAAGGGCAATTGTGTTCCTTATTGTAAGAGCCAAGAATGTTTTGTGTTCCTTAAAGTGCTAAGGTATTTACAGTTTCCCTAGTTTCATGAGGACTAGTGCTGTTATTAACTGGAAGAGGTTCATTTAAATTGTTCAGTGAGTTTTCACAATACTATAGCCTCTATCATCAACAAGCCAAATAACCTGTGTCTGGGTATCTCCTGTGGTGTCTGTACCTGCTTTAGGAAGAGAAAAAAACCATTAACATTTCTAAAGACAGACAGGTTCATGTTTTTATTTTCAGTATAGGAAGCTTCATTTTCTACTGGTATCTTTAACGTGGAAGAAATCAATTCTTCTGGTATTTTTTTTTAGTGGATTAGACACGATTCTTAAATAATGAATTTCTTTTTTGTAATTCTTTGTTTCAGTGGGGATATGTTGGGACTTCTGTTAGTTGGCCAGATAAGCCTTCTTTTATGTTGCATGTTAGGTTACGCGCTACCTACCACAATCTTTCCGGTGTTTTCCGCTCCATAATTCTGAACTTGTTTGTAGATAATGTAGTGGGCTAAAAAAGAACCTTACTAGATATTTTTCAGCCTAGTTGTTTATGCCTTTCGGTATAAATATCTGATAGCTGGTTTCATTTTCAGCTCTGCTGCTGATGTAATTGGTTTGCACCCTTTTGAAAGGCTTGGGGCGGTGGGGGGAAGGTGCTTTCACCAGCTTAAAGCCTAAGTGGTCACATCCTTTTAGCATCAGACAGGAAATTTAAGGGACTAACGGTACAGTGAAACTATTGCAAATTAACAGAGGTCATGAACAAAACTACTGTGAACTTAAATTCTACTTGTAACTAGCTTGAGTCCAGAATTTTCAGAGAAATGTGATACTTGGGGGTCATATGAGAGGTGTTTTGGTTGGGTTTATTGATTGCATTTTTTAAATGGTCGTGAAACATAGGTAGACAGGTGGTTAAACAAACATGTCCCATGGGGTTCTAGCAAATCTGCAAGTGCTATCGGGCTGACAGGTACTTGGATGTTGAGGACATGCAGGGAATCATCAAAGAGATCCCAGGAAAGAGTGATGTTTCACTTGGATGATGCTGTCTCTTCTGGATTAATATTTAGTGTGTATCCAAGCTTGCTGTTGATCTTGCTGTCTTCCATTGGTCATGGTTTTTTGAAGTGATGCTTTGCTTTTTTGCTTCCAATGATTTTATTGTATTCAGTAAAAATGTTTAACTCTTCATAGATTGGATGGGGTTTGTGTGGCAAGGTTGTGGTAGCGGGGGCTGCAGGGGTGGCTTCTGTGAGAAGATCCCAGAAGCTGCCTCCGTGTCAGATGGAGCCAGTTCCCCTGGCTCAAAGAGACTCACTACTGAGCAAAGTTAAGTCTGTCACTGGTATTTGTAGCACCTCTGTATTAACATATTTAAGAAGTTGTAAAAACCTGCTGCACAACAGCAGTCAGAAGAGAAGAGTAAGAATATGCAAGAGAGACAACTCTGCAAACACCAAGATCAGTGAAGAAGGAGGAGAAGGAGCTGTTCCAGGCACTGGAGCAGAGATTCCCCTACAGCCCATGGTGAAGACCATGATGAGGCAGGCTGTCCGCCTGTAGCCAGTGGAGGTTAACAGTGGAGCAGATACCTACCTGCAGCCTGTGGAGGACCCAATGCTGGAGGTGCCCGAAGGAGGCTGTGAGTCCATGGAGAGGTGCCCACACTGGAGTAAGCTCGTGTGACCCTATGGGGGACCCATGGTGTAGCAGTCTGTTCCTAAGGGACTGCACCCCATGGAAGGGACCCACTCTGAATCAGTTCATGAAGACCTGGAGTCTGTGGGAGGAATTCTCATTGGAGAAGTTCATGGAGGACTGTTTCCTGTGGAAGGAGCCCTGTACTGGAGTAGGGGATGAGCATGAAAAGGACTGAGTGGCAGATACAATGTGACATGAATGAACCACAACCCAAATTCCCCATTTCTCTCTGTCACTCGGGTGAGGAGGTAGAGAAGTGGTGAATGGTGGAGCATCTTGAGGGGCACCTGGCAGCCAGTCAAGGCCAATCCACCACAGAGATACAGTCCATTGTTACTGTATAGATCTGATGGAATTACAGTCTTTGCTCTGTTCTACCTTCTCTGATTATTTTTTTACTGGATATTGATTAGTTACACAGGATTCTCTAGTTTGTTGCTTTTCCTGCCTTCTTGCTTGTGTCAGCCACTGCTTTTAACAGCAGAAGGCTGATAGTGGTAATTAAATCAGAGGCTGGTAGTTGATGCGTTGTCTGCTGTTACATCAGTTGGGAAAGGGGAAATGCTTATCTGGAAGTAGAGAACCCTAAGTTTAAAAATTGAAGGGTTGTTTTTTAAATTTTTTTGATTGGCTTCTTGAACAAGTGCAGTAATACCCCTTCATCATTTTGACCTTGCTTATCAATTCTGATACTTTGAAGTGGTCCAGGTCATTCATGGTCCTAAATGGGATAGACTATATGAACTCCTAACTTCCTATCTAGTTATATGGATACAATGCAGAAAAAATAAGATTAAGCTTGGACACAGGTTATATCAAATAGACTGTGTACGGTTTCTTCAGTTGAGAATGCTTATCTCCCTCTCTTTTTGATCCTACTGATTAGGCACTACCATTATACAATACTATGACACTTGATATCAGAAAACACTGAACTTTCCTCATAAATTTGAGACTTCACAGAATAATTAGCCTTCACCACTATTGAACCCTAGAGAAAAAACTGTCTGCATAGTCCTGGCTATCATCAGGACATAAGGATGTTAATAACATTTTACTTTGTCCCATTTTGTGTAGTTACTTCCTAATACTGTCGCAATTAATGTATATGAATGAATGACAGTTATACTTCACTGAAATACACATCTGTGTAGTTTATACCAATTGTCAACTTAAACTAGGTATTATTTTAGCACTTTTTGGGGTGGTAGATTAAATCTTCAGAAACAGAGTTCAGCTAATTGTCCCTTATGCCTTCCAACTTCTTATTACTTCAAGAAGTAAAAAAGTCCCAAGGAACAACAAAAACCCAAACCAAAATAAAATTAAAAACAAACAAACAAAACCCAAACAAACTACACAAAGATCAAGACTTTAATGTTTTAGGGTACATTGAGTTTTGGAGGTATCCCGCCTTAGTTCCTTAGTAGATCCACCTCTTGAAAATTTGGAGTTGTTAAGTGGTGGAGAAAAATAAGTCATCATGGTGTTGTAGATCTGCAAAGCAATTTTAGGTTGTTTAATATGATGCCTTCAGATGGTCTGATGTTTTGGTAGGAGATCATCTGTGCAACGAAGATTGAGCAAGGATGCTTTCGATAGAGTTCAAAGGCTCTTCATCCCCAGGTTTAAGAAATCAGGAGAAGGAGGCAATACACAAGCATGGCGGAGTTGAGACCTGCTAATCAAACTAAAGGGCAAGAAGGAAATGCACAGGCACTGGAAGCAGGGACAGGTACTTTGGGAAGAGTATAGGGATGCTATCTGGTTGTGTAGGGATGGGCTCAGGAAGGCTAAAGTGGAGCTGAAGCTGAACTTTGCAAGGAACACAAAGAGTTTTAAGAAGGGCTTCTACAGGTATGTCAGCCTGGCCAGTCAAAGAAAGGTTGCTCCCCTGATGAACATGACTGGCAAACAGATGACAACAGATGAGGAGAAGGCTGAGGTGCTCAACTCTTTTGCCTCAGTCTTCACTGGCAATCTCTTTTCCCACACCTCTGAGTAGATGGACCACAAGGCAGGGGCTGGGGAGCAAAGTCCTTCCCCCTGTAAGGTAAGATCAGGTTCATGATCACCTGGGGAACCTGAACAGACCTAAGTGTATGGGAGCTGATGAGATGCATCCCAGAGTCGTGAGGGAATGGGCTGCAGAGCTGGCAAGCCACTCCCCATGATTTGAATAGTCATGACAGTCAGGGGAAGTCCCTGGTGACTGGAATAAGGGAAACGTTGTGCCCATTTTTAAAAAGCGGGGAAAACAGACCCTGGGAACTACTGATCTGTCAGCCTCATCTCTGGACCTGGGCATATCATGGGACAAATACCCTTAGAAGTCATCCTGAGGCACCTGGAAGTCATGGAGGTGATTTGAAACAGCCAACATGGCTTTACGAAGGGCAAATCCTGCCTGACCAATCTCTTGGCCTTCTATGGTGGAGTGGTAAGTGGCTCAATGTTCAGATGGACATCAGTGACGAGCGGTGTCCCTCAGGGGTCTGTTTTGGAAACAGTACAAACTGAGTGATGTAGCTGACACACCTTTAGGGATGGGATGCCATCCAGAGGGAGCTGGACAAGCTTAAGAAATGAACCTCAGGATGTTTGACATGGCCAAATGCAAGGTCCTGCACCTGAGTCAAGGAACCCCTGGTCATTAGTATGGGCTGAGGGGTGAAGGGATTGAGAGCAGCCCTGCAGAGAAGGACTTGGGGGCAATGGTGGAAGAAAAGCTGGACCGAAGATGGTAGTAGGCACTCGTGGACCAGGAATTGATTAAGTCTAGGATAAAGAAATATCATGGGGCTGCATCAAAAGAAGTGTGGCTAGCAGGTCAGGGGGGGTGATTCTGCTCTTCTACTCTGCTCTAGTGAGACCCCACCAGAGTAGTGCATTCAGCTCTCGGAGTCCTCTGTGTAGAAAAGATATGGAGCTGTTAGTGTGGGTCCAGAGGAATGCCACAGAAATCATCAGAGCGATGGAACACCTGTCTTTGAAGAGAGGCTGAGGGAGTTGGGCTTGTTCAGCCTGGGGAGGAGAAGAGTCTGGGGAGACCTTACTGCAGTCTTTCAGTACTTAAAGTGGTCTTATAAGAGAGATGGAGACAGTTTTTATGAGGGCCTGTTTTGATAGAACAGAGGATGATGGTTTTAAACCTAAGGGGGGTTGTAGTGAGGGTGGTTAAACACTGGAAGAGTTTTCCCAGAGAGGTGGTAGAATCGTCATCCCTGGAAACAGTCAAAGGTAGGTTCGTTGGGTCTCATGAGCAAGCTGGTCTTGTTGAAGACTTCACTGCTTTTTGCAAGAGAGATTGGACTCAGTGGTCTGAAAATTTTAAGCGACTAAGGGTCCCTTCCAACCAAAATTGTTCTGTGATTCCCATTCTGTGGAAATCTCCAGCATGGGATTTGTAGTCTCTAAACTCTTCGCATTGCAAAACGGTTAAATATTTTTGGGTTTAGATCCCTTTTTATTTAAACTATGACTGCAGTTTTATGGGAATTGTGAAGTAGTCTGATAGATAATTAATATTGGAAAAAAACCCTAGCCGTATTGAAACCTTATTAGGTTGTCAATACATCCTTTATTTAATTAAAGTTTTTTCTGTGTAATGGAGGGATGTAGACTCTCTATCCAACCTGAGTGATAAGGTGTACTTCTGCTTAATGAAACCACTGAAGTGCAGCAGTCCCTCTACCTGTTGTCACAAACATACTGTAAAGTACTTTTCAAGCTAATTGCTCATAGAGGAAAATAGAAGTGTATGATTTTTTTTCTCTTGGAAGAAGAGGGGTCTTACTTCCTGTAGCACAGTGGCTGTGGTATTTTATTTTCTCCCTGTGTTACAAACATACCATCTGAAAGTTGAAGTGCAGTCTGCTAATTGTATCTGAAAGACCTTTTTTTTGCACTTAAAGATGCAAGTTACCTGTCACCAATACTGAAGCTGAAATTTAATCTCTGTAATTCCAAGAAAAAGATACTTTAAAAGTCTGTTTTATTTTGGAAAGTTGGCGGTTTGTGAAAATAAATACTTCGTGCCGTTCTTTAAAAGTATGTGTTTTCAGACCACTTTCCTGAGATAATCATGTCTACTTGATCGTGTTGTCCATCTGCCCACGTTGGGATTTCTTGAAAAATTTTTGGGTCTGTCATCTATTTTCAGCGAAACTTGAGGTGACATTTTTAAGATTATAGTTTCTGAATTTTGTGAAAAATGGTTGCTAATTAGAGGAAAGAGACCTAAACTTGTACTCTTCGTGAGGAGAAGAGAGGAATAACATGGCTGATGTACACTGCCAGTAACCAGTTGGTCAGTTTGCACCACTTAGGATTGCCATCTTTTGATGAGTAGGAGTATTGTCGATGATTGAGTTTGAAAGAAGAAAGATATGTTTCTTTAGCAAGGTGTTTTTTTAGTTCCAGTGTATACATAAAGGTGAGTTGAATTTTTCCAAACTGAATGAAGTTGAAAAAGAAGTCACTTCTTTATCTATGCACTTTGAAACCTTTTCTTTTAAATTGTATATGGAACAGTTGGTAGAAACCATGCTGGTTCTTGTTATATTTTGTCTTTAAATGAGGGATTTGAAATTGAAGTCCATGAATTTAATCTTACCACAAAAAAAAATTAGTTTTCCTATAGGTACTTTTTAATGCTCTGTAGAGGGGAAATTTCTTTGTGTTAAGCAAAAATATCATCCCAGTAACCTTCTAAAGGTAGGAATAAGCTATTTTGTTAAAACACAATTGACGCTTCAGAACTGCTACCTCAAAATTCTCTCCTTTTCTGTGATGTAGGGCTGTGTTACAGGTTACAAACTAAATTTCAACTGCATCTTCTGGGCTGTGTGGATGTTTCAACCTCAGTTAATGACACTACAGATCTGTTATGTTTAAAAGCAAATAAATAAATTCTCTCTTCCCATTGCTCTCCTATATGCTTATACACACAGAGACATACGCAGCCATGTGTACACTTCTTTCTTTTTTAAGTATATGCAGCCAACGGAAGTTGAGAAGCTGTCCATGTAAGTATTTTTGAAGTTGTCTTGTTTTTTAAATCGACCGATTTCTGTTTTACAGTGCCTGAAAATGACAACAAAGCGGAATTTGTTTGTGCGGCTGGTGGCATGCCGCTGCCTGCGTGGAGAGGAGGAAACAGTCACTACTCTTGATTATTCTCACTGCAGCCTGGAGCAGGTGCCTAAAGAAATTTTTACTTTTGAAAAGACCTTGGAAGAACTCTATTTAGATGCTAATCAGATTGAAGAGCTTCCAAAGGTATGTCTAGTGGTTTTATTTTTGGTTACATTTATAAACCCTGTTACTTCATCGTTTTAGAAGCTGATAGTGTCTAGCTTCCCACTTCAGCTTTTAGGGCTGCAGTTTGCTTAATATTTTTAAGTCAATGTTGGTCCCAGAAGCAGCAGCCCTGGTAGGAGGAATCTTTAGGTGTTGCAGCGTGACTAGTTTGCTACATGAAGTGGCATGAAACTGATCCAGCCCAAGAAAGGTATGTAGTGGAAGGGGCAGGTTAATTTATTTCTGTGGCAAACTGATTAAATGTATTCAACAAATTGTGGCATTATTTTGAATTTCTGATAACACACAAAGATTAGAAGAAGCAAGATTACTGTCTTGTTCAAAACTCTGTGCCCACAAAAGATGAGCATCTATTCACTTGAAGTCCTACTTTCTTCTTTGGTATGCGACTGAAGAGACTTTCTAAAGTGTATCAAATTAGTTCAAAAACCAGAAACCTGGAATGGCACTTCGAGTACATCTTTATTATAGAAATATCTGATTTTTGTTCTTAAATCTGAAGACAAAACAACATGCTGAATTAACAGTATACTAGAGAAAAGTTTGAAAATTTGTGCCAGTGAGACTTTTGAGAATTACAAAGTCATCGTTCCAATAAACTTATTTCTATTACTAAGTCGTGTCTTAGTGAAATTAAAACTCAGTAGTAAGACAATGTTTGAAATCGTTCTGTATCAGTTATTTGCAAATCCTCACTGTCACGTAGGGCAACTATAGAATGCTTTTTGGGATTTTTTTGAAAGATAAGTGAAACAAAATAAGTGAAACTTAAACAGTCTCAGGACAGTTTATAAGAAACCCTGGATTGCAGTAGAGCTGACATAAACCATGAGCTGCTTTTGAAAATCCAACCTTACGTGCTCCTGAGAAGCCATCAATGCAAATCTATTTTGGTACATGGAATAGAGCTTTTATTTTTTTAATATAGTTTAGAACTTCCTCCATTTTATTTTTGTCTCTTCCCAAGCAGGTATTTCTTTATCCTAGACGTAATCACTTCAGGTTTCAGTAGCTTGCTCTTAAAGATCCTGTATCAGCCTTTAGGGTTTTTTCAGAACTTCATTACTGTCTCAATCGAATGCTTAAACAGAATAAAATACCTTTCTCAGTGAAAATTCCTATATCATAAGAACTACGCAAACATCTTCCTTCCAAACTCATAATTCTCTAAAAAATTCTTTTTAGTAATCTTGAAGGAATAAAGACTGTACTGTAGTGATCAAATGAATGCATGCTGGCATTTTAGACCAGAACAAGCAGTTAGTCTGCTTTGTTTTTCTTTTCTGTTACAAATCATTTCATTTCATTAATCAGTTCCTGTATGAAATTGGCTTTTTGATACACAAATATGCTGAGAGATCGGCAGTCTACCACTTGGTCTAGTGTAAGATTAAGTTATCAGTGTGTTTAGAAAGACTAAATACTGCTTGAACTGCTTGTTTCTTCTTGCTTTTCTTTGCTGGACTGCAGGGATCTGTAATAGTCTTGCTTCACGTTAATGCCCTTGTACTTTAAAATAGTCATCCTTATGGGCTTATTTTTGAGAAAATAAGCTTTTTTTCAGCTTTTAATTAATTTTTGGTCATTATTTTTTACTACCCTTTCAATTTTCAAAGTAAAAAAAAACACATACAAATTAAAATACTATGAGAGATTAGGGAATAGTAAAGACATAGTAAAAATGTTTCATTTAATTGTTTGACAGAAATTCTAATCTGAAAACTAACCACAGAAGATCCATAAGGGAAGGCATGTAAAAATGAAATGATCCTAGTTGATTTGGAGCCAGAGTTTCAAGCTGTGTGTGTCTTTTCCCTCACTCAAGCTTTTATTAAGCCTTTTAATGTTGAAAAAGGCTTCTAATTAAGCCATCTCATGCGAATGGTGCAGTACTTATTGTGCTGTCTCCAGCTTTCCAAAGCTTAGTTAAGAGAGTCTCACTCTTTGTTTCCTGTTTATCCCTGTTCTTATCCCTGTTTTGCAATCTGCTGTCCTTTGTACACCACAACACAACTGATTTGGGGCTGTTTTGCCAACCTGATCACTGAAATAGCCTAGCAGTGTTTGTGGCTTTTTTTTTTTCATTTTCCCTCTAAGAACTCCAGTGTACTTCAAAAATCACTTCTTACAGTATAACTCCTTAATTTAGTATTTGAGTGACCTAGGGCGTAACATGAGAAAACTGTGGTGGAGAGAAAGATGGTGGTAGATGGACTTTGCTTTGCATGAAGTGCTGGTGTGTAGTCTTAGTTTCAGAAGTGGCCTGCCATTTGAAATGCTTTCCTCATGTGCTAAATCACATCTGAAAAGGTACACAGTTCATGTCAAGTGCTGTGGTGTGCCTTTGAGCTGAAAAGCTTGAGCTGCAACAGTTTTCAGTTTTACCTTTCACTTTGCTGGAATTCTATGATAAAATAGTCCTTAATTTTATGGCTTCTGGTGTTTACTATCAGTAATGAACATCTATTTAATCACTGAATATGCAAACATTAAAAAAGCAGCAACAAAAGGAACAACTGCAAAGTCAACACTGTGTAAAGCTTTCCTTGCCCCCTTTTGCCTTTAGGTATCTTGCCCTTTCTTGCATTTGCTTTCACCTGACTAATCAGGGAAATTTGTGATTATTCCAAGACTCCAGATTACTGTTTTTAGGAATGAATTCAGGTATATATTCTTACTTGAAATACTGAAATAAAGGAATGGCTCCAAAACACATGAGCTCATCAAAGTTCTGCTTCTCATATGAAATCCATCTATCTTGCTGATTTTTGTCCACTTCTGTTCTGAGACAGTATATGTAAATGTTACATGAATCAGGCTTGTTAAACAGTCAGTGTTTGAAATAATGACCTAGTGATGTAGAACCAAGACATGTTAATTCAATTAAGCCTTTGGTATGATTTTGATTTGGGTGAATTTTCTAGTCATAGAACACTTTCTGGTTTTGTATGATGTTTTCTGAGAATTCCAAAAGAAATAAAGTCAAGGTATTTATGAATGGTCTTGCCCAAAGTTGCCAGGAAAGGAATATTCATTTTAAATTGTTCAGATGAACTTTTTCAACCACTTCCTTACAGATATTATTTTGTACTATTTGTAAGCTTCCTGCATATGATTTGAGGATTTTTGTTCCGTTATGATAGTATTACTTGCTCTGTTTTGTCCATTTGTGAGGCTTTTTGGTAAGAATCTCAAGCTATTTTGCATATAGGAAGAGATCTTGCTCTGGGCTAGTATTTAATACAAATTGTAATGCATGTATACAGAAGAGATTATACCATTTTCTGTATCCTTAGATAAAACTCTCACTAGTTGTCATCATAGTTGTATTGATTTTTCTATGTACTTGAGCTAGGAAGAATGGAACAGAAAAAGTACTGTTGTTAGATACAACAGAACAGAATTTAAACTTTCTAGATGATAAATACCTACTCAGATACCGTATTCCAGAACTATTGGAGTTTAGAAAAATGTATCTGTGGAATTGATTTCTTTCTTTCATTGAAGAAAGTGTAATTACCTCTGGGGTATCACGTGCCATGTCTATTATGGAAAATACGTTGTGATGTTTGCAGTACTATGTGTAACTACAGGTCACAGATTCTGAGATACTGGAAAGAATTTGTAGCAAGCTGCTGGCTTGTTACCTTTTGCAGTTTTTTTCCTTTCCTAAGCCTTGTAAACTTAGTCAATTTTGAAGAAAACTAGTTAAACAAAGTTTTTGTAGTCAAGGACTCTAAATAGTCTGGCCTGCAAGCTGTGAAGTCAGAATTTTAAAGGGATTAAAACCAAAAGCTGTATACAGGAAACTAAGAGAAAGTCATGATCACTTTTTTTCTTTGTTTCAATAGCAACTTTTTAACTGTCAGTCTCTGCACAAGCTGAGTTTGCCAGACAATGATCTAACAACATTGCCAGCGTCCATTGCAAATCTCATTAATCTCAGGGAATTGGATGTCAGCAAGAATGGTAAGTCAATTCACTTATTATTTGGGGTGGCTAAAAGGCAAATTGCCATTGACTGTACAAAGACACTACTGAAAGTGAAACTTCTAGAAGGTATACAGCTAGTAAGTTTTAAATTATGATTCTGCATCACTTCTTAACAAAGATACTCTTATTATGGTCTGATTGCAATTTTTAATTGAATCTCTCCATTGTTTTGTAGTTTGAGATGTGTTACTGAAAATTGATATTGTATTTTGTTCTCTAAATACATATGCTCAAATTTATTACTTCTAGTGGCTTTCCTCATGTTTCACTATACTGAAGAGAGTTTGCACAAGAATTTGCAAGATTGTGCTGGATTATATTGTTCTATTTTGTTTCACATGATATCATTTTCCTATTTATTGTAATGAGCTTTTGAAAAGCTGTGGTAGGATTTGACTGCATTGCTGTTCTGCTCAGAGAATGGTAACCTCCTTATGGGGAAAAGTGACCATGGACACTGACTGGTTCACTTGTCTGACTTCCTAAAAATCTGTCATTGTGTATGTCAGCCTTTTATAAATTATGAAGTACTGTCAGCCACGTATGATTTCCTTAGGGTTTTATAAATGATGCTGCCAGTTATGTGCAACTGTGAGGAAACTGGAGTAACTTATATTGTCAACTTATTTCTATGGCTTATTTAGAGAAAAATAAGTTCAATCATGCTAATTGATGAGGATGTAATAGTCTTGTCTTACTTATTAAAGTGAAGCAAGAGGATTTCTTGAAATTGTATTTGTGAATAAGAATTGAATAAATATGCCAAAGATTTTATCATATTAAGTTCATTGTTTTATTCAGACAGCTAGCCAATTATGACTCTACGTAACTAAGTAAATTCTGCTTTATTGAGAAAGTATTCCAGTTGTTGAGGTGTTGATATTTTTCTTGCTTGTCCACTGTAGCCCAATCTGTACTTAAACTATTACTTTATTATTTCTGCCTAACGAACGCAGCATTTAGTTCGATAAATTGACCTGATTGTCACTGCTCTGTTCCTGGTACAAGTGGATTAATCATCTTTGATGAAGAACACTGGGCTTAAACTTTCGTAGTGACACACAGCAGAGAAAGAATCCTCTTTTTGTCCAAGACTGAACTATGGAAAGGATTAACTGTTTCCAACACAAGTTCTCCATGCAGAAGAATTAAAAGCAGCAAAAGGGCATTTGAGTTCTGTGGCTGCCAAGTTCCTTAGCTCGTGTATGTAAATAGGCAGCTGGTCTCTTACCAGCTAGAGAGTTACTTGTCTGTCCAGAATGGTGTAACCTTTAGCTAAGCCTTCCTACTGCTGCTGAAAGAGCCTTTGTTCCTCTGACACTTAAAAAGAATCAAGGAGGCAGTAGCTGAATGATATGCTGTCCCCGTAAACTGTGAAACTCTTTTCCAGTTGTTTTGTGTTTAACACCTTTCAGAGTAACCAAAGGACACAAGCTTATTTAGGCTATTTTCATGTGCCTATTCTCAGTCTTATCACTGTTTGGATAGCTTTTCTGCCTAATGTTGCACACCAAAAATAGACTCAAGGTCACATGCTTGTTTACTTGGAACAACTCATCTCCCATTATTCCTCAAAGTGCTCTAAAACTCAAAACCACATCAGGGTTCCTGTTTGACCTGTTGGGTGAAGTAAGCAATAATGCTGTTTATTCTGTAATATATTTAGAATTATTTTAAACTTCAGTTTGTTGGCTTAAGTGCCTTTCCCTTTCTGTTTCTCTGTCCACTGTTGAAACCACAGAACATTTCTCTCTTAACAGCTGCAAACATATTCTCTTCCCTTGTGTCTCCTCCTTTCTTGATAAGAGTATACTGCTCAGTTTCCCACTGTCCATGATTGTTCTGATGTATGTCTCTGAAAAAGCCAAATAGGAGCGGGGTTACTGGTTTTCCAAGACTAGCAAAACTGATCAGAATCCCTGGTTTCTTCCTTTTTCTTTCTCAGATATTGAAAAAATACAGTATGGAAGCAGTGGACCTTGTGGGAAACATGGGGGGGTTGTTTTCTCCTGATTTATGAAAAAAAATACTCATGAAATTAATCACCAGTCTTAGTGTAGGATGATGAGAGATGCCAAATTCTAAAATAGAGTGTATTTTTTAGATTCCCGTGGTTGTGGCAAGTGAACGTGATGTTTTTTACGTTTTTCTTGTAGTACTGATATTCTGTTTTCTTCTGATGTGGATGAAGCTAAATCATGGGAGCGCAGATGCCTTTAGACAAATAGACATTTAGTTTTAAAGGGTACATTGTAGAGGGGTAGTTAGACTTCAGTTTTCAAATACCTACGTACTTTCACGTAAGACAATTGAGCAGTTTGTGGCATGGGCACAATCAAATATATTGACTAAAGAGAAGTATCTCATTTTCTAAAGAGCTGATAGAAATGAAGAATGAAGTTTACATTTCAAAATGTTTTCAAGTTACCGTATGAATTTCAGAGTCTGGCTCATAGAGGGAGACTTGTAGAAGAGAGCATCCAGCTTTCCAAATAGACCTACATACAAATGTGTGTGTGTAATATTTGACATTTAAATGAAAGATCAAAATAGCAGAAATTCTTCCAAGAAAGCAACCATTATGATGTTTCAATAGCTCACAAAACGTCTTATGTTTTTCATTTCAGATTTAAGTGTGACTAATTTCTTATATGCAATATATATGCAATATATAAAACTGTAATAGGAACATGACAGATATGCAGGAGTAGTTACTTCAGAATATTTAATAATACTTAATAAGAACAAGGAGGCACCTACTTGGTGTCCTGCCTCCAGCAGTGACCAAAAGCAGAAACCTGGGGAAGATTTATTGAAGTACATAAAGCTGAGCAAGTATGCTCCCGGTGTTCAGCACATTCAGTTATTGAGCCTTCTTGAGCCAGAAAGGATGTGTTTTTTCTTTAGTAGTCTTCATTTGACTTCTCTGTATATAGTCTTTGGGTTAAGTGGGAAAGCCACATTTCAAGGCTTTAATATGCTGCATTTCGAAGTTGGAGAGTTGGAGAAAAAGAATTCAGGAAGTTATCTAGTCTTATGTTGCATTTAATAGTACGTGTTTTCAATGAATTGGAAACTATTCACAGTTAATAGGGAGGAGTAAGAGATTCTGAATACGAAAGTAACTTGCTGTAAATTTGCTACTTCTCTGCTTATACTGGGCCAGGGGGAAGGTGGGGGCAGGGGTTTCATATCACCCATGGTAGTGAAATAAAAGAAAAGATAATTGATCTTCTGCTGTCTCGTGAGTCTGTAGCTTTCTTAAAATGCAGTGCTATATATAGGTCATAAATTTATCCGAAATGTAGGCAGCTATTCTATTTAAAATCCTTATTGAAGTGTTTGTAGTGTTTTTCTTAAATATTGTCTGTCTCTGTGGAATAAAATTGTCTCTGTATGTAGGAGTGGATGTGAACAGAATGGAATTTCAATGCAATTAAGACATTAAATTTGGAATTTGAGAGTACATATCTGAAATTCTCAAATATGTATAATACAGTCTCTTCCTGGACTCAGATTTTTGTTAAACAGAAGAGGCATTGTAAAAGTAGTTATGGGTTTTATAGATGTGAATTTGCATGTAAAGGCAGACTGTACTTTTATTTTTGCAAAGGGGTGTGGTTTGAGTGGTAATCATAATGTATCAACTCAACTAAAAGTGCCTTGATAGAGAACACTGAATTTGCAGCTCATAGGGTGGGGGAAAAAAAGCAAAGCAGCTTTATGTGTATATGTTACATTTCAGTCTCAGGTTATTCTAGGCACTTGACAACACTCCAGCAATAAATTAGATATAATTGAAAACACTGGAACCCTAATAATTGTCTGATACAGCATTATGAACAAAACTATGTTGCCTACAACCTTTGTAATATTCCACATTTTGCAGCTTTTCTCTGCCCTGACAAGTTTGTAAGTTCTTTTTTGCTATCACTTTTCTTCCAGAGGGAAGACGTTTAGGATCTTGTCTTGCTACTCACACTTCTCTTCCTTTATGTTATGTAAAGAACATAGCAATATAAGACCTAGAGATACCTTTCTCTAAGAATCGAAGTTCTTCCAAATGGTTTGAGGACGAATGTTAGGAATACGCTTGTGGTCTTGCTGGAGTATCCTGGCTGTGCCAGTGCATTTATATAAAAGGAATAAAAAACCAAACCCCACAAAATCCCCAGTAAACTGTTGTCTTCTTTTCGCTGTCTGCATCAACTCTGATAATCTGGCAGCAAAATTATTGTTGTTGCAGGAAGTGATGAGGAGGCATTATCCCTTTAAACAGATCAGGAGGCTAACATATACTATAAATTTGTGTACCCATTACTGTCAGAACCTCACAGAATTGACATGTTTTTAGCTTTCCAATTGAAAGCTTAAAATTTTGAATTTCACAAGTGGCCTCAAAACCAAAAATTTTAGAAATGAAGAACTTGACTCAGACTGCTAATGAGTTCAGAGCTGTGAAAAAGTAGTTTATGTCATAATGTTGCTGCTTTTTGAATGTGTGAACATTTACTCTGCAAAAGAACCTGTTAACTGAATAAATATTGTACTACTACTTAAATGTAATTAAGTATCCACCTTGTTAACAAAGTGAGCACCAAATATATTGCTAGTACTGTATTTTATTGTAAATCTAGTTGTATGCTAATAGTTATCACAATGAATAAGAGCACATTTTTCTTTAAAACTCCTTAGAAAACCTTAAAAATCTCCTAATGAAAATAATTACTGATGGGGTTGGGGGGGGTTTTCTGGTTTTGAAATGAGAACACTGTTTGACTTGTTTCTGTCGTATTTGTGGCTCCACTGACATTTTTGCATTAATCGTTACATGGATTGTACAAATGTTGTCTGTTTTGGCTTACAAAAGACCTCCAAACAGTCCTCCAGATAAAGATTCAGTTTCCATTTTTCATTGTGTAAACCCAAGAAAGAGCCCCCAGTGTTGTTGTAGTTTACAATCCTGCAAGTGACCATCATTAAAGGTAGGACAAATGGGAAAGGAAACTTGAAAATTTTTACAATGTGGAGATGTAGAGAAAAGGACTTTGTAAAGTGAATGTACAGGTGTGCTCTGATATTAACCTGTGAGTAGGTGTCAAACAAAATCACTTCAAAGGAAAATCAGGATATCTGTTGGAATTTGGTTTCAGAATTTTATAAATATTTTGTAGACTTTTAGATTAGTGGTTTTCTTACTAAAGCAAAATCTTTTTTAGGAAGGGAACTTTTCTGCATAAAGGAAGTAGATACAGTGGAAAATGAGAAGCCATATAAATGTATTAAAATCAGTGTTTTATTAAATCCATAACTAGCTTAATGATGATATGTTAAATCTGTGACAGATCTATTTTTTTAGTTATGCCTCTTGAGAAATGTAGGTTTCTCCCACAGGTGTCCAAGTTTATGTATTTTTACCTTTAGTAAGGGTGGGACAAAAACAGGCTGTTGTAGTGCTCATATACTTTTATAGTTCTGACACTCAGTGCAAGAGGAGCAACTGGTTTGACATATAGCAGGTTTCAAAAGCTTTGAGGTGGCTGTTTGCAGAACTAGATGGAAGTATATTTGCAGTAGATGCTCCTTTCTCTTGAAATGATTGGGTTTTTTAGAATAGATTTTGATTCAGTAAGCCAGAGGCTCTGAAGCTGCTTGGCAATGAGTTGTGTACTGGGTACCACCTTGGGCACAGAGGCCAGGCAGGCTTGTGCCAAGCTGCGACTCCAGCTCTGAGCAGGAAGGTGTTGCTGCTACCCTACAGCCTGATCAGGCATTTCCTGGAAACCTGAGATCTGGTTGATCTGAAACCAGCTGCAGCAAGGGATCCGCTGAGAATTTTGGAAAGAGGAATAAATGCTTAAAAAGGAAGGATGTGGTCAGCATTGTGCAGTGAATGGACTGGAGTATAACATACTGCTTACTTTGAATAATGGAAAGTTCTACTTTTAATTCAGAAGGCATGCACAAATATCAAATTAAAGTGGATTATATAAATACATAAGACATGAATGACAGGTCAGTGACTGATGCTTTAGTTCAAGTTTTCAGTTTAAAATTTTAGCTTTTTGAATAGATTTTACATAATCTTTGTGAGAGTTGTGGTGTGTATTTTTGAGCTCTGAAAATAATTTTGATTCCTATGTTTGACCCATATTGGCTTAAAGGACAGTTGTAGCAGAGGCTTGAGTGGAAGCACAAACAAAAGCTACTCTTTTTTGTAGTGGAGCTGCTTTCAAGTAGGTCATAATAGGCTGCTTCCACAGAAGTTGAGAACAGGATGAATAAATTAGCTGGGGAAACATATATGTAATTAAGATTGCATTCATATTTGTGGAAACTGAGCTTATCTTTTTGCTTCTATGTTCCCTGTACTTGTAAGGATAAAGAGGGGGACAGATGCGCATAGGGTGCATTTATGTTGCAGCAGGAGGACTTCTGATATGCCTCTTATTTGGAGAGAATTTTTTTTTCTCATATTCCTCACAAACTGAGAAATCCAGCTGTAAAGTCTTTCCTTTGGGGATATCATCCAGATGACTCCCACAGGTCTTGTATTTGTTAGTGATTTTCTTCACACTTTTTAGGAATTGAACTAACACTTTTTTTTGTTTATTTTGGTTTGGCAAGGCTCTTTAAAACAATTCTGTGTGAGAATATGTTGAACTTGATTTAGAGGCACTGCTACTGCTGTGTAACAGTAGTGGTTTCAGTAACTGGAGTCTGGACATACCGGTTTTAGCGTTTGATTGTGAAGAAAAATACTTCTGTTTAACTGGAGTATGAAGAATAATACAAACCTTAATCTGCAGCAATGAAGCAATAGCATACTGGGGTGTCAGCTCTGGGATCCGTTGCAGTAAAGGTTTCTTCCAGCAGCGGATGTGACTTGCACAATTACCGGTAAATCCAGAATTGGCAGTATTTAAGTGAAAAAAATCTTATCTGATGGGGTGAAAGTGTACCCGTTTTCTGTCCTGCTCTGCAAGTTATCCTGACCCTGGTGATAGGAAAGGATTATGCTGTGTAGGGGAGATGAGTGTAACTCCAGATGGTGAGTGGGACCCCAATTATACATAAAAATGCCTTAGTCTGGTGTAAACAAAGAGAGGTGCACCTTTGCTCTGATGACCTTTGCCAAAAAATATCATTTTCTGGGGAGCAGAGATCAGATGAAATGCTGTGCGAATTTCAGCCATGCTATGTGATCCAAAACTGAGGTTGATTATTTTCAAATCTGTGGTCATTGACCTGAAATCCCCATACGACCTTTTTGGTGTGTCCTTTTGGCTTGTGCCACAACTAAGTGTGAAATTGTGGTAAACATCCCTCTCTAGGTTAGGCTAGTTAGCTGGTGAGTTTTTTCCAAGTCGAGTTCTGAATTATGAGTGCTTTCTGCTTTTGGCTTAGTGCAAACAAGAGCTTTATATTTCTCTTCTTTACTTCACTGCCAAATATTTCTTAACAGTCTTCCAGTCCTGGGCTGCCTCCCCTCAGCTTTTTTTTTGAAGTGTTGATTTTGGTAGAACTTGGCCAGTGAGTTCAGGTGCCTGAAAAAGTAGGTACTAAAAGCTATTCTGTAAATCTCGCTTCTGTGGGAAACTACACTACGAAAAGAACTTTGCTCTCAATTCAGTTTGGATCTGGTGATTAGAATTAAAGATTACCAGCAAATCGTGTGTTGTCCTGTTGTGCTCTGCAGATGGTCATTGTTCATGAGTGTGGTGGTTTGTGTATTTGTTGAAAATAGGTAGCTGATGTATAGATCATGCTTAAGCACTGTCATGGGTTGGGAGCGATGTTTGTTATCATGGAAAATAGGAACAGGCAGGATGAGGAACCTGTTCGCATAATGCATTTCAAGGAAAGTGGAATAAGGCTGCAAAAGACTGCATAACCCCCAAGTAATCTGTTGCACTGTAGTCCTTTAGTTTGGTGTATAAAGGAAGCAGTAAATCTGAAAGAAAAAAGGGATATAGAAAGTAATCTAGCCCTCAGTTAGCAGTGCTTATTTGCTCCACTACTCATGGAGGGTTAGAGGGGCTATCAAATGGATTAGTTATCACAATGTTACAAATGGAATGCAGGAGGATGTGGTCACAGAGACCCTCGAGATTTGCTGAGCTTCCCTAATGTGGTAGAAGATTCAGGACACTGAGGGCAGAGGGAAAGCAGACAAAGAAGAAACAGATCTTCTTATAAAGTGCTCTTTACAGCCCTTTGTCCTTCTTTCATCTCTTTTTCTTGTGTGTCTCTACTGTTTTACTTACTCTTCTTTCTCAGTTGCTTTTTGAATTTGATTTCTTTGTGGGAGACTGGAAAGCATACTAATGCAACAGTGCAAGTTTCTGTCATGCAGGAGGAATATAGCTGAGGACAAGTGAATGTCTAAGACTAGTCAGTAAATGCAATTTCCTATTACATAGTAGAGAGGAGCAGTGCCCTATTTTTTTTGTTGTTGTTTCTGAATGTGTACTACAAACATTAGACTTATTTCATGCTGTCATTTCCAATTTACTGCTCTTTTGAATAATGGTTGTCATTTATACATATGGAAGTGTTGAGTGAGGTTGGTAGAGATGTTGTGTATTGTTAACAATCCTAGCTCAAAGAAGAAGCAAAATTAATACTCCATTGTTAGTTTTCTCATCTCAGTTGAATTTCTGTTGTTAATATGTTGTTACAACTGTTGCTGCCTCTTGCCCAAGGCACAGTCAAACAAGGGACTACTGTAGAGTCCTTTGGTTATGTGCAAAAAAGCATGCCGGTTTAACATGTCTGTATTTGGATAATTGGTATTTTGTTTGGCTGTTCTTTTGAAAGTAAGTTTATGCTGACATTCTTCTCTCTAGCAGATGTGCTGTGTTTTGTTTTCTAGGTAGTTATCACAGATTTAAGTCTTGTGTGCTTCAATGAATTCTTGATACAGGCAGTGGAAACTAATATTAATATCAAAAACATGAGATCTAGCCTGTTGGGCCTGAGCAATCTTTCATCCAAGGACCAAACCAATGCCAGTAGTGCAACTATCTTTCAGAAAAACTAAGCTTAGAGAATCAGTGTCATTCCAACAGCAAAACTGATGACACAGAGTGAGTCTTGATATGAAAGTGTGAGTTCTGTGTCTATATTTCGTGTCAGGTGGTATTGCCATCTCTGAAGTCCTAATACACCAGGTCAATCTTGTTACTGCACAAACAGAAAAAAACCCAAACTCTAAGCTAGCATCAGAAATTCTGTCTTTTCTTACGTAAGTTTAATACATTACTTAGCAATTGATGCTTCGCCATATCTCTTCTTGCTTCAGTGGTCTCGAAACAGATAGATAATAGTAAGAGATATGACCAAGTCCCACCTGGCAATGTTCATGAGAAGACACACTGCCCTTGTCTTTCTCTCTGCAGTTGGACTGTGACAGATTTAATGTCACTTGGAGCAGCATGGAATTTCACATTCTCACTAGTTGTCTTGGTTTAAAGGAAGACTAAGATGTCTGTCGGGGGTAACAATCTGAAGGGAGCTTTCTTCTGCTACCCCGCGTGACCGGAGGCTGTTTCTCTTTCCCGTCCACAGCGTGAGAGGAATTTCCCACCCCAGAAGCAATCCCTTCTTCCCAGGATGTCACCAGTGGCTCTGCCCCCCCCAGAGCTTGTGGCCCCAGTGGTTTGGCCGGTCCTCACCCACACCAGCCCCCATGTTGGCAAGGGGAGAAAAATTCTCTGAAAAGCCTGAAACTAAAACACTAGTCTAAAAGCAAATATTCACAGAGTTCAGTTCCTTCTTAGTGATCTCCTTCCATGGGCTCAGGCTGACCTCTCCACATACCTGTTAGAGCACCGTAGAAGCAGGCACAATTGCATCCATTAGTTGAAAGACAAAAGAGCTGAGGTTTCTTTTACTTGACAAAAAACCCATTTGTTTTAAACTAACTTTTATTGCCATATGTTTTTTTTTCTGAAAAAATAGCGTGTTCTTAATCCAGGTGAAAGGATTGCAGTATGAATGGTTGTTATATTTAGGACAAGTTCATATAAAATGAAAACACCTGTCCCAGGGTGTGAGAAAAACATAGTGATATATAGCAGAAAAAGACTGAGGTGTAAGTCTTGGTAGTAGAATGATTTAGTATTGCTTTCCTATTGATGTGGTGGATACCTGTCTTCTGTTTTCAAGACTTGCTTTGTCATTTTCTGACAAATATGAATTTGGCACATGTGTATGTTACAAATTCACTCTGGCATTTCTGGCAATAATCTTGGAAAAAGAAGTTCCTTATTGTTTTAATTTTCAGACATAAGTGTGTCTGCAGTGGTTTTGTCCTTCTCTACAAATATTCTAAAGCTAATAGCAAGCATATGTCACATTTTGGGATATATGTTCAGGACCAGGAATACTTAAACATGTTTTGAGAGTTGAATTCATTCCATTTCACCTGGATGTTATACAAACTGTGAATTTGATGAACAGGTCATGTTGCCAGATACATTCTGTTGTGTGTGTGAATGCCTTTAAAAAAATAATTGGACTGAGGGCCTGACCTTAAGGACAGTACAAAGTACAAGTACTTTAATATTTGCTACTGAGGAGTGGGAACTGTTAGTGTACTGTATTTCTCTAATGCTGATTGGTGAGCTGCCTGCTAAGCTGCAGTATGAAGTACTGTAGGAATAGAATAGTGAAAGAATCAGTATTGTATGAGTATTTCTTTAACGAAAACTGTATCCAAAGTGAATTAGAGAACCATTATACAGGTTACTAAATGAATTCAAGTTTTTATGGCTAGCAGCTTCGTGTGCATAATTTTTATGCCTGTGATGGAGTCTGATAATTTAAGACTACCTGTCTGTCCCTGTATCTTGCAGGCATACAGGAATTTCCAGAAAACATAAAAAACTGTAAAGTCTTGACAATTGTTGAGGCCAGCGTAAATCCAATTTCAAAGTAAGTTTGTAATTTTTTCGGTGTTTTATACATTGTGCAATTACTACTACTTCTGAAACTTGCCTCGTATGTGCACCAGCCCTCGGAGACAAGGAGCAGAGTTATCTGAGAAGTATCTTCATTAACCTTATTGCACTGAGATACAGTGTGACTATGTTATTAGAGTATTGTGCCCAAGTTAGTAGGCTGTGTGGGCAATCCTGCATTATATGATGTGACTTTCTCGGCTTTTCTGAGTCCATCACTTTTCTCTGAATGTAAAGAAATATGCAAAGACTTTTCTTTCTTAATAACAATAATGAATTTTACTCTAAAAGCCTGTACCACATCTTTTCAAACAGCTTATATATTGCCCTGTCACCTTCTATAGTGATAAAATTATTTGCCAAAAGTAGCACTGCCAGAGAGACAAACTTTATGCAATTTTACTCTTCTAGAGAAAATAGGTATTGTGTAAGTTTTAATATATTTTTTTGTCTCTAATGAATAGCTCCTCCACATTAGATGTCAGAACATCACAAATACATAGACTACTTTTGAGTTTTGTAGTTTTTATTGGCTGTAGATATTGTTCTCATTAGCTAAAAGTAATTTTGAAACTAATCTTACAGGGTACAAGTATCTATTATAGTTTACCAGAAATTCTGGTACCACCTTAATTTTAAAGTTATCGGCATGTAAGACCTCAATACAATAGTGTTTAAGACAATATGACTTAACACCCCAAATATAATTGAAGTAAATACACTGCGTTATTTTTTTCCTATCTAGGCTTCCAGATGGATTTTCACAACTGTTAAACCTAACGCAGCTTTACCTGAATGATGCGTTTCTTGAGTTTTTGCCAGCTAATTTTGGCAGGTAAGTTGATTTTGAAACTTAGTAGCTGCATTTAGTTCTAGATTTATACTGAGCAGTTTCTGCTGCTTTCTCAAGCAAAGTGTGAACAGAAGGAGGCGAAGAAGTGTACTTTACCAAGCTATTTATCCCATTTATTAGTTCCTGGGAAA
The DNA here is from genome assembly GCA_033558185.1 of Dromococcyx pavoninus. Taxonomy (NCBI): domain Eukaryota; kingdom Metazoa; phylum Chordata; class Aves; order Cuculiformes; family Neomorphidae; genus Dromococcyx; species Dromococcyx pavoninus. The sequence continues at coordinate 1,070,472 of JAUMJL010001132.1, read as the reverse complement.
AACCTCTGACTCTTTATCACTATTTTTTAAACTAGACTTTTGAAGGACTGACAGAAGGCTTATGAAGAGCTAATAAGTGAATAATTTACATTCTTATTTCTTTTAAAGCACAAGTCTGCTAGGTATGGAAGACTAGTATTTCTGAAATATGGTTGTTTATCATGTAGTAACTGAAGTAAAGCAAATAATGACATCTGTAATTCCACTTGTCCTCTCCTGAGTTCATAGATTCATTCATGCACATTCTCAAGTACTTTGTTGTTAGGAACCTTTCTGAAAGACTTAGCATATTTACAGTGTGCAGACTAAGCAAAATTCTTCCATGTAATAGCTTAAATACAAGACAAATACTAATCCCTTACCTCTTTAAAATGGATTAAATTTTGGGAGCAGAAGTGAAAGGATATTATTGTTAAAAGGAAGACTCTTAGATGAACCTAGTTCATCCTTTTCTCCTCATTGTTCTGATTTAGCCATTTCAGCTCATTTCCTCTCTCTTCACTTTTACTTTATGCTCTTTTTTCCTAGATTTTCACTATCCTACCCCATCCCATATCCAGCAAGCCTGCCTCTCAGGAAATATGGCTGTTAGTTCACACAGCAATATGTCTGGTTAAAGCAGTTGCCTTGGGCTCTGTGGTTACAGTTGGGTCAGTACAGTTTACAAGAGATGACAAAAGCCCCCAAATAGAGCGCCACAGAAGTTTGGCATATCAGGGGATGTACAATGAAAGATGAGATGAGCACAGGTGCAGTCCATTAGTGACCATTAGTTTATTAGTCATCTGTGGTTGGAATTGTTGGCCTATTCTCATCTATCCCGTTATTAGTCATTCCCTGATGAACAATTAAAAGCACCAGATCTGTTACTCAGCTAACCAAAAAAGGCTGCTTATGCTGCAGGAGCAGTAATTATTGTGCTTGTTTCCAATACACAAATTTTTCATTTCAAACCCCTTCATTAATTTTGAAGAAGTAGTATCTGGAAGATGGATAGTCTTTACTCGTTGACATTTTAAGTATTGCCTTTACATTTAACTGGTTTTTAATAGTCTAAACAAATGGCAAAGTTTTCTTAGTGAAAAACAGGCACTGCAGATGAAACTCCAGACTTCAAGTTGACACAGTCAGTCTCTTAAGTCATTAATCTTACACATAGTTTAAAAAAGCCTCATTATAATTTTTTCTTCATCACTGTCCCCTTCTGTAATGCTTAGTGGTTAGGGAGGTGATGAAGTCGTTAATTACTAACAGCTTAAGAATAAATCACTTACTGAAGGCAACCTGAAAGTCAGTTTTCCAGTGTAGTGTTTCTCTTTATAGCTGTGAGAAATTCACCTTTGGTTTTTAAAATATAGTGACTTGCAGCATCCTAGCTTGTAGCTAGGAGAATGAAACTGGGATGAAGGCTTTTCTCATTAGCTGGTTTTAAATGAATTTTATGTATTTGTATAAGTTTACCTGCTAATAGTTGTATTGCACAGAATAAATACTATTCTATAAGAACATAATGTTTAGATCAAATAAATTAGAAAACAATGAACTGGTAAAATATGATTTTGAAGTAAGGATCAAACCCCTTTGACATTGAGTACTTTGGTTCTGTAAGTAAGTGATCAGACTGCTCTGCCACCCCACAACTTTACCACTAGATAGAAACACTTGATAGTGTAAGTAGTCATTTAACTTGTACTTCAGAATATGGGAATACTTTTTTTTTTAAGAATACCACAAAAAGCTCCATAAAGGACAAGCCTTCAGCTTCTTCCAGTTTGCTGCAGTAGGTGTTTTGTATGTGACCTTACAGCTATACATGTAGTAACTGAGTTCTTTCCCGGCTCTTCGTGGCGCATATAGGCAATAATGCCTCTTAAAAATAAAGGCAATGCCATATCAAAAGCTAACAAGGTTTTTATACTCCGTGTGTCGGGTTCTCTGTTCCAGCAGTTTGGGATAGAAATCTGGTTTCCCCCGTTAGTGTTTCTGACTGTTCGTATTCATTTATTCCACAGTTTTTAATTACTGTCATCTCTCTTGAGTGTTGTCCTCCATTCTCTCACCTGCTGTTTTTATAGTGTTCTCATATCCCTGTTTTAGTTTGTTAGACTAAACAAAATTCTGTTTCCCTCTGGTATCACAGATTTTCTTTTGTGCCTGATTATATTAATATATCTTGGAATGAGTTTCAGTTTGAATTCATCATCATCTTTTTGACAGGAGATGGTGACATATATAGCTATATTTAGAATTCAGATTGAGATCTCTTTATGGCTTGTACAATGTCATGATTATCTTCTTGTTTCTCTTGGAAATGTCTGTGGCTACAGTCTAGTGTTCACTAGCTCTTTTTGCAGCTGCCCAGTGTTATTTCCCACATGATCCACTAATGCATTGGACAACTCAGAAATGGCTAGTGATTACAAGGAAATCCTGAGTACTTGATGTGGTACTATGGCATCTTGTCACTTTCTGTTTTTTTTCAGTCCTTAAGGTTGTGTAGATTTTTTCTCTGCAATCTCCTAATAATTCACTGTGTTGTCTGTGACTCTGGCATCAGCTGGTTTAAATGTTTTTCCTATCCTGTAAGATTGCTATTAAAAAATATTGAACAGGATAGTCACAAACTGGGGCTTTGAGCACCTCTGTCAGTAACATTTAGCCTGTTGCTTAGGAAAGAAAACTTTGTATAATGCAAACTGCTTTTATCATATCTGTGCAGCGTTTTATTATGTTTACCTCTATGCATTCTTCTTTCCTTTAAAATTTGTGCTCAAGTTTTGCATACTACTGCGATCGAGATTACCCAATATTTTTCCTGTTCTTTATGGGCATTATACACTTGCTGTCCTTTAGTGATGTAGTACTGGTCCAGCCTGTTAGACTCATCAATAGTCTGGTGAATTTTTAATTAAATATGCTAATTACTTCAGAATTTTGAGGTGGTAAAGGGTTCTTTTTCCTCCACTCCCAAATTGTTATTTGGATGCATTACTATTGGCATAGATGCCAGAGTTAGCCTTTACACAGGTGCACAGAAGTCTGAGAACTGCTTACACTTACCTGAGAAAACCATGTCTGTTGTATATAAATGCATCATGTATATTTACATTTAAATATACCAATGTATAAGCAGAACATTCTAAGCTTGAAACTCAGGGCATGCGAATTTTGAGATGTGGCTTTAAAAGAGAATCTTTAATTATTGGTAAGTGTTTAAGATAAGCAAGGATTTTATCTTCAGTGTCATTCTAAATACTGAGAATGTCTATTAAGAAATGTTGGTTCCCAAGACTTCTTACTGTGATGTTGCAATGAGTTTACGTTTAATCTTCTTTCCCAACAATTTGCCAGTAGTATTTGCAATAGTAGATATTTTTAGGAGCATCTACTTTGGGGTAGTTTTTTACATAAACGTGCAGTGATAATTAAATTTAGGACTTAATTTAGTTTGATATATACAGTTTGGCTGAAACTTTTGCAAATGCAATCTTCTATATAATACATCCTGTGGTTCTCTTGCCTTCATACTTTTTTTTTTAAATCATAATTATAAGTTCTGCATTAGCAAAACTGGAAAGGAGGTGAAAGATAAAGAATGTCTGTGAAAGATTTCTAGCTTTCCAGGAAAAGACTGTGTTGAACTAAAGTATCTAAATATATGTGCTATATATTTCTTTTACATTTCTTACAGATTGTATAGTTACACCAGATTTAGGAAGAATATTGACCTAACCCTGCCACAGTGTTCATGTAGAGATTTTGTTTTGTTTAAAACTTGAGGTAAATTTTAAAAGCAGGCTAAGTTGATTACATTAAATACAATACTGCCAGAATAGTTTTTCTGTCACTGTGTTATGGTTTCACAAGGTATACTTCAAGTGGAATAATAAATTGTAACAGCATTGTCTTTAGGTGATAGTTCTGTCATTATGGGGTTTTTACAGTTGAAAAATGAAATATTTCTGTATGAATATGGCAAATCTTTGTGATAGAATGTCCAGGAAATGTATATTCTGCTGCTATGACTTCTGTTTTTCCTGTAGTATATGTGGGCTAGTTCTGTGTCTGTATTCCTTTTCCAAATTAAACCCCAGTTTTTCAATCCCATTATAGCAATTCAGATGCTTAGCATCCGTGTTTACATCATCAATTTAAAGAATGACAAGACTGAGGATTTGATGTATATTACACTTGAATTAACACTTCCCATTATAAAGGAAAGAGTCACAATTCTTCAAAACAGTATTTCTCATCAATTAACGGCAGGAAAATTAGAAGTTTAAACACAGCCTGTGTCTTCCAGCCAGGAGAGGTTCAAAGTGTTTCCCTTGTAGCCTCTGTGTGGCTCTACTTGTCAGAAATTCAATATTTGTATCTTCTGTTTCCTAGGGTTAGCTGGAGTGTAAGAGCAGAACATGAAACAAGACAAAGCTATGAACCTTTCTATCCGCAAAGGCAGTCTTTAAGTTTACAGAATTAAGTAATTAGAAGTGTAGCACAGCCAGTTCTGACTAAAGTCAGAATGGTGGTGTACATCTATATAGTTTAGCATATGAATGGAGCTTTCTTTCTGCTGCTTTCCACTGAGAAATTTGGCTGCATACTTATGTTGTGAAGAAAACCTACAAACTGTGTGGCTGTTTTCCCAGTCATCAAAGCAAATCTGCCCAAAATTACCATTTGAATCAGAGGGTCCCTAAGAAAACAATTTCTGTTTTGTCACAGAGTAGGACACAGGTAGGATAAGAAGGCTAGGAAGTCTTTTCCAGTTACATCCTAGATTGGCCTCAGTGATATTCCCATTAACTGGATTTTTATTTAGATACTCTTTTAGCACTATTAGAGTGTTGGTTTTTCTTCAAGAAGGTAGGGGGAGGAGGTTCCCCTCCAGCAGTTGCTAGCAGATGGCAAGTGCTGCTTGCAATGCTGGGCTGTATTGACCTCTGCTCTCTTTCAAGGTGACTGTTAGATTCTTAGGTTAGTCATAGCCACAGCAGACTGCTACTTTCAAATGCATCCAAAAATGAGCGAACGTCTAGAGAAAAAACAAATATTGTTTTCAGCTTTCTGTTTTTAAGTGTAGTTCTTAGTATTTAATCAAAGTAATGTTTTTTGTCTCTCTCCTTAGAACATACCCAGTTACAAGTTACCTTCAGGAAACACCAGTCTGGTCACTAAGCTGCTTTTTGAGTCAGGGAGCTTAATGCCCTATTTTGTTTTGTATGAGGGCTGTTCGTGGGTCACATTTAGAACTCTTGTCTTGACAAACCTGTCTGTGCTTAAACCAGCCAAAGTTTCTACATTTCATTTAACAAACACGTAGACTTTTCACTGCTGTCCTGATGAAAAAAATTCCACTGCGGATGGTATATTCCTTCAATGTCAAGACTGCTTTGAACTTACCTTAGCCAAGTAGTTGAGACTGGGATTTAGAGGTTGTTTATCTTGGAGCCAAGGATTTGCTGAAAGAAAGGTCACACTGCCTTCTGACAGAAATATCAAAATGGATTACAAATCTAACTAGAAGGGGAATATGGAAGGAAATCCACAGTGAATTTAAAGGCTGTTTTTAACATGTGGAAGACCACAGGTATTCCTCTGGTGAGGTTTTTTATATGAAATGGTTTGATACATTGCCAGTATTAGAAATTCAGCATCCTAACTTCTGATCCTTTCTTCGATTACTTTCTGCATAATTCTGTATATGATGACATGTACCCATAATGAATCCAGTGACAAATGTGTTCAAACAGATAAAAGCAAAGCAGACAAAATCTAGTTTGTTTGTTGCTTTACCAAAACCAAACCCGAATGAATAAACAAATTTCAAGTAACATGCAGATTTATGCACAAAACTTATTTGGATTCTTACAGAAAAAAATATTTCAAACCTGTGGTGGTTCTTTTGAAATTCAGCAATATAAGTAATTTCAGAGATTGCTTTTGTCATAAACGCCGCTATATTGTGATAATTTGTTATGCTTTTCTGTTACAGATTAACTAAACTCCAGATACTGGAGCTTAGAGAAAACCAGTTAAAAATATTGCCAAAGTAAGTATTTGTGCCATTTCTTTAAGCTACTGTGCAGTATTTTTTCTGTTGTTATAGTGTAACTCATATTGAAAAGTAGATCACAGCTTAGAATATTTATCTAAGTAACTGGACTCAGTTCTTACAAGGAACTTCACCTTCGTAAGGATGAAATTATATCTCTCTTCAGACTGACTGGTCTGCCTATTCAGTGATTTATTTTAATCTTTTCTGTCCCTGTCCAGCTCTGGATTTCTGATCCACCTGTTGAGCTTTTAAGTCAGCACACAACACCTTAGGACGATAGTTCTGAAGTGTCCGATGCTTCTTACACACAGTAAAGTATGGCTGCCTAGATGCCTGTCTGGTTATGGTTGTGATGGCTGAGTGTCTGAGACTTAGGCATTCGTCATAAAGATATTTATCTATAAATCAAGTGTGGAGTTTTGAGATGCTTGCTCAGAGTGACTGAGGGGATGGGATTCACATGACTTGAACTCTTTTTTTTATATATATATATATATAATTACTTTCTTCAGCTGTGAAGCCTATTAATAACTCAGTCATGTGCTGTATGGAATCTGTTATGCCTTAACCTATTCTATAATGCTCTGGGCATGTTTAGCCATAATCACAGTGTATTCCTCAGATGTGGTTTTGGTGATAGTAAAATAGTTCTGGAAAATCTCAGAGCATTTGTTTTGACAGTAAATCCAGTTGTACTTCTCCAAACCTAGCATCTTTCTAAACCTGCCTTGTAATTCTCACATATTTACTCAAGCAAACCTAGGCTGATGGTGTTGCAATTCCTGCTGTTTCTATGAGCTAAAACAATGCTCTGAATTTTCTAACGTAGACCGTGGAGTCCTGAGGGGGTTAACAGAGGGACAAATGGTCTATGAAGAGAGAAGCAGAAATCCCAAAGATGCAGAGTTCTGCCTATGTTGTGATGTGCTGTAAAAGGGTCTTCCACTGGCAACAGAAAATGGTAAAGAGAGGTACAGGGTTTGGTGGAGGTTAGGTGAAGAGGGGGAGCTAGCAATTGAATATTTGCTCTGTCCAGCTCATATGCTAGCAGAGACTTGCCTGCAGTAGGCCCAAGTATGGTCTATCCTTCTTTGCTCTTACTGCTATCACTAATTTTTAGTAGAAAAGAGTTAGAGGACATGTCATTTTGGGTAGTAGCTGTGTAAATCAAGTTACTCCCAACTGAGGAACAGTAGCTATAAATAAAACTTGAAGCTAATACAGATTTTGTTTATAAAATTACTCTGTCCTTAATTGCCATAATTAATGCTAATATCTTGAATTACATGTGATATTACGGAGAGTAGTTTATGGAGGTTTCTTGTAGTGGTAGGAGAGACTTAAACAAATGCTCTGGTGTATTTAAGCCAATCAACTGCTGTTGAAGTTGCTGGGATTTTTTTCTGTTGACTTTGTTTTCAGGGTTTCATTCTTGCTGTAACATGAAACAGTTGCTGTCATGAGGTTGTCCTCTACAGCGTGTCCATAATGATCTACAGTACATGCTGAGATGACACCTTTGTTATTCTCTTCTGATACTGCTGTTTTTCAATTAAGAGAGATTAGACTATTGAGACTATTGTTAATGTATGGAGTACACCAGAGAGAAAAAATTCATTGTGGTGTCCATAATATGGAGGAGGTTATCTGCCTTTCAGGATAACACAACCAACTGTGCAGCAGGCCAACGAAGACGTCCATGGCCTGGCTCTGATTCTTACGTTAGAACAGAAGCTGGTGTGAAATTCAAACTTACAGTTTTCCAAACCTGAGTATGTGTTTTAAAGAGACATGCTATACAGCTTTGAACAGTATAGAAAATAAAAAAGCTGTTTTTTTTGGAAGCTAAGATGATGTATTCTTGTTATAGAACACAACTGTCTTTTCGTATTTCCTTGTCAGTCTCAGCTTTTTTTTTAATCCTTTCATACTTGTTATAAATATGAAAGAATTCACTGTGAGAAATATAGTTGGTTAAAGTTCTACAAAATCAGCTAGCCCTTTTGCTGAGTTAAATATGCAAATAATTTTTAATGCTAAAGCATAAAGTGCTTGCAAGTCTGTTAATCAAAATGAGTAATTAATGCCAATACACTAAATCAACCTTGCTTTGTGCCAAATGCATCATATTGCTTGGAGCTTATCCACAGTTACAGACTGCAAAACTGGCAGTATTATAACGCAAGCCAGTTCAATGAAAATATTTCAACTGAAAGGAAAGCAAAAATACACAGAGACTGTTTTAGAGGCATTTATCTGATGGGTAGCTGAAAATCGGGAAAATGGTCCAATGAAATTTTAAGAAGTTTAGTTTTGATTTTTTTTAAACATCTGTCTGTTGTGTAGCTGTCAATAGAGTAACCTTTTTCGAAAGAAGCTAATTATTTGAGAGTGTAATTGTGATGATTGAGGTTCTGTTCTTGTTATCACACACCCCTTGTTAAATTATATACTGCTTCAAGTAAGCTGTAGTGTAACCTTAGTGAATCTGCTTATTTACAGCATAAGAATCTGAGTCATGATTGGGATTACCTGGAATCCCTTAGTAGGATTGATTTGACAAGTTCAATAATGTGACTTATAAAACAGATTTTTCAGTTTATAGAAGGGATTACATGGTGCCATGGTGAAGATGGAAATATATGTAGCTCAGTGATCTGGTGAATTTTGTTTCCTGTCCTGTACTCCTCTTCCTTTATCTTTGACTTTTCCCATTACCTCAATATTATTGAAAGCTTTGTTTGCATTTTTTCTGAAGATACAGTTGCTCTATAAACAATGCAGAAAAGCAAAGGGATATTTGTCATAGAATGGCTGGAAGTGCTATAGATTAGGCAGGCAGTGGGGAAGGGGAGGAAAATAACTGAGACTGGTCTCAACAAACGCATTTTTATATATTTTGCAGTTGAGTAATGTGTTTGCTAGGTTAGACATTTTGGCGAGTGAATAAAGGGTCTCAAATCAGTAAAGTTACTTTGTTGTACTGTTCTGTAACATTGACATTAAGTTTACAGATACTTCAGAGAGATTTGCAGCTAACCAGTGTTTGGATGGTGATTACATTTGATTAACTTAAAGGTCTTATCCAACCGTAATGATTCTGTGATGCTATGTTTGTTTTGGTTCCAAATGGTAAGACCAGGACCCTTAGTGAAAATGTAACAGTATTTTTTTGCATAAATAAAACAGTGGATATTAAGGCAAGAATGGGAATTGGGTTACCTTAAAGAGCCAGTAAGGATCTAGCATTAGCAGGGTGGGAAGGGAGCATCTAGCTCTTGGATTGGACTGGAGTAGAATTTATGTATGTGGTACAATTTATGTATGTGATATAATTTGGCAGAAGGGAGGAGAGGAGCTTCATTCCTGTGTGTAAAAACTTTGGCCTCAGAATTGAATGGTTTACAGGAGGAAGGAAGAAAAAAATCACTGAAAATTCAGTTCAAATAAAAATTAGGACAGTCTTAATACTGTTGAAATGAAAGGGCCATAAAAATGTTAAAATTAGCCATTTTTAAAGCATATTTATTGAAGCTAATGTAGCAAATTCAGTCCCACGTAGCTGTGAACCTCCCTTAATCTACTTTCAGAGGCTGAGAGTTAGATCATCATCAGTGAAGTTTGGACTGCTCTCTCTGATAGCCCACAGTGTAACTAACATAGCTAACTTTCAACGAACAAGCCGTTTTTCAATAAACTGTAATTTTGGAACTGTATATTCAGGTAATAGCGTATTTGAAGAACAGCTGAAATTTTGAGTAGTTACATAGAGCATCTTGTGCTCATCCAAATGTTTCTAAAGATATTAGTGTGAATACATATACATATGTTCTCATAATATGGCAGACTCTACTGTTTATAATCTCTTATACTTAGTTTTTCTAGAATTTATATTATGTACACATGGTTTATGTTTGAAAGTTTAGGATATTATTAATTCGTCTATGGAAATCTCTTATTAAATGACATGTCAAATGAGGGTTTCACAGGTCCTTTGAAAATATTTTTAGCTAGTACTGCTGTTGGCTGGAGAGCTATGTAGACCACAATGTGCACTGGTCAATAATTCCTGTGGAGTCTCCAAAGTAAGCTTTAAATGGAGGAAAAATTCTGCCAAAATTCATGGAAACAATGGATTTTATTTTATTTCAGTCATTGATTTAATCTTTGCCATAAGTTGGCTTAAAGGTTATTGATGTGTCACAAAATCCAATTTAGTAATCTGGTTTGTTGTAGGAGTAGAGAGGTAATGAGTTTTCCAGACCATATCATATGCAAAGAAAGGTGGTATTGGTTGTTGCAATTTGGCAGTGGTCTGTTCTGCTTTAGCTGCTCATTAGGCGGTGGTCATTCTTTGGGAGGAAAACATGTAGTTAACCAGCCTTTGCCTGCTGAAAGACTTGCTGTGACTTAGATGAAAAGCTGAAGCACTCAAAAGAAGAATAACTTCATCAATTTACTCTTAATCCTGAAGATTACTGTAATGGTGTTTAGTTTTTGTCAATCAATCTGTAGATGAGTTGTGATGTAATTTTTGTGTGACAGTCTCTACAGCTAGCATGCTCATGAGTGTGTGCCTGGTTATACAGTGTGAGATTTGATCATTTTCAGGTATAAATCCTGTTATAGAACAGCATCACTACTTAATACTGATAAAAATAATATACTTTTATGAATACAGGAAGAATGGAGGTAATTCGTATTTTCTTAAATCTAATTCCTTATTAATACCCTTCCTGTGCAGAACCATGTCCAGACTGACTCAACTGGAGAGACTGGACTTAGGAAGTAATGAATTCACAGAAGTGGTGAGTTTTGCCTTAGTAATAGAGACCTGTATCCTCTGTAAATCTCTTTATCCTTTAATCTATTTTAATCAATATGAAAAAGTAAACATCAGCTTAAGAGTTCTGCTACTAAGCAAATATTATGTATCGTTCATACTACTTGATGGAGTATTTTATCAAAATAATGGCCATATTCTGCTGAATATGAATTTGGTTTCCCTCGATTTGAGAATAACACTGTGGTATAGCATGGTTACTGTACTGGTTAAAAAATAATGGTATTATGTGTTTGAATTATAAACATAATAGTTTGGCTTACAACAAATTCTGAACACTTATTGGTTATGAAGTATTTAATGCTGCAAGCTGTATACGTTGTGTGTGTAAACATGCTTTTATTATTGTGTACAAACTGTTTAGATCCAAGGGAAACTATAATAATTTTAAGTTTGAATATTGTTCAAAGTAGTATTTACAGTTGAGGTGTGCAGATTTTTCCTTCAGCATGGGTTAACTTTGTTTCCTGTTTGTGATCTTGCACAGATATTTACAATCATTTGACATCTCTGCTTCTACAAGTAGTTTACTCTATAAAGCAATTGAAATAGAAGCATAGTGGAACGTAGGAGGTCTGACACAAAAAACTCAGGACTGTGCCCATAAAATCAAAATAGTTCCTTTCTGAGTTGATACAGAGCTGCATATAGCGCTGCCAGTGTTCAAAGCAAATAATTTTCTCAAAGGCTTTTGAAGATCTCTCATTTTTGCATTGACATCTTCTACTGAAAAAAAAAAAATGGGTTCCTTTGAGCACCGACTTGATCTTTTGGAAGAGGTAGAAATCGCGGGGAGCCAGGTCTGCTGAATAGGGTGGGTGCTCAGGCACAGAAATGTTTTTATAAGCTAAAAACCACTTCACAGATGACGTGTTGTAGGCTGGCAGGTTATCCTATTGTTAACTTGCTGTTCACTCTTGCACACCAACATTTTCTGACTGAGGATAAGAAAACATCTGTATTTGAACTCATGTCCATTTGTAATGAGTGAAGCAATTGCGTTGAGCCATGTCTCATTGTGGCAGGTTGGAACATGTTCTTTTACCGGCTGTTTGTCTTTCCCCTCCCACTCTTGATTCCCCAGCTGTAGGGTTAGTCTCGCTTTTTGTGTTGGACTTCGTACTGACCTGCCATATAATGAAGTCAAGCCTTTGTGTACCACCGGTAGATCATACACGGCTGAACATCTGCTTAGTTATATGGTTTGGCAAATAAGGAAGTGTATTTAATAAATGCTTCATTAGTATTAATACATTGCCAGCCGTTACTGTTACTGCCATATTCTTATTACAGGGTAGGTATTTGTGTGGGACCCTTAAACTAACATGCTTAGGCCCACATTAGGCCATAACAGGCGGGAACTAAGTATAGACTGCAAAATTACCTGTTTGGGCATATTTTTGGCTGATTGCTTTATCTCTCCCAGCATTATAGCTACAAGAGTCAACTACTGGTAACTTTTTTCATTAAGATCTTGTGGTAAAAGCACGGAAAGGTTTGAAAGCACTTTTTTGAATAAAGATCTGTCTGAAAAGTAGTCTACAGTTAAGACTTTCTCTTGGGAAATTAATTATTGGGAGTCAGGACTGCAACTTATGCAGGAATGCTGTATATTTGAATTCTGTGTTTAACTGAACTTGGTTTTGGTTGTTAAGTGTGGTAGCACCTGGTTTTTATTATACTCTTAGGAGGGAAGTTTAAATAGGAAAGCATGTGAAACATGGATATTTACCAAGAAGTGGTCTTTCCCTGATATGTAAGATACTTATTAGAAGTACTTGTTAGAAATTGTAATGAAAGCACAATCCCACGCTTAATGAATGGAGTGGTTTTCTTTTATCATGCAGATACATCCTTTGTTGCTGGAAGAATAAGATTTGTTTTCCTTTTCCTCAATATCAAAAAATCTTTGTGGATTTTGAAAAACAGTTTTTCTGAGTTGGTGGAATTTAAGGGGCTTTAGACCTCTGTGAAAGGGGAAATTATATAACGTTTATTGTGTGCTCCAGTTGAAAAATACTTTCTTTTAAAAAAAAATAAAAAGCCCCCACAGTTTCTGTAAGGATTATTTAGAGCTGTGACCAAGTTCTTAAGATTTTTGTATATTTAGTCTATATTTATATTTCAAAAAGTGAATTAACTGGGTTTTCTTTGACCCAGTGAAACAAGTGTATATAACAGCTGTAGTTAAGACATTACTTAAAGTTACAATGTTGTTTTTGCCTTTCACTATTTTCTCTTTTAAATAATGGCTTCCTTTTACAGCCTGAAGTACTTGAACAACTGAGTGGATTAAAGGAATTTTGGATGGATGGTAATAGACTAACACTGATTCCAGGGGTAAGTCCTTTTACTGCGTTAAACATTTAGTATTTTAATTTACAGTAAATTTTGCTTTGTCAGCTATCATACATATTAAAATTACTATGTAATGTTAGTATTGCTTAAAGCCGAAAGGCTAAATGCCACTTCAATGCATTATAAGTCTACTTAGAAATTGTCACTGATCATGACAGTTGGGTACATAGATTTTTCTTTCATTGCGAGTTATACGCCTGTCATCTAAAAATTACATTCCAACTTAGGAAAGGGGTAAAAATCCTGTATCAAATTTAGGGCTCGTCATTCGAAAAAAGGAATTATTTTGTGTTGTACAGCAAGCAGGAATTTACAGGATAAAAATGTTATGAGAATTTTTACTGGTCATGGCTGTAAAACAAGTAATACCTGTTCTGGTGCCATGTATACAAAGAGCGTAGCCAGTTCCTGAGAAAATGTTCTGTTGGCTTTGTCTGGGTTCCTGACGTTTCTCAGAATTACACTGGGATACAGGCTCACCTGTTATTTCAGTGCCTCTGAACCTATGCTTATGTTCTCTAGACTAGTGAATGAATGTTTGAAATTCTGGAAGCAGGTGTTCTGTTTTCAGACTTGGAATCCCTCACAGTCTTCTGATATGAGGCTTTCTTTCCTGATTAGTAGTCTTCCCTACTGTCTGGCCTGAAGAGCTTACTGGATGTATTAAACATTTCTGCATTACAGTAGAAGTAAAATTTTATTTATGAAAGTGACTGCATCTTCCCTTTGAAGATTTCAGTAGAGTAGTGTGCACAAATCTACAAGCTTATTCTTAGTTCATATTGAAATGCTTATATTTTGGCTTGTTTGTTCAGTTTAGTACAGTTAGTACTAGCACAGGTTTCATTATTGTTCTTGAGGTTAAATAATATGCAGTTTTACGCAAAAGGCAAAAATAAGCATTAGAAGACTGTACCAGAGCCTAATGACATCCTTATGTTAACTGTCTCTGAAGTCTGTTCTGAAGCTTCAGTTACCTGATTTACTGTAAGTGATCAGACTATTACTGTGGTGTACCTGTGCGTGTGTAAAAATATCAACTGTTTGTATCTGGAGGAACTATTTCATTATGAAACTTGGATATTTTGCATGAAATTGTATTTCACAACTATAAATAGGTTTTCTTCTTTTCTCTGGCATTATACTTCAGAGACAGTTCATTGTCAAATCTGGATTCTTTTTGTGAGCTTGCAGTTACTAGAATGCATTATTTTCTCTTGGTTTTAGTTCATAGGCACTTTGAAACAACTAACCTATTTGGATGTTTCTAAAAACAACATTGAAATAGTTGAAGAAGGTATTTCAGGTTGTGAAAGTCTGCAAGACCTACTGTTATCCAGTAACGCGCTTCAACAACTGCCGGAGTCTATTGGTTTGTATTTTCAGTTAATTTATGTTCTTAAAAGCTTACAGTTTAGACATAGAATACTTAGAAATACACAAATGGCACCTGAGATGAGTTTCAATTGATTAAAAATGCCAGTGTTTGATAAATTTGTAATGTGTAGATGAATAATAAAATTTATATTTGTTTTGGAGCATTCTCGGCTTTATACAGTAGTTTGTAAATAAAAAAAGTATTTTTTTCTTTCCTCTTGCCCATAGCTGGCACATGCTAAGCTAGCAAAGAATTTCTGTAAGCTCACCTGTTCATTTCCTTAGGTATACAGAGCTATAGGCATGCCAGGGTATACAGAAGATGTGGTAGACTGCCTGTCTTTTTTTTCTCCTTAGTTTAAAATTAAGCTTAATGAACTCAAACATCCTTTTTGATTTACTTGTTCATTTTATTACAGGTTCCCTGAAGAAGGTAGCAACACTTAAAATTGATGAAAACCAGTTAATTTATTTGCCTGACTCCATAGGAGGGTAGGTATTTCACCTGAGAAGCTAGAATTACTTTTCTGCACAGTTTTCTAACTGTGGCTCCTCTTTTGAATGTTTTTACACTTTCTTGATTTAATTTTTTTCTACATGTTAATGTCTTAATAAAATTGAAAGCAAGTGCATTCATGTTTTCTTTTTAGTTAGCAGCATCTGTGTTCTTTGTTATTATTTAATATCAAAAGACATATGTTCCTCACTTATTAAAGCAGCCACCAATCTATAGAAGAAAAATTAAATTTGACAGAAAACAGTATGTTTAAAAAGTCAGTTAGCTGCTTGAAATTGGATTTTTGGCAGTAACATCGTTCTGGCTGTGGTAAATACTGCAAATAATTGAAAAACTATCAAAAAGCTTGTAAAAAGTGAATCTCAACACACATTTATCTTTTTTATATTATAAGGAGAATTTTCACCTGTTCATCAAGAGGTTTTTTAATGTGTAATTTGGTGCTCAGCAATTCAATTTAAAACTTGAAAATGATGGCAAAAATAGTTGGTTCAGAATTAGCGCTATACAATGGAGCGTTTTTATTCCAGTTCTTTTATCCCATTATAATTAATGTAGGTTACCTTTTGTTGTCAGACTTTATAAAATACTTCTTCACTGCCAGATTATTAGGTTAGGTGTCTCTAACTCTTCAAATTCTTTTATTGTTCAGAAACTGCACTTAGCTCCTGTTTGGCTATGATCTATCTCCTTCTGAATGTTTTCAGTGCCTTGCACTAGCACATTTTAATGTAGTGCACAAACATTTGATGTTGCTGACCACCCTGTTTTCAGTAAATGCTCTCTTATGAGGGCTATGTAAAGGAGATTAAAAAAAACCAAACAGCATCCCACCATGTCAACCAAATAATCAACTAATGAACAACAGAAAAAAACCCGAAAACACATTTTAGGAAATCAGTAAAGAATTCTTCTTGGATTTTAATTCTGTTGGGTTTCAGAGTTTTGTTTTTAATTAATTTTCAGATTTGCATTTAATAGTGGGTTTAACTTAACTGTGTACTTCAAATTTGTATTAATGTTGGATGAATTAATGTGTATAGAGGAGTAATTTTTTTTTTATGGCAGGTTAATATCAGTAGAAGAACTGGACTGTAGTTTCAATGAGATTGAAACATTGCCTTCTTCTGTTGGGCAGCTAACTAATATAAGGACATTTGCTGCAGATCATAACTTTTTAACACAGCTACCATCAGAGGTACGTATTTAACTACAAAACTGTAAAATGATCTTTTTGGTGTGTTTTAAACTAAATAGTCTGTACAATTTTGGGATAAGTAGTTAATTCTTCAGTAGATTTTCTTCATGCATGCTTTTGAAGGAGGATATATACTAATATGCAAGTTTTAAAATAATGCAGTTCTTATTTTTTAAACAAGAAGTATAAGTTTTGTTGATAGTGTATTGAAAATAAAAGAAGGTTTAATATGTAACAATAAATCTAATTATACTTTACGGGCAAAAATAATAATTGTTCTAAATCAGTAAAGGTTTGCATATTTAGAGTTGTGAAATAATTCTTTGGAATTATTTTCAGATCGGAAACTGGAAGCATGCAACAGTGTTGTTTCTGCATTCTAATAAGCTTGAATTTCTCCCTGAAGAAATGGGTGATATGCAGAAATTGAAAGTCGTCAATCTAAGCGACAATAGGTTTGTGAATGCATTCATTCAAGTTGAAGTTGTATAAAATAAAATAATAGTGTAGAGGTATCGTTATGAATATATTAGGCTATATTTCCTTATCTCGGGCACAGCTTAGAAGCTGACTGAGATGTGTGTATTTAATGTATTTTTGTTGAATTCTGTGTCTTGCAGTTCCATTGCATTAAGCTGTCTTTATTTTAATGACTTGGTAAATGATGCATGCATAGAAGCACAGCTTCAATACATTTGTTATTGTTAGCATGTGTGTTTCTGGGGAATTGTTTTGGTTAGTTTTGTAAAACTTTTTGATTTTTACTTAAAAGTTAGTAGCTTCCTATATTGCATCTGGAGGACACAAAACAGTATCACAAGTATAATGTGAAACACTTGTGTGTGCTGGGGAAGGGGTAGGAGATTTGTGTTTTGCTGAAGTTGGTCACTAAAAACTGACAAAATGTTCTGGGAATTGCCAGTTTGTGGAATTGAAAGATACCAGGAGAGATAAGGCTAACAGAGCTCTCCCTCCTGTTCTGCCAGTCCAGATTCCCTTTACTCTGTCTGCAGCTTGGTTTATCTATTAATGCCACAACTTTCATTATCCACAGAAGTGCATTTCCCACGCATGTACCTTAGAAAAAAAAAGTTTGCAAGTATAGCACTTTTTTCTTAATTGAAATGCATGTATATCAAAAGATAAAATGCTGAGGATACAGATTAATTAATTCAGGTTGTCTTCAGTATTTTATTCAAGTAACTGAACTGAATTAAATTCAAGTTAACATTGTCACAGGTTTTTAAGATGCTTGTTAGACTGGGTAGTAATGCAGGGTTTTTGTTTGCTTCCTTGATTTTTTGTTTGGGTTTTTTTGTTGTTGTTTGGGATTTTTTTGAATTTCAGGCATAGCTTTGAATCTCAAATGCTGTTGCTTTTCAACTGTCAATAGTTATTGATTTAATTATATCTCTAAATGTCCTTTTTAAACATTTTTGCAGGCTAATGCAGGATAGTTGCTTAACATTCTTAGCAGTGCTGATAAGTATGCTTATATAAATTCTTGTTGTAATTTACAGATTGAAGAATTTGCCATTTACATTTACAAAACTGCAGCAGCTCACTGCTATGTGGCTATCTGATAATCAGGTGAACTTTTAAAAAATAAGTAGATGATTGTTGACTTTATTCCTGATGGAATTGAGAGGTACAGAGCCATCTGTTAAATGGTACAGTGTATAAATATTAACACTTCTTGGCCCTTTAATATGACAATACTCCTGAAATGAACAATGCTAAGCCTGCCTGTCTTTGGGGTATTTCATACTTCCAGCCAAGTTCTATGCTGGTAGGAGATTCAGTTTAACACATGTTGGGTTTCCTGTGTTTTGTTTTTCATAATTCAGGTTTGTTTACACAGGAGACTTAGTGCTTGATAAGCTACTACTTTAATGTGTAGCATGCTGTTTCTTGCTCAGTTATTCCATTGGGAAAACTCGGCATGCATTTTTTTGGGCTAGGTTTCTTCCTGTGCCTTTGAAGTATGTGACTGTCCAAATGTAAAGATATTAAGCAGTAACTCATGCAGTTGCAGCTTGTGTTTTCACTGTGTATTGAAGCCCTGTGTACTGTGCTGATTTCCTGAACAGCTTTGAGCTGTACAGGGCTGTCAGAAATGCACGAGCGTCAAACGAAGTGTAGTGAAAGCACTTCTTGTGAATACAGTAATTTCAAGAATCCCCTGCCCCTTTTTGGTAAGAGATGTTCAATCTAGTGTCAATATGAAAACTTGAGTACAATTTTTTTTTTGCTTTATTTGATTTTCTGCAGCTTTAAATAGCCAAATATATCTGTGTACTCCAGATCAGCCTACTCTGGGGTAGTAATAAGTCTTAGCAAGAAACTGGGTTATTTTTGGAATGTCCTATGTTTGCTTTTGTCTTAAAACTGTTACTGTGTTACCTTTCTAAGTCAAAGCCAGTTGTCAATCAGATACAGGCATGTTAATAACTTCAATTTGTGAAAATTATTCAGAGGAGAAATGGTTTAATACAAGGCAGAATTTTCTTCCAAGTAATGAGATAGGCATGCTCTGTGATATGTAGATCGTATTTAATTTTTTAAATATAATCTCCTAACTTAGCCTTCTTTCATTTGCCTTCCTAGTCTAAACCACTTATCCCTCTTCAAAAAGAAGCTGACCCTGAGACACAGAAAACTGTGCTTACTAATTACATGTTCCCCCAGCAGCCAAGGACTGAGGATGGTAAGAATTTCTGAAATATCCTGTCGGAATGCTCACTTTTGAAAATAATAATAGGAAGAATGTCCAGCCATTATGATTTTCACTAGACAGTACTTAAATACAAGTTTACATCAAACTTGTAAGTGATGAAAAATTATGTCTGAAGAATGAGAAAAATAAATGTGATGTACATATTGGTAATTTCTGGGTGAAAACATTTCAGTGAGTGACATGAGGAATGGACTGGTGACATCACTTTCTGCAATGGTTGTCACTTACCTGTGTGGCACCCTGTTTCATTCTGGCATGGTTTGGGGTGAAATTTTCCTTAGCAGATATCTGCTTCAGACTGTTTTAAGAGACACCATGTTTTCGCCATTACTGAGTATGTATTTTTGACAAAGTGTATATCATTCTGTGTTTTATTCTAAAATTTCGAAAAAAGTAATTATTGAATGTCAAGTTGGAAGGGACCTCGGAGGTCATCCAGTCCAACCTTTTTAGGTTATCTGTAGTTTAAATGAGACAGCCCAGCACCCTATTGAGCTGATCCTTAAAAGTGCCCAGTGGAGAGGAATATCCCACTTCCCTGGGGACGTTACTCCAATGTTTAACTCATAGTGAAAAATTTTCTTCTGGAATCCAGTTGGAATCTCCCCAGGGGCAACTTATAACCGTCACTCCTTGTCTTTTCCATGTAACTCCTCGTAAAACGGGAGTCTTCACCCTCTTGGTACTGATACATGGTAATAAGGTCTGTGCCTTCTTTCTCAAGGCTGAACAAACCCAGTTCTCTTAGCCTTACTTTGTATGGTAGGTTTCTCTGGACCTTCTCCAGCGTGTCTGCATCTTTTCTGTATAGCAGAGACCAAAACTGGACACAAATCAGTCCAGAAAAAAAAATAAATTTCTGTATCAAGTTCTTTTTTTGGTCAGGAACAGTTTTATTAATAGTGCAGTCTACTAGAATATTCTCAAATAAGTTGAAATTGTAAGTTTACCCGATAAATGCAGAGTAACGAATACCAGAGTATACTTGTTGAACCATATAATTAAGTATTTTTCTGTTTTGGCTATAGAAGTAGTTAATATGAACGGTCTTGGCATTGCTAGTGAAGGATATACATTTGCTGGCATGGTGGAGCAGATTGGTTACTCTGGTGTGCTAAAGTAGAAACTGACTGATGTAAGAGAAGACACAGATACATTCTAGAAAAAGGTGCAGTGGGTACCCAAAAGATTTTTCCTCACTTGTAAAAGTAAACAAGTAGTACTTTGTAAAGACCCTGTCGTTTGCATAACTTCTGCAAAAACATATGTTTTAGATGCTTTAGTTTTTTCCAGGATTAATAGTAATGCAGGTTTTTGTCACTACATCATTCTTACTTTTAATTTTTAGATTTTTATTAAATGAAATCAGGTGAATGCTCTTACATGCGCTTAATGAGACCACCTCACTGGACTAATGCTATATAAAGTATAATTTACGTTTGTAAATATTTTCATATTTTTATATATATGAATAAAAATACTTTGCAGCAGAATTCTGAAAATTTTCAAGTGCAAATGTTAAGATTAGTGTACAGCTGTGTGTATGAAGTTTCTTAATTTACAGATGGGGATTTTGCTTTTATGACAATGTAGCCAGGTTCATGAAGCAGTGACAGCACAGTCTTCCATTAGTGGTGTCGCTAGCTTCTTACCTTCTAAGAATGTGTACAAAAGGACACTAATCCCAGCCAGGAGAAAGAAAATGAGGATTTGTTTTGCTCAATGTATCCTAAATGTATCCTATTCTTATGAGAGATGTTTTTACTTTAGTTATGTTCATATCTGATAATGAAAGCTTCAATCCGTCTCTATGGGAGGAACAGCGGAAACAGCGTGCTCAGGTGGCATTTGAGTGTGATGAAGACAAAGATGAGAGAGAGGCACCACCTCGGGTTAGTATTGTATTTATTTTTGAATACTTGGTGCTTCCCTTCCTATTATCTCCACTTGCAAGTCCCGTCCTTTTTCTTGCTTCAGCTGTGGATTTCACACTGCTGAAGAAATCATGTGTTTTGCTATTAGTTAAGAGTATCTAACAGGATGAAACACCATGTTTGGGGAGAGTGGATGTTGAAGGTTCTTTGATTGGTTTTGTTTTGTTTTTTTTTGTCCAGATCATATCAGGTGGAACGCAATGGAAAAAGCTCTCCTCTGATATAAGGCAGCCTAGGTCATAACCAGGGGACTGCCTGACTGGTGGTGCAGTGGAGAAGGATAGTGGGGGAATAATGATTAATTTTCATTTATCTTTCAGTGAATTACAGTTGTCACAATACTTTCTGCTTGCAGTCAGTGGATATGTTGGGGTCTTGTGGGGTGTGTGATTCATAATCTTGCTGGGTTTTATAAATTTAAGCTTGAATCAGTGCAGGTAGACTCAAACAGCAAAGTGGAGATACTAGATTGTTCATTGTTTTGTCCTCGTTTATGGTCTGTGTTAAAGCTGATGTTTTAGTTATGATATTTCATTAGATGTATAACATTGTTGCTTTCTGTTATACAGGAAGGAAATCTGAAGAGATATCCAACTCCATATCCTGATGAGCTGAAGAATATGGTCAAAACAGTCCAGACAATTGTACATAGGCTAAAGGATGAAGAGTCCACTGAAGATGTTGCCAAGGAGTCAAAACGAGAAGGCCAAGCAGTTTCTGTAAAAGATGTGGGGGTAAAGGTTAGAGATAATATTCTCTTCTGAGTTTGCAAGAACTTCAAAAGATCTAGAGTGTCATTGATTCCTTTTAGTTCTCTTTTCCATCCCCTCTAATACTTTAATCTGACTATTTTTCTCACTAAAGAACAGAATTTGCTTCTTCACTTCCTGAAGAAGTTATAGTAGTGTGGTTGCAGTATCAGTTTTCCACTGATGCTGAGAATAAGGAAAGTGACTTGATTCTGTAAAAAAAGCTAACTGTGGATGTGTTACGGAGCTGGCTTCTTCACTTTCTGGAGGACGGCATCTTTGTCATCCTCTTACCCTTTCTTATCTACCAGGCTTCATAACATAATTCAGGGTAATCTAAGGATCTTATTGCTGACATTGTGGCTGGAGGTTTTGCATGATAACTTGGAAAGGCAATCATAGCGAGTTGTCACAGGAATCTCTCATAGGTTTATGTGGCATGATAGGCAATAGGACTATTTGCTGATGTATCTCAGATTTTCTTGGCTTATTTTTTTTCATTTAACTGGAAATTAATGATACAAATTGACCCCAATAGGGAGGAGTGTCAAACTGGTTGGGAAACGGTAGGACGTGTACTGCAGTAATTTGCAAAGATTCCTTTTCATTTCGTACCTGGAGCATTCGTACTTTAACAGCTCAGGCTTCCCATTCCATAATTTCCCAAAATACATAATTTTAACTCTGAAATTCATGTTACTGAAAACGATTCAAGATGTTTTTTCTGCTAATGTTATTAATCCTGTAGACCTCAGAAATGGCTTCAATAAAGAACAAAGCAGATGAGAGAAAGCAATATTCAGCAGGAAGCTCTGTGCAGAAGCCTACTGAACCAAAAGCTGAGCACAGCACTGCAAATTCACACATGACTGCCCTTGTTAAAACCTTGCAGAACACGAAAGCAAATGTTAACCATGAAGACATGCTGGAGGTAGGGCATTTTGAAGAACATCACAGCAGTCAAAGAATTGTGCTGGTGTTGTGTTGAATTTGTTGCTCTGGGAGATGAAAATTTATGTTGACAGTATCAGAAAACTGCCATCCGTAAGTACTGAGGTTTGCAATGCAATATTTTTCTCACTTCAGTTTATATTCAGTAAAAGTTGAAAGAGCTAATAACAAGTTCATAATGAAAGATAGATGCCTTTAAAGATAGATGCATTTAAAGAAGAGCAGATCAAACTTGATTAAAGTTAAGGTAAATATCAAACTGTGAAAAGACTCAGAATTTTCCAAGTTTTGCTTGATAGTAAGTAAAATTATTTTAATAGTCACTTAACTGACAAAATATCTGATTAGTGGAAGCAATCAAAAACTTGTGACTATGCACATTAGTTTCAAATGAAAATGAAAGATTGGTTTGGAATTATGTATTCCTTTGTGTTCCTTTGTGAGCTGTTATGAATATGATTTGGATTGTGTTTACCTCAGCTAAGACCAATGGGATGAGGTTCAACAAGGCCAAGTGCAGTCCTCCATTTAGGTCACAACAACCCCATGCAGCGTTACAGGCTTGGGGTAGAGTGACTGGAGAGCTGCCTGGAGAAGGAGGACCTTTGGGTGTTGATTGACAACCGGTTGAACATTGAGCCAGCAGTGTGTGCCCAGGTGGTCAAGAGAGCCAATGGCATCTTGGCCTGTATCAGAAACAGCGGTGCCAGCAGGACCAGGGAGGTGATTGTGCCCCTGTACTCGGCACTGGTGAGGCCACACCTCGAGTGCTGTGCTCAGTTCTGGGCCCCTCAGTACCAGAAAGACATTGAGGTGCTGGAGCGTGTGCAAAGAAGGGCAACGAGGCTGATGAGAGGGCTGGAGAATAAGCCCTAGGAGGAGTGACTGAGGAAATTGGGTTTGTTTAGCTTAGAGAAGAGGAGGCTGAGGGGAGACCTCTTCACTGTTAACAACTACCTGAAAGGAGGTTGTGACAGGGTGGGTGCTGCTGTCTCCTCACAAGTGACGAGCGACAGGACGAGAGGGAACGGCCGCAAGTTGCGCCAGGGTAGTTTTAGACTGGACGTGAGGAAGAATTTCTTCACTGAGAGAGTGGTCAGGGATTGGAACGGATTGCCCAGGGAGGTGGTGGAGTCTCCATCCCTGGAGGTGTTTAAAAGACGGGTTGATGACTTCCTTCAGGATATAGTTTAGTCGGGAGACAGGCACGGTTGGACTCAATGATCTCGGAGGTCTCTTCCAACCTTACGAGTCTATGATTCTATGATCTATACCTTTTGTAAGAGGCAGAGATTTTAAACCTCTCGGTGTTTGCCACAGAGACGTACATGTGTTTATTTAGGATGTTTCATAATTGTGACAAATTTTGGAACTTCTCACTTAGTTACCAATCACATCCTGTATAATTCTTCTTCTGTAGTTTCACAAGCAGGTTATTTTTGCTCTTGTTGGGTCAGCAGTAGAACGTACATATATCATATTTTTACTGAAAAGACTTTGTGACAAGACTTTGTGGCTGTTGCTGGCTATTTCCCCACTAGCACATTCCCACCTCTGCATACTTTCTGAAAATATTGGTTTTGACAATTTAGTTTAAAAACATAATTTCAGAAAATTGTGCTAGTTGTCTAACAGTAATGACAGTAATTCTTTGTAGCTGGCTGAATGCCAGGTAAAAAGATGAGGCAACAGTATGTAGTCCATCAGGGATAATGAATTCCTTAATTCCTAACCTGCTGGTAACTGATGTTACTGTTGAATTGAAATATCTAAGCTTTGCACACATGTGTTACATTTCACCATTGATTACGTTTCTGGTGTGTCACATCCAAGAGGAAAGGCAATGTGGCAGAGCCCGTGAAGAGGTGGTCTGTTCCAGTTGCAGAGAAAAACAGATGGATTTTATTTTAAATTTTATTTTTAGTGAAGACTATCATAGCCTGTTTGCTGCACCTCATTCAGGTTTATCCTCCCTGCAGTTCAAAGAACAGGTCAGGTAGTTAGTATCATGGGAAAGGTGGTCCTCCAGTCAGTTGCACACACTGAATGTTCTGAAAGAAGTGGACATTTTAAGAAGTGGACAATGATTACTTTTGCTATCTTCAACATGGATTTTGTAGAATTTGCAATAGGAAACATGTTTACTAGAAAGAATTTTCCACTTGAGGGAAGGAAGTTCTATTTCCTTCAAAAAACAATTGTTTTTTGAAAACGATAGGAATATAGTGCTGGTAGTGGCATATTGAATCAGTCACATGGCTGCTCTTGCAGCAGCTTTGTCAGTTATCTGTTCCATAAGTGGGCTGAACTCCATCTTATGGTTAGGAACTAGTGATTTCTTGCTTAAATGTACTAATCATTGTTCTATTCCTCTGACATTATTCTTGAAGTTCAATAAATTTTTCTTTTGGAATTTGACCCCAGTGTAATTTTAAAAATATAAACCTGAGATGTACTTTTTTCTTGCTAGACTCAGCAAGCCAAGCTCATTCAGTCTTCTCTTGATAGCATAGCTCTCCATTCTTAAGATTGTCTTGGTCATGCTACGCTATAACTGTTTGAGTTGGAGCTCTTTTCTGCAAAACCAATACCCAGCTAGTCAGTCCAGGGTGTTTGCTGGTTCAGCTAGAGATTTTATTCAGTGGTGGAACAGAGGCTGGATCTGCTTTTTCTAAGTAGATTTTTGCAGCTGAAGTTACTGTTTGAATGTTGTTTCCATGGAGTTCATTGGTGACAATTAAAATCTGCATGTGCTGCTTTCTAAAGATAATTCAATGGCAATTCTTACTAAATTCAGTTGGCATACATTACAAATGAGCTACACAGTTACGTTATGCCCATGTTATATTTCTTTTTTTCTTTATTGTTCAATGAATGACAGTTTAGATAGCATTTACTTGACCTTTAAGCAGTTCTTCAAAAGGCACAGCATAAAACTATTTTTTCTTTAGCAGGAATCAGAAGAACTTTCCTCTGATGAAGAGATGAAAATAGCAGAAATGCGACCACCGCTAATAGAAACCTCCATAAACCAACCGAAAGTGGTAGCTCTTAGCAGTAACAAAAAAGGTTAGATACCATAAAAAGCAATAAAAATGTTGTGTGATTTGGATAATTTCTCAATTTAAGGTTGCTAGTTTTTACAATTAAATCATGTAAAGGTTGATTTAATTTGTATGTTTCAAAAGAAATATTTTCAATTATCTAGTTAAGCAATAAAAGAAGAAAATTCTGCAGTATCTTACACTTGAGTGTGTGGTGGAGAAAGCTGTGTTGACAGCGTAATTGTCAAGCAGGGAGGGGAGAGGGGATGTGTGTGTTTGGGGAACTGTTGGCTTGAACAGGATTGTAGAAAGTGGTATTTACCTTGGAAATATTCCATATTTCCTCCCCTCCCCCAGATTTTGTGCATTTTTCCAGCTGTAGACAGCAGTAGCATGTGTTCAGGTTTTTTGAAGAAGGTGTGATCTCTTCCTAAGGCTTAAGAATAAACTTATTTTCTGGCAACTCTTTCTCCAGAGCCACTTTACTGTTTTGTTTTTCTTTTTTCTTTAGCAGAAAACTTCAAAACGTTTTTTTTTTGTTCCCTAAGTTTCACTCAGGAAAACCATTTCCTCGAGAGTAAGGAATGACTTAAGATACAGAGAAAACAATTTAAAAGTTGGAGAGCAAATTGTATTTTCCTTCAAATGATATCCTAGTGTAGCATTTTAAGGACTTTTCTGGCCATTAGATGTAAAAGGGTGAAATCTAGTGAGGTTGGAGGAGAACCATATGGAGGTAGCAGGAAGACTGCTGATGATCACATGCAGGTGAAGAGAATGATTTTTATCAATGACTTTGGCCTTTTATGCCTGACAAAAGTAATGAGTCAAGAATTCCGTCTTTTTTCTGGAGATGGACATTAATGTCACAGAGTTCATGCTTTTGGCACCTATAACTGTGTCTTGAAAAAAATAAATGTATTTGTTATTCACTTATATCTGAATCATGACTGGCTTAAAGTCGCACAGCAAAATTATATTTATATAGATGTAGTGTGTAAGTGTGCATATTTATGCAAGAAGCAGTGTGCACAGGTGTGAAGTTTGTCTGAAAATGTCTTAAGTACTCTGCAAAGCATAAGAATTCATTGGTTTCCAACTTTCCAGAAGATATTTTTTCTTTCCTGTTTTTCTACATTTATGAAACTACACAGAGCTTATACAGTAGTCTGGGTCTTTCCAGAGTGCTTGATCTAATAAATAGCTATTTAACCATGTTATAATATTTAAAATAAGGAGCTGTGTACACTTTCAAAATCCTGCATGTGCAGCAGTATACTTCATTTTCATGAGGGCTAATACGCTTATGTAATTCAAAACTTTGAAATTATTTCAATAACAGAAATATGATTGGTAGATATTTGTGGGAAATACTACATAATGTAGCAATATCTTATGGCAAGGCTACTTGGAATAAAGCAACCAGTTATATTTCGTTAATAGGTGAGAGCTGTTTGTATTAAGCTAAATACTTTAAAAACAGGAACTTGCCAACAGTCTTTCATAAGTTTAAATGAAATTTGCAAGGTTTTTACCTTACATTTAAGTTTCCTGTAGTAAGAATTACTGAAGACTAACAGATAATTTCTAAATAACGTGACATAAACACACTAAATGGCTGTTAAACAGATATGTGTCTGTAACTAAACTGGCAAATTTTTATTTCAGATGATTCAAAAGATGCGGATTCCTTGTCAGATGAAGCTACTCACAATAGCAATCAAAATAACAGCAACTGTTCCTCTCCTTCTCGAATGTCAGATTCTGTTTCTCTAAATACTGATGATAGTAGCCAAGATATTTCTCTCTGTTCTCCAGACAAAGAAGCACATGCTGCTGTTTTATCCAAGATCAGGTTTGTAAGATACTGTATACACCTGAGCAAATACAATAGAAAAATGTTACTTTATCTTTTGTATTATGTGTCCATTGCTTTAATTCATAAATTTATAACTGATTAATTAATTTAAATTTCAAGGTTTTACAATACAGTTAAATAATGGAATAGCTCTCTTTATTAAAGAAAAAGACAGTAAAATTTAGAGACTAATTTCAGTACGCAAGATGTTATTCCCATTTGTTTTAATAATGGGATGTAACAAATTCATCCTTAGAATTTTTTATCCTTGCAAACTACTTCAATACACCATTCTAAAAACTCTGTGTTTTTATTTGCATAATTAGAAGATCAGTTTGTTTACTAACATGACTATAAAAGGCTTTTAGAATCTTTGAAGAATGGACTTACAGGTTACTACTCTTCTTAAAGTTTTAATAAGAAAGTACCCTGTTTTTAAAAAAATAACCAATAGAAACAAGGCGTTTCTCCAGAATTGTCGTGGAACTTGCAAGTATTTAACTTTGTACTTTTGACACTTTTAAAAAATACTAGTAATTCCTGTTAAATTTAACTAAACTCCTGAAATCAAATCACAGAAATGCTGCCAATATGAGCCCTTTATATAGTATATTTCTGTAATGGTAAGACAGCAAATGATAAATGTGCTTTATATTCGTCTATGCCTGTTTTGTGCATTTGGCTATGTTGCATGTTAATGGTTGTTTTTTCTAAAATAGTTCTTAAAGGATTATATTGGTTCCTTTTCGAATTTCTTTTAAGAGCCATCTTTCTTTCCAGGCGAGAAGATGAAAATTTCAATAATCTTTTGCAAAATGGAGGTGAATTTAGCATTACAGTACAAGAAAAAACGAGTGTGCAAGAGAAGGTTACAAATTTGTCTGAATATGAATTACGCTTTGAAGAAAGATTAGGCCTAATAGGAAAAGGTGTTGATCTAAGCACTCCTACAGAGGAGTCTCACAAATTAGACCAAATAAACATGAATATCAATAAACTGGTTAGTGAAGGGGCAGGGCCGGTTCCTGTAGAAAAGTTACAAACACAGGAAATAGTTTCAGCGAAGGGATTTTTAAATAACAACATGAAAGAAGAAGGTGAGCACTTGGAAAATGGAAATAAATATCCTATAAATAAAGTAAATGGACATCCTGAGGAAGCAGTACAGTCTCCCAGTAAAGACAAACTAATGAGAAGCACTACAGTCGATGGGGATTCAGGTGAGCTGTCTGTTTCAAGGAGCACTGAAGATTTGTTGCCACAGGAAAGCAGTCCTGTGATGAAGTCTCACAGCATCACCAGTATGGACCCTAGTGGTCTGAAAATGTATGATATTGTCAATGAGAATGGATCTCAACAGCCAAACTCAGTTGTAAAGTCAACACCTGACAGTGCCGATGGAAAAAACATAGTGCGAAGTAAATCCGCTACTCTTCTGTATGATCAGCCTTTGCAGGTTTTTCCCGGGTCGTCATCATCATCTGATTTAGTATCTTCTGCAAAAAACGTGTTCAAGTTTGACTCAAATCACAATCCCGAAGGTGCTAATATAGTGAGAGGACCAGTAACAAGTGGTGCACAGATATTCTGTGCTCCCCAGTATAATATTCAGTACAGCAGCAGTGTGTCAGCAAAAGACACCTTGTGGCCCCAGAAACAAAACATCCAAGTAGAGCAAGGCAACTTACCTCCTTCACGTCTGCCTAGGTCTGACAGTACAGAAGCTAACAGCTATGTAAAGCATTCTGCCAATATGAATTTCTCCAATCATAACAATGTCCGAGCCAGTGCTGTGTATAGCACTCATCAGCGGATGGCTGGGAGACAAACAGATATGTGGGCTATTCCACCGAATGACAGACTGCTCCCGGTAGCAGCCAGACACACTCTTCAAAGGCAGAGCAGTGTGTCTTCTACAGCTTCTGTGAGTGTTGGGGATACTGGACTGCCAAGGCGGACCCAAGTTCCTGAAGGGGACTACTTAACATACAGAGATTTGCATTCAATGGGAAGAGCTCCACCAGTAATGTCTGGGCTGCAGAGACCTCTTTCTGCCAGGACATACAGCATTGATGGTCCAAATGTACCCCGACCACAAAGTGCTCGGCCATCAGTGAATGAAATACCAGAAAGAACTATGTCAGTTAGTGACTTCAATTACTCACGGACTAGCCCTTCGAAGAGATCAAACCCAAGGGTTAGCTCTGAACACTCTTTATTAGATCCTTCTGGAAAAAGTAAAGTCCCTCATGACTGGAGGGAACAGGTGCTGCGACATATTGAGGCTAAAAAGCTAGAAAAGGTAAAAACACTGATTTTAAAACTTTCTATATTTCAACTACCTAGATATGGAATAAGTTAAATATTTTGTGGTTTTAACTGTTTCTAATTACCAGTGAAAATGTACTTCTGATATTACCTTAAAAAGGATAAACGGGCTTGTGTGATGGAGAGAAACTATCTGAGAAACAGTCAAATAGTAGACAGCAAGTGAAGTTTTTCCCCAGAGAAAACGTCCCTCTTGTTTTTACATCATACTTGCCAGCTTAGTCTGATTACTTTAGAATACATTAAATAATGCCACATTGACCTGCTGGATTGCAAGGCCAGCTCTTTTAGGCCAGGTAATTTTTATTGTAGCATTGTATTTGTATTACACTAAAATACTTCATTACACTTCTTGATCTTTCTGTTCTGCCTTTTTTCCCCTATTCTCTTTAAGAACAAGGCAAAGAAAATCAGTAAAATCTTTTTGGAAGTATAGGTCTACAGCTTCAATTGCTGAAGAATTCAAAAACCATGGTTAACATATATTTGCCTCCAAGCCAGTTGTCTTTTGAAGATGGGAATCTAACAGATTGTCGAATGAGTATTTATTGCCGTGAGATGAGAACACTTAAAAGCCTTGTTAATTTCAGTAAATCACAGGACGTTTTGTTATAACAAGAGATGATGAACAGTATTCTTTATGTATTATAAATACTATCAAGAATTTTGAGCTGAAGTGTAGAGCTGAACGATTATATATCTTCAAACAAAGAGTAGAGACTGGAAGAGTTTAATCTATGCTGTCCAACTAAAGCAGTTTTAAGTATCTCTAAATAATGGTTAGAATGTCGCTAGCCTGATCTTGTTTCTTTGGAGGGGTGGTGAGTAAAAGAGCAAAAATACATCTTAATTTTCTTACTTAATGTCTTTGAAAGACCATCGTTAGGTTTCTAATTATTTTTCTAAATACTTCAATATTCCTAATTTGAAATGTAATTGGAGATGATTGGAAAAATTACTTTCAGCTACAGTTTTTTTTCTTTGGAAATACAAGTATTTGGAGGGATGGGTTTGCTTTTGTTTGTTTTAAGTTGCATAAGTTCTGGTGATAAAAAGGGATGGGTTTTGTTTGGTTTTTTTAGAGAAGACTGTATACAACAGCTGCCCCATTCTTTTGAACCGGTTTGAGTCATGACATAAAATGTTTCAAGTATTTACAGTTTTGTGCTGTAGTGTGGGGCCACTTTGTTCCACAGGGTGATTACATACCACACCACGTTCCAGCCCTAATAAAAGGTGCGTTTTCTGATCTTCCATTCTCAAGGAGGCATATGTCAAATCTTAGATAACTAACAACAGAGAAGGAGAAATCCCAGGAATTCCTTAATGCAGAGGGTAACAGAACTTCAGTGGACTACTGATGCAATTTGATTGTAGATTGTTCTTACATTACATCTTACATCTTACATCTACGTATGACATGTGAGGAACTAAGTTTAATACACCAGTATGTCTATTCATGTGCTATAGCAGTGTAGTCACTTTTACTGAAATGAGATGGGTTGCCTGACTTGATTCCCTTTATATCTGTGTATACTTTGTATTATGCTTTATTTTTTATCCTACTAGGATGATAGGGAGTAGCCGCTATTGAGATCGTAGCTGTGCATCTAATTTAATAGATCATAGAAGTCTGTTTTGTATATGCGTGTTTCTTTTGTTATAGCCTTGAATTGTTTTAAAGTGGCTTTAACTTAGCAATCTGAGATTTATTTATGGGTTTAAAAGTGATTGTGTTTATTATTGTCTACTTTGTATTCTTTGGGATATGACTGACTTAAAAAGAAAAATCTCAGCTGTGAAAAATGTAGCTATGATCCTATTTGGCAGCTGGCAAATATGATAATACAGGAATTTGAGGAATTTAATGGATATTTCTTCTTTTAAAATAATGGCTTCAGTATTTTTATTTGTAATTAAAAATTAGCTAGGTTTAAGGGGTTTAATCTATAAGCCAGACTTCTGAAATGATTTCAAGTCTGAAAAAAAATTCAGTAATTACAGAACTCATTTAAGGAACGTGTATTTAAGGATGAAGTTCTATTACAGAGCTCATTTAAGTGACATTTATTGTAAACTGCTTTGACAAAGCTTTCATGGATTTGAAATGACATTTCTTTTTTTTAAAGCATAAGGCAAAGCACTGACAAAAACAGGTATAAAAAATTAAACCTTATGATGACTGTTTTATTCATATCATCTTGCCCGTGGTTATACGCAACAGTATGAGTTAGAGTATTACTTTGATGTGACTCTTCTGGATGTGTTATTGAATTTACTCATGTCTAATATTTGTCATGTGCTTATTAGGAAAGAGGGTGTAGTGGGGTTTTGGGAGTTATTTTTGTTGTGGGGTTGTTTTTTCTTTTTCAAAGGTCCTGAAGTACTTATTCGTATTTTTTTACAAAGTGTAGTAATTGGAGGGGAGGGGTGGGGGTGTGAACCCACCTAAACAGTGTCTGCTTGTTGTACAAACTGGAGAAGCTAATTCTTGGTTTATTTACTAGCCATTTTTGCCTGATCTGGGTAATGGTGGAGAAAGCAACTTTTAAGATTTTGATTTGCACAAGGAGTGATAGAGGATAATTTGAAGTCCAGGATTCATTAACAATGCATTCCCAACCAAGTAACCAGCATTTGTATTCCTTTCACAAGCTGCAAGGGGGCATATGCTGATTGACTAAAACTATACATCTGGTTGAAGGAAGCTGAAAACTGTTCATGGGATCATTTGTAAAAAGTAATTTTGCATATATTCAGGAAACAGTTTGCTTACCTAATGCAAAACGTATTTTATTGTGGGTTAGAGAAAAGATTTGCTTTAAATGCCAAGCTGCTCTCTAGTGGTTATATATGTAAACTGCTGGAAAGCAGTCAGTCAGTTGTGCCCCACCCCCAACCACCTACATTTAGTGCGTGGGTGATTTATCTGCAAGTGTCATATTTCTATGTGCTGAGTAGGCAGAAACAGTTACTGGGCCTGACTCTGTTCTCTCCTTTAATATTTATATTTTCTTTTTTTGTTATGGATCTCTTGGGAGTTCATCAGGTGCGTGTTTGCCTTCAATTATAATTTCATTTGGAATGGAGTCCTCTCTTTTTTATCTACTGTATACTATTCATCTAAAATAGTAGAGTTTTTGGAGAAATGGTCATAAAGCTAGATTCCTGCTTTCTAATTCAGAAATCAGAATAGGTGGGTTTGTTCTCAAAGTTACCAGTGTACAGTGGCTTATTTTAATAAAGTCCAAGTGTTTCAGTTTTGATATAGAATTGCAGTTTTAGTCTAAGTTTTAAAATTTTTCTTAAACTGATTTTTATGCTACATACATAACATGCAAAAATATTTTAACTGATATGGCCTCAAATTTTCTCCAAGTTAAACTTGCTTCAATATATCAAGAAAAGTAACTTCAGTGAGTCTATGCAGACATAAAATTAAATACTTAACTGTTTGTAAGATTTTTTGACACTGATAAATTTCAGGAATGCTATATGTTCAGTGGTTGTTGTTTTCAGATTTTGCTTTTTGTTTTTTTTCTCTGCTTTGAATGGACTACTGAATCATCCATGTGTTATGATATTTTGTGAAGTGCATCACACTTCAAAAAGAATAAAATTCTTGTGCATTTGGTATGCAAATAAAAAGTTTTGACTCTGCACGTTTTACGGCAGTAGAATTTAAATTAGATGTAGTGTTCCCTATGTAAGAATGCGGTCACTTACTGAACATAGATTTGTTTTTAGAGACTCTAATTCATGCCTTTTTTTCCCTTCTTATGATTGAAAAGTAGTTATGTAATGTTTACATTCTTCTTTTTTGGGATAAACTGGTTTCTTGCTAGAAGTCTATCAGATTTGAAACAGAGGTGTTTTTGCTTGTGTGCTTTTTTTCCAAATGGCAGAAAGTATTAATTTTAGGCATTTTAAGGATTCCAGAATAACTTCTTAGATAATGTCTTGGGGGGAGTTGAGGAGCAAAGGGGTTTCTAGACATTTAATACAGCGTCAAAGGATAACTTACGTCCAACTTTAGCTGGGAGTTGATTCTAAGTACTAATAAATAGATAAATAGATAAATAAATAGGCAATAAGTTACCAGTTAAGGCTGCCCCAGGATAAATGCAATGTAGAGTATTATTCCCTGCAGCTACTTGATTTTTATTAGGTCATGGATTGTTGTGACAGGCTCCAGCCAGTCTTAAAATTACAACAGTATTATCCAATAGAAATTCGCCTAGGTAAGTTCTGCTGTTTATTGTCTTGCACCTAAGTAAATGCATTAAGACACTTCAGTACCCATAAAGGCACCCTTTTGAAATGTGAAAATGTTAATTATCTTGTAAACTGCAAAGTGGATAACACATTCTGACTCTTAGCATTCAAAAAGAATGTAAGGTAACCCCAAATTTGTGCTCCTAGCTGCCTGCATCTAAACTGATTCCATTAGAGGCTGATCTTGACTGCAAACCTTCATTTGTATTCTGAATATGATTTTTACTTTGTACGTAGCCATTTTTTCTTGATTTATTGTAGCTTTTAATGTGGGTTTTTCCTGTTTAAATAACTGATTTCTAATAAAATTAGCTTTCTGAAAACATAGTGGAACATGGCATGTGTATTGAATACTGTGTATTAGTCTAGAGTAACTCAAATGAGGTTTCTCAAGCCTTAAATATTTGAATTATCATTTTGCAGGCCATTATGTTCTAAGACAGTGTAGAAAATCACATGGGGATTGGAGTTGTTACTTTGAATTAATGTTCATATTTAATCAAATTTAGTCAATACATTTATTCCATATCTAATTTTTAATAAATCAGAATAAAAATTCAGGGAAGGGGAGAGTTTAATGGCATTTGCATATTCATGTTTCCAAAAGTGTCTTCTCTGGTGCAGCAATCTTCAGGAATCTCAATAGGAAAGGAACAGCCTTCATCACGCTAATACTGCGAAGCAAAGTTAAGAGGAATACTGTTCACACTCCAGATGGCTCAGTTCCTCTCTTCCCATTAAAATAGGTAGAGGAAAACTACTTCCTGAATTTGTCACTAGGAAACTCTTTGTGTTAAGCTAAAACTTCCTTACATTTCCATGTAATTTTAAATAGTATTTGTTGTGTACAGTGTGTGCTTTTAGCTTCCTTATAATTTAGCGTTGAGATGATGTGCCCAGTGTAGCGAAGGAGAAAAATGGTGTTTGCAGTACTTCTCATGGCTTTCCTACATCGATTGAACAATCATTTCTTTGTACTTCAGAAAAAGTGTCTACCAAGAAGATGATTTTATAAACCATTGAATAAAACTATACTAAGCTCACTAAACTGAGTTGACTGAAATACTAATTTCTGATGGACAAGTTCGTGCCTCTACAGACTTTAGGAAAGCTACCTCCTATTGCAGATCTATCTCAGACTGTAAATACGAATCTGCATTTAGATTGGCACTACTTACTGACCCATCTGTTTGGGTTCTTCTAAGAGAAGAGTGAATCTAGTGGATCTAGGGATCTTTATAGTAAGATGGTCTGCTGAAGACATTTTCAGAAGATAACATTCCTTCTATTTTTATCTGTCTTTTTGCCACTTAGAGAAGATAGAGAGGTACAGGACAGTCTGAGAGGAGCTTCAGGTAAGGAGACTTAGGGAGTTTGCTGTACAACTAGGGGACGAAGGCCACCTGGCTAATTACAGAGACTGTTTGAAAAGAGTTGCAAGATGATGCATTGAGGCACCAGGGAGCTAGGGAGTTGCATCTGGGTATTTGGCCCGAAACTTAGAGGACCAGTAAGCTTAGATTGAACATTTAGTGAAGAGTCTTACCCTCCTAAGAGGCAGAAAGCCACTGGAGACTTGTCTAGAAGCTTGAAAAATCCATTGATGAGAGAACAGAGTAGGTGCAGAAGAGGAGCATGAAGAAAGCCCACAATTCCATTGAGTGGAAGGTTATCCAAGAACCTTAGCCATGAAAAGCCAAATATTGTCTGTAAATATGGTTTTCCAAGGGTGTTGCAATGACTGTGCTGTCAGAGTATCTGGGAGTATGAATATGCAGAGGCATATTACTGTGATTATTAAACTAGTTACAGTTTCACAAGAGTAAGCGAATATGAGAGCAACTGTCTGCCTGAGGACTAGTGATTATTTTCAAAATCAGATTAGTGTATGTAGTCAACAGACAAGCACAAAATTTATTTATGTAAGAGTTGTTGAAGTATCTTAGGCAAATGATTGTCTTTTTTTAACTTGGAAAAAACAGAAACTTTATAAAAAAGAAAAGACACTCTATTTACTGCATTTTGATTCTTTGTAGTCTATCTTTCACAGTGACCATGTTTTTTCACGGATCTTTGTCACGTTTTCCAGATGGGTTTGTTTCATTTGTCAAGTGGCATATGGGGGATTTTCCTTCTCTTGTGCAGTTTTTTTTATTGTTTGTTCATACAACTACTGAAGTCCATGATGGCAAGATGGTAACGTCTGCTGCTTGCTTTGTTAACCGTGCCAGTATTGCAGAGGTCAGGTTTCCAAGGTAATGAAGATTAAAACCAAACCACTATCACGTTTGTCCTTGAGGTCATTGACTCGTTACCTGTTTGACACAGGAGTTGACTCCAGGGTTTCATTGAAGCTGCTTTTTAAATGAGACTCATTACATTTGTAAATAAAGTGTTACTGAAATGCATTGCATACCTTGACAGCATTGCAATAGCAAGAAGACCCAGTCAAACAGTCAGATCTCTGTCTCTTGAGTAATTTTGTATTTATGATGTATCAGTAATGAGGGAGGAAGGAATAGACAAAATAATAACTGGTAATTAGATGGTTTTCCAAGGTGTTTATCTTGACTGCCAACTTCCCTTCCTGCAATATATTTACTGTGTTGCAAATTTAATGAAAACATAGAAATTTCGATAAGCTGCGCACCTTTGTTTTTTCAGACACATGAACATTTGAATTACTTTATTTACATGTAATTCTGCATGTTAACAGCTGATTGCATGCAGATTTACAGTAAAAGTTAAATAGGGGTCACTCAGTCATGTTTTATACATCAGAATGATACTGTTCTTGCATGGTTTTTATCTTGCATGACAATGGTGTACGTTTGTATTAGTCTATGTATAACATGTCTTGTGGTTTATGCATGCTGCACTAATATCTGTGTTAAATCTGTCCCCTCTTTATTCAGAGCATGCTGTCTAGGTCCTTTAATTCCAATTATGCTGCAGTTAGCAGCTTTCACTATGGCAGCTCTAGGGATCTGCATGGCAGCCAGGGTAGTGTTGCCTTGAGTGTGGCAGACGGAAGAGGTTCTGGTGTGCACGTTGTTCGAGTGAGTACCTACAGGAGACTATTGCCATATATAGAGGGGGAAAGAATAAAATGTGAGAGGTGTTCTTAAATTGATAGCTATCCTTTTACATGTGAAAAATTCTTTCAATAAAAAGAATACAATTCATGTGCTGGAATTTTCTTATAGGCATTAAATCAAATACTTTGCATTCACTTTATATGCCTTAAACATATTGCAAGGCTTATCAATTTAATGTCATGACATTGAGTTTTCTAATTGCATTTTACAGATGGTTGAACATCTGTAAATCTATCTGGTTTCATTGTACGTATGTAAACAAGAGATTACCATTGTGAATTTAACCTAGGTTACTATCTTACTATGCTTTTTCCTGCTCCAGACAATTTCTGATGGTGTAAAACTGTATTGTAAGATACTTTAGGCATTCAAGAAAATTCATGTTTTAGTTTGTAATAAAATGTGAGCAAATGACTCTTTAACTCTGGCATCCTGAGTATCGATAGTGAGAATGATATAGTCAACAAAAGACTTCCTTTAATCATATGAATCCTTGCATAGGGAGTCCTTTTCTTACCAAGTTATTGGTAATCAAAGACACCTCTGCAATTGCTAGCTAGTTTTTGTAAATATCCATCAGTATTTTATGGGCATGGTGTCTTGGCTAGTAAGGTTTTCTATATAATCAATGTGCTAGCTAACCAAAGAAGATAAAGAATGATAATGCCCTTAAAATATTTTATTCTGGACTTACTTTGAGAATTTTTTTACTCTGAATTAAGTGAAGATGCTTATCTTTACCACTCCATTCTGTTTAAAGCATCCCCAGGCTTCTACTCCAGCAGACCAATGCCAGGATGAAGTATTCATTTCAGGACAACAGAATTACTCATCTGCCACAATTAGTCTCAAAGATGTTCCTCCAGACACAATGAAAAAACTAGCTGTGCAGGTAAGTATCTACAGAACACCATGGATAGGATATATTTTTTATTGTTTGTAAGGATACATTTTTTAATTATTTGTAGAAACATATGCTGGGACTGTTTAATCTATTCTAAAAGATTAGCACTCAAAGTAAGGTTTTGTGTTTCAGATTTGTTCTCAGGAGGTCAGAGCTGATGACTATAAAGAAAGCTAAGTGTACATGATCCAGAAGAGTACTTTTGTGGGTTTTTTCCTGATATTCCTAAAATTAAAAGCAGTCAAGTATGAGAAACATTTAAATAATAAAGGAGGAATTGAGGATTGCTGCTTATAAAATGTATGACATAGCATATTCATGTTTTATTCAGATACCTTTGACAAATGGACAAATGTGCCAGCCTCAAAGACCTCAGGCAAACTACAGCCAAGTCCATCATCTCCCTCCTCAGTCCTCAGTAGCAAGACATCCATCTAGAGAGCAATTAATTGATTATCTGATGTTGAAGGTTGCCCACCAACCTCCCTATAGTCAGTCCCAGTGTTCTCCCAGACAAGGTCATGAATTGGCAAAGCAAGAGGTAAGAATAAAATCTAACCTGACAGTATGACATCTATCTTTCAGTAGTAGTGATTTGTTAGATTGGTTTTGTTTATTACCATTTCTCTGTAGATGATGGCAGAAATCATATAGGAATTTATCTCCAGCAGAAGATGGCACTATCTCAGTGCAGTTCTACTGAAATCACACTTTCCTTCTAGTTTCCATTTCTTTTTACTTTTTATGTGAACATTTCAAGAGAGGAATGTGATAGATTTTTAACAGAACATATCAGAAAATTAGATTTACATCTTCTTACGGAGCTGGAAATTTCTTTTTCAAGTATATTTATTGATCCCCAACTCATTTATCTGGTGACTGAAAAAGACAAAGTAGCAGTACAACTTGTGAGTAATTTGCATCTATTTGTTGTTATCCAGAATGGTTCAAAACCTTCATATGTGGAAATGTGCATGTGTAAACAAAAGCTAGGAGTAAAAAAGTGAGTGCCTGATGTGATAATTACTAGCTTTATGACAACCAGTGTGGCTAAGAAATTCTTATACATCGTAGCGTCAGCCTTCTTTCTGCTCTTGGATGTGATATTGGGGTTTTTTTGGTTTTTGAGGAAAATAGTATTTTCATTCATTCGTACATTTACATTCTGTGCTAGAATGAGAATGTTCATTTATTGAGTAGAATAAGTTTCCTAGTCAACCATTCTCGCAGGAGAAAGGGGAGACAGCATTGGCCTTGTAGAACATAAAGTGAAAGTAGGAACAAGGTTTAATTTTTTTCTTTTTTTTGAATCCATCTAGAGATAGCAAAGAAACGGGAGGAACAAGTCCTTTCATAGGAACGTGCATATTTACTGGGAGCATTAAATTCTTTTGGATAATATCAAAATACCTCTGATTATGGAAACGGTGATTTTGGAGTAGTACTAACTTAAAGTGGAACATGATACTATTGTATTGGAATCTTGTTCTGAATTAATATTATGAGATATAATACTCTCTTGAACTGTGATAAATGCTTTTTGAGATTTTTGTTGTTTTTAAAGCTTTCGTTCACCTGAATTCATTAGTAATAATTTTGTTACAGTAGCTTTGAATGCAGATTTTCAGCCAGTTTATCCAACTTTGGTTGTCTATTTAGATTCGAGTGAGAATTGACAAGGATCCGGAACTTGGATTTAGTATATCAGGAGGAGTTGGTGGTAGAGGGAATCCATTCAGACCTGAAGATGATGTGAGTATTTTATACTAATGCATCTTAAAATCATTCTGATTAATAAACTTTCTAGTGTTTAGTAATGGGAGGAGAAAAAAAAGGTATATATATTCCCGAAACCACTTAACTCCAGGACTGGAGGCATGGACACTGGGGACAAATGATATGGAAAATCAAAGTGGTAGGGAATCACAGTGGTCACAGGACAACACAGAAGATTATTCTAGCTGAGTATTTCTTGCACAGTTCCAGATATCAGTCACATATTTGAGATAGTAAATTAAGGAATTTACAACTAGGAAGTCTCTTAAAAGAGAACATGGTTTAGTTTACAGCCTTATTTCTGGTGGTTGATAATTCATCTTGACATATCCATCTGCCAAATTAAAGAAAGGCAGGACAGAATTTGTCCTTCGGTACTTATTTAAAGGTAATTCTCCTGGATTTAACATCAGAAAAGGAAGGCAGTCACAAAAACCATGAGAGCACTGTAGAGCGATATTGCGTTCTCTTCTACTTAGGATGGAAAATTGAAAAAGATGTTTTGAAATATATCTGTTTAATGCTGTCCTACTATTCATGAAATAAATGGACGATTTTTTTTCCATCTGTTTTTCAAGGGTATATTTGTAACCAGAGTACAACCAGAAGGACCAGCATCTAAGTTGTTACAACCCGGGGATAAAATAATTCAGGTACTGTGGTCATCTAACTAGCCTGTGTAATATAACAGTTCATTTTTAGTTTGCACCATTCTAAAACAGAGTGTTTAATTTTCAGATACATTACCAGTATTTTTTTCAGAAGCATATTTATATTCTGGGATGATGCTCTTAATTTTCTTCCACCTAACATTAGGATGTGTGATATAGGCCAAAGCATTAATCAGTTGTATAATTTTTTTAATTCTGAACATTTTTTATGCTTTTGAAGACAAAAAAGTAGGCCTAATATTGTCATTCAAGAAGGAACGTGAGCATTTCATTAGGCTTTACTATAATTCAGTTATATAACTTGTGGTCATTCCTGTTCAGTGTTCTGAATAATGTGTTGTCTGAACACCAGCAGCTTCCCTTCATCCTTTGAATGAAAGATAAAGCCAAAAAGCACTTAAGAAACTCAACTGAGATAAGTTATTCCAGCTAAAAGATGGCTTGGTTTTGAGCACAGTAAATAATTCTGTGCTTGTTTTTCCTCATTGGAATGAGAAAGGTCCTAGTTCTTTTACTGATGTAGATGACTTTGAGGGATGAGGGTGACCCTCCAAAACACCATACAGAAACAAGATGCACATTAAACCTTGAAAATACCAGTAGTATATTTCTTCCTTATTTATGGAGTGGAACATGTGTGAAAGTGACTTTTGTTTTAATGGTTTATTCCTATCCTTATCCTTATGGAATTTCATTTGTCTTTGCAGCATTTATAATGAAGTTGCCTTTTGTCTTGCTGGCACTGCTTGGGTTTTGCTTTTTCTTAAATGGGGAATTAATAGTTTGAAAAAGAGCTGAAGCAGAAGTTGCATTTGCCTGCTTAGACAATTACGGGCTCTTTCATTTCTCATACCAAAGAATATTTTTTAGTTTAACAGCACATTCTTTATTGATGTCACGACAGTCCCACTCTATCTTATTGCCGCTTAACTAACTGTTGCAGTTCTTGACTGAATATAATCTCTCTCAAAATGATTTTGCTATCCTTGATTTTGCAGTGTTCCCTAATTCTTGCATTAGGCATACGCATTATAATGCATGTCTAATAAAAATATTCTGCATGACCATTGACCAGATAATTGCATGTAGGTCTTAAGATACTAATGTATATTAGGTTAAGGCTGGGACATTCTGTACAGATGGTGATTTGGACAGGTTACTGTCAAGTTTTGCTCTCTAAATAGTCCGTACATAAATCTTTCTCTGCAACCCTAGATAGATTTAAAAACAACTGCCTTTACAATGAAGGATTCAGCTGGTAGCAACAGCAAGCATTCAGTGGTGAGATAAGTAACAACAACTCCAAAACTACACAGCTGAGGCACAGAGCACATGACCAGTTCTATCACCACATAAAAGGCAGTAGCTCAGGGAGAAAGGTGGGAGGCAGAGGTAGAAAAGATAACAGTTTAAGCTGGACAAGTCTCTCGTGCTGCAAGACTCCACCATCCCGGCTGAATATGAATTTGAAGTAGTACACCCTGAGAGGTTGAACCATAGCCACATTTTCCCTATCTTGTTTGTAGACCACTTTGTTCTGCCTGTGTTTGCCAAGCCAAACCGGTCCCAAGAATGATAATATTAACAGTCTTGGGAAAATTTAGGGTTGGCAGGACATCAGGAGGTCTCACACCCTGAAATGACTCTAAATGCCATTAATAATTTTTGTTAAAGGCTTCAATAGTTTGAATTTATCATGAATGCCATTTCTGATATTCCTAATATTTAAACTAGGATATATCATTTGTGCTGTGTTTGCTTTTCTTTGGCTTGACTATATTAACGCTGATGTCTTATTAGATGTCCGACATTAATAGTTTAATGTTAAGTTTTGTCTTTTGGATATTTGCAATGCCTGTGGGGCAAAATTCCTCCAAGGATAATACAGAGTAGTTTGATTTTTTTGTAGCATACAGGTACATGTTCAACTCACATCAATATGATCTAAAAATCTGCAGTGGTTTATTGTCTGCATTCATATAGCATTTGGTTATTTTAATCTTTAAAGCTGATATAAACTAACATGAAAGGGGATGTCTTTTACCAACATGGCATTTGAGGCTGTCATTTTCAATATGAGACTGTTATTTTCAATTTTAAATGTTTCTTTTCTAGGCTAATGGATACAGCTTTATCAATATTGACCACGGACAAGCAGTATCTTTGCTGAAGACTTTTCAGAATGCAGTGGAACTCGTCATTGTGAGAGAAATTTCTTCATAAATACTGTGGATTGTGGTGAAAAGCCAGCAGGATTCATTAAAGGACTTATGGGAAACTGAATATTTTGCCTATTTTTTTACATGAAAGGAACTTGAAAAGAACTATGATCAAAATTTGTACAGGAAATACTGAACTTGTGGTCAAAGGGGAGAAAAACCACTGTATAGAACATACAGTAAATCATTTTCGAAATGCATATGGTGAATAAATTAGGTTTTAAGCATTAGAGCAATCTAAGGATCACTCCTTCAAGAACAAACCTGTGTTGTTTTTTGTACAGATGGTAGGTTTATTTTTGGATAATTCATACATGTTACTAAACTTTGTGCAAGGCTTTACAAAGCCTCAGCTGTAGCCAATGGACAGATGGCAGGGCTGTCTGTCCTGTAGCTGTTTATTGCCTTTATTTTTATTCACCAGATATTAATGTGTTATGCTGAAACCACTTCTGTAGATATGGATTGGGGATATAAAACGTTGGCTTTGCTATGTGCACATTGTATAGATGAATGGGTAGATGGAAGGTGGTGCTGGTTGGACAGAACAAAGGTCAGGCAAAACAACTATCTGCTATCAAAATCTGGAATTAGGAAAGAAGAACAAGTGTTTCGTTACGGAGTGTACGTCTACCAATAGAAAATGCAATAAAAGCTTATGGTGTTTTTTGGAAGACTGTAACTACAATTTTGTGATATTCTGCAGGATTTGTTCTTAATGTAGTCATTGAATATTCATTTGCCAGATGTGATTCATGTTTAGTTCGGTTTTCTTGCATACATAATTTTTTAAACTGTACTGTGGAAATGTGCCCAGAGGTTTTTCTCTGCCGTGAGAATACCCAGTTTTGTGTGAACGGTGATACTTTAATCTTTTTAAATGTATTCCATTTTAACCTTACAAAATTTAAAAATGAAACGGAAATGGCCAGTTTTTAAGGTTGTTGCCTGTAATATGTATTTAAACACACGCAAAGTAAATGATGCAAGGAGGATTATGAAAGGCATCTCGATTTTGTTTGGCCTTGGCATTGCCTTGTTAATCAAAAAGGAAACCATACGCATGGAGCTAGGTAACCAAAGC
This sequence comes from Dromococcyx pavoninus, assembly GCA_033558185.1. Taxonomy (NCBI): domain Eukaryota; kingdom Metazoa; phylum Chordata; class Aves; order Cuculiformes; family Neomorphidae; genus Dromococcyx; species Dromococcyx pavoninus. The sequence continues at coordinate 1,026,493 of JAUMJL010001132.1, read as the reverse complement.
AAGTTTGTGAAACTTTTAGCAGTGATGGAGAGTTGCTATGGTGAGCTGGAGAGCAAAGGGAGGGTGTACTTGCAACCCACCAGTTGGTAATGATGTTTCTCAAAGGGCTGTTCCTACAGGTAACAATAAATGTGAACTAGATACTTCAGAGTCATTAAAGGGTTTCTAACTATATTGATGTAACAGTGATTTACCACAGGCTGCCTTTGTTCCTTATTACTGTGTAAAATATTCAGTTAGCGCTTCTATTAATTTTGTTTACAAGAAACATTAAGTTTATTTTTCTCTTCCTCCTTTGTAATTGAATAGAGACTGTGTAATCTGCAGTGATAATTCATACACGGTTGTTATGGACCAGGGAAAAGTGCCATAGAAGACCAATAACTGTTTTTTAATCAGGGCTAGTGATTAGCCTGTCATCAGAGCAATATTCAGTTATTGCAGTTCATTTTTCAATTACATGTTAGTTTGTAGTTTGAGACAGGTATCAGTTGCTTTTTTTTCAACCCTTTTAATAAAGCTTTTAATAAAGCTAGCAAAAATACCAGCCTCCTTTAGTTTTGGGACAATGAGCTGTAAGAGGGAAGAATTATACGTAGCTAGTGGTAACAAACAGGCAGTACTTCTTAAATAAGTGAACTCCAATATTATTGCACTTCTTTCAAAGATGTTAACTATTGCTTATTGTACTGTGTATAGGTCTAATAATGTTAATTGAAACCCTTTAACTACTCTTTGTATAGTTTTAATTCTTTTTAGTTGATTTTCAGTAATATTTACATAGCAAATGATTTTTTTGATATATTAGCAGAAATTTGCTGTATTTTGATAAAATTCACCTATTTTCTCTGTGATGTTAATCTTCAAAGAAAAGAACGAGAAACATAGTTATATAATGGCTGGCTTCAGTGTTCCGCTTCCAGTATGTGTTTTGTTGTTGCTTAGTTTTTATTTTTTTATTGAAAATGCAAAATTTCACATCATGTGTTCATTACTTTTAATCATGTTATTATTTTGCACACTGCCTTTCAATGGGGATGAATACGGACAAGTCCTAAATTACCTTAGTCTTCTACATAATATGTATCTTCGGGAAGGGAAGAGTTCAAAAAGCAGAACTGATTCTTTACTGATCTTGGACTGACTTTGTATACATTTTGCAGTACATTTAAATATATCACTGAGGAATTCTACTGTATTGTGTTTTGCTTTTATGGTAACAGAAGTTTTAAACTTTGTGTCACTTAATTTTCAGATTTATGTATCATGGGAAATTACTACCAAAAATTGTTTGACTATGGTAGAACTATAGAAGTAGACGTTTATAGCAAGAGGTTTAGTACTTCTTGTGGAAATACTTGGCCAAAGCTTGTCTTCAGTAAATTAGAAAATTAACCATCTAATAAAATATGGATTATGCTGATTTTACTAAGTAAATGTTGGAGTTTTCAGTGGACTGAAATGTGTTTGTTCCTTCTGTGTGTGTGTGTGTGTGTAAAGATAAACACATGTCAAACTAGGTAAGTTTTCAGAGAGTGGGAGAAAAATGTCTCCTGAACTAGTTCAGCCCAGATTCAGCAGGAGGAGAGACTACATCAGCACTTTCCATTTCAAGCGCGTCTTAAAACCACAGTTTGAACAGAATAAACCCTTAAGCAGCCTAAGTTACTCAGCATGGTAATGAGTCAACGCGAACTCTGTTAATTCTTTCTGTTCTTAATAGTTCATTAAAGAATCAGTTCAACTGATGTAATGAAAAGATGGAAGTCTCCCACATATTTATTATGTAAATATTTTTAGTTTCTTTTTTTGACTGGAGATAACAAAATGTGTATATACTTGAAAGCATTCTATAAACACCAACAGCAATAAACAACACACAGAATCAAACCTTTATGATTATTTTGGGTTTGTTTAGAAATATTCCCTTGTCAACAGCTATGAATTGTTTTTATTGATCGACATTTATTCAACATTCCAAATTTTTGTATATAATTAGACTGTTTCTGAGGTAAGACATTGAGAACAGATAATAAACTAATGCTCTTTAAAGCTGTGTGCAATTGACTTTTTTAAATGGTAGGCAGTGCTCCATATCACCATTTTATTCTTTTGTAGTTTCTGTAGAACGTAGTGTTCTGTTGATAAATGAAGTATGACACAACAAAAACCCCAGGACTGTGTCTGTATTTCTTTATTTAAGAAATTAATAAAATCAACTACTACTACTACCTTTGAAACAGTTCCCTTCCAAGTTGACACACAGCTGCATAGGATGTTGCCAAAGCTCAAAGCAGTTCTGATCATTTTCTGAAAGACTGTTGAGGGTCTCTGTCATCGTTGCTTTCACATTTTCTATCAACAAACTATAGGGTTAATTTTGGATTTTTTGTGTCGGACCTTTTACATTAGTAAATCTTATTTGTGTTTCTGGCTCTGCATCTCAGTGCCCTCTAGGTGATTTCATGCAAGATTGGATTATTCACAATAAAGTACTTTTGAGAACAGCCGCTTCCTGCAGTGAAAATGGGTAGGGCAGCCGGTGGCTTCTCTCCTAGAGATGTATGTTTTTTATCTGATGCAAACTAAGTAGTTTCAATAGCAGGAAGCAGTGACTAAGTCAAGGAGCAGATCTTAGATTGAGTGTCTTGAGAGTGTTCTAGTGAGATGCACAGGGTTATGTGGTAAACAAAGTGAAGAGCCAGGCATAGAATATCCCAGGAGACGTAAATGCAGGTTTACATCCTGTTTGCTTGGAAGTCATCTGACAATGTAAGTAGCACAAACTGTTTAATCATTTTTCCTTGTATACATGGATCTGGCATATTGATATCACTACTTGACTTCATACTTACGATCAGTTTTCTGTGTAGACTAACTGCAACAGGTTACAGCCCTGATCCCTCCTTATTTAAGGTTTTTTTTGTATTTACTCCCCACTTGGACATGGGGGGATTGCCCCTTCATTTTTTCCTTGTGAGCTCTCTCTTTCAAGACATTTTTGTAGTCTTTTCTGCAGCAGATCTGAAATTTATTCTTCTGTGTTTCACACGTGTTATTTGTTAGCTATGCCTCACTTCTGTGCAACTGAGCCTTTGGTCTCCAACTTTTTTTTCATAACAGTTTGCTTTTTCATCAGACACCTGAGAACGCTGGGTCCAACTTGTGCTTTTTTGACCAAAGGCACTTTTTTTTCCAGAGAGAAAGTGTATTTTTTAATATGTTATTTCTTGTTGCCTCATTCAATTTTGGAATTTGTCCAGAAGATTCTGCTGCAGCATCTATAAGATTGCCTTGGAACTGGGGTTCCACCACTCCAAATGTTACAACTGCACTATGAAATTGTCCCTGTCTGAGAGAGTTGCTATAGGAAAAACTAAAGTAGCCAAAATGAGATGTGACAATTTGTATTTAAGCAGGAAAAAAAATTAGACCTAGTGATTGTCAGTTCAATGCCTTGTTTAGGCAATATGCCACCTGGTCCTGCAGCATTGAGGAATTGTTGGCTGAAGTGTTTAAAATATGGCTAGAAATTGTTCATTTGCCATAGCGTCTGAGTCCATCTTGGCCAAGTTTTACATGATGCTGTGATTTTTCACAATCTGTATAATTGGAGACATAGTTTGTCATAAATAAGGGCACTATTGCAAAACGTTTTCTCTCTGGCATGTATTAGAAAACAAAACAAAAAATTAAACAACAGAAGAAATATCTTCTCTAAATTTTTATTCAATTTGTGCTACTCAGTTCAGTACAGGTGATTTTAGGAACATTTTTTCAAGTTACAGTATCAAATAATCTCTCCTACCATCGAGAATGTCTTTCCCAGAGGCCCACATGGATTTTTGAGTGCCTCAAAGTGTATCACTGGTTCTTAATGGTCTTACATAGAAAAGTAAAGAACTACTGATGCACTCTGCATAGTTTTCTTTAAAAAAGATAGACAGAACGGCATGTGCTCCCTAAAAACAAATGTTGGAACGTTTGTTCCATCAGAACAAGTATACTTTCTGAAATAAAACTTTCCTCTTATTAAGAAAACTACAATTGTTGTTTGGGTCAGAGGCATCCTCATGAACAGCTGATACTGCCTGTTAAAAAAGCCTGTCATTAGTTACAGGTTTTGGATCTTTCTTTGGAAAAGTGAATCTCAGAACCTGTTCTGTAAGATGAAAAAAACAAAGACAACTCATGATTGCAGTTAGTGATCTAGTTTAGATAGCCCAAAGTAAATAACTGCTGTCTTTATTCCTTTATTGTTCTTTAAGTTTGGATCTAGAGTTCTTTGTTCCTTGAATACTTTTTCTGCAAGCATTGCTCTACCTGTGACAGGAGTGCATCAAGTAATGCTGTCCTCAAGTGCTCTGTGTCATGGGAGAATCTCAGATCACCCAAGTGTTCTGTTCCTGGGGTTTTCAGGGTCTTTTCCTGAGAGGATAAACCTGTCTGTAAGTTTCTGAACTGCCTTCAACACAAGACAAAAATACAACTCTGAGAAATTGGGTAATGCCAAATGAAGGTCTGCCTTACAACTTGGATTTGAAAGTAAACATCCAAAAAGAAAACTTTACATTATGCTATGGTAGATGATTTTGGAAAACCTGGGTTTGTCTTTACCTGCTCCACAGAATTGTACCTTAAGTGACATCTTGTGTACAAGTATTCTCACTACGTTTGAGAAATTTTAGGAGTATGTTCACGTTTGTCAGGAATAAACTTAATGTGCTGTTACACCAAGGCATGGAAGTGTAATTAGCACAGCTGAAGTCTACCTGTGAGGTGGTTGCTTTTTGGCTTGGGAACCTGCTTTTTTAATTCATCCTCAACAAGTAAGCAATAGAATGCATGATTTAATTTTCTGTGACATGACTCCATCTGATTCTTCTTACAATTAAGATTACGAAGACTAAAGAATGAACTACTGATGATTGTTGGCAGGGAGAGGAAGCTTTTGTAATGATGAGCTATGAAAAAAAGCCACTGCAAACTATTAAAAATTAGTTTCATATCATATTTCACATCATGTCTCTGTAGGTTTGGGGTTTTTTTGAGGAATTGGGCTTTCCACAGCTATCCATGCCATTCATTCAGTAGCCAAGGCTTTCATGTTACATATAGGAGGTAGACACACAGATTCTATACAAATGTGTTCCAGTAATGAAAATTATTTCTAATTTCTAGACTTGACACATTTTTGAAAGTGGCATATAGGGATGATATAATTAACTATGTGAATCAAGAGTTACTACATTCCCACACCCAATTTGTGAGGTGGATCCTGTATCTCCAAGCAGACATTGATCCTCAAGGAGCATGATAGAAACCAAAACTGTTGCTGACGCCACCTGTGTAACCAACAGTTGATGCTCAGTATGAGGCCTCCTCATGCGAAGAATTGAGGAGCAAGGTACCTGTAAGCCTGTGCCCCTGACTATCCCTCCCAAAGACTGGCGGTGACAGATCCTCTCCTGGATTGCCCTGGATGATTCACTGCTGCCTACATTGGACAACAGCAGGGGGTCATAGCATGCTGGATCTGGGTACCCCAGCCAGCAGCAAACTTTTGTAGCTAGTGGGTTAGGTGAGCAGGGTCCCTCTGTGCCCTGCAGTAGATTCACCTATTACATTACCAACAGCTTCTTCCAAGTGGTCTGGTGTGGCTCAGTGTCAGTCTGTCCAGATGTTTTGTTTGAAAGTACTTTCAGCTTTGAGAGCAGTGAACCTCAGGTGGAGCCTTACACATGGTGCCAGAAGACACCAGCTTCCAGCCCTTGCCTTCCACTGATACTCCACTTACAGCTCTGCTAGTGCCAAGCTCTGCTGGGGTTTGCACTGTGGTGGTGGTCCAGGGCCCTTGAAGCTGTAGGGTTTGTGAGGAGATCCTGACTCTCTCCAATGCTGCCTGCTGACTTCCATAACTCTTCTGCTTCATAGCAGAGTTCTCCAACAGCAGTGTACCTCTTGCAGGAAAGGTGCAGGAGCGGCCCTAGGCAATCCCTCTGATCCACCATGCTCTGACACAGGCCTCTTCCCAGCACCAGCTAAAAGGGTGGGAGCATCGCACTCCTGAAGGAGGGGCAGCTACAGCTAAGGCCCCAGGCACCTTGCACCAAAAGCTGGTTACTGTGGTCGCTAGAAGCTGCAGAGCTTCCCCAGGCCCCCAGCCCTGTGGCTTCCCTTGCCTTGTACCTGGCAGCAGCAGGTATCCTCAAGTTTCTTGGGCGCCCCTCTTTCACTGCTTTCTAAGAGACACTTTTCAAGTAGTAAAGCATCACCGCTTTTTGCAGTCCAGCCCTCTGCCTTCTTGAGTTTCCTTCTCCTGATATTGTCTGCAAGAACACGAGTTGCATTTCCATACTCCAGTTTAAAATATCACTTTGTATTAAAGATAAGAATTACAGGGAAAAAAAGCAAATTATTCAGCCTAAAGGAACAGAGAATATGAAATAAGCATCACAACCTACATATTTTTGACTGCTTTAAGCCAGTCTCATTTATATGAATATCTTAACAAAATTTTTGAGATCTAATAAGAAGGTGGAAGAGAACAAGTATGTGGTGACTGAGATGGCAAGGGTCCCAAGAAGGTTCCTGATAGAAGGTCATCGTACTGAAATGACGTAGCTTTTCCACATGGACTGAATTGCTGAACATCAGGAATTAAACTTCTGATGACAGTAGCCTGAAACATCTGCTTTTGCAGCTGCATAACACAAAGGGGAATTTGCCTCTGCACTGCATACATTTCATAAGGTATGGCTGGACACTGCAAATTGCTGAGATGAGTTTCAATATTGCCCAAATTAATGACAAAACTGTGACAGAATCAACCAGATGCTCTACAGAGAAATTCTCATTCAATGCTGATGTTGATGATTTGTGAAGGAAACTTTGGAGAAGAAAAAAGCAACAAATTAACAAAAAAGGGAGAAAGCTTTCTATTGAACTATAAGTATGCACTGGAAAAATACATGATTTGAAAGTATTTTGCCAAGGCTCCTAATATCACAACATGTTAGCATCTTTGATTGACTTTTGACTGCAACAGCTTCCACTCACAATAGAATAATCAACAACTGGTTTTGAATATGGAGAAGGTATTTTTGCTGAGAATGTTCCTGTCAGAAGTACTTCAGATGAAAGCCATGGCTCCTCTTCTGAGAAAGTGAAGCTTACTAATAAATATTGAAATAGATAACAGCTGGTTAACTGACATAATACTAAGTCCTGGGAAAAATTAAATAATCATGTAAAATTGTCTCGTTTGCTAACTGAAAAGAGAAATGACTGATGAGGGTGGAGTTGATGCTTGCAAGGATTAGAAAACATATCGGAAAATGTCCAAACAATTTTTTTCTGCATTATTTTAATTAAAACATGCTATGAAAATACACTTGTGATTTAAACAATGGGACTGACTGCAGTAAGGATCACTTGGGACTTTTTAACCATAGTTTGTAGTAATTCAAGTATAGCATTAATCATGATGTGTTTATATTTTAAGACATCTTATGATACCAAAACATCTGAAGATACTGAAAAGAATTTTCAGCATTAGTACTTACTGAACTTGATTTATTTTGCAATGATGTCTATTTATGCCACTTTCAAATAAATGTTATAAATAAAATGTTGTTTATTTGCACTGAATTATACTTCGATATGTTTTCAAACGTCACAGTTATAAAGCTTCTAGTCCTTTTACTGTCAGTGGAAGCCTATATTCTTGATGTCACGGAAGGAGGCTGAGAACTATAAGTACTGGGAAAGGGTGACTGTGACCAGATCTCCTCATCTTGTCATGCAGCAGAACATAAACAACTAAATTTTTAAGTGGGCAAGTTACCATTATTCATATTTTTTCTGTGCCTCAGATAAGAAGAATTTAGTTGACTGGTATAAGCAAAACTGGTATTATTTTTCTAACTGAAAGCAAAATAAATATTAATTGAAATTCAGCATGTGAGAGGAAATTCAAACAGGAAATTCTAGATACTGTGACAGTATCTAGATTATCAATAATTCAAAACAATATCCCCAAACTGAATACTTCCGATTGTGATTTTTTTCAGTTCCAGGTGATATTATCCAGCTGAAGATGATACTCTACTGCTGTGAATGAGTTTTTAGATAAAAATGTACCTTATAGTGTTCAATGGCAAGGTCACCCTATTACTTACTACATGGAGGAAACATACAGAGGAAGAATCTGGGTAGAATTGATTTGGACTGATTTACACAGGGTCTGGGGATGCAAAAAGGTAAGGGAGATCCTCCCGTTGAGTCACTACGTTCAGACTTCTCAGAGAGGAATCTAGGTGTGGCTGGATTTAATCCTAGTACCAGACTTAGTCAACAGTTTATGGCTAAGGGATTCAGAGGGTAAGAATTATATGTGTTTATATCTAAAAGATTATATGTGCACACCTGCTTCTCTTATGTCACTTGGCTAAGATTTTCAAAGCTTCATTATGCTTCCCCACCTTTCCATCTAGGCGTCCAGCATCAGCTCACTTCAAATCCGAGGTTCTGTGAACCAGACTCTCGGGCAATGGATTTTATAAAACAAATGATATAATAGCACAGTACAGCAGCATGGTCAGCTCTGGAGAGAGGGCTGACACAAGCAATGAAATATCTGGGTATTTATACCCTTACAGACTACTTACCTGTCCCCCTCATGCCATGGTTCCATCTAGTAGCAATGTTTAGGTCTGGGATTTCTTGTTGCTTGTTGGATTTCTTTGCTATCTTTCAGACAGGTGGCTTATTTTATCTCGGTGCAGCTGCTGCAGCTGATGGTCTGTGTCCTTGAAGCCTCTGTATCCTCTGGTTTGTTGACTCTGGAGGCCTTGACTTGGATAAATAGGTTGTACATGTTCAGAAAGATCGAAGTTGAAATTTACAGCTTGCAGCCTAATGCGAATGCTTCAGCAAGTCTGGCTGCTCATGCTAAGGTAAGCAAACAACATGTTAATCACACAATATTACAACTCTAACTAATTTATTCTATTTAAAATTTACTCACTTAAGGTAAACAACTAATCTCTGCTAAAGAGGGGAATTGGTGTGCAGTCCAGCAGCTGTCCAAGGAGGAATCAAATGGGGTTCACCAGCGATCTGCTATTGCTCAAAGATCTCGTTGCTTTGAGGAGCACCCTTGTGAGGTGTCCCTGCACAAGGGGAGGTCATCGCCATGCAACCACTCTGCCCAGCAGGGAAAGCTCAGAGAAGGGTGGCTTAACTCCCCATATTAACGGGATTAAGCAGTTGGCTCATAGTCAAATTGCGTACAATAGAACTATGCACGAGGCTTCTTATAACTTCAGCTTTCCAGTGCTCAATGTGTCACTCTGCTCCTCATGGGTTTCCTGGAGCAGTTCTTGGCCCAGCCATGGCTCAGGCCTTTGCCTCCTCTGGAGCAGGAACCACACTGCTGCTGGTTTGGCTAAGGAGGGGTCCAGTGCTTCCATCCCATCTAAGAACTCCAGTTTATCAAACCAATATGTATGATGACAGTAATTCAGCTATTGCACACCCACACACTCCCCATATACAATGGGTAGACTGGGACTGTGTTTGCACACCAGAGCTGGACACTAAAATAGAAAGGGCCATTTGGGCAGTTTCTCCAATATATGTGAATACTTGCCTTTAGAGGACTGAAACTTTCATATCCTAAATATATTTAAACTTCTTGCCCTGCTTCTAAAATTTTAGCTGGGAGGCAGAAGAAATTCTTCCCAATGGATACCAGAACTTTCTATCCAACTCCTTTGAAGTATCTTTTCTTGTAGATATTTCTGAGATTTAAAAACATCTTCCCTTTAGACAGAGTTCCATGCTGTCACTCACAGCAGGATGAACCTCACAGCAAAGGAAAAGGAGGATTTTTTTTTTCCAGAAATAGCAGGAACCTGCCTGAACAGTTCCAATAGCATATCCTGCCAGAAAAATAGCAAGCATCAGATCTCTTACATTAAAAAAAGGCAGCTGAATTTTAACATTTCTTGTCCTTCTCCTACACGCACCTATTCAGCCATGCTGATTTTAAAAGTATATCATAAATCTTTTAATTTAATATAAACTTACAAATTAATATGTAGAATTTTAAACAGTTTAAAAGGGATTTTTTTAAACTCCTTTTTAAGAAAAGATGCTTCTGTAATCTAAGGAGTGTTGCCTGGAAAATGCATACTCAATTTCATGAGTGGCTTAAGAAATTCCGCCGTGAAATGATAAGCAGATGCAGAATCTGTTTTCATATCTATCTCATTCACTTTGGTGCTTTTTCCCAATCTGTAAGTGGTGGTGATAATCTTCCTTTGTTAATATGTGCTTGGATATTTACAGATAAAAAATAATATCTAGATACTATTGGTTCTCAGCGAAGTTCCTCACCTTATTTCGGAGTAAGTTTAAAAATAATTGGAAGCCAAGTGAAGTTACTCCATCTTAGATTTAAGCAATTTTATGGGGAGAAGGGGAACCTCATTATAAAACACACTCTTGTAGCTGCTAATATGTCTCTTAAAACTAATACTGCTATGTTAGATACAGGAATCCTTAAATTTTTCATGAGTTTGCCATAAAACAGATAAAAAGCAGGTGCAGAAATCTTGCAGCTGTTTCAGTTTACCAACGATGGTGTATACAGATGACTGCCATCCAGAGGAAGGAAGTTTGAAAGGGTTTCATCTGCTTACATTGATCACACAGAGTTCATTTCTGAATCTCAATAAAGACAGGGTTGTAAGATTAGAGATTAATCTTCATCTGGGAAAAATAACTAATACTGAAGAAATTTTATGCTACAAAAATATTGTTACAGTTTTTCTTGATAGTGATTTAAAATTGGTCTCAGTAAAAAACAGGTCTTGTTATATGCATTTTAAATAATTTTTGAGGTTACAAATATGGTGGATTAGGGATTGCTTCACAGAATTAAGAATTTTTTCCTATAAGATGTTTTCTTCTACTACACAACAATCTTCTTTAAAAAAAAAAAAATTTAAACCCCAGATGTACTAAGGCATACACAAAAAAAGAGAGCAGTTACCTGATAAACCAGGGTGGTATAATGATAGAAAGGGGGTGAAAGCAATTTCTAGCATTTGGGAAGAACTATGGATTTTTCAGAGCAGAATGAAGTCTATTGCCTGTGAAATGCTATAAAGTCAACATTTTTTGATTTGTCTGTATTTGAAAGTTGGCTCAAGTTAAAATGAGGTGTGGATCTGAATTGCCCTAGAGGTTTCAAAAATACTACTTACACATACAGTTTTATTACAAAATACAATGTGCTGAAATAACTGTAGATGTAGGCAAAACATACACTCTTGTTTTCATGTTAACTACTCTGATGAGAAACAGTTCATACTATCAGAACTGATATTCTGGCCACAAGCAGAACTTGGCAAGCATCTTTGTGTGAATTTATACGCTGCGTGAAATTGATTGATAGCAAGAGGCAGCAAAACATCCCAACCTCGAGCATGTGTCCGGGCAAAAACTGAGAAAGTAAGAGTATTATCAGCAGTCAATCTGAACAGGCAGTCTACTGTGAGTAGTAGGAGGAGGCCTCTTGATTATGCCTCTTGATTAATTCACAAGAGAAAGAATATTTGTGTTGTAAAAGACACAGTTGTGTCCTGTGTTCTGAATCACCTGTCTATGTGAAACATTGGAATTTTGGTTGCATGATAAGGCAAAGGGTATAAAGTTATTGTGAATCAAAACAAACTTATGTGACAAAAGCTACACAAATATACTGGCTTTTGCTGGCATTCTAGTATTGCTTGTCAAAGAACATTCAGAAGAAAAACACTTTATTTGTATCTCTTCACGAGACTGATACGCATCTATTTTAATCCCTCATATAGTGGAAGATTAAGTCAAACATACAATTCACCATCTCAAACAACCAAAAATTACTATACTGAACACAGTTCGAATGCTTTAATGAGAACCAAAGGTGCCAACTATGGTTAAACGACCCAGACTTTAAAACATACTTGCACCATTTACTCAAATTTTTCTCAAAGCTTCAATAAGATATCAAAAGTTCCCTAAATTCAAACTGTGCTATACAAAGATTATTTTCATCTTTGGGCATTTTTCCCCCTAAAGACTGCTAGTTTTGAGTTCAGTGACTGAAAAAAAGGGAACAGAGTGTGTTGTTTAGCATCCTGCAAATGTATTAATGCAAGCTGATATGCAAATAACCTACACTGAAACATCTAGTAATCTGACAATCAAACTCTGATATGAGAAATGCCCACTGAAAGGAGTATCAGTCACACTGCCAGCCAATGACCGCATGGGCAGTTCCTTACTGAACAATGTACCTATCAGTCAGTCTTTGTTTAATCGAGTGTTGAGTATGTCAGGTGAATAACAGGTGCTACAACAACACACAGAGAATAATTGGTGATTGAGCAAAATGTTAAGGCACGTGGGAAAAGCGAATACTCTGACAGGTATAAACCCCCGAGAGTAGCTGGTCTTCCTGACAGTGATGCAGATTCATTGGGATTTTCATTTATGCACAGAAAGTTTCTCAGGTAAAGAGTTTTGTAGACTGTCTTAATAGTTATGTCGGCAATAATACGCTCAATGTTCTATGTGCTGCTGGGCCAGTATGAAGTATTACTTCATACAATCTACTGAGCAACTCCAAGAAATGTTTGCTACAACCCTAACTGGGAAACTGGCAGCTAGAGTTGCCTTGCAGAAATTAACCACATCTCAGTAGAAGTCAAGCATTATTCATTTCTTTTATTAGGAGAACATTTGAATTAGCAACATTAATCTCACTTCTTGATCACATTCCTTCTAAACCTGTTTGGTACAGTTTTAATTGAGCACAGCATTGTTGTTCTTTCTAATCAACAGATTTGGCAATAACAGTAAGAATTAAAGTCTGTTGGATTCTCTTTCCTTGAAGAAGATATATTGTTATGGAAAAGATCAGTGAAGTAGTTCAAACATCTAGTAATATATGTAAAAAGTAATCAAAGAACAAACCATTCCACCAACTGTAATTAGTGGATCTCCACTGAATACAGACATTCTGAGCAAGGTAGCAGTGAAATGACACTTTTAATGGGTATTTCCTGACATCACTAAAGAGCATCTCCATTATAAAAAGTTACCAAAATGTATTCTTCCAAGCTTCTTATCAATAAAGAATGATTGAATAAATGAACTGAATTCAGGAAAGCACTTTTAATTCTCATAGATTCATGGAGTTCCTGAAGCTGGAAGGGCCCTCTGGGGATCAGCCAGTCCAACCCTACCCTCCCTACAACAAGGCCAACTAGAGCAGGTGACTCAAGCCAGGTTTTGAGTATCTCCAAGAACAGAGCTTCCACAACTACTCTGGGCAGTTCTAGCAGTCAACCATCCTCGTAGGAAAAAAAAGCTATTTTTTATGATTAATGAAATCTTCTGTATTTCAGTTTGTGTCCATTGCCTTTTGGACACCACTGAGAAGAGTCTGGTTATCTCGTTTACACTCTCCCTTCTGTTACTTATTCATATTGATAAGGAACCTCCTGAGCTGGGAAGCCCAGCACTGGGCACAGCATTCCAGATGTGGCCTCACCCCTGCTGAGTAGAGGGCAACAATCACCTTCCTCAGCCTGCTGGCGATGCTCTTGTTAGTGCAGCCTAGGGAGCTGTTGGCCTTCTTTCCAACAAGGATGCATAGCTTGCTCCCATCAAACTTTTTAAACAGGATCCCTAGGTCCTTTTCTGTCAGCCAACTTTCCAGCCAGTTGGCTCCATCACGTACTGGTACATGAGATTATCACAGTATCACACTATCACAGTATCACACTATCACAGAATCACAAGGTTGGAAAAACCTTTGAGATCACTGAGTCCAATCTATGACCCAACTCCAACACCTACTCGTCGTCTAAACCATGGCACTAAGCGCCTCATCCAATTTGTTTTTAAACACCCCTAGGGACGATGACTACACCACTTCCCTGGCATCACATTCCAATGGCCAATCACCCTTTCAGCGAAGAATTTTTTCCTAATATCAAGTGCAAACCTCCCCTGATGAAGCTTCAGACCATGTCCTCTTGTAGTGTCACTGGTCGCCTGAGAGAAGAGACCAACCCCTGCCTGCCTACAACCTCCTTTTAGGTAGTTATAGAGAATAATAAGGTCTCCCCTGAACCTCCTCCAGGCTAAACAACCCCAACTCCCTCAGCCACTCTTCATAGGGCTTGTGCTTCAGCCCCTTCACCATCTTCGTTGCTCTCCTCTGGACACACTCCAGCTTCTCGACATCTCTCTTAAACTGAGGGGCCCAGAACCAAATACAGTACTCAAGGTGCAGCCTAACCAGTGCCGAGTATTATCCTGGCCCAGGGGAAACACTTTGCCTTTCCCTTTGCTCAACAGCATGAGATGCCTGTCAGCCCATTTCTCCATTTTTTTCAGTCCCTCCAAATGGCAGCACATACACTCTAATGTTTCAGCTGCTCCTCTGAATTCTGTATCATCTCCAAACCTGCTGAGGTCACACTGTATCCTGCCGTCCATATCATTAATGAAGATATAAAGACAATATAACAGTATTGGACTGAATATTGACCCTGGGGTACATCAGTCCTGGCTCATTGCCAGCTGGATGTTTTGCCACTGATCCCATGCCTTGAAACAGGGCCGTTCAGCCAGCTGCCAAAGCACCCGACTGCTGTCTTGTTTAATCTATACTTCACCCGTTTGTCTGTGAGGATGTTATGGAGCACAGTCATAAAAGTCTTGCTAAAGTCCAGATAAGCTGTTAGCAGCTCTCCCATAATTCATGGAGCCAGTTATTTCATTGTAGAACACTGTCACATGGTCAGGCATAATTTTCCCTTCCTAAGTTCAGTGCTCACAACTCCCAGTCATTTCCTTGTCCTTAACATGTTTGAAAATGGCTTCCAGGAGGATTTGCTCTGCCACTTCCCCAGGGATCAAAGTAAGGCTGAGGCTGACTGGCCTGTCGTTTTCCAGATGATCCTTCTTGCCCATCTGGAACCTAGGGGCAACATTCACCTCCCCCAAACACTGCAGCTTTTCAAAGATGATTAATGGTGGTCTCACAATGACATTGGCTAGATTCCTCAACAGTTGAAGGAACCCACCATCAGGCCCCACAGACTTGTGTGAGTACAATTTGTTTAACCTGATTCTGCTCTGCCAAGGATATATTTTCCTTGCTCCGGACTTCTTCACCAGTCTCAAGGGCTTGGAATTTCCAGAGGCAACTTGAATCTGACTTTAAATTTGCTCTTCATAAATTGCTAAAACTTAGAACTGTATGATGTTATATAAAATAGATGCACTCTGTAAATAACATTCTTTAAGGTTCTATTTAAAGAAGGCTCATGAATGCTTTCTAATGTTCCTGTCTTTGTCTTACCTCATTTGATTTCCATCCCCTGCCAGTGCAGCAAGTACCACAGTGATGTGCCTCTCTAACAGACCACATACTGTGTACTCTAGAAGTGAATTCTTGTAAGGAGAAAGACTCTTTTCTTCTCATTATCTGAAACAGGTTTTACTGTAACTTTCTTCTGAATTGCCAGTGTGTTGCTACTGGCATTTGCACTTAACATTTCCCAGTAAATGATTTTTAAAGCTTATGGAAAGATCAGGAAACACAATCTTAAACAAAGGGTTAACAGTTGCTTTTGTTTAAAGGCTTTACCATTTTATGTGTAGGTAACAAGAAATTTAAGTTTCATGATCTCTGTAAGTGTAACATAATTCTATTTTTTTCTGAATCTAAAAAGAAGAGGGAATGATGGAAATTTAGGGAAGATTATTTTCTACACACAGGAAAAACTCAGTAGATCAATGAAACAAAAAAGTTATGTTGTTGTAACAGTAAGCAAATGCTCCGTATTCTGAGATTTCTCCAGTACCTGAAAGAACCATCCACTTATTTTCAGAAAGGAAAACTAAATTTGCTCTCGCAAATATTGTTGACGCATGGATGGTTTATCATTTATCATCTGTCTTCGGCATGTCTGAAAACTGTGCTCACCAGGGGACATCTATGAATTGCAAAGTCCCACTCAGTCTAATTTCTGGAAAAACACCAAAGGAAGCTCAAAGAATTTCGACTACACAATGGTTGCTGATAAATCTGGTCTTTTTGAAGCATGGTTTGCATGTGGTTTTAGATATTAGGAACAGGAACTTTGAAGTAATAACTTTGTCTTAACACATGTTTTGAGAACTTAGTGCAATGGCTGTAAAGCTGTTCTCCCAAGCACCCCATCAAATCTGCATAATTCTGTAGTTGCAAAGGGCTTTCTGAAATCATGGTTAGAGCTCCAGTCAAAATATGTTGTGTGGATTGTCAGGAGGCTGATGTTGGGATCCACAGCCAGGAGAAATTGAAGTATTTTTGCACTGTAGGCATGGAATGCCTTGGTCTTTGCTAGTTAACCTGACATCATTGCTCATACAAGCAAGGTGAAAGTAAAATGAAATAATTTGTTTACTGAACCTAAGTGCACCAATACAGTTATTAAATAGTATAAAAACAGGTGACCACAACTGAAAATACACTCCTATATGTACTAATCCACTTAGATCCTAGTTAAAGTTTTCTCTAGGACTACAGCAACCCATAAGAAGGTGTTAATGCAGGTCTACTAAACATTGATTAGAGAGAAGATGGTGCTTGGGCACTACTTGGCCATTGATTCCGCTTCTGCATGTCTACCCATTTTATTTACCTTAATTTTTTCTCAATAACTCTGTCTAACATTGTAGGAGAGGGAGTGTCTTTTAAATACTTCTGAATTTTAAACAATTCAGCTAAAACAGAGTAATTGTTTGCTTCTGTCATTTTAATGGCAGCCTGTGTGAACCGGGGATTTTGGCATGCATGCTTTGGGTTTGGTTTTTTTTTTTGGGGGGGGGGTGTCTTTTTAAATCCAAATTGATTACTTACTTTGTATTATTTTCCAAGCTATTTTTGTCCTGAGGCAGGGACTGATAAGTACAAAATTTTACCAGTGTTTTGTTCCAGGGTTTTGTGGGAGAAGCAGACCAGTAGTTCAGAATTTCATATATACTACTAAAGGCTTTCTGTGAAGGAGGGTATCCCAGAAAGTTCTGACGTCACTCAACTTTTCCATTTGCAAAGTTTAGAGCTCATTTTTTCTTGTATCTTCCACTGAGAGATGGAAGGAGAAATGACAAGAATGTTCAAGGCAGTAAGAGTTTCTACACCTCTGCTAACTGCTTTTGTATGAGATGTACTAGTCAAAATATGGGCAATATTTATGTAATATTACTATAGATAGAATAATCACAGTTTAATTTTGCTCAATATGTAACAAAAGACCTCAAATTCTCCTGTTAAAAAATTCTCTAAACCTAGGCTAATGAAAAGCTACCAGGATAGTTGAAAGGAAGGATTTGACTTTGATCTCAAACCTTGTACTTCTGTACTATGGATTCCATTTAGAAAAAGAATACGAGTGCATTGATTAACATGCTGAAAGAAGTACTACCTGAAACATATACATAGGCATTTCAAAATAAAATAAATCTCTTCCAATTGCTTGGAATTGCTTAAAATTCTGTAACATGTTCAGCACCTTTATAGAAGAAGAACTACCGGGACTTATCTATGGAGACTCTGTAACAACTGACCTACTTGCTCAGGGAAGTATCACAAATTCGCAATCTATTTCAGCCCAGATAACTTTAAAAAACACTTCAGTCCCTTCCCCGTTCAGGTTTAGGGAATGGAAGGTTGTGAAAGCTAAAATATTGATGTCTGAAACAGTAAATCTTTCAATGCCAAGATGCAGTTCTTTGCCACCCAAGAAAGCCTGCTGTTAGATCCTTAAGAGCGATCACCCACATGCACAGTGTTCAGTCTCATTCCCATAGAAACACAGCACTACTTGGTTGGAAAAGACCTCTGAGATCACTGAGTCCAACCATACCTGCCCACTATTCGAGTGGGCCAGGGGTGCCCGCAAGACTGAAACCCTGATGCAGCAAGACAAAAAACAATAGTAAAGCACCAAAAAGAAGAGTTCACAGTCAATTCAATTCGTAAAGAGAACTTAAACTGTAACTCCAGGTAAAATCAATTTAATTGGGGTAGATTCCCAACCAACAAAACCATTCACAGCTACTCCATTCCAACTCCTTTCTGTTTAAACGCATTTGGGGTGTTTCCAAGAGCTTATTCCCCAGGGTAATTAACTGCCTCTCAGGGAGTTTGGCTACAGAAACAGCACTCAAATGGGAAATCTATTTTTCTTTCCATTTCTTGGCACTGTCAGGCACTAGCACAGCTGCCCAGGGAGTCCCATTCCTGGAGGTGTTTAACAGACAAGCAAAGGAGGCGTTCGGGGATCTGGGTCAGCAGTGGACAGGTACGGCTGGACTCGATGATCTCAAAGGTCTTTTCCAGCCAGGCGATTCCATGATTCTTCGGGACATATATTAACGTATTGGCGGGCTAGATACCACGCCAGAACAGGTAACACATGCACTCCCTTCCCGGCACACCCCAGCGCTCAAGCCCGGACGGTCCCCCCCGGCCCCGGCTCCCCCGGAAGCGTGGCCCCTCCCCGCGCCGGGCTAAGAGTCCTCCGCGAGCAGCTGAGCTCGCGGCTAGAGCGCCCGCTGCAGCGCGGGGGCGCTCTGGCCGGCGGCGCGCGCCGCTCTCCGTGGCTGGGCCCGCCCCCCTCACCCCACCGGCTGCGCGCGGCGCTGCCGCGAGCGCCGCGGCCGTGCGGGCGGGCGCCATGATGAACAGCGGAGGGATCGGGGTGCCGCTGGGCTTCCCCTTGGGCCCCACGTCTGTCATCCAGGTCACCAACCTGTCGTCCGCGGTGACCAGCGAGCAGATGCGGACTCTCTTCGGCTTCCTGGGAGATATTGAGGAGCTGCGCCTCTACCCCCCGGAGTAAGTCGACGGGGCGGGGGGGAGCCGCACCGGCCTGCGTAGCGGCGGGGGCTGGGGGGGAGGGAGGGGAAGAAGGGGCTGGAGGCCGTACGAGCCATCTTGAGTGTGGGCAGCGGCGTGTGCCGCGCCGGGAGGGGGAGTCACGTGCTCCCCCCTTTGTATGGCGGGCGCGGCGCGGAGCAGTGCCCGCACTCAAGATGGCGGCGCCGGCCGGTGGGGATGGGGGAGCGGCGGCGGGGCTGGTGGGTTCAGTCACGGACGGCGCGGGCCTCTCTCCCCTTTTCCTGGCCGCTTGTGTCCAGCAGAAGCCAGAATCACCATTTCCATAGGGATGGCGTGCGCGGACATGTGCTCAGAAATGCCCTGATAAGGCGCGCTCGGTGCGCTAATGGGCGCTGCCTGCGTATCTCGGCTGTACCTGGGTGCACGAGGCCCGCAAAACAGCGGTGCTGCTCCCATCCGCAGGACGGGGTACAGCAAGAAACGCTGCTTTCTATTGCGCTGTAAACATCAGTTCTAAATGATTAATTTCTGTGTTCTTGCCTTATGTTTCCAGATGGTGTAAAACCTTTTTTTAACTAAGAAGTAATAGTTAAAAATACATGAACACAATTACTTAATGTGACTAACTGTTTTTTTCCTTTTGTCTTGCAGCAACGCACCACTTGCTTTTTCCTCCAAAGTATGTTATATTAAGTTTCGTGAAGCATCGAGTGTTGGTGTGGCGCAGCATCTAACTAACACAGTTTTTATTGACAGAGCTTTGATAGTTGTGCCCTGTGCAGAAGGTTGGTATTATAGGCATTCTTCTGTAATGTTGGTCTTTGTTGTGTCTGCTAATTGTTTTAAGCTTTCCATGTAAGGAGGTGGTGCTTTGTTGTTATTTTATTTTATTGCTTTCTGAAAAAAAGTGTTGAAACAAAATTGAAAATTGCATGAAGAGACTCAGTTACATGTTTAACTGAAGTTCAGCATTAGAAAATAGGTAGTTGATTTAAATTAGGATAATTCAGTTATCCATAATGATTGCATATTTTGAGGAAAAAGATGAAGATGATTCTCTTCAATATGGTTTGTGTTGGCAAGCTTATTCTTACACACAAGTTCTCATTGAAGTCAATGGAGCACTGAAAAGATTGAGCAGTTTTCTGCTACCAGTAACGTTGCAGTTTGATTCTTCGTGTATCACCTTTAGTGTGATAGGTTCTTTTTTTTTGTTTTTTAAGATTATTATTTCTCTGTTTCTTTTTTAGACTGAATCCCAGTCGCAGACTTGTGAATATGCATTTGGCCGTTTTAAATTACCTTAATCTAAAATACTTATCATTCATGGTGATAATTACTGTTCAAATATAAATGTTTACCTGCTTACTCTTCTTACTGTGAAAAATATTAATGTGTGTTCCATTAAAAGGCTTTCCTATTTATAGTAATATATCTAAAATCAAAAAGGAGTATCTTAAAAGTGCAATGATCTGTACAGAATGCTTGCAGTATAAAATACTTTAAAAACTCTTAATAAAATGTAATGCTTGGTCAATACCGTGTCTTTAGCTAGCTGTGAGGCCATGCTTCTATACATGTGTTGAGTACAAGGTAGTTCTTAGTGTAATATCTCAGATTTGAATACAGTTATATGAAGCATGGCCATATGGTAGGCATATCACTGTAGTCAGGCAGAGTGCCATTGACTTCATTGGGATCATTGTGGAAATGAGTATCTACCCATTTTGTTCTGGACTTTTTACCTCTTTAAAATGGAAACTTTCCACCTGCTGGAGTACACCTAACTTCACTTTGAAGATGGTAGCTAGTTTACCACTAACATCAATATTTAGAATAATTGAAGCATAAACTGTAGGCAGTCCACAAATACCTCCTTTTAAGTTAACTTTTCTAACTGCAAGGATCACATTTTGGTACTAAAAATACTGTTGACTTCATGGAGTTTGTTAACAGTTGTCCCAGAGTACCGTTTTTGGAATGTTCGCCTGGTCATGATCTGGGTGATACAAGGTTGGTATAATAATGGTCTGGGATGTGCCTAGCAAACTCTGTTAAGTCTCCAAAATGTCATAGGCTCTGTAAGTACTTTCACTAAAGACTATGGTGATCTACAGTATACTGCCTGTTCTTGTAGCCTTCTTCATAGGAGCATATGGCAGATACATTTGTCTTTGTGAAGCCTGGAGTTTTAGGTGCATTTATGCCTTCTTTTGGGGCTTCTTGTTTTTATTTTTTGAACTGGTTCTTAAGCTACAAAGAGGATATTGCTGGATCCCTTGTTGCTCTGTAGAGGCTAATGAGACCAGAGTTCTTTTTATTGAAAAATTGCCCCTAAAAATTATTCTACAGTTTATTCAGGGACTTAGTTTTATGTTTCATCAAAATGAACAACACTTCTGGTCTTTTTCTTGTGATCAGATCACTGCCTGACGTGATTTGGCAACAGGCAGGTAAAGCTACTTTTTCCTGTGCCTCTTGATGGTAGACAATGAATAGAAGGAGGGTAAAATCAAAGTTCTGATGAATTTTGTTCCAGCTACATTTGTAGTTTTCTCATTAAGCATTTCTGAGAGAACTTATTACAGAAAAATTATAACTGTTTAAAATCATTCTGGACCCCACAGATGTTGATGCATAGTTAGTGATTGCATTGTGAGGTCAATTTTTTTTAGTGTCAGAATGCTGTGTCCATGTAGCTTTTTAACAAAATCACCAGTTTTAATTTGTAAGTATGTATGTTTATGTAGGTGTAACTGACGAATTTGTGTGGAATAAGTATGGGTTTGGAGACCACAGCACAAGATTTTTTGATTCACTATGTTAATGGGGTCCACGGACTGTATCATGGGCTTTAAAACTAGTGATGGCTATATTCCACAGGGAGGTAAAATTATATCCTTGGCCAACTGTGCCCGTAGTAAAACGTTTAATGCGCCAAATTAAATGTAGGAGAGAGGTAAAATGGCACTTTGAAAACTTGGGTTTAAAAACCAGAAGAAAATCTGAAATTTGGTGTGTATTTCAACAGTGGTAAATCAAGGATGTATAACAGAATCACTACACAATGAAAGTAGTGTTAGTTTTGTGACATTTAATGAACAGTTTAACAAAAATATAATTCTAAATGAAGTCACATTATTAAGCTGTCAAAATATAACTTTTTAATGTGTGTATAGGTATGTTTTTCTTTGAATGTTATACTTTGAGAACACAAAGGTTGAAAGATAAAAAAAAATATGCCACCCTAATCATTCTAAACTTAATGTCCACATTATCTGGTAGATGGATTTTGACTATTAATTTGGTTTTGTATGTTTTCTCTGTGTGATATTTGTGCATTATTAGATGACTAGACTGGCCAAGGCAGACCTGTTACACTTGCCTGAGTTAGGCATTGTTTGCCATGCCACTAAACCTGCCGCCAAGTGAAACCTTCATGGGGGAAATGAGATCGAAGTCTGGCCTGCTGAAGATGGACGCCCTGTCTCTGTTTTTATTTTATTTTGCTTTCTTTCCTTTGTTTCTTTTATTTTTATTTTGTCCCTTTTTTTGTTTTGTTCTGTTAAATCTCTTTCCCTTGTACTTGTGAACTGGTACTTCAGTTCTGTAAAAATGGTGTTTTGTAAAGGGTTCACAGTGTTACATTTTGAAGTTGACCTGAAGCTGCTTATGAATGGTGGATGGTATACCTGGAATTTAGAATGTGATTAATTTTTTATGTGAATTAGGATAAATTTGATTTGGAATACATTTGAGCATCTAAATTCAACAGATGAGCACATTGTATCAGAAGACAGGAATAACGAAAAATATCAGTTATAAAATACGTTCTTTCTTATGTTGTGCTTTATGAGTTTATCTTGGAAAACGACAGTTGAAACTCCCCTGCAGAAGTTTGCAAAGTAAAATTGTGATCTTTCTCTGCTATTTTTCTTTTTCTCAGCAGAGTATTTTATTTTAGGTTGCATTGTCTACTTAAAAGAAGGCTTAGTATTTATATCTAATATAAAGAGTTTAAAATAATTAGTTCTTAAGTTGCACTTTCATTAATATTGAATGTCATGAAATACTTGTTTGCTTCTGATGAAACCTTGCTCCAGTGAGGTCAGTGACAGTAAGATTTCATCCTTTTGTTTTTTTGTAATATTCAGAAAAAAACTGTTTACCACTCATAAGTACAAATGCAGCCTGAGGGTTTGGTTGGAATGTGTTGTATGAGGCACATTGTCTTTTAACACTGTTATTTGTGGGAAGATTGAATCAGTTCTGTGTGCGTGTGTGTGTATGTGTATATTGCACTTCAACATGCTTCAGTGGTGCTTACTTCAAGAAGAGGATTTGGAAAAAAAAAAAGGAACGAAAAAAATATGTCTACTCAGTCATCTTGCTATCTCAGAAGCCCTGGCAGTTCATGCTGGACTGATTGAGAAGGTTCTCATCCCTAAATGGTGTTCATTCTTCCGGTGAAACTGAAGCCTTGAAACAGAAGTGGTGGACCAGGTGGCGTGTTTTGTTTTCAGGCATTGCTCTTCCCAGCTGCATTGTGGTGAATTGGTTTCACTCTTGTAAGGCACCAGGCTGTGCACTGCTGCTGGGAAGATCTTTGCTTCGTGACCTCTGTTGGATTTAGTTGTGGCAGTTGAGGTAATTGCCAGTAACTGTAGTCTCTTTAATCACTACTACTAAATCCAATAAGAATCATGAATGGGATCACAGAGAAATTATTTTATTTGTAAGTGTGCGTTTCCCATTGGTTTACAGTAGCAAAAAAGTAGCAGTTCCTTTAATTGTTTAGAGTAGATGTGTACTTTAAGTATTTTTAAAACAAGCAAACTAACTTATTGCAGAAGCAGTTTTGGTGGGAAGATTAACCACATAGTTTCAGTACAAAGAGTGAGAAATTAATAAAATAAAATAAAAATACTGTGATTAGTACTTACGTAATGCAGATGCTTCTGTCCATCATTTAGCAAAATGGATTCTGGTATGAGGTAGGTTGATTAGGATTCTTAAGCACTTTGGTGATAAAAAAAAGTAGCAATCGTAACTGATATTTAGGACAGTCGTGCATTTCCCAGGAAGCATAAGGTGTCTATAGACAACGCAGAGATAATCTGCATCTGCTTCCAGGTTCCTTTGCAAAGTAAAGAATCAATAAATAAATCATCATAGTATCTATCATTTACAAGACCTTCTAAGAAATCTTTCTAATGATGTGGCAGAGATGTGGCACATGTACTTTGTCATTACCTAATTTCCATTCAGCTTTAAATATCATGAGTTTAAAAAACAAACTAATTATTCTTAAACTGAAGTGTCCCAATTTATTTTGTCATAACCCACACCTCTTATTTTTTCTTTGTGAACTTATAATCCTTTTATAAATAAATTCATGGAGATAAACCACCAAAACGTAAAGCCTGTAACTTGTGAGGTTATTTGGCCTCACGTATGGTTTTTTTTTTTTTTTTTTAAAAAAAAACTCTTTAGAACTCTTCTAAAGGGGAATAAATATGCCAGGTATTTCAGGTTTGTTTTTTTTTAGTTCCCCACAACAGTTTGTTTCTGTAGATCTGGTCTTAAAAACTGGAGAAGGGTCTTTTGAAAAGACAGTGTCATTAAATATACAGGCAAATTTTCAGGGTTCTGTTTGTAGAGACAGGCCCATTCTCAAGTAAAATAAATTAATCCCTTTTTGTGTCAGGGAACTGACCAACGAGATTTTGTATATAAAACACTGCATTGTATTCTGGAAATAATGCTGCTAACTTTACAATTCATCATTCTTTGAACTGCTGTAAGGGTGCACTTAACTGAAAGTGTTCAGTGGATTCCTTGAGCAACGTTTGAGCAAATGAATAATTGCAATTATTTCAGTAAGATGACCCATATACTTAAAGTTTAGGCTTATATTTAAGTAACCTTTTTTAACTTGACCCATCATCTGTTTAGTTTCTGTTTAAAAGAGTGAAACACCTCAAGTATCTCTTAAGTTTATCTGATTAAGTGTATTTTGAATTGGCTGTATATAATCACATGGTTAAATTAGGCATATACTTATGTATGTTACTGACCAAGGATCTAAATTAGAATGCAGATGCAGCACTTCAGGAGCCATTTCTGCCATGAGTCATGTCTTTTGATACTATAGAAACCTGCATGAGTATCCAGTTAATTGTGAGATGGTATCTGTTCAGGATAAGGCCTGGTTCATTAGTCATTTGAAAACACTTAAGTATTTTGATTTTCAGAAGAGCTTGTACATAATTCTATGCCTAATTTGCGTGCACAGCTGCTGAAACTGTACATTTGAAAGCCTGTTAGTTAGCTGCATACTAGGGAGGATGTGTGGCAAAGTACCTGGTACTCATGGGCAGTCAGGCAAATCAGGTACACCTCTCATTGCATGCCTGACTTCAAAATGCTATCTGTAAAGAGTGCTGAAGATTGTGATGATGACTCAAATTCATGCATGTTCTTTAAAAAGCCCTGGAAGTCATTATTGCACAGTTAATTCTGAAGTGCTAATAATTTTCCTATTTTTCTCCTTTAGATAGCAAAACCAGATGGTTTGTTACATGTTAAGGAGCAAGTTGCCTCAAAATTTAACTTAAAAAAATAAATGTAAATAGGAAGCATGAGAAAAAAATGGGTATTGTTATTTTATCTTTTCTGTTCCACCCATGCTACATATAATTTAAGTTTCATTTAGATTTGTTTTGTCCTTTGGTCATATCCAACTAACTGAATCCTTGTTGCAGATCTGTAGACTAGGTTTGCAATACTTTTTTTCTTCCTTTTTTTTTTTTTAAGTAGTGTGTTTCCTGTGGGGTCTTTTGGAATTTATGTAGCTAAAACTGCAGAGTGTTTGAAACATACCTCATATTTTGCTGAAACAAAGTTAAAACATAAGTGGTTTTAAACAGAGCAGTAAAAAACACTTGCACAGTATTTGTATATACCTTGACCTTTAAAAAAAAAGTTTAAATAAAAGCATTTACTTTACTATAAAATCCATGGAGTAATACCAAAGAGCTCAGTTGGATAGCTTGTGCAAAATTATGGTCATAATTTTGAATATATCATAGATAACTAGTATAATTACAACTTCTGTCTGTAGTTTTTCGGTTTGGTGTTTAGTGTTTGTACGACTTAAAAACCCTTTGCATTTCAAATTTAATATGTACATTTCACTGTAATCATAATTATTTAACAATTAAATCTTTTGATTTTTCAAGGTTCATTTAGCAATCTGATTGTGACTAATGTTGAATGAAACCTGCACTTAATTCAGATTAGATTCAGATAAACATTTAGCATGGCAGGAAGAGTATAATCAGATTGAAATAGTAGAAAATACATACTATTGGGAAAATATAGCTTGCTTAGCTGATCAGTTTTGATTTTCTTTCAATCACAGGAAATATTAAACTAGTTCATGTAAGTTTCAAATACACTTAGGTGAGCTAGAATATGAGACTGTACAAATCTAAATTTTTTCTGCCCTACCCTTCCTCACCTCCAACTTCGCTTGTAGTGTTGTGTGGAGTCACAGTAGTTCAGTAGTTTTTTAATTTTTATTTACTTTTACATCCAAAGCAGGTAGCACCAGAGGAATTTTTTTTAAAAAGAACAAATTTCTGTTAGCACATACTTTGGGGGTTCTTCTGGGTTTTTTGTTAGTTTTTTTTTTTTTGGTTTGTTTTCCTCTTTCTTTTACTGATTTGGTTATTTGCCATTTCTGGGGATTAAACTTTAAAAAATGTTCTTCTTTTCTGTATCTGATGTTCTGTGTGCTATTAGTGATGCAGCCAACACGAACGGTTGTCATGTGTAAAACAACTTTCGATCACCGTGAAAACACCGCCCTGGGAAAGCGTCCATGCTTGATATCGTTTGGTTCATGAACATTAAGTTTCCAGTACAGGTGACCCATAGCTCAAAGTGTTAAATAATTGTGTACATTATTCAGTTTTTAAAATAATAATCCATTAATGAGATTGCTAGTCTTTGAATTTTTGCTCACTTTTGTTTTTCCTAGTAGAGCAGGTTAAAAGGAGATACTTAAGTTCTTATTTTTTTCTTTGTTAGGATCTGGTAGATAGATTCATTGTTACTTGTTACATTTTTAAATGCAAGGGTAATTGTAAAATCATAGAAAGAGTAACATCTGCATAGTGTTCCAACTCTGCGTAATGCTTTCATTTGCTTCTTCAGGTAAAATCCCAGATGAAGCCAAAGCCCTCTCTCTGTTGGCACCTGCTCCTACTATGACAAGTCTGATGCCTGGTGCAGGGTTGCTTCCTATACCTACACCAACCCCTTTGACTACAGTAAGTGAAATTCATTTGGAGTTTGATTTCTGGTTTTGTCTATACCAAGTAGCGTTTTCAGACAACAAGAACTCTCTGATCCATAGACGTTATCAGCTTGTATGTTAGATCAGTGAGGGTACTGTCCTCATTCTCTCTGACTGTGTTTGTAGGGAAAGAACTTAGACTTAACATTCTTTGCATTTCAGCTGTAATTAATGTTGCCTTATGTTATGTTTTTGTCCAACAGTTACCTTATCTGTACATTTGGACTGATTACAAGACAGATTTGCCCTCGGCACTGCAAATTCCTCTTGTCCCTTGCTGGACAAGGACTCATCTTCTCCTAACACTTGTTATGGCAAAAAAATAATGATATTATCCGTGTCTGAAGGCATCTTGCTCAATTTGGTTGAGTGTAAGCATTAGAAATTCAAGCCTATGTGTTTTCTGATTGATATACTGCATCGCTAGCTGGACTGTGATAAAATGTTAACTGGTAGCCCACAGAAAAAATCTTAAGTACGGAAGGTTGTTTATGGGTAGAATTTTATTCTTTAAAAAAAAATTGTTCAGCTAGGACCTTAAAGTATTGCCTGTATTAATTTGGTTTATTTTTACAGAAGTGCACAAGACAGACAAGTATTAACAAGTGAAGTATTTCCCACCAATGCTTGGTTGCAATGTATGTTCTGTTTTTGTATTTTCCAGCTTGGTGTTTCGCTTGGCACATTGGGGGCGATACCAGCAGCAGCACTAGACCCTAACATCACAGCACTGGGAGAAATACCACAACCACCAATTATGGGGAATGTAGATCCATCCAAAATTGATGAAATTAGGAGAACAGTCTATGTTGGAAATTTGAATTCCCAGGTAGCTGTTTTATTTTAGTATAGTGGAAATACTAATGGAAGATGTAGAGCTGTAGTTCATGAATTCTAATCTTACACATCAAAGTTTTCATTAGTTGCTGACAATAGGAATTTAAACCATGTAAAAATACTCTTTTTGGTTACTAGGGATATTTCAAATTTTGAATGCTCCTGTGCCCAGTCAGTTCAGATCAGAATGTGGAATTCATTCTGGCAGGATACCAGAAAAATCACATTGTAGCTGGATGCAAGAATCACATTTAGAATTATGTATACTGATCAAATGTTCAGCTCAGTTGTGTTAGCTGACCAGTGCCTCAGAAGTCATTAGATCTTGGTAGCTGTCCCCCTCAACACTGTGCAATTGCTTAAGTACAGTAAGATGCTATGATATGTCCTATTGGACAAAATGCAAAATTAACATAAAAACCGTTGAGTTTGTATAACAGGAAAGTTAAGTCTGTCAGAAATTTGATTTTTCAGGAATTTATTAAATTAATTAAACTATTTGTTTTTGACTGATGACAATATAAGTATTTGATTTTAGGTTTTTTTGACTGTCAGAGTAACTACTAGGGTGTAAAAGTACTGTTGATTGCAATGAAATAAAACAAGCTAGAAGATAGTAGAAGAACAGATAAAAGTTAAGTGTTGTAATATTGTTTGAATTTTTTTTAAATGGATAAAAATTCACAATTAGATGCTTGGAAGCAGATACATAAGGAAATTCCTGTTCAGTTATTTCAAATGGGTTGCCTGATAAGCGTAAAATCCTGTGCAAATGCTTTTTTAAAATAGATATAGAAGTTCAGGCCTTGTGGTTGCACCATTTTAATTTTAGTATATTCTTTAGATTAATGGAAGAAAAAGTACCTGTCTTTCTTACAGCGTAACGTTGCCAAATTCGTGTTGCCTATGTAGTAATGGTGAGATATCTTTCAAAAATCTGTAGCTCTTAGATTATCTCATATATAAGACAAATAGTTTTCATTATATATTTTGCTTCAGCTGAGCTCTTCAACTCTTTCTAGACTACCACGGCAGATCAGCTGCTTGAATTCTTTAAGCAAGTTGGAGAAGTCAAATTTGTGCGAATGGCGGGTGATGAGACACAACCAACACGATTTGCTTTTGTGGAATTTGCAGACCAAAATTCTGTACCTCGAGCTCTTGCCTTTAATGGAGTTATGTTTGGAGACAGGCCATTGAAGTAAGAAATTAATCATCCATATGGCTGTTAAATGAGAGATTTCTTTGCATCCTTATAGGTATATGAGACTGGTGTGCAGGAAACTGCTGTGATGAATACTTTTTCATGTA
Organism: Dromococcyx pavoninus; assembly: GCA_033558185.1. Classification (NCBI taxonomy): domain Eukaryota; kingdom Metazoa; phylum Chordata; class Aves; order Cuculiformes; family Neomorphidae; genus Dromococcyx; species Dromococcyx pavoninus. The sequence continues at coordinate 997,028 of JAUMJL010001132.1, read as the reverse complement.
AGGTCCTATTGGTAGGAAAGAACATTTTTATAAACTCCAGATTCAAGGTTGGGCATAACTCTGAGAGCAATATGGATGGCATTGAGGAAATGTATTTATGTTTCATCTTGAGATAGTGGAAGCTATAATAGTGAAAGAACCTACAAAGTCCTTACTAGTTAATTATGCTTTCTGTAGGATCAAACCAGTCATGAGCGGTGTTCCCCAGGGTTCAGTGCTGGGTCCAGTCTTGTTTAACATCTTTATCAATGATCTCGGTGAAGGCATTGAGTGTACCCTTAGCAGGTTTGCAGATGACACCAAGCTGGGTGCTTGAAGGAAGGGAGGCTCTGCAGAGAGATCTGGACAGGCTGGATCGATGGGCTGAGACCAACAGGATGAGGTTCAACAAGGCCAAGTGCAGAGTCCTCCATTTAGGTCACAACAACCTCATGCAGCGTTACAGGCTTGGGGTAGAGGGCTGGAGAGCTGCCTGGAAAAGAAGGACCTTGGGGTGTTGGTGGACAACTGGTTGAACATTGAGCCAGCAGTGTGTGCCCAGGTGGCCAAGAGAGCCAATGGCATCTTGTATCAGAATCAGCGTGGCCAGCAGGACCAGGGAGGTGATTGTGCCCCTGTACTCGGCACTGGTGAGGCCACACCTCGAGTGCTGTGCTCAGTTCTGGGCCCCTCAGTACCAGAAAGACATTGAGGTGCTGGAGCGTGTACAAAGAAGGGCAACGAGGCTGGTGAGGGAACTGGAGAATAAGCCCTATGAGGAGAGACTGAGGGAATTGGGTTTGTTTAGCTTAGAGAAGAGGAGGCTGAGGGGAGACCTGAAAGGAGGTTGTGACAGGGTGGGTGCTGCTGTCTCCTCGCAAGTGACAAGCAACAGGACGAGAGGGAACAGCCGCAAGTTGCGCCAGGGCAGGTTTAGGCTGGATGTGAGGAAGAATTTCTTCACTGAGAGAGTGGTCAGGGATTGGAACGGATTGCCCAGGGAGGTGGTGGAGTCTCCATCCCTGGAGGTGTTTAAAAGACGGGTTGATGACTTTCTTAGGGATAAGGTTTAGCAGGGAGACAGGCATGGTTGGACTCAGTGATCTCGGAGGTCTCTTCCAACCTTAAGATTCTATTCTATGATTCTATTCTATTCTATTCTGTGTATGTACCTAGTAGACCTCAATGTAGAGATTTGATCTGAAACAGAGAAACAGATTCCTAGACTTCTGCTGGAAAATATTTTAACACAGATATATTGTGCTGCATTTATGTGGTAAGACTTAAAAGCAATGAAAGACGTTTCAGATATTTAGAACAGATGAATGTTCAGACAAATCTGTAATTTTGCTGAACTTTGAAGTTTTTGGTCATACGTGGAAACTGAGGTGTTTTCCTTTCTTAGTTGTTTTTCACTTTGTATTTTTGAATGTTTGGGATTTAAAAGTTTTATTTTTCTATAATTTAGAATAAATCACTCCAACAATGCAATAGTGAAGCCTCCTGAAATGACACCACAAGCTGCTGCCAAGGAACTGGAAGAAGTGATGAAGAGAGTAAGGGAAGCCCAGTCTTTCATATCTGCTGCTATTGAGCCAGGTAGGTATATTGTGTTCATTACCTAACAGGCACAATCTTTGTGTACCTTGGAACATACTTTTAAGAGCATTTTCAAACATGAGAAAAGGGTACTTGAGGGTAGACAATTTGTGTTGGGGAAAAAAAACATAATCAGAATTGTGGTCATGCTACAAAGTGGAACAGAGGTGACTTTTTTATTTCATGATGTCATGTTTTCAGATACGTGCTCACTGAATGTTTGCATAAATACAAAGTTAATACTAAATTAATACTTAATGTTGGTGCCTTTTAAGTTCAAACTGCTTTCAAATTTTTAAAAGAGAATGCTTCGTACTTTGTTTTATTCTCTTCTAGCACCCATTAGTGCCATAGTTTCATGTTAGGGGGAAGCTAGCATGGTTCTGAAAGCAGTAACATTGTGCTTTCCTTATCTGCAGCAGGTTAATTTTGTCCCTGTTCTATCCGACTCAAGACTGTGTGCATCCATACAGCAAATGGGATCAGAATTAATTTGGGTTAAAACTTAACAAATTGTGAAGGACTTTTTTTCATCCAGTTTGGTTCACTGATCCCTGTTAACACTGAAATGCCAGGTCAAGGAAGAAGGTGTTGGTGAGTTGAGGAGTTAGACAGACATTTCAGTGCTGATTTATGCTGACTTAAACTGATTGAAAAAACACAGCATAAAAAAATATTCGACTTGTTAAATCTACAGTTGAAATCCTTTTTCTTTTCATTGTCAACATTTTGTCATTCTTCACACTAATAAGCCCAGACATTGTCTTTAGTAGGTTAGTTAATGCAGAGTCCTGAGTTTTTTAGAGTTGGAAGAAAAATAGCTCTAACATTTCCTTAATGTTAAGCAGCAGAATACGAATCTTTAAAGCTTGAATAGTCTGGTGAGGTCACTGTTAAGGTTTCTATTGACTTCTTGGCCTTGGGATAAAACTTTTCACTCTGTTCTCTCCATCCTTCCCTTCCTTCTGCAAAACAATGTTTGAGGAATGGAACGTCTATATTTGGACAGTGGTTGAAATATCTGAAAGTATAGAGAGTACTAATTATTCTTTACGATTTATGTTTGTTTTAAAAATTATGCTGTCTAAATTTATTCTTCTCTGGTTATTTAAAAAAAAAAGAAAATAATTTTTTTAATTAATAGACCAAGAGGAGAACATGTTGTGCATTGTGGCAGCAACGAAAATCCCATTCCTAATAGACCTAGCTGTTTATAATTATCTGGTTTATGTGTACTGCTGCAGGATGGCTGCACTCAACGAGTATATGCACTGACTTTCTTGGATGTTTCTGAAGGATATTTGCAAAGAAGGAAGATGTACAAAGAGTAGGCCCCTTGCACTATATGTGGTACTTTCCACTTGTGCCACATTGTTAACTGGGATCTTTAAATGTTCTGAGCTTACACTGCAAAGTGGTTTTTTCCTCTCAGAGTCTGGAAAGAGCAGTGAAAGAAAAGGCGGTCGATCTCGTTCCCATTCTCGTTCAGAATCCAGGTCTAGCTCAAAATCCCGATCTAGAAGGAAAAGATCACACTCCAAACACAGGTAGGTATGGGGTTTGTTTTGAACTAAGAGATCATATCAGTTTTTTTGAGTGGTGACAGTTACTGAAATTTCTTACTGAATTACAAAACAAGTATCCCTGTAAGAGAAGGCTACTATCTTCCACTTAGCAAGTCACAGTAACCAGGAACCTTGTCTCTGAGCAGGTACTCTTTCCCTCTAAATGCTTCATGTTTGCAGGATTCCTTTTAGTTAAAACACACTAAAAGGCACTTTTTGTGCCATGTAGCATAATATCATTTTGTAACTTGTATTTTAAAAGGCATGGTTAATTCTGTTTTTCAGATTGAACACGTGATTAACTGTTAACACTCTGAGCGGGTAGTCTGGCTGGTTTTGATAGTAGGAAGTTCCTGATGTACTGATGTACTGAACTTCTAAATATTGAGTTAACAAATGCAATGTTTTTATTTACTGTACTGTAAATATAAAGGTATGTTTTTTAAAAGGAGAAGAAAATGTTAATGGCAGAATTTTGTTTGCTTTGCTAAATTTATTAGGTTCTGAAACAGGCTATGAACTATGGAAGGAAATAAAATTACTAGATCACCCTTAAAGTATACCCATTAAAATTTTTTTCCAAGAATGAGGTAGTCGTGATGTGTAAGACTTAGAAATGCTTCCTGAAATGGTACAGATTATTTCAGTGTCAGGAATGCCTTCTGAGTTATTACATAGTCAGTGTGAAAATGTGTGGCTATATCAAGTACATTCAAAACATCAAAGTATCTTATAGCTTACACTTTAAAAGGTGAATGTTGTCAGTGTTGCAGCAAAAGCTCTGTTGCATTCTTTTATGCATCATCTTTTAACAAGGCAACTAGAATTTTCAGATACAGAAGAGCTGGACCAGAGGGAGTTATCAATTATACTCCCAAACAAATGTGACGTAAGTACAGGCTTCAGTTTTGCAACAGTACAACACCACAGCACATTTTACCAAATGATATTGAAATATTAGGTACCTTTTTAATACAGGAAGAATCATTTAGTTGCTTCTTTCTTGCTTATTTTTCTGCTGTTTCTCTGACTCAGGGCATAACTGAAAACCAGTCTGTTTTGTATAACCATGCAATAATCTTAGTGTTTTAAGCAATGGATGATGGTTATATTTTAGCGTGGTTTTATGGTTTGGTTTTTGGTTTGGGTTTTTTTTTTAGATTATTTACCACTGCTCAGTTTTGAGAACATGCTGAAAAAACCCAGTCTGATCTGTTGAGGCAAATTCATCCCTAGGAATAAACCATCATTATTGTTTTACCATTTTATAAAACACTGAAATTGGTTTAATCTCTGTGATATGAAATTTGTTCAAGGTCTTATTTTGACTTAGTTGTAATTAATTTGCCCTGTAGATAGTTTGTATTTCCGCACTGATAAGCGAAGCAGAGCCATAGGCAAAAAATGGTTACTTCTCCTCTTGGTATGTATTATTCTGTGTGTCTTGAGCTGCAGAAGGCAGGTGGAGCTGGTATTTTTTGTCTCTCCCTGTTCATCAAGATCTATTGAATAATATGCCATGGTCTTTCTGTCTTTGGTAAGTTAAACTTTATGGTATCCTAACCTCTCAGGCAAAGTGTCCAATGATGCCATTTTTTGAAACTTCATCTTTAAATTCAGCTTTTTCTTTTTGCTTTCTTAGGGAGTGTGATCTTCAAAAAGTAGGGAATATTTTGGAAAAAAAGAGTACAGTAATTTCTAAAGGTCTTATTTTCTTCTTCAAATCCATTGCTATACTGTGTATGTTTATCAGAAGAGTTCAGTTGCTTTTTTATCAGAGTATCTGCACATAATTTGCATTTGTTATTTATTATGTAGTGAACGCTCATTCCTTTCCTTGAGAATTCTTGTAATTGAAAACCATGGTAACAAGTCCTTTCAACTGAAAATTAACTTGACTGAACCGCAGATAGTGGGAGGTTTCTGTTTTGTTTTGTTTTTGTAGAGTTCATTAAATTGTAAGGCTGGAAAACAAAGCAAAAAAAGACCAGTTAAAGCTGTCTTTCTTCAGTACCAGGACTGCAAAAAGTGACAGGGCTTGGAAAAGAAACAAAACGTAACTAGTTATTTTTACAAGTTGCTGGAAATTGTCCATAGTAAGTTTTATGCGCTGTAATATGAGGTTAGTTTATGTTTTCCAAAATGTTCATGGAGGTTATTGTGAAGTATGGATGTTACTTAAATGTTGTGTTGTTTCAAAGGAGGATGTGTGCACCTCATGAAGCATAAGTTACCCATATTTGCAAAAATTTTGGTAGGCCATATATTACCGAGGTGTAACTCTTCACATAATTTTGTGTAGTGAGGCAAGATTTCTAAGTTTTTTCTTTTGTTTGTTGACCTAACTTCTGTGAAGTTCCAATATCAAAGTATTTTCTTTTTGCAATTGTTTATATAGAAGTAGATCCGGGAACAGATCACTCTCAAGGCACAAGGACAGACGCAGATCCAGAAGTCCCTTAAAAAAACGGTCTAGATCTAGGGAAAGGCGTAAATCAAGAAGTCTCTCTCGTTCTCGGTGAGTTCCATTCTGAAGAAATGATCCTGTTGTTCTTAATACACAGTACAGATTTTTTGAAAGAAACCTAACAAACCTTTTTTTTTTTAGGTCGTGGTAAAGGGTGGAATCACAAAAAAGCTAAAGTCTGTCCCTGATCTTTTTCTGTAGGATGAAAGAATAGAAAATAATCTTTAATGCTGAGTGTGCTGGTTTTGGCTGGTGTATAGTTAAGTTTCTTCATAGTAGCTTGTGTGGCTCCTGTGGGGTTTAAAGCACCACACTGAGGTGCCTCAAACTTTGATAGTCTAGTCTACATTTATACCACTGTGCACGCTGGCTGAAAATGGGTAACTTTAAGTGCCAAACCAATAGATGAAGAATGTTTTGTGTAGCCTGTGCAACCCGCAGAAAAACAGACGATGCTTTTTCGATACACATCTGCTGACAAGGTTGGGTTCAGACTGAACTTTATCCCACATTCTGAGAACATGTATAAAGTTTTTTGTGCACCAAATTTTATTTTTGCCTTTGACTAACTCATATTGGCCATACTCTGCTGTGGGCACAAATGCATGTTTCTGTTATATGGCATATTTGCCTTTTAGGATCCAATACATCTGTATTTTGTCTAGTCTATTAATTTTTAACTTTGTCTAATTATTGAACTGTGAAATTCCAACAAGACAATAGCATAATTTTCCAAGGGATATAGTAGTCAATATTCACAAAACAAAAGTGCCTAGGAAAGTAGCTTAATGAATAAAAGTCTTGATACTTTTCTTTCTGCTTCATCTCTGTAATGCCCCTAATTCATTAAAAGGGAGCTTCATGCTTAGGTTGTGTACTTACCTCTTGTTTTTCAAGGGAAGAAGTTTTATATGAGAGAAGACTGTGGATCTGTGGACCTCAGTGGAAACACAAATAGGCTACATAGCTATCTGGACTTTATTGATGAATTCTTTAGATTCTTTTTTGTCTGAAACTTCTTGAGATATATGCTTACTGGAAGGGAAATCCAATGAAGTCTCTCTGATAAATTAACTAAAAGGCACTTCTTGGATGACTGGGAGACTGCTATTTCAGGGATTTCTTGCTGTTTCTTCTTCATGATCTTACATGTCTTCTCTGAGACTTCTAAGAAATTTGCCAAAAAGCTGGTGAGAACCACAATTGTCAAGTCATGGAGCATACAACAGCCTAGAATTTGTTGCAGTTGAGAATATACAGCCAAATGCTTTTTCCATTGAAGAAAGGTGGGGGCTATGCTTAAGACTTTTCACATGTGAAGGAGTCCGAGTAGCTTTAAAAATGCTAAAATAGGTACTGATACCAATAGATGCAGAAACTTCTGTCAGTCTGCTTCTCCTGGCTGTGTAAAGGCTTGCTAATCAACTTCTTTTCTGCTTTCTCCTGTTTCTCTCTGAACAGTTGCTCATTTTCTTCTGTCCCACAGCCAGGTGTAGGAGTAACGTATCTCTGCTAGAAAGGAAAGAAGTGTTGCAGATCTATACCAAAATGTCATCTTCCAGCCAAAGCTGTCATCTAATCAATTTTTGCTTGGCTTGATGACTAGAACATCAGCTAGAACATCTGCCTTTTGAGGGAAGTTGTTTAGTGAAATTTTAACCTTATTTTTTATTTCTGTGTATTAATTTTTCTTAGAATTTCAGGTTATCTGTGTGAGAGAACACGGTAAAGTCTTCTGTCAGTCAGCTGTCATTATTCTTATCGGGGTTAATCTGGAGGCCATTTTATGTGGATATGTTTTTAGTAAAGAGTGGATTTACAGATTGTACAGTTTGTCTCACCCCTGACAAGATGCAGGAAATTTATGTACATATAATAATGTAACTGAAGTGAAGAGACATATTCGCTGAAAGTATAATAACATTGCTCTGGTTATCAGTTTGATTTGATTTTGATCTCCCCTTCTCCAAGGTTTTCCTAGGTATATAACATTTCTCTCATGGTGGAAAATTAAAATATTGAATAATTATTATTTTTCAACAGAGGCGCATACTTTATCTTAAGCAATTAATGTATGCTAAAGAGCTAGTTGTAATTGTAATTGGAAAGTGCAAAGGTGAATTAATGGATTTGTGTTTGGCTTTTCACAGGGACAAGAAAAGAGACAAAGAAAAGTTCAAGGAAAAAGAAAAGACCAAAGAAAAGGAAAAAGAGAGAGACAGAGACAAGGAGAAGGAGAGAGAGCGAGACAGAGACAAAGACAAGGAGAGAGAGAGAGATAAAGAAAGAAACAAGGAGAAGGACAGGGAGAGAGATAAGGAGCGAAACAAAGATCGAGAAAGAGTCAGAGACAGAGATAGGGACAAGGATAAGGACAAAGATAGGGACAGGGACAACAGAGAAAAAGAGAAAGATAAGGAGAAGGAAAAAGACAGGGAAGAGGTAGACCAGAACAAGGAAAAAGAAGATATTGAGAAAGAAGGAGAGAAGGACAGAGAGAAGATTAGGGACAAGGAAGGAGATAAGGACAAAGGAGGGGACAGGGAAAAGGACAGAGATAAAGAAAAGGAAAAAGATGGGGATAAGGAGAAGGAGCGAGAAAGAGAAAAAGAGAGAGATGATAAAAAGAAGAAGAGATCCAGAACACCCCCAAGAAGCTATAGTTCTTCAAGAAGATCTCGTAGCTCCAGCAGGTTTGTTTAGAACTTTTATGTGCCTTTTTTGACTTGGCAGTTCAGTGAGGCACCATCCTAGTTTTCATATATCAATCTCACCATGTCTCTGACTAAATTTATATTACTTTCGGTTTGTAAATTTTTGCTATAATATAAGATATATTACAAAGTGCCCTGTATGATGCCTGGTAGAACACAGTTTCTTATTGGGTCACCGGTGCTGGCCTTTCGCATAGCCATATAATATAGCCCTTGGGGACAGTAAGTAGGTGATTCTTGTGCCATTTTTTTGCGTTGGAGGGATCCCAAAGCTCCAATAGAGCAACATCACACATCATCTTTGTCCTGATTAAAGCTTGAGTTCCTGTTACATAGTTCCTCAGTTACTTACATAGTGTACTATGTTGGTCTGTAGATCTTATGAATAGTTGTGAGATAGCACTTGCCATTCTTCAGCTGGATGGCTGAACAGCAGGAAGCAAGTTTTTCACTTAGCTGGCTAGGGGAATGAATGTATCTCAGCTGCAAGGTGAGGATATCTTGTGTAGCTGGTTAGATGATCAGGTACAAGTAAAAAGCAACATTCCTTAATGATGCTGATAGTAAAGAATCATGTCAATGTAGCTGTTGGTTTTATCTCTTCTGAGGGAGGCTGAACTGGGTAGAAGTCTAGATAAATTCAATACAGCAAAAGGAAGCTATGAGATTTATTGTAAGCTCTGTAAGTGGACTAACTCAGGCTTATTCTAAAAGTGTTGTGGCTAGCTCAAATTCTAAAGCTTTGTTGGAAAAAGTCCTTTCTGGAATTTAGGGGGTTCAGTATTATCACCTGTCAAATTTAGATACCACGTTTTATCTGTTACCTTGAGAGAATGAAATGCAGGATGAATTGGGATAAGTTCTACATATTATTATTCTTTCACTAGACAAAAGCAAAATCTGTACATTCCTCAAAATTCAGGAGTTCATGTTGCATACAAGCCAGAAAAGGATCTAATGCGTTCATATAATGTAGACAGAATGTTCTGAAATGTCAGTGTTGTTTTGGAGATTTATGGGCAAAATACTGTGGCTACTTTAAGAATACACAGCTACCTTTTTTAATGCATTTTTAACATTATTTCATAGCTTGAAGACCTACACAGAGTAGAAGTAGTTCTGCCATCTTTGAAATCAAAATTTTCTGTCTGTAGGCGTTAGGAATATTGGGTAAGATTAAGTATAGAAAAATAGATTTTAAGATGTTGACAATGTCTAGCTTATATAAGAACCTCAGTGAAAGCCCCAGTTCGTAATGTCAAATAGTAACTGTTGTACTCCTGTTCGCAACAATTCTGCTCCCCTGTAAGAATCTTGCAATTTAAGAAGGCACCGTGGAAGGCTCAAATGCCACATACTTGGGCTAAGAATTCTAGTGAAAATTAGTGCATCTTTTCTCGTGGACTTAGAATACAATAACCTACTTTGACATGAAGTTAATTTTTTCATACAGGTGTTACTATACAAGACAATGTTCTTTTGAAGGTGAAGGATGAGAGAAATAAATTTTTTAATATGGATATACAATTCTTCAGATATAGCATTATCCTTAAAATATCATTACTGAGGCGAATACTATTGAACTTGTAATCATTGGCCTAGACATTGGGGCAGAATGTGCCTTCGCAAGTTTGCAGACGTGATAGAACTCGGGGAGAGGCTGGTATGCCAGAGGAGCGTGCTGCCATTCAGAGAAACCTGGGCTGACAGGCATCTCATGGCTTCTCTTCTTGTTCACTCCAAGTCCTGCATCCAGGCAGTATTAACTCTATTGCACCAGGACAGTATGGGGCCTGGCTGTTTGGAATGCTGGTTGGCAGAAAAGGACGTGGGGTACTTGCAGCCTAGAAGGCCAGCAGTATGCTGAGCTGTGTTAGGTAGAGTGTTGTGAGTGGGTAAAGGAAAATGATTCCCTCTCCTCAGCACTGGTGAGGCCTAATCTGAAATTCCATGTTAAATTCTGCGCTCCCTATTTCAAGAGACACGCAGACATACTGGAGTGAGTTGAGTGGTTTTTTTCTGGGCAAACTGGAACCACACCCTGAGAACCTGTGGAATTTCCATCCGCAGAGATACTAGAATGGCCCTGAATACCTTTTTCAAGGTGGGGAAAGAAGAGATTGGACTTGGTGGTCTCCAGAGGGCACTTCCAAACTCAGTAATTTTTTTTATTCTCTGAAAAGTAGTTGTGAATAGGCTGGGCTACAGAGTCCCTGTTGCCTTTTGTTTAGAAGTATCTGTTTACCTTGGGATTGCTGTTGCCTAGTTGAAATGGTTGCAAAACTTTCTGGAGTGTAAAATACTGGACAAGTAGTCGTCCTTTTAGAGAAGGGGTGAAGATGGAATAGGACATACAGGACCTTCTAAGAACTAGGTGTCAGCTGACCTCGCTTTACTGACAGACAGCATGCAAGTACTAGAAATCAAATGGGTGCTTGTGATTCCTAGCTGAAGGAAGAGCAGGATCTGGCTTCTTTTCCAACAAATGTCTACAGAGTAGATGAGATAGGAAAAGGGTGTGTGTTCTGTGTGTGATTGAGACACAGTATCACTACCAAACTATTCAGAGTTGTTTTTTTCCTTAAATTTTATTGTATTAGTGTTGATATTGAGTATTAAAAAAAAGTGCACAAAAATCGTTTTATAGACAAATACAGTACCGATGGGAACAAATGCTGTCAGACACAGTTATAGTTCTCCAATTTGAAATATGAAAAGCAGAAACTGAAAATTAGATTTCATGGATAAAAAGTTTCTGTTTTGAATACAATTACTAAGGCACTTGGTTACTCGCAGATATATATGCTTGAAAGCAAAATGAAGTGGTGATGTACTCAATGTAGACGAAGTGGAAGTGCTCTTGGAATAATGTATCAGTTTCCAGTAATGTCATTTGAAAAAAGGTGATGTTAAATATGAAGACATTCCAAATGAGATTCATATTAACTAGCAAACAACCGGTCAGTGATTTCCGTGATTTTGAGGCCATTTTATCTTTTATTTACCAAAGATTGAATAAAACTTAAGAGCTGACTGAATAAAATAGTTAAGAGATCTTGTCCTGTGCAGCTTCAGGAGGTCACGGTAGATGATGTTGTCAGAATGTCAATACAGATAGTGATACAAGACATATCTTAAATTGTCCTTTAGTAATTCGCCTAATAACTGTTGATTTCTTGATTTTTCTGACTATCAAAGATATAAATATTCACAGTTAATAGTGTGAATTGCAAAAACTGCTATGCATAAGTTTTGTGCTGTGTCCTGAAGTGCTCTCTCAATTAGTTTTTAACTTCCCTGTGTTTCTTTAATCTGTCCACCTTTTCTGCTCTGTGAAGAGGTGAAAGGAAAAAAGTCTTACTTTGACACAGATAGGTTCTACATTTCTGTTGAATGTAGCTTTACTGGCTCAGTTTTTACTTCCCTTTAACATGTGCTTCAGTATGTTTGCAACCGTTTATTTAATGTTTTGCTATTATGGAGTCTGATCTTGAATAGATCAACTCCAGCAAATTTCATATATCTATGTAAAACAGCTGTTTTGTAAAGTACTGTGAGCTTTTCAGTATACTACAGAATGATAACATTGCTGTGCAAGGACGGCTAGGACAACAATAGATATTACCTTATTGTGATTTTGACAGTAACTTGAGCTTCATTTTGCACTGGAGTAGGAATGCTAGCTCATGTATTTAGGAATTAAAATTCAGTCAGGCTGAACAGAGATTACAGTGACTTTCAGGTCATAATGTTATGTTTTGAAGTTTGTATTGGTCAAGTTGTGCCTTCTGTCTTAATGTGGCTCTTCATTCAGTTGGATTCTTTTCCTGACTGAGGAGACTCTTGGTTAATACAGGATTAGTGAATTCAATGTGTTTCCATTGGTGTAAAGTATAAGTACGAGCATGTGAGGATAAACAAAAAACTAACATCCTAAAGGGCTCAACCTTTTTATTCCAAGTTCCAACATGCCCTTTCTCACCGAGCTGCATACAAAAATATTTATTTTGCAGATCATAATTGTTGGCAATATAGAATGTTAAATTCAGGGTCATTTACTTAGCTATTGTATCAGATAATTTTATGAGATTTTTTTGATGGTCTTGAATTTCTTGATCCTGTAGAGAAAGGCGTAAAAGGAAGAGCAGAAGTCCCTCAAAGTCTCCTAAAACATCCAAAACAACAAAAAGAAAGTCTTCACGAACTCCTTCGCCGAGAAGGTCAGTTTGATGCAAACATAAAACTTAATGAGCTGTAAGGAGGAAGAATTTTTAGAATTTTCATTGTTTTACTGGCTTTCCACTAATCATTTCAGATATTTCAGTTGGTCGGTATGATTCAGTTTTACTTCAGATTTATTTTTGTTGTTTTAAATTTTGGTATACTTTCAGTTAGAGAGTTTCGCATCTGTCAACAATGCAAATTTTCTTCAAATCAGTCAAAGCCCTTCATTGTATACAGATTTATTTGGGTTTCCCTTTGCAAATACCGAACATACTGAACACATTAATTCTTGAGCTCTTCAGTCAAGAAATCCCCTTGTCTTTGTGGAGGGGTTTTTGTTCCTTTTCTTTTTTTTCCAAAACCCACACTTGAGAGTTTAATTTACAGTTAAACATTGTGCAAGTGGTTGCTGTTGGATGAAATTCTGATTTAAGGAAACATTTTCTTAAACAGAAACAAGAAAGAAAAAAAAAGAGAAAGAGATACAAATAATGAAAGAAGAGAAAGAGAACGCTCCACTTCCAAGAAAAAAAGTAGTAAAGAGGGAAAGGAGAAATCTGACAAAAGTGCCACTACTCTGAAGGTAAGCCATGTGACCAAGTGATATACAAAGGAATGGTATGGTGCTAATGGAGCAATTAGTGAAATTACTTTCCTTCTTTTCTTTTGTTTCCCTTAAATTATTACCATATGCGTTTAGATTGTCAATTGGAACCTACAGTTGATGCTAGTGGGCCAGTTTGAGTTTTACTGGACGTAGAGGAGCTTGTGTTAATAAGTTATGAAACATTTTGTTTTGGTTTCTCTTCCTTGTTCTGTGCCATGTGCTAGGACGCGTTTGGCTGCCTATCTGTATGAGCTGGCAGGAAGCAGACTGTGTAACTAAGGAGCAGCATTTAGAGAAAGCTTGGCTATCAAGCTGAAAAGATACTTTTTTTTAAATAAAATTTTACTCTGCAGTTCACTCTCTCGGGCTGCTTTGTTCCTGGCCTGTGTGTTGGACTCTGCAGGAGTAAAGTTGAAGAGTTGTGAAAGAGCAGTATGGGATTTTCCCCTGAAAAATAGAAGATGGTGTGATTAAGAAGAGAAACATCTTCAAACTGTTTAGTCTTAGAATTTGAAAAGCAGCGTATCTTTTTAAAGAGTACGTGTTGTACTCAAAATTATTCAGCTGATATAAAACAACTGGCTTAGGTGACTCTGACAATGTGCTTAAGTAATTTTCTTACCCAAGAACTCTTAAAATGTGACAGATACCTGACAAAAAGCTGGAAAGAAAAAATTTAATCCTATTTTATTTAGAAAATATGGTGAAAATTTTATTTCTAGAGCTGTTTCTTGTAGGGTCAACAATGCTGCTGTTTTTTCTGAATATTGATGATAAAGATTGACCATTTTTTGGCAATGATTTCTTGGATAACAGGTTGTTATGACTGCCTAACTTCAACTGATTGAAAACATAGCTTTTTCTTATTAAAAAAAGTAAAGGAAAAGCAGCTGACACCTCTATTCTAAAAATTACTAAGACAAGATAAGCACATAAGAACTGAGACAGTAACTATACCAAGAGTTGGTTTTAAGTGGTACCTATAGTAAGATATGATTTTTTTTTTGTAAAATAATTTTATCTTTGGTAGGACAAAGATCACACTAAAGAGGATCAGAATTCAGAAACTGACAAGGAAGTCGACAGTGGAGATCCGGAAAGGCCAGATGAAGTCAAACTACAACAGAATGGGAACTGTCAACCAAATGAAGAAAACCTCTCCATTAAAATGGAAGAGGTTTAAAGCAAAGAGTGGACCTCTGATTCAATTGAGGAATGAAATCCAAAGCTTTTTATTTCCCAGAACAAGGAAGAAAATGTCAAAGCAATCAACCTGAATGTGTTGATAGTACTAGTAGCTCTTCCAATTCTTGTTATAGCTTTGTTGTCTTCTTGCTATAAAGCAAGACAGCATGGACCAGTAGTTATACCAGGAGAAGGCAGATGCCATCAGAACTATTCATTTCTGAAAATCCATGCATTTCCATGATGGCTGTACTTAATTGTAAAATGATTTATGTTAAGTTTTGCCATAAGCTGTTACAAAGTAGTGTAAACCTGTACTACCCAAAAAAGCTGAAGATAAGCGTTGAGAGATGCTTGTTGATGAATTTTGTATTGTTTTAACTTTATGGGTTAAAAAATCCATGAAAACTTCAATGTGTACTGTTTGATGTGCTTGGAAATGTGCATAAATATACACAATTTCTTTTGTTGTGCGTGACAAATGTAGGAAAGGATTTTTAAACATAAAGACAGTTTTGCAGTTCTTCTGTTAAATACCCACTGACGAGTTTGTTTTTGATTTGCTCACTGCTTGGAAATCTAGGGGTTTATTATTTAAAATAATTTCTTAGTAATACCCTTAAAATTAATAATTCTTTAAAATTATTTGAACAATGCATGCTACTTTTCTATTTCCTAAAAGAAACAATGACATCTTATAGATAATAGGTTACCTTATTGAATTATTTTTGGGAGTATTTTGTTTTGTTGTTTTATTTTCATGTTCCAGAAGTGAGCACATATGTTTGGTATTATCAGAACTTACAGATTGGTTTTGAGCTGTACTACAGTGTCTGTTCAACTGCAAATAGTGCGGGTGCCATTATGAAAATAATTTTTCTTTGTTTGTTTAAAGAAATATGGGAGCACAAGCAGAAGCTTTAGTGCCTTCTTGAAATGTGGTATTTTCTAGAAATGTATATGTGCTATTACTCATTTCCAGCTAAATCTTTCATAATCTCTATTGCTATTTTGTCACCACCATACTGTAGGCAAGAATTCAAGTTATTTATCAGAATCGTTGTTTAATTCACTTGTTAAAATGCCATTTTTACTTTTTTATTTTTAGAAGAGATATATAGATGAAAGCAGAGATGCAGTTTGGGGACCACCACTGTACAAAAGTAGTAGCTGAATACAAAGCGTTTTCTGATCATCTGCATCAAAGACAACCCTTCAGACATTTAGTTTATATTCGGATGGCCTTAATTGTTACCTCTCAGTCATCTTCTCTGATACCTGTTGAGTGATATAAAAGGAATTGTATGCAAAGAGTGGGGATAAATAATTTTGGGGAAAAAGTTCTAATTTACACAGGAGTCATGTGATAGAGATTTTTTTTTCTTTGAAGAGACAGCATGTAAGAAGAGAACGAAAAAACAAGTATTTTTGTCAATACGAAGCATGGTTTGTGTTCTCTGAACAGATTTAATTGGTTACTTAGATTTGTTAAGAGTCACACATTTAAAACTTACCTATACCTAAAATTGATTATATTATTTTTAATACAACTTAATACAATCAAATTACTGAATTGCCTTACCTCATGGGAAGAGTTATTGCTTTCAGTTAAAAAAAAATAAAAGACATAATAGCATATTAGCTATTTGCTTTCTATTTGTTTTTCTTTTCCTTTATGTAGTTAATTCTGAAAAAAAAAAGGAAGCATATTACACGGAATGAAAAATTTCCCCAATTCCTAAGGTAATGAAACCTAGTTTGCTTGTGAAGCTGCTTAATCACTCTTCATTTTCAGTAAGGTTTAATGTTCTAGCCACTGTGTACATTTAGAACTATAGAAAATACTTTACCATGTAAAGTATAGACAGTCATTTTTATGATGTTCAAAGCCACATGCTGTTGGCCAGTAAACAGCTTATTCTGATAAGAGAATGACAAATCTATATGCTTATAGGAAGACTGTGAAGGATTGTCTTGCAACAACAGCTGTCTTATTTCTCATGTGTAAGTAGCATAGAGCAAAGAGATTGTTTGTATACTTGTTATCTTTGGTACCATTTCACTAATAAAATTAAGTTTTTTAGAGAGAAGTTTCAGCTGGTACATACTTATTAAGGAATATTTTTAGTTGATCTGGTCTTATGGATGCAGCTTTTTTGATTTGAAATACGGATACCAGTGCAAATATGCATGTATTGTTCATAATATCTTTGAAAAGCTTAGTTTCTCCTTTGGGAGGAATTAAGAGTTCTTGCACTATAACATGTTTCAGCTGATATTAATTTGATTTCTTGAGTTTTGTTTTCCTGAAATTACATAGCTCTGTTATATATCAGTTGATTGTGTACAGTTTAGCTAAGAAACATGCCTTTGGAAATCGGTAGTTAAGGATGGCAGCCTTACTAGTGAACTTATCACATGTTCATGTGCAGCATGTTGTTGTCCTGTATGTGAACTAATGGTTCCCTTACAAAATTAATTTTTTGAATACGGTCAAAAAACCCCAGAATCAATGTAGCATCAAACACGAACGTTTCCTCCACACCTCAAGTCATATTTTCTTACAAATGCTGTATTTTTTATTTTTGCTTTGGTAATACTGTGCAGATCTGTGAGGTAGTTAAGTTCTGTCTATTTGTATTAGGTGTGTTACAGTTCCTCTCTTGCTGAAACGCCATGACCAGAGAATTACTATTCTGTAAAATGCCTGTTGCTGCAGAGGGTAGCTCATTTTTCAGCCAGTAGTGTAGCACAGTGATGAAGTTCCTGCTTGCCTCAAACAGGATTGTGTTCATCATCCATTAAATGTGTCCATCTTCCATGGGAAATCCATTGCCTTCATTGTTTACAAGTTTGCGTGAGGAGCTACTGTGTCAAAATGTGTGGATTTGCATCTTATAAAATGAGTGGAGGTTTTGAGAACAGTTCATGATAGCTGTGGTTTTTAAATGTAATTTTATTTGAGTCAGATTTTATTTGAAAATATTGTGACTTGTAATTGCTCAGGAAGGTGATGATATGGTGCTGTTTTGCTAAGACCTTGTGAAGCGCTTGTGCCTAAGCTTCCATTGGTGACCATAGTTATTTCACAGAAGTTTTTCTGAATAATAGTAGGATTTTTCTTTGGATTTTGAGAGAAGAGTGTAGCAGAAGGCAACTGTTGGTAAATGAAACAGCATTGCAATCCCAAAATAGAGGTCTTTGTGGCTTTGATAAATTCATTGAAATCAGTAGGTTCACCCAGGTGTAGAGGGATGAAATTTTCTTTGCAAACATTGATAGTAGAGTATGTAAATAATACTGGTTTTTCGTATTCCAGAATTAGAACTCAGAGGGTACAGAAGCCCTTCAGTTGGAAAGTAGAAGGATCTGAAGAATACTTGAGAAGTCGTTGAGATGTGGATTCTGCCTACTCATTAGTCACCTGCTAATTATTTTTATAGCAATTTTGGATAGATACATCTGAACTAGCTTTACATAAGCTGTCTAACAGCAACAGCATGGGCCCAGCTTTGATTCTGAATGAGCTGTGGCTACCAGAGTTGTATTTGGCTTCAAAGGAGTTCTGTAGTGTGTAGCAGGCTTTGCATTGCTTCCTCGTGTTCTCTGGCCCAGTTACATTACTTTGGAGCTCTGTAGATGAGTTTCTTACATGGTAAGTTTCTTTGTGTCCCCTTAGCTTTTACTGGTATTTCGTAATAGTTACTAGCTTTAGGGATTTCTGCAATTTTCTTCTAGTCTGAGGAAGAAATAATAAGGAAAGGATCCTTTGTGTGATAGAAATTATGGTATGCTTCACACCTGTCCTTATTACCGTGTTATTTTTTGCATGCTTGACCATTGCAAGCTGTAGTGCCATAATGATGTGTTTATCTTCTACTTTTAGTTCTGAAGCATGTCTGCATCACTGTCTTTTTGTTAGTTTGTAATGAAAAAAGGTTAGAGTTCATGTATTTTAATTTTGCTACACATTCGCTAACAGGAAAAGAAAAACAGACAAAAACCATCTTGAATTATCTAAATGTTAATGTGAAAATTGCATTTTGATGGTAAAAAAAATATTAAATATGTGACTTCTGAACAATGACTTGCAACCTGGGGCATATTATGGATCCCACTTGTCACTTGGTGGTAGTTTTATAGCAATCAGTTGTTGCCTTTGGTGTCATAATTTTAAAAGTCATAATGGACTTAATGGCAAAAACGCTGCAATATGTAAATGGCTAAAATAATGTAAATCAGTAGGCACTTATTTCAGAGATGTGGTTTTCGCAGCAGAGATTGGACTGTGGGCAGTTAAATTTGTAGATATTGTTAAGTGTTATTACCAAAGAGAATATAAAAATTTTGTTTGCTAGTATGCAAACAAAACCAGAAGTTTTCAGCCTGTAGCTTAGGTTTATTTTTTTATGTTGAGAAGTGTAAGTAAAATAACATTGAAAACTAAAAGCACCTGTGCAAAAGGGGATTTTCTTTTCTGTAAGACAAATACACTTCCAATTGTGTTTATATTTGAACTTGAAAAAAGTCTTTGCATGCTGTGTTTATTTCAAATTCAAGAATTCTTCATTTTTAGGGAACTCCTGTTGCAGGATCTGAGCACATAAGTAAGAGGGTGGGTGTTCTTCTGTATTCTCTTCAATATAAACCAGCTTAATAAACTTAGGTCTGACTATGTAGAGGCAGCTACTTTGAGAAGACAAGAGCTCTAGGGCTTTGTTTCTGTATTGTGTAAGTAAACACTGCTTTTCAGAAGCTATCTACAAACTTCAGTTTTCATAGTGTTTTCTGAAATGGTGAGCTCTTATGATCCAAGAGGGCAAAAAAATATTTTTTTCATGTGTTGTGACCAGTTTTGTGATTGTTGAGCTTGGTATAGGAACACATGCGCAGTAAAAATGAGTTTTTAGCTGTTTATTTATGTTCTTCTGGGAAGTATCAACTTACACTTTTTTTAATGTTTCAATTTTTATGCTAATCTAGTGCCAAATTTGACGAGAATTATGTTGCATAATATTTTTAATGAAATTGTCCTTCTCCTGTCACGTGTGTTGTCATTGACCTGAAAGACTTAG
This sequence comes from Dromococcyx pavoninus, assembly GCA_033558185.1. Lineage (NCBI taxonomy): Eukaryota > Metazoa > Chordata > Aves > Cuculiformes > Neomorphidae > Dromococcyx > Dromococcyx pavoninus. Next base: position 977,613 of record JAUMJL010001132.1, on the reverse strand, counting down.
CAGCAATGGTAAAAGAATCCTTTCATCTTCCTTTCACTCAGTCCTTGATGTTATTAGTGAGGCTGCGAGTTAAGTAGCTTTCTTAGAAGTAGTGGTGCTGTACTCAGTAAAACCTTCCTTAGTGCAAAGATCTAGAAGTACTGCCAATCTGATGAGTAAATCATGGGCCACTTAAAAATTGCTTTTTGATAAACACATAATTTTCATAACTTAAAGGAATGAGCAATCTGCTTTGGAAATGTTAAGAGAGTAATTTGATATGCACAGTTCGTGTAGTTTTTCAGTAGATCCTTTCTGATGTTTTTCCCACTGATACAGGAGCTATGATCAATTTGCTGTACAGAGCACCCATCACAGTCTGGGTTCAGATATACCTAGGAAACCCAGCAGCAAAGGTATTATTTCCATTCTCTTAAGTTTGATATTTCTGGTGATAAAGTAGGTCTTCTATGTTTAATAAACATATAACCTAACTTGTTCCATGTTGGTAGAGTATATTTTTGCATTAATGAAGCAACTATGAAATGGTACAGGTAAAGAAGTGTCAAGTGCTGCTATTATGTTGTTATTTTTTAAATAAATAATATCCCAAAGTTGTAATGGTGTCATAAACTCACTTTAAATTTGGATGAGATACAGCAAATGACTGTGAAGCAGTTGATTCTCTATCTCTCTCCCTCTCCCCCTCCCTCCCTTTCCCTGCCTCCCTCCCCCCCCGCCCATGATTTACCTATTTATATTATATACTACGTAATTTCCTTAGGTAATTAGTTGCCAAAATGAAATTCTTTTTAGAAGGGGTGATTGAAAATGAACTAAAAAAGAGGCAGTCTCTTAAAATTTTGGCTTGTTTTGTCCACTTGTTTTAAGAAAACAAGGAGACATCAGTAGTAGTATTAGTCTTCCGTTAAGTGTGCTGCTTCAGTATCAGACCTGGAGATAAATGCTGCTTCAGTTTTTCTCTCTACAAATCTTACATTTCATCCTTAGAGCTGTGATACATTTGTTCTGTTGCTTAATTTCCAAAGAGGACAGAAAAACGTCACCTGTACGTTTATGGTGTGGGCCTGGGAGAGCTGGAGACTGCTTTGTAGTGCCATTTTTTAGATAATGTGTGACATGTAGTAAGTCACTGAAATACGCTATTCTTCAATTTTCTTGTTTTATAACAGGGCTTAAAATGTTTGCTTTGTTCAACCAAAATGTGTAAATGCTGAATTTATTAGTGTACACTTCGGAATTGTTTGATGAAACAAAGTGGTAGACCTGGGTCATTGTATTGCACTAAATGCATTTAGAAATAGGTATTTTCTATGCTTTTATGGCTGGATGAAAGATGGTAGCCAAACATTGCATAAGTTAATTCATTTTAATAAATCAGATTCCCTTTGATCATTTTTACCCGGGTAATTTATAGTTCTAGGGACTGTAGTAATTCAGTAGATAATAAAACATAGAAATCCCACCTTTTTATTTAAGAACTTCCTTTTCTTCTATCAGATATGTAATTGCATTACAACTGGAAAGAGTTGTATATACCTCTTGAAGTGATTGTATTTTGTGGCTTCTGTGTCATCTTCTGCCTATGAAATAAGAAATTTTTGCCTTTTTGCTTTTTATAGAGAGGGAGGAATAGAGATCTGTAAATAGCACAAAGGCAAAAATTATTTTAGAGGCTCTATCAGCCTTCTAGTTGATAGTTATCAAAAGCATTCAAGCATCATTCCTGTTCCCAGTCTCTCTGAAATTTGAAAGAGTGAAGGAATGAGTAACTGTCCAAGCCTGATAGTTCCACTGTTGATTTACCTTCTGGCTTACAGACACACACATGAGGTGTAAAATGCCTTACATTAGTGATCAGACATTTCTGGTTGTGCTAACTGGATTATTTATACTATGTAAACTGTAACTGCTGCTTGGTGCTTAGGTAATTGGAAGCTGGGACAACATTTGAGTGTAGGAGGGGGGTTGGGTTTGGGCGCGAGGGATGGGAACTGTGTGATTCAGTTTCCCCATTCCGTCTTTTAGTATGAAGTTGTGAACTTGTGTACTATAAATTACAAAGTGAGATAACTGAGATGGAGTGGAAGACCAGATCTGTAAATCATGAAGTATTAATGGCAAGTGCGGAAGTGAGTTGCTTGCAGTGTGAGAAAGAGGAATCAAAGTAGTTTGCAATGACACTCTGTTGGTAGATATGTATTTAGATAGGATACTGATTTTGGGCTTACACTGAAACTTGACTTCACCACTGTGATTTCAGAACTTTTAACACCATCTTTCCAGAAGGCTCATTGTGTTCTTGGTTTTGGATCGCTGCACTGACACTGACAATATACATTTTACAGCACAACAGTTTGAATCAATAGATTGAAACCCTTCCTTTTTAATATGGTTCTGTGTATCACTCACCAAGACTTCGCGAATTGCAGTCTGAGATTTACTGTAGCAATACCTTGTTTTGAAATTGTTGCCACATTTTGCCACAAGCACAGGCTGGTTGTATGTCCTGAGAGAGAGAAATCTCAACGAAAACTTCAAGCTCCTTAAGGCTCATTGGGAGAATTACACTGTAGAAACAGAAATGTTCAAGCCAGAATCTGTCCTGGAATTTCAAAAAGTACAAGTGTGGTAGCTGATGTTGGAAGAGCATCTTGATCGAGAAGTTACACTGTGCTGCTCTGCAATATAAAATTCAGCGCTAGAGCACCTCCTCCTCCTGAGCTATTTCTGTAACGTTTCAGATATTATTTGAAATACTGCATATTTAGACATACAGTGTATTACAGGGTTTGTTACAAGCCTACTGCAAAGCAGCACTATTTTGAGTACCTGCTATTTTAGTACCCTAATGCATATAATACCCTAGTATTGTAATCTGCTAAAATACACTGGAATGTGATGTACCTATTTATACATTAATTGAAGATACTCCATGTACGGGTTACAGGCCCTTTTTAGTCATATCTGAAATAGCTCTGTTTTGACTTGGAGGACATGCCTAGCTCATAACCTGATCCCTTGGACCAGCACTAGGGGACTGAGACTGATATGTGATGGAGGTTTGCATTTCATTATATGCAGCTACTTATGTGCAGCTGATGAAATGTATTTGCTTAAACTGTTTAAAATTCTTGGGAGCAGGAAGATGTTTTTATTTAATCTAAAGCAAAAGAAAACAAAGTCAATCTGAACTCTGTAGTCTTTGCTCAGTGCATTACTTCAATGAGAGTTTCACTAGTGTAGGAAAAAAGATGGGAACTGTAAGGATGGATTCTGTTGACACAGCATTAGGCAGAGCAATGTGCTGCCAGTATCCAATACTGGGCCTCCTGGGCAGCATGGCTGGTTCCAGTTCCAAGATGTATAGGTACTGCTGGAAGATCCCTTCTCCCAGGTGACATGATAGGACAAGAGGAAATGGCGTCAAGTTACACCAGGGAAGGTTTAGAATGGATATTAGGAAAATTTTGCTCACTGGAAGGGTTATCAAGCATTGGAACAGGCTGTCCAGGGGAGTGGTTGAGTCATGATCCCTGGAGGTATTTAAAAAGTGTGTAGCTATGTTGCTTAGGGCCATGGTTTAGTGGTGGACTTGGCAGTGTTAGGTTGATGGTTGGACTCTATATTAAAGGTCTTTCCCATTCTGAAGGCGTCTGAGGATGGGCAATGTCAATGATTGTTTCCAGCACAGCCGGTTGTTTTCTGTTTTGTTAATCAAATGGTGCTTTTGCTATAGAAATGAAAAGATATGGAGATAAGATTATTTCCCACCTCCGCTAGCATGGAGTAATTTTTCTTAGCAGCAGAATTCGGTAAACAGTACACAGAAGTGACTGCTGTAAGCTGTCCCAGGTTTTATTACCCATGTTCATACAGATCCCATCAATGCAGTACCAGGACATGGTTAATATCATTCAGGCAGTAGACAGACAATGCCATCAAGAGAGAGGAAAAAAAGGCAAACCAAGAGCCTGTGACACGGAGTCAAGAACTCTGAGACAAGTAACTTCTGTAACTAGAGGGCTTTAATTTTTTACAGTATTTGTTACAGTAATGGGGTTGATTCAGATTGACAGGATGCCCCTGTGCTCTCTGCTTTCAGGAGGACTCTGCTCAAGTGCAGATGCCATTGTGGCTTTAAGGATTGCCGAAGGACCCCAAAGGCTTAGGTTTGAAGGGGTTTTGTAGATATTCTGTAATTATTATTCATCTACTTGGTAGTTAATACAGAGTGAGAAACTCCTGGAATAGTGTGGTTGTTGCAGTCTCCTGTTCAAGGCTGAGCAGCTGTTTATCTTGTCTCTGAAACACTGTGATAATTTTCAGTGCTAACTACTGCAGCGTAGTTTGAACTTGAGTGTAAAAAGGAAGTTTAAAAAATATGTATATCTTCATATTCATGCTACATTAAAGTATGCAAGAAGAAAACATCTACTCTGGGTACTATAAAAAGTATGTATGCACTAACTTTGCTTTGTGCCTGTTTTTAGAGGCCATATTAGACACTGAATGTTGCATTTCTTTGTAAATTCAAAATGCTAAAAAAAAAGTACCCCTGCAGTGTAATACCCCATGCTACAGATCACTGTACTTTATGTGCCTCCAGGACTACAGTCAGGTGTCTTAAGATTTTTCAGTGTCTTAAGATTTTTCGGTGTCTTAATTCTCACTAATGTTAACAGTGGTCATCTAGAAAGCTATGTTGATTGGAAAAAGAAAAAAAATATTGAAAAATGCCTTGGCTTTTATGGTTCTGAGCCTTCATATTTGCAACTTTACTTATAGCATAACACATATCAAAGCTAAGAATACTGAAGCTAAGAACACTACTGAAACCATCTTATCAGTACTACAGCACACAAAATAAAATGTTACATGTTTATTAGTAGAGGCAGAATTCTACAGTCATCATATTTCTGTATATGCATACACTTCTTTAAGCTGCCTGAAGAGGTCAGTCAATTGGGCTAAGATGATCATTGCAGGTCCCTTTAAATTGAACTAAAAATCCCCATAAAAGAACCATCAAAAAAACCCCCACAGAAAGCTAGTCACCCCTAATCTGAAGACCTGAGTACCGTGTGTCTTTTAGTCCTGTGTCTCTGAGTAGGTATGTGATTCCAGCAAAACCTCCTTTTTGACTGGATGAAACTGTTCAGCAAAGGTAATTTTCTACTTTTCTCCACTTAAAAGGTTCTCTCTTTGCTCTCAAAAGACATGTCATGATGGAGTGCATTCTTAATTAATATCTAATCTTCATACCAGCATTTTTTATAGATCTCTTATTCTTCCAAATACAAAGTTTAAAGCTGTTATACAGATATCGATTATGGTATTGCTCTAATGAGATCAATTAAGGATTACATGTCCTGTAAGGTTTATAATTGAAAGTGAAATACATCTGTCCCTTCAATTTGAGGCAAACTGGTTCAGCTGTACTTCTAGGGAAATTCTCCTGGCCTAATAAATGGATTTTGTTTAGCAAGATATCAGGCAATGGCTAATATCATGGAGGCAATACTCACGTTGTCAAAAGCTTTCGCTGTCTTACGAGTTTCATGTATGAAGGCTGATTCATACACTGACACTGCTCACAAGCAATTGGTTTAATTCTACATATTTATTTTATACATTACATAATAATATGTACTTGTTTGGTATGTGCAGAGTAAAAAAATTAATTCAGTGTTCAGAGGGATGAGTAAAATATTGAAGGCATAAACTAGATCAGGAAAATAAGTCATTCTGACCAGAAATGAAAGAAATATTGATAAGGAACAGGGATATTTCTCATGGACAACTGGACAAATTAGGCTGTCTTCACATGACTACTTGATAATGATTGTATATAGTTTGAGGGCTTTATTGTCCATAACATTTTCATTTCAGCCCTTCTACTAGGTGTTACAAGTAGCAACAGCTCCACTAATAGCAGGATCATTTGTGTTCTCCTAAATGCAGATCAGGCAAAGTCCCCTGATTGAAGTTAAAAAAAAATGAAGAAAGAGATACAAAAGATGCCTCAAACCTCTGGTAATCCTTCTTTCAATTAGCAGAGGTAACAAGGGTGAGCGGTAAAGGAGAAATTGCTTTGTGGCAGAACAATGCATTTTAAGTCCTAAGAAAAAAAAGTGCAAAACCTACAGTGAAATGCAGGTTAGTTCCTGCCAGTCCTAATGGACATGGAGAGATATAAATAAAGAGAATGTGAATATAAATAGGGAAAGTGAATAAAACGTATTTTGTTTTGGGACGTCACTGAATCAGTCAAGTGGAGGATATGCAATTTCTTTGAGATTTTTGTAAGCATGGCTATTCCATACTGCCTAATACACATGGAAATATTTGTGTGAATGTGGATCGTCTTCGCCCTTGATGAGAGAATTCCGGTGCCTATGGTACAGATGATTAATTTGTTTCTCCACAAAATTATTTTAATAAAATGCTCCATAAACTAGAGATGATAACAATAAACTGGCTCTTCTACATTAGCTGTAAACCATTAATGACTACAAAGGTCATGGATGAGCAGTTGCTGTAAGCTGCAAAACCAGTTCAAACCCCTTGCACCATGGAGATACATGTTGTAGTCACATAGAGAGCGTATTAGGGAAGAGTGTTTTATTCCCTAGATTGCAATGATTTCTCCTCTGTGCAGGCTTTGGAGGCATGACTAACTGAACTCTCCATGCAGACTCTATTCAAGTCTTTTTGGCATATTGTCATTTCATGCACTGTGAAAGCATATCTGCAACTACATCTTATAACAGAAGGTGAACTTCTTTCTGTGTCTGTGTAGATTCCAGTACTAATAATATACTTATTATCATCTTGATTTAAGCACTACTGTTCATCCGAGATGAATAAAGTTGTAAAGATCTAAGATGTAAAGCACTTAATATTGCTTTGCATAGAAGGATAAACATCATTTTCTGTTCCTAAATTCAAGGCTTTTCACTATTTTGTTTGGCCAGTTTTGTCCAGCTGGAGAACTTCTTTGGAATGGAAGGCACCTTTGCTGGAATTTCTACTGAAGTACTTAAAAGATTTGAAAATCAGGTCTTAAAACAATTGCAGTGATTAGAGAACTCTCCTAATGACTAGGATAGAATTGTGGTTAGAGTGGAAGCCTTGAAATATCTTCCTGAGTGCCCTGGGACTAAGCACCTAGTAAGAGATACCTTACTGGAAGGTTTTTTCATACAGTTCCCTGAAAGGTTTGCCTGTGTGAAGAGTATGACTTTCCACAGAATGACCGTGGTGAAACAGCTAATATAATCTGTTTCACCAAGGAAGCTTACTGAAGCAGAGACTAACTATTGTCACCAGCTCACTGTCCTGTATGGTCCTAATGGCTCCATTCAAGCATTAAGGGTTTTGGAACTTGATTTTATGGTATGGGAAATTATGAAGATGATTCAGTTTGAATTGACTTTTCCCATCAAAGTTGGTCCAGATGGCAAAAATACTACCTGGCTTTGTTTGAGGTAATCTTGGGGAGCAAACAAAACCTGATGCTCCGTTTGTGCTGTCTTGTGATTTAGTTCCATTTCCAGATGAGTTTGAGTATCCTTTGCAGGCAGCTTCACCGTCAGGCTCATCAGGGCTTTCTGGCTGAACTCCATGCTGGTGTAGTCACTCAAGAGTGGTACTGTAATGGAAACAATTCCTCCTTCTTCACTTGTAACTGCTTCTTCAGGGTTTTCTTCATGCTTTAGACTTATGTCTATGTCATTGCCAGGTTCTTCTGACTGGCAAGTTTCACACTTGCTGTCTTCTCCACCATCTGTAAACAGATTTGACTTTAAAGGAGTCTTTGACCCATGCTCTAAGACATAAAGGCTGGTGGTATCATTGTCTGAGAGGGTGTGAAGCAGTGACCTTGAAACAGGTTTCCAATTGGTCTGCAAGACAAAACAAGGAGAAAGAATAATTTTAGTATCATATTTTTGCAAATTACAATTGGCAATTTACTGAAATAAATAACAAAATAATAAAGCTAGGGAACAAGCAGCCTGGTCCTGCCTGTGTTATATGCTAACTGATCCATTTTATCTCATCTTCATTGGTTTTAGAAACATGAATGAAAATATTTATTTCCCTAATTCAGACTGACATCTCTCCTTTTACTATAATACTTAAGTGAAGTTTTTATTGCTTTTGCGTGTGTTTAGAACAAAATGTAGTGGTGGCTTCATGATGCACTGATTTGATACCTGCAGTTTTCAAAAAGTTTAAGAATTGTGTTACTATAAAAGGGCAACTGCTTGAACTGAACAGCAGCCAAATGAGCTTTATCTACCAGCTGCTGCAAGGAGTTTGTTATTCAACTCAAATTTGTTATGTTGTGATCTAAGTATACTTTAGATTACAAGTTTTATGCAAATTCTGGGTGATTAAAGGGAAAACAGTTTCTAACACCAGACATCCTTCTTTCCCGCTCAGATTGTTCTGCTGCATTTGTCCACTTTTGCCATAATGTTTTTGAAATTATGGCCAGGCTGGTATGTTCTCTAGTATTAGCTCTTTTTTTAAAAAATATTTTTATTTTATTTTTCCCCCTCCTTGCTCAGTGGCTTTAAATTTATTTGAATTTTTATAGTTCTTTTATAAGAAATAAGTAAGTGTGTATATTGGGTGGTTTTTTTCCTTCTGCTTACAATTTGTTTTGGCTTAGAGATGAGTATGCTGTTCTTTGAAATCTCAGCAGTCCCACGTAAAATACCTCTAATTTTCTCTTGTAAGGGGATGATTAGGCACCTCTTCATGGTCAGTTTTTGCCTTGTTTTGGATAAAGACCTGTGTGGTATGTGCCTCCGTTTTCATTTGTATTATGGACAGGAGCTCAAACTTTATATCTACCAAATCTAAAATAAGCTCTATGTGAGCTTCTGTCTGAAAGAGACACTACAGGTGAAGAAGAAGCAGCATCTTCAAAGAATGTGGTGGCTGTAGTTCATTCTCCTGGGCTCTTTGTACTGACTGAATTGAGAGTGTCTCCAGTTCCTCCTGCTGCTCTGTGCCATGAAATGTGTCATCATCTTGGATTGCAATAAAGAATGCTCTATCCGGATTTAAAGTACAAATTAGCTTTCCACCTATATGGACTGTATGTGTGTTTCTGTCAAGAGCTACTACGTTGCTCAAATAACCTGATGGGGTTCAGTCTTGGAACAACCTACAAATAGCAGAAATATATGGAATATAGTAAGATTTACTCCTTGCCTCCATTTCACAGTGCTTATTTAGGGATTACCTTTCTCCATATTTCACAAACTGTTCATAATAATCAGGTTACTTCTATTACCGGATTACTGGTAAGTGCTTTATTGTACTGTCTCCTCACACAGAACTTGTTCTGCTTTCTCTCCATCCCTGTTTGCTATCTGTTCCTTCTCCTTATGTCATGTACATTTGTATATCTTATCCTTCTTTGTTCAGCATTCTCTGCTGTTGGCAAAATGACTATCTGATACTACCCCTGAGTTCACCACTTGTTTATCTACATTTAGGTGGAAGAAAGCATGCAAAGAAATCCTGATCTGAAACATGAAATTTCATACTTCCTTTGTTGAAGGAAGTGATGCAAATGTTTAGCAGAAGCTTTGATTATCAGCAGCCTGTCAGGGTCTTCTGAAATCTTGTTGCTGATGATTTCTTTCTGTGTCCTAGTATTGCACAGTGTCTGGCTTGTAGATACTTTTCAGCTTCTGCCTGATCTTTGACTAAATATACAGAAGCCTGCTTTGTTAAAACTCACAAGTTGGCTTAGGAAATGACCTATGAGTGCCAAACTAAGTTCAGGTCTGCCAAAAAAATCAAAAGATTTAGAAAGGAAAGCGGTACAAGTTCCTGCTCCAAATATGTAATGGTTGACATTCTGAGATTTCAGAGATAACCGAAGTGTCCTAGAAGGAGGACTTTTAGTGTCAAGTGTCAGCAAAGCTGGAGCACAAGAAACTTATCTAAAAGTGGGGAGGTAAGGAGAGAAATATGCAAATAAGTCCACTAGTAGGCAAAAATTAATAACATTGTCTCCAGCAATCTCCTCCTAGCAGCCGATTTCCAGGAACTTCTTCAGTCCTGAAAGTCAGATACCCTTGCCAAAGCATATGGGAAAGCTTTGGGCAAGATTTGAACGCGCTGCAGAACCTTGGTGCCTGTTAACTAGGAGGTGTTCCTCAGCCAACTACTAACTCACCAGGCAGAGCCCCCAGATTGTCCTGGAGGCAGGCAGAGACTGAGGGGTGAAGAGCAGTTTTCAGAAAACACCATGTACGCGGCCTCCTTTGTGAGAGTTTTGTGGCATTAGGCCAAAATACATTACTTTTTATTTTGAGCAACTTGTACATAATAAGTTCCAGCTGGTGAAAACAGACTGGATATAAAAACTTAATTTCTCTCTTTAGACTCCATCTCACCACATTCAACTTTGCTTTGTTCTTTTAACAATCATATCTTTAATTATGCACTATAATGTTCTCAAAGAAGTCTGATAACTGTTATTAAATTAAAAAGTGTATAGAGCCTCTGCCTAAAAAACAACCCTCCGCTGTCCTATGTTTCTAACGTTAGCCTAGCTTTCCAACTATGGATATTAGACGTTTCCTAGGGTGAAGTGTGAAAAGACTAAAAACTGGCATTACAGAAAGGTCTCCCTTGCGTATTTTTTTCATGCTAACAGGAGTGTACTTGCCATATCTTGGAGTGCACTGCTGTTTCTTGGACTTGGTACACTGGGCCAGCATGATATTTTCAGCCTGTAAAAAAATATTCTGAATTTATTGTCAGGTTAAAGGACTGACATTTCCTAAGCATTAAAATTAACTACCATTTATACATAACATTTTATTGCTATTTTAATGACCATCAAAATGTGACATTCTACAATGTCTATTACACTTAATGCCAATTAAAAACTGAAGACCAAGCTTGGCAGTCTACACTGAAATGCTGAATTAGTGATTAGCATCTGTGCCTAAGGACAAAGGAGCTATGGCAGGAGCTAGTAATTTTGTCTCTTTGAACGTTGTGTATGTCTATTTCGCGATTATTTCCACAAACTCTCCATCTTCCTTGAGGACTCTTGGACACATAGGAGGAAGTTTATTTTAGTAAGTGTTCACTCCTGGGCTTATGCTTCAAAGTTCACTTTCACTCAGACTTAGAGCTGTTTTTAGCTTCTGGGCAATGACACCAGCAGCCTGGAAGAGACTCTCCCTGGGACCTACAAACCAGAACAGGAGAAAAAACACAACTCTTGCTCTTTGCTGGTTGTTTTGAGTTTGACTTTTCTGGGAGCTATTACATAAAGCATCTCACTGTTTGACCTGTCACAATCCTAAACACACCTTCACCAAAATGTCATACCAGCTGCTTCTGCTGTGGGGGAAGGTGTTTGCAAGGTAGAGCTGAGTTTGCCAACCAAGCTGTTCAAGTGGTTTTCAGCTGGTTTCTTGTCCACAGACCTCTCATCAGAGCCTCTTTTTTTTTCCAAGATCTTTCCTTGCGCTCAGGGGCTCAGAAACAACAAAACTGGAGAGAAGCTGCTATGCTTTCCAGCCTCCCTGGGCCACCCACACCATGGGCACCACCTCAGGCGTCACTTTCCGCAGCCCTTCTCAAGAGGTCAGGCCGTAATGATGGTCTGCCCATCACTGCCCCCCACCCTGGGACTGGTGCTGGTCCCAGGCTGGCAGAGGTCAGCTGTGATTTCCCTGCAGAGGGTCAGCAGTGATGTGAAATGAGAATTTCAAGAGGAGCTTCTGATGAGCTGGCTGGTCCCATTGGCATCCATCATCCCTGACTGCTCATCACTGGCACCTGTGGGAGCAGAGGGAGATGATCTCCTTCATCTCACCTCTGTTGGAAATAAACTCAACAGAGCTGTGAAATACTGTGGAAGGTTATGTAGACCATCACCCTCCCTCAGTGTTAGCTTCAGCGTTGTCTGTTTTTTAAACAAAATCTAGATTGTTTTAGTTGTAAGCTATTTTGCTTCTGTTTAGGCTGTGGTTTGAGGTGCAGCCTGAGGCTGTAGAGTTACCAGATCTTGCTGATCCTGTGAAGATGGGTGTTTTGCTGGGTCTTTTATAAATCAAGCAGGGAATTGAGATGCTGGTATCCTTGGTACCTGTCATGTCTGTTCTAGGTGTTAAATACTACTATATATTTAATTGCTTTTTTGCAGTGTTACGGAAGTCTTCTGTGTGCTTTCTTTTTTAAAATTTTTTTCCTAGTGGGCCCAGAAAATGAAGCATGAACTTATGTTTAACACAATGAAGTTTGTTCTAGGTCAAAACCTCTGTCTAGCTCTCAGAAGTTCTTGTCAAAACAGGCTGTATCAGATCCAGAGCAACTTAAAGAAAAACCTGAAAGGGAAATTGCATAGGGGATGTAATGTGACATGCAGTCTGTTTCCCAATGGCAAGGGCAGGAGTTTAGCCTGACGCATAAGCTAAAGCAAGCTACGTTATGCTGCACAGCTTTCAAGCCATAAATTGTACTGTCTATCTGTTCTGTCCTTTATCAGCTGTGTTTTCAGTTTCTGAGGCTGATGCTTTATAAAAAGGAGAAAAAGGGAGGGTAATGCTCTCTACATCAAAATGGTAATATAAATGGTTATAGGCAACCAGGTCCCACAGAAAAGGAATATTAGAACCCATTACTATGAAAGCCATTTTTCATTTACTGGTAGTGTGTGGCCCTAACATTGTACCTCATATTAATTTGAGGTGGGTGTCCTTTATGACTGCACAGAACAATTTCTCCTGAAATAAGAGGACCATCATCTTATAGGAACCCTTGTTATTCTCTCTTCCTGCTATGCATCCATCCATTACTGCTTTTCATTATGTGCATAATTTATACAGTTAACATCCAAATGTGCTTGCAGGAAACTGCTTAGGTGGCAACATAAATTCGTTCATGCAACTGAATTTTATTTTTGTATTTCAATAGAAAAGACACAATTATCAGTTGGGAATGAAACAGCAAAATCATCACATGCAAGTTTTTCCATAAGTATAACACATTTTCCACTGTGAGAAATTATTCTTGCAATTTTCAAGGATGTTTGAGACAACAGGTAGTCAGATAACTGTATCAGAAGCAAAAGATTATGGATTTTTGACAAACTATTTTAATCAGCATATAGTGTTTTGTAATTGCTCTCATTGCGCAGATAAGTGGGGTGGCTTTTGTGCTGCTTTTGAGTTGCATTGGTTTTAAGGACAAAAAAGGCCCAGTGTTACGTAAGTCACAGTGAAGAAAACTAGAAATGCTGCTAAAAACTTCAGGCAATATCTGTTTCTTACCTTTTAAGCACCAGAGAACAAGTGAGAGGTACGAAAATGAGAATAAACATCATGCTGAGACACAAGCCAGCCACAAAACCTTCAAATTCTCCTTTGTCTGGTGGGAAATGGAGAGATTGAATCAGACTTACTGTATCAGATATAGAAAGGCTATATTGCCTCTGCAAGAGTAATATTTCAAACAAATGCCAAGTCAAACTTCATATATGTTCTGGGATTCCTTTAATTGAAATCAAGCTAAAATAAGACCTGGAATTTCTGGAGTGTCTGAAACTTTCTGCTTTTTGTTTTTAAGGTTTCTATGTATATGTGCTGAGTTCTTAAATTCACCATCCAAAGATGCCTCCCAAACATTTATAATAAAAGTAGTATTCCTACTCCCTGTGCTATTACGTAACCTCTAACTTGTTTAACGGGTCATGATTTAAGTGTCATTTTGTAAGATACTATTTGATTGAAAGTGGCTTTTAATTTCGTTCAGGTTTTATTAGTAGAGTTTGGTTTGGTTTTTTTTTTGTTTTCTGTTAAGATCCTACCTGATCCTGCTAATACTAATATGGATTGTGAGCCAGCAATATTCACTTGCAGCCTAGAAAGCCAGCTGTATCCTGGACTGCATCAAAAGAATTGTGCTGAGCTGATTAAGGGAGGTCATTCTACCCCTCTACTCCACTCTGGTGAGACCTCAGCTGGAGTTCTACATTCAGTTCTGGAGTCCTCAGCACAGGAAGGACGTGGAACTGATAGAGCAAAACCAGAGGAGGGTCATGAAGATGATCAGAGGGCTGGAGCACCTCCCCTAACAGGACAGGCTGACAGAGTAGGGCTTGTTTAGCCTAGAGAAGAGAAGACTCCAGTGAGACTTTATAGCGTTCTTCCAGTACTTACAGGGAGCCTACAGGAAAGCTGGGGATGGGCTCTGTATCAGGGAGGGCAGTGATGGGACAAGGGGCAGTGGTTTTAAGGTGAAAGAGGGTAAATTTAGATAAGATATTGGGAAGAATTTTTTTACTGTGAGAGTGGTGAGACACTGGAACAGGTTGTCTGGAGAAATCATGGATGCTCCATCCCTGGAGGTGTGCAAGGCCAGGTTGGATGGAGCTTTGAGTAGCCTGGTCTGGTGGAAGGTATCCCTGCCCATGGCAGGGGTATTGGAACTAAATGACCTTCAAGGTCCCTTCCAACACAAACCACCCTATGACTTTGCAGTTGATGAGTCTATGATGTGGCAGATGGCCTGTTAGGAACATTAAGACAATTTTTAGTGCAGTCAGCCCTTATTGTGAACCTGCAGCTCCTGTTGCCTATGTTAATACCTGCTCAAGATACTTACCACCACCACATCACCCTGAAAGGAAGGACATGGAGTGCCTGAAATGAAGACTGACAAAGTGCTCAGGCAGTGATAGCTGTGCTGCTAACACAAGAACCAAAGTAACCTGTGATGTGGAGCTTGAGCCAAGGTTAAGGTGTTCTTTACAGATAGCTAAATCAAAAGTTTCAAAATAGCACCAGGAAAGCATAGTCACTCCATGATTGTGTTGCTGATAGTGACTAAATATGTTTGCCAAAAGGCTGCTTGCTTTTTCTTTTTCTACCGACCCACCAACAAAACCTTTCTTTTTTTAACATCAGCCTGCTCCTTAATTTTGCTTTAAAAGGTATTTGAAAAGTTGCAGTTTGCTTTGTTGCTGAAAAAGACTTCTATGACAAAAAAGCCGTAAAGCTCTCCTAATGGATTAACTAACCTATGAAACATTTGGGAAGGGGGAAGTAGTTAATGTGAGGTTTAAAATGAAGGTAATTACTTGATTTTTTAAAATGTTGCACTAAATTAATTCTGATTTTTTGTTATTTTTCTGAAAAAAATGAATCCTTTACAAATATATGTTCAGTCAGATGCATGGAATAAAGTCCTGCAGGAAACCTCCATTGGGGACGCATAACTTCTTGTATTGACAAGAGAAAGGATTTTGGAAGCAGGGGAGAGGGGGTAGAAACTTTATAGGTTTCAAGGAGGATTTTTAATTTCTTTCATTTTTCTTACTGATTCACCCTGTCAACCTTTCAGTTGTTCGCGTTTATACCTCCACCACTTAACACATAGGCTGTAGTGGAGAGAAGCCATTTGCACACTTTCACCTCTGAATTTCACAGGTTATTATTCCTGAAGCTGATTCCATCTTAGTCTGTTCTTTTCTTTTTTTTTATTTAGAAAGATTCAATTGAGTGAAGCGGTGGGCAAACCAAAAAAGAGTTGACTGCAGTATGAGATTTATTTTAACTGATAAGGTGTTAAAAATGTATGAGAGACCATGTTTAGCCAACCCTATCTGATTATAATATATAAGACTTTATAAATGTATTGATCTTCCAAGGCTATCAAGGCACTGCTGAAATAAGCAAACTTCTAACAGCAAACTGTATGACATGTTAAGCAAAATGTACTTAAATTATTGGAAAACAAAAGATACTTTTGTCAGCTGTCACCCACAATAGGAAAGAATTGAAAGAAACTTTTTTACTTTTTTTTTTACAGTTAATGGCTCAGGGATCTAACTGAAAACCAGTTTCACATGATTGCTCAGGTTTTTGCCAAGACCAAAGACCGATGAACTTAACTAGTCACATAAATACTTAAATTTCTGAAATCTATGACAGGAATAGACAATAAATAGAAGTATGTTCATATAGCTAGCATGAGAAGGTCAGAACATGTTTCAGGGATGAGGAACCCTAGCTAAGTCTTCCCTGCATGTTAGGTAATGACAAACAGGCAGAGTTGTTCTGTGATGCATAGCTTACCTCTAATAAAGGAACAATTTTGTGTGTTTGCTCTCAGTAACTAAACATTGAATAATAAATCTTGTGCATGGTCACTTTGTTACTTCTTGAAAAGTAGGAAAGGGTAGAGAATAATGCCACATATAGTGCATAAAGCAAGGGTTGATGCTGGGTAACACAGATGCATAGAGTTTCCACAGTACCGTATTTTAGAGTGTTGAAAGGTTGTGAAAGAGTTGGAGGACCTTCACCAGCATTAGTGAATCCTGAAATCTGCACACTGTATGTGGTTTTCTCCTTCAGTCTGGTAAGATGGTAACTTGTGGCAGAAGAATTGAGAGATACAGCTGAAACACAGGAGGGATTGGGGAAACACATGAAATTTGCTACTGTGAATTTAAGATCTTCAAAGAAGTGGAAATGGTGCCCTGGCATACAGGATTCCTTCCCCCAGATTCTTCAATAAAATTATTCTACCTACTTGGAAAACAGAGTATTTGGATGCTGTGTTACTGTTGCATTGACTGCTTAGGGCAGAGGGAAAAAAAATTAAGTTCAGTCCTGAATATTCCTATCTCCTCTTGTGCTTTCTGATTACTATTTGGGGTGGAATGAGCCCTCTGAATGTGGTGCCAAACATCCTGCTAAGAGTGCATGCCTGAAGTGTTTGTTACTTTTTATGGTCCTGGAAAGATAAAGGCCAACACGAATTCTAGAACCCTCGCTATCCTACTTTGTCAGATGTTGGGGGTGTTTGTCCTCTATCGTGTGTCTATGTTTGTATTTGAAAGTCAGTATGTGTAAAGTTAATGTATGATTATTTATGTCAAGAAGACTTTCCACTGCAGCCCAGGAAAATAAATGTTTAGCAAAAGAAGTATAGGGATTGTTTTTGAAAACTCAAGTGGCTTGAGCTCAATCTGTAGAAGTTTCATCCTATGAAGTTAAACTCAAAAGCTATCAATTTAAGAATTTTTTCTAAATATGAAATTAATAATAGTTTCTGTGAAAACAGGTAAGAAATACAAACTGTTCCCTGCCTATTGAGCTCAAAAAAGAAGTACATAATTAGTTCCTCATGTTCTATAGAAAGATTCAGAGTCAAGCTCAGCTGAGCTGCAACGAAACATAATATTTTGTCTGAAATCTTAATACCTCAGAAACACTGGGGTACATCTTCCTTTCGGTATTACTAGACAATTCTGCAGTACTTTTAGAATTGTAAGTTTTAAGGAAGTGTTTTCTTATCAATATTTAATTTGAGATGATATCTAGAAAATTCTAAGTATTCACAGGACAACCTAGAGCATTAAAACTCTAACCAAGATCTGACCTTTGAGAGAGCTCAGTTCCCACACAAATTTAACTTAACTCAGTAGTGTGCTGCAGAAGCACTGAATGTTCTATCTAAAACTTCTCTGTCATGGCTCTGAGCTGCTGCTTTGTTCTGAGCAACAATGACTTACCCAGAGACTTTTTACTTGATAGATCTGTGTAGGTGATCCTGTATCCCTGGAGAAAGCCCAGACAGTCTTCTGCAGCTATTGCAGTCCACTTAACAAATGCAGTATGCTTTGTGATATTCAGAATTGTCACATTAGGGGGACCTGTCTTAGGAACTTAAAAATCAGATAATAATTTAATTTTTGCATAAAAACTTATGCAAAAGACACACATGAGTGGAACCTTGCCTGATTCTAGTTGCCATAAATACTAACATAAAGGGTGAAAGAGAAAGAAGAAATTCCACAGAGTAAATCCAATTTGTCTTAAGCCATACCAAAGCAGGTAGAAATTGATTCACTACAAACACTCCCACTCCAATAGACACAGCTGTACTTATTTCAACTTGCATGATTAGACATTACCAAATTAGGATTAGAAAATCTTACTTTGCCCACAGTTAAATTTGAATTATATGGAGTAGTAACCCCCAAACACTCTTTCTGTTATTTTGGTAGTGTCATGTGTAATAATAATATTTATGTGGACTTGTCAGTAAGGAATGGCAATGAGGTCATTCACTGCCAGAGCATAACTGCTAGGATAAAAGGCAATGCTAACTGGAGAGTGCTGTTAAGTCACCTGGAAAAGAGACTTTGAGTAGGATTTCTATTATTGCTTCAGATAGGAAACGAGAAGATATATAAAGAATGAGGTTATATAAAGGGGAGGAATACCTCCTTCAACTGAGTAAAAGTGGGTCACTCCAAAAGTCTTTTCATGTCTTGTGAAACTTTCACACTGACACACATCAGATGCATGTACCATTATTTTGTACAACTTATATGGCTGAATATTGTCTGGAAAACAAATAAATATACATCAGGGGAAGAGGCACAACAGCTTTATAGCTTTTCTGTATAGCTCTTAGTTTTTGAGACTTAAAGCATAGTGTAAGTTTACCGTGCTTTACACTGAGTACAAAATAAGCGTTATCCTTCCTCATTGTCTCTGGATGCTTAGTATAAACAATTTCAAAAGCAGAACTAGACATAACATGGATTTGCTTTTAGGAGATGACAGATCTGCTTATAGTCTCCCTCTGGTAGGCTTGAGCTAAAGATAGGGAACTAAAATGGCTGTAGACATCGTCAAATTCAAGGGCAAATTTTCCACCTCAGCTACTACATTTAAAAACAAGCAAAACAATGAGATGCAATGTGGCAGTTCAATTATTGCAGAAGCACCAAGGAAAACAGTACATTCATTTTTAGAGCTCTGAAGTAAATGTTCTCTACCATATATAAAAGCCAGTCCCGAATGGCCTTTGCAATAGTCACCTGCATGATTTTAATCAAGATTTTCAATGACTGTACCATAAAATGATCCATTGGGATAAAAATATAATTTAAGGGAGACTGTGCAGGTTACATTTAAAGTTAAATTTACCTAGAGGAAAGGGAAAGATTTTTTTTTTATTTTTAAGCCAGTAGTGTATAGGATTGCTTGCAATATTGTCAAGGAGAGACATCACATCAACAACAGAAACTCAGCTGCATTCCTTGTCCAACAGTTACCAGAAGAATCTATGGAAAACACTGCTATTTTATCTGCTTTGGTGTTGTTAAAAATTAAATGATGTCTCAGTACTGGACAAATATAACAGTTGCACTTATCTTAATGTTCAGTTTGCTCTTAAAGACACGATGAAACTACTATCATCTGCAAACACAAATAACAAATAATTGAAATGGTGCCTACATGGTTGCTATTACCTAGAGTGAAATTTCCAGTAGTTGTAGTTACGATTTTCATGTGCATATCCTCTTTACCAGTGCCCCAGTCAACCACAAAACATTTTGGATTGTATTCAGGAGTCCAAATGACCATTGCATTACTTCCATGGCATTTGACATGGATTTGGCCAGGTAAGTCTGTGAACAAATGTACCATTAGAGAACAATAAACACGAAAGCAATGATTTTCTCTCTTGCTTGCGTGCTCTCTTTGCTCTTTTTCAAAGATAATCCTTTAAGTAATGTTATTGCAGGTGACCAGTATATAGTAAGGTTTACAGAACTATGCCAGTAAGGGAAACTTAGCATCTAGTACCTCGCAATGGTCTCTGGGAGCTCCAGTGTTAACTGTTGTTTATGACCTTTAATTTCCCACAGGTAAAGGGGAAATGGTTGTTTCAAGGCTCAGGAAGAAGAAGCCTGCCGTTGCTAAATAACCTCCTATGAGCTGCTCTTACCTGCTATACATAGAACATATACATATACATGAGACAGTGCTTAGCTGGCGGAGGAGAAGAAGGGGTTAATTATGGATTATAGTAGTGTAATTTCATATTTCATATACTTTGCATTTTCTACAATGATCTGAAATATTTTAAATTTTTAAAGATGGTTAATCAAACTAGGAAAGAACATTTGACTCAAACTCAGGGGGAAAAGAGCAACCTATTAAGCTGGAGTAAGAAGTGGATTTTGTGGCAGACAGATAACATTTTCCATTTCATCTCCTGTCTGAAAACAAATAAAGTAAAGTAGAATTAAAGAAAATGCAAGTACTAACTGAGGAAAAGTTCAGCACACTGACAAGAGATTTATCTTGAGAAGACTCTTAATGCAAGTATCTTCCCAGTAATTCATGAGAGAGAGAAACTGCATGGACAACTAAATCTGAAACATGGGTCTGGAAATAGCTATGAAGAACAGGCTAAGACATTCAGTAAACAAATAGCTGTCAGACAAAAGATAGCTTGAGGTAGTAGTATATATTTCATCAGAAGAGAGTTAAAGCAATGGAAGGTAAAGGCAAAAGTCTCTGTGGGGCAAAGGAAAACAGTATGAGGGGAGTGAGTTAGAAATTCCTGGAAAATGAATTAGTTGCAGTGGTCTGGAGACCAACAAGGGTACTTACATACTTGTTTATTAGTGTATGGCATAGTTTAATAAAAAAATCCCTTTTTTTGAAGAGAGATATTTTTCTTGTATTATATCAAAATATAACAAAAATAAAATACAACAAAAGATTATAACAAATTAAATTATATAATGAAAAAATATTAAATAGTTTTATTTTTTAAATGAAAAAAATGGTGTATTTAGGCATCACAAAAGCTTACTTCATTGGAACATGACATGTACATCCTATCTTTTCCTCCTCCTCCTCCTATGTGCCAGTAGGGGCACCACTGAAATAAAGGACAGTATCATGTCTCTTAATTGTTACTTAGCTCAAAAACGTTAGATTTGTACAGAATTCTGTGAACTTTGTTTAAACTGCTTAACTTTGACTACACTCTATAAGCCCTTTCAATAAGTAGATCTAGTATGTAATTATTTTTTTAGCTTGAGAAAAAAGAAGTGGTAAACAGAATGTTAAATTTCTTAAAGTATGTCAGTTAACTTCTACCAAAACCCTTTCTTAAAAAAACAATACTGACTCTCACTATGCAAAAATATTAGCCTAATAACCATTAAAGAGGATGCTTAACGCTGTTCCAAAGACTCTCAAAAGGTAGCCTGGAGATTGGCCCTAAATCTTCCCGACTGCTGGAACGAGTGAATGATAGGGTAAGTACCTGTTGCAGAGAACTCTGGGACAATGTACGTGGCTTGTGGAGATTCTCCTGCTGTGTTATAAGCAGAAATGTTAACTCTGTAATAAGCCATGGAGATATTTAGAAGAACTTTTCCATCCTTTAAAAATATGCGATTTGGTGAATCGCTGCAACTGTTGGGTATTCTTTCCACATTGACATAATATCCAAGGATGTTCTCAGCTTGTGTTATCTAGTAAGACGAAAAGTTTATTATTCTATAAGTGTTATTACATCCTGCGAAGAAAATCAAGAGGAATTAAATTGTATAAACAGAATATCGCTTTTAATGGTGGGGATGAAATCATAGTGTTTTAAATAGGTTATTAGGAATCAATAAAGGAAAGCATTTCCTTACAATTAAAAGCATGCTTAAATTGAGAGGATTTAAGCACAGGATTAAGTGTTTTGCTTAATTGGGATCTTAGTTACGTGCATCCAATTAGTTATAACAGCAGTAAAGCAGCTGTAACATTCACTACATTTCACTGGAACATACCCCTTATAATTAAGAACTTGAAAGTTAATGAGAGGTGTTTAATTGCAATGTATGCCTCTGGGAATCTTCATCTACTAGGCTCTGCTAGGCATCTGGTCTCTTTGAGGATAAATACCAGTAATTATACTACAACTTTGGAAAATGTTATATACCCATTGATACAAACTTTTAGGTGGTGACGGTTCACATATTTTCCTGTACTAATCTTCATGAGAGATTGGAAAATGAGTGTACAGAAATGGAAATTACTGTAATATAGATAGAAACTTAACTCAATACACAAAGGCCTGTGAATTCTGCAAGGATTGCTTCCGATATTGTTTGTCTGTTACTTCTTGGCATAAAATTAATAGTGTGAAAATGTTTTAAAGCTGGGAGATTGGGTCTTAATGAAATAATTGGATAACTTTTGAGTAATAGTCAGGATGGCATTAAGTTATTTAAAAAGCAGAGAAGCGTGTGTTGAGAGGAATTTTTGGTAAAGCTGGAAACTTTTAAAATGGAAACAGATGTTTTTCCCAGGATAGGAAGGGAAGAATTGGTGCCATTATTTGAAGGTCTGGTAAAGTTGTTGAAGGAGTAATGTTATGGTTCTCTCACTAGGCTTGACACCAGGAAATGTTTCTGTGTAGGAGAAATAATTCCTAGGATATGTGGAATATGAGGTGTATTGAACAAGAAGAAACTAGTAGAATTTAGCTTTTTAGCTTAGCAAAATGAGACTGGAAAAGGCCAGCACTGCTCTGTCTTGTGCAGTCCTGCAGGAGGTGCTATGTTATTTGCAGCCATGAAAGCAATACATGTTGCCTGGGTGGAAGTTTAGGCCTGAAGCCAGGGCTAACTTCTGCCTGTTGATCTGAACATCAGCAAAGCAGAGGAGCTATAGCTAGCCTCTAACATCTTTAAGCCGTTTACTTTGTTTGAAATCAGCTTAAACTTTTAACGTGTTAATTATTGACTGCACTCCTTCTCTCTGTTTCTTCAATGTTTTTTGAATCCATCTGGACTTGAACCTTACTTTATATAACAGACTAATGTGTTATCCTCAGTGAAGGTCCTAGCCCTGATATTATATTTAATATTATTTTTTTTGAATAAAGCATTTAGATGGGGAATAATTTCTCCTCTTAGCTTAATGTTTAAATTGGCACATATGGTCTATTACTTTACCACAAAATTAATCACTATGCAGCTTTACCTACATCTCAGGAGATAAGGGAAGAAGGGGATCTTCTATTCTTAACAGGAGATGACCTGTCTATTTCCTCTGCTGTCTTTTTTTTCTTCTGTTAACACAAATGCAAGCAGTAACTACAATACTTTCCACATCTTCTGATATTTCAAAACTCTACCAGTCTCTGACCTTTCTACCAGAGATGTCCCTTATGGTACACTACTTAGAATTTGTAGATAATCTTTCTCTCAGAATCTAGAAAGAACTAATTAGTTAACTCTAATAACACCTTGTTCATTGAACTTGCATATTGGCCTCTTGACTATCCATTCAAGGTTTTCAGTTGCCATTTCTTACCAAGAGAACTCCTTAGGAACACATAAAACATGAGATTTGTCACTTGCATGCAATAAAGACGAGGATCTTTCAAGGAAATCTTGATTTTAAAAGATAGACTTGAGGCACACCAATTTTTGATGCAAGCTGGAAAGAACTTTTATTCTCATCAACAATTTTAAGCCCAGAGATTACTGTTAAGATATTTTTTCAAGTTTTTAAATTAGTGTTATTTTCCTTGCCTGTTTCCAGCACCACCATACACCTGAGGTGGATAATGAAACACGAGTAAACTATTCAATGCCTTTTGCTTATACAATGTAGTTTCATTACAATGAGAAAGTCTATTTTTTCCTATAAAGTAATAAAATAATAGTACAGACTCAAAGTGAACATTACCTCCCACTTCAGAAGAACACGTCTTTTGCCTGGAGAGATTTCTGTAGTTGCATTATATGATATTCTTGGTTTGTTCATGAGTTCTGGTAAACACAGAAAAAGATGGAGGCACGCATTCATGTGAATCAGCTTAATCTTCATATTCTCAACAGTATCTGACAATGGTATTCCACAAGATTTGAAAAGACTTGTAAGTTCCTACTTATTCCCAATAGGACAAAACTATATTTTACTTACTGTGGGGGACCAAAATCTCTTTACTCCAAAGGCAAACACAGTGGAGACCATCTTTGGTTATGCATCTGAGCTGAACAATGTATGAAGACAGAGCATTTAAATTCAAAATGGTGACATTGACTGCATTGGTTTCTACAGGCACCTAAAAAAAAACCCGACTTTTAATTTGAGGCAGCAATAAAACATAATCTTATAATAACTGTTTTCTCAGTCAAGGGCTAGTCTTCAGAGTACAGATGAACACAGAGGTTCCTATCACCAAAGAGGAATTACTACACATTTTAACCAATGATTTTTAATTCTTTCAAGGCAACACCCTCTTTTTCATGAACACATTGTTGTCCGTCAGGGTATGTAAGCAACAGTTTATGTCTAAACACTGCTTTTAAAATCAATTAGGCATTGTATATACTGAAAAATAATAACCTACTTAAATATGAACCTTGTTGGCATTCTGAAGAACAAGGTGTAACGGTGAATTTAAATATTTTTTAAAAAAATTCCCTTATTCTCAAATGTTATAATATGTCTAAATAGATCCATGTGACTGATGTGGTAAGGAAAGCGGCTGAGCTAGATGTGTGACTGTCTATGCCCTAGCACCAGAGAAGTGCATCTGCAGCTGATGATGGCACTGGAGCTCCAGTGACTGTACAGTGAATATAGATTGTCCTGAAATAAAAATACCATCTGTGTCTAAGGAAATCCCTGAGCTGAAAACTGTAAGAGAAAACGTAATAGAAAACTCTTGCTATTTTCTTGAACTATTCTAGAGTCTTCCAGAAAGGTTCATTGGTGGCCACTATCAGAGCACAGGATCCTGCATTAAGTGGACTTTTGGTCTGATGAGTTTTTGGTGTTATATTTTTAGTAGAAGTGCTGTTGCAGATTGAAATATTTGTTTTAGCATTTTTCTGCTGTGAAGTTTTATTTTCTTATTTATATACATTTCCTAAAAAATAAAACATCAAATACAAAACAAAACCAACAAAACCCCACCCAAATCCCTCACTGTTAAGTGACTCGCTCTTCTCTTTGGTTTTCTGCAGTGCTTTCTTTTTTAATTGAAGTTAATTAATTATCTTTGTGTACTTTTGCTAATAAAACTAGCTTGGTCACAAAAAAACCCCATCCTCAAAAACCAAAACCAAACCACAACACACAATGTTAAAGAAAGACCCCAAATCTCCTACAGAACAAGAGGGAAGTGAAATTAACTTAAGATCCAAGTGTTAAACTACATTATATGTACATTAATCCTACTCTTGATACACACAATTTCTCAGCTAGCCTTATATATCTTCTGTGCTTGTATGCCCCAACTCACCCTTTCCTTCCAGTTCCATCTGTAAATGTAGCCCCTGCATTTGTGTGGTTATGAAGAGTTTACAGGGTAAGTTCATAAAGACCAACTGACACATGGGGAATAATGAATATTCATGGTCTCCAGTCTTTCAGCACTGGGTCGTTCTCGTCATCCAGTGATGCAGTCAGAAATATGGTAATATGGCCCATCACTTAAAGTGTAATCAGGGTTGAGTTTGTATGGCATTTCTGATACCTTCCTCATCTTTTGCAGCATTGATGGTTGTGGTGTCTCATTGATGGTTTAATGAACCAGCTGACATGCCGCGCTGGGTTTTTTTTTGTATGAAACAACTGATCTTCCTTTACTAAAAAGCTTAGGATCTCTTAGAACAAAACTGAGAGAGCTTTGTTAAGATTTGACTACAAGTTGTCTGTACACTGTACTTCCTTGCTATCCGTGCTGTGTGTGTTCTTAAGCAGCCTCCTGTCAACTTCCAGCACCTCATGTTCTCAAGTGATTGTCATCTGGAAGTACTTACCAGGGTCCAGGTGGATTCTGTGAGTGCCTCTCTGTATCTCAGCTCATGGGGTGTAGGAGTTGCAGGCACGTCCCACTTTATTATCAATTGGTTTGTGATCTGATTAGCATTTATGTTCGATGGTGTCAAGCACTTCCCTAAAATTGGTAACATGCAGCTGTTATAAATATAAGAGAGGCAGGAAAGCTTTGGTAATTATATCTGTCAGGTGTGGCTTATAAAAAAAAAGAAAAAGACTTGGCACAGAATATTGAACACTGGAAGACTTTTAAAAGACTTGAAATAAATAATTACTAAATCCTCATGGTATCAAAAAAGTAGAGTTGTTCCTCTTGCCTTTATTTTGTGAATGCTTCTACTGATTTCAGGAAGACACTTTTTCTAAGCAGATGCTATTCTGAGTCTGAAAGGCAAAATCAAAATGTCGAGTACCTATAACTGTGAATTTTCAGAATGTATTACAATTTCAGCAATTGTGTTTAGCTATGTAATTGTAAGTGTAAATACATTTTTGTCGTGCACTCCAATAAACACAAGGTGGGCAAAAGCCTCCAGAAGAGGTCATTGTGATAGTTTGGGTTGTATTTGTATTGCCCTCAGCAGTGAGAAGAGTTTTTTCTTGGACCTTGACCACTCTGAGAAAGTGAAGGTTCAGTAAGCTCTTAAAAGTTTCTCTGTTATCAGGTACTGTAGAAAATTTACATCTAAACATCCAAAAGACACAGTTAATAGGATTTGCTTTTTTGTATCTCCCCTGTGGCACTGTAATGGGGGAGTGACCTTCAAAATTGTTGAACTTTGAAAAGTTTTCTCAAAATGCTAATACTCTATAACAAGGATTCTTTAAATGCGTGGAACTGAGCCACGCTGTTCTTTGTAATCCAATAAAGTTCAGAAAACCACAAAAGAGAGCACAGAAAGCTTGTCATGTATTGTAGACAAATACCACCATATATACTTTCTGGATGTGACTATTCTATAGTCTAGCAAATTATTTAAAGTAAAGTCCTTCTCCTGTAAAAGCTAGTTGACTTCTGCTGTTAATTTCAGTAAAGGTTTAATCCAAGGAATCTAAATTGCATCTCTGAATCAGTAAAACTGTATATTGGGACTTACAGTTTTGGAAATAATCTTTAAGAAAATGCTACCGCCACTTCAGCTGGGCACTGCAGTAACGCAACTTGTGAATATGCTGTACCTGCTTTGTGTGGTGTAACTGAGATGTTCTTTCCTTTCACGCAGTGGTCATGGGCATAATTCACTGCTATCCAAACAGATGCAGACCGCTTCATGTAGAGATTCCTTCGTTCTATTGTGATGGAAGACAATGATGTGTTTCGTTGAAAAAGTCTTGGAATTCTGTCCCTTTGGAAAAAATGAACCAGAATAAAACCCAAACATTTTATTGGATTATAGTTACCCTTTTCTCTTCCTGCCCCCAAAAAGCATCATTACAGCAACTCAAAGTTTTCTGTGTACATATATACAAAACTCAGCATCTCGAAATCCTGAAGGTGACGCCTGAGCTGTTTGAAAGTGCAAGTGTAATTCTAGCACCCTGGTAATTCTAGCAAATTCTAACATGCAAATCTTTGTTGTGTGATGGAGAACTGTTAAATTCCTTAAACTTCCAAGGCACAGCATGATGCAAGACAAAATCCGAATGGCTTCTTTGGTGCTTGCAGTAGGATATAAAAAGCTTTTAGAAAGTATAAAATTAGGCTAGGAATCACTACCTAAATTCTACTTGCCACCTACCATAGTGGTACTTGAATACCTTTTGAACAGCAAAATTTTCCAGTTATCTGAATCTAAACCACCACAAGGTATGAAAAACCTCTTATGAGTTACAGGTCTATTTAGTGAATTTTATTCCTACAAAGCATCAGAGTTTAACAGAGATGCCTAAATGCTACCTGAGTGCTCAGCCCTCTAGACTTCTGGTATACCTAATGCATACAGAACAGAAAGTCCCAGAGATTTAAGGCCTTACACAGGAGGCTGCTGTAGTTCTACCTATATTTTTTTCCCTGTATTTCTCATTTACTCTCTGCCACACACAAGGCAGAGTTTTTCGAGGTTAAAGCTGTGCTAGTTCAGTGTTCTTAAAGAAATGGTCCTGCAGACTAATTGGCTGCCTATATATTTCAAGAGTTAAATATGCTGATCATGATACTATATTTAATAACTGAACAAAACCACTTCAAGGTTCCCCTGTCTTCTGCTTCAGACTAGTTGTGAATCAGCCATTAATATTTCAAAGCGTGATTTTGAATGCTTAGTTGGAACTTCTTTATGGGAGTGTTTTTCTTTAATCCTTTTCTTCCTGACAACTAAATCATAAGGAGCAAGCATAAGGAACAATTTCAATGTCAAAATGATGTTACTTGAGAAAGAGGTGATGTCCTCTTCTTGGTAAGGAAAATCTCTTTCAATTTTTTTTTTCCTTTTAACCCAATAAAGAAGAAAAATGGAAGGTAAGACCAAAGAGTTGAAGCCTAGGAGACTGAAGTTCAAGACCTGGCTCTTGCTTGGGAAAATCAAGATACCTGTAAGGCACTTGCCTTCTTCTTCCCCCACCCACCTCCCGTTTCACTCTTTTTTTCTGCCTTCCTCTGTTCATAACGTCAATCTCGCAGCCTAGAACAGCACAGTCTGATTTTGACTGAGAACTCTAAGGGCAACTATCTTACAAATTTTTCAGTTGATAGCATCTCTATAGAAGCAGAGTGGTTTTACAGATGCTTCTCCTCTTCCAAGAATCTGGGCCACCTGGAAGACCTGAGAGGCAAGATAGTAAATGCAATGGGGTTTGATGCTTGTTGCAAGTTATCACATGCTGTTTCCTTCAGTGAGAAAACTCTGAAGGTGCTGGTGGGACTAACTTCAGCCCTGAGGTTGTTGCTTTGCTCCTCTTCAATGTGCAGAATTCTCCACTGGGGAATTTCTCAGTGCAGTGACATTTCATCAACTTCAGGAGGTGCTCCTAAACACAGCTCTTTTTTAATGCAGAGCAGTGGGCTATGTGGTAAAATAATCAGCAGTGAGTATTAGAATTTGCCAAAGGCATACAGTGTTGTATCCTGTGTACCCCAAGACATGGACATATGGCAAAGATCATGTCTTCTGATTTCGCTCTTAATCTCATGGGAGATTTCCAAATATGTAAATACAAAATGAGGAATATGCATTTTGTAATGCAGGTATTGAGACAGAAATCTGCTTAATTTTTTTTTTAACAAAGCAATCTGCTGAAGTTGATTTAATCTGCTTATCTATGTTTTACCTGACTTCTTTGTTTTAGCTTTCTCAAGAAATGTGCAACTGAAGATATGCATATTTTGATGTATTCAGTTTAAAATTAAACCTACAAGTTCATTCCATCTATTAAACAAAAACTTGATAATTGAGATTTGCAAGAAAATACTTTAAAATATATTTTTCTTGTGTGTAATATCTGACATGTCCTTGGATGTGTGGTATAATTTAATATATAATGTATAATGAAACTAAATCAGTGTCTGCTTTTCTTTTTTTTTTCACTTCAATCGCATTAGTCATGAATGTTCAACACATCTCAGTAGATGCAAATATAAAAAAAATTATTAAGATGACCTTTGGCAATAATGTTTCCAACAGTGTTGGAGGCATAGAAAGATAATGACTCTTGTCAAGCTCTTATCAAATCAATAGGTACTGATGAGATGCAAAGGCAGTTTTTGACCATTATTTTGTAACAACCTACAACATGATGAAATACGTTGGAGGAAGATTCTGGCAGGTAGGAATCATGCCAAACTGCAATGTCAGCTTTTTGTTTTCAGAGATTACTTTTAGACTTACCATTTTAAGAATATGGTATAATTAATGGTATTTGGAGCACCGGGTACTGGCAGCCAGGTGCAGGTTAGATCCTCACTTAATTCTTTGTAGCATACCAATTCATCGTCCCAGTCTGCAAGATGAAAACAGGTGGACTGGAAAAGACCCATCACAGGCAATTGTTTGCCATTATCTACTGTTTCCTATGAGTAGCAAAACCAAATACAAAACAGGCTACACCCTTCTGTGCAACAAAATAAGAACTGTGTGAGGCTTTACGCTATGTTTACTCTCAAGGTGAGTTCACTGATGTTTACAAGGGACAGAGACATTTAGAAAGATTAAATCTTACCAGTCCTAATGTTTCCAAGTAAAATCTAGTTCTCTCACATGAAGGTAGAAAAGGATAATTCTTCCTGTGTTTTATGAAGCCATCACCAACTGTTATGTACGTAGCGCTGAAGTGCTTGCTGCGGTGTTTCCTATGGCTTTGGTATTGTTACACCTTTAAACTGTGTTTCTCCCCTATAATGACATCTTATTGCTGGTCTCTGTACTTATTTAAAGTTTAATATTTATTTTTGTTTCGATTCTGAATGAAATATCTTTTCTACAGGAAACACTACTGCATTATTTGGCACAGAAATTGAAGAAACAAATTGCATGTATCCAAGGAAACATTAGCAGCTTTTGGTTCTCTGCTTTGAGGAAAGCTATCTCAAGGTAATCTCCATAAACTAGAGGGCAAAATTACTGTGAATCTCTGCTGTAAAAGACCTTAGCTTTTTATGCCACAGCTCTGATCTGCTTTCACACTGTTCCCGTCTGACAAACAGTGCCTGTTGTGAAACTCTGTTTCTGGAAGTGCTCAATTGTTTGCAGAGTGTGAACTTCTGGTTGGTTAGTCTGGATATGGTGAAAAAGACCCTTCACTGGGGAAGTCGCTGTGACTTGGAAACCTTGGAGAACAAGGAGCATCTGCCTTGAACAGGAGGCAGGCACTGTTCACCCACAAAGTTATAAACCAGAGGTAGTAACAGCTCTGCCTGGAGTGGCTTATTGACTATTAAACACAAATTTGTAGGCAATTTTGAAAGTATAGACCAGAACAGACCACGCTCCCTTGAGAAACATCTTAAAAACTAATGCCGTGCAATTAAGTTGGAGAAAAAAAGGAGAGAAGGACTGTATTTTAGTCAGTAATGCTAAAGGCCAAAGTGATGTTTCCATCATTTCCAACTGGCAAGAATTAGTGTAGAGATTTTTGCAAAGTATTTTATAATGCAGAGTAGGGCTAATTATCAACAACAGAACAGATTGACTAGACTCTAGAATTACTTCAATACCATTTTTTGTGTCTATCTGCATTTCAGAATAAGGCACTGTTGCTGGAGAAAATATGCTGCTTATATTACCAGTTTCATAAAGATCACATTATAAAGCAGGAGTGGCATAAATTTATGTACAAAATAACTTGTGCTTAATTTTTTTGAAAGAAAATTATGGGGTTTTTTTTTTCAACTGAGTATAAGCATTTTTCAGCTGAAGGGAAATGAAACATCAGTGACATTCTTAAAGGAAATTATTTTCAGTCTCTGGTGGTTAAGCTTATTTCAGTATTTCAAAAATCACTTATCAGAAACAGTAGTGATAAAATATGACTGTTATCCTTTTGCTTTGTGTTTCTGTCTGAATGATTAGTTCAGGAGATTTAGCAATGATGTCTCAAAGTACTGCCCACACTTCTATAAAAAGACCCAGAAATATTTTTTTCCCTTCACAAAAGCAGATAAGGAATTCAGCAGGTACAGGATGCTTAACGTGATAAAAATGAATTTCTTCTGATGAGTGGAGTCGCAGGGTCTTTATATTTATTGTTTTATGCATTGCCAATAGGTCTATCAATTTTGAATATGAAATGTTTTGCCATTTGATAAGTAAACATGCATATTTCTGGAGTTGGTGTAACAGTATGGTTATGGTATCTCAGAGTACAGATTATGAGGTAATAACTGTCTACTAACTTCTTCCCAAATAATTGCTACTGAGATCCAAGTAGTTTCAGATCTGCCTCTGTTTACAGAAGATTAGGGGGTTGTATTGTTCCTCATGCTCTCCGTCTTTCAAAAAACCCTCTTACTTTCTCAATGACATGATGGTATTAGAACAGACAAAATAAAAATCATAGATTTGATATATGACAATACTGTATTAGATCAACTAACACTTCAATAGACTAACCTGCTGCCAATATACTGAAGTTTTAT
Source organism: Dromococcyx pavoninus (assembly GCA_033558185.1). Classification (NCBI taxonomy): domain Eukaryota; kingdom Metazoa; phylum Chordata; class Aves; order Cuculiformes; family Neomorphidae; genus Dromococcyx; species Dromococcyx pavoninus. The sequence goes on along the minus strand of JAUMJL010001132.1, from coordinate 945,879 downwards.
GTTACCTTCTCTACCTGAACATAATGAATGTTATATATTAGGGGTTTTTTCACTTCTCCTTTTTTGTAGATATTAGTGTCTAAACATATTCAATTTTATCCTAGTGCTTTTTTGTTCTACTGTACTGGTTCCCATTAAAGTACATGCGCATTAATCCTGCCCAGCCCTAGAACTGTACCAGTCCTCTGCTGTGACTGTGCACAAAAAGCTATGCAAAGAAAGAAAAAAAATTCCTTGTTCTAAAGACACTATAATTCAGTTTCTTAAAAACCCAAAAGAAAACAAAAAAGGATCTTCATATTTTCACTCTGGAACTTTTTTGTTTTCTTCCTGTGTGTCTTCCTGTGCTCTCAGTATAAAATACTTTAGTGGGATTTAGTCTGGTTGATTGGTTAATAGCAAGGACTAGAAAATTACATGTAGCTAATCGGCTAATTTCAGAAAAATATAGTCCTCCTGATGATGCCTTATCCCAAGGGTGTCAAATTCACAGCCTGTGGGCCAAATCCCCCTTGTTTTATCAGGCCTGGCACCTTGTTTCTACCCTGCAGCAGCACCGGGCGCCTTGCTCCTGTGCTCCTGCCAGCGGTGGTCACGTGTGCAGCGTGTGTTGTGCGTTACGCTGCGGGGACAGGAGAACGGCGGTAGCCATCAGTTTGACACCCCTGCCTTATCCAGTGCCACGGAGTACTCAAAAACCTGTCTTCTATGTTGTGTCTCTTAGCAAGAAGGATATTTCTGCCTATAACAAATTCAGCGTGAAGCACATCAGGTGGCCACCCGCTGGTGGGTAATGACCTCTACTGAAATGCATTGGACTGGCCCTTTTTGCCATTAACAGCATTTTATCAGTGAAATGTCAAGAATAATTGTCACACAAACATTACCCATTCCATTGCCTTTTGAAATCCCGGTAATTAGTTCAGAGGCTGTACACAGCTGATAGAGTTCATTCAAGTCTTGTTGGCTACATCTACGAGGCTGTAAACGCCTCGCCAACACACAGACACACCTGCCTCTGTTGTCTTGGCCGGGTTTTCCTTTAAGCAACTTGCAGACGCTTCTTTTCACCTAACCCTCTTTTGCTTTAGTTTTTGCCGGCAGTGCAAGGTGGTCCCGGCAACTCCGCGGGGACAGAGCAAGGAGCGAGCCGGGGGAGCCCGCGGGCGGTGTTCTCCTGGAGACCGCCAGGAGGCGCTGAGACACAGGGGGCACTGCGGCACCGGGAGGTGTCTGGCGGCCGCCAGGGGGTGTTGCGGCACCGGGGGGCGGGCAGTGGGGGGCGGGCGGTGTGGAGTGGGGGAGTGTCGCATAGAGTGGTTTTGGCTGGTGGGTTTCCTTAAGCAGTGGCCTTGGTCTGTGCCATGCAGTAGGTATTATGTCAGAAATATTTACCCACCTGGGAGCCGCTGGCAAAATGAAAAATCCTGGGTTATGCAGCTACAGGAATCTGGGGGATCAAAAGGATTCATTTAACTAGAGAACTGTGAAAGAAATAGGAAATGGTGTTACTGGCTGTTTTCTCCAGCCCTCCCCCCCCGGAACTTAATTTGGCCACAGTCACATTCCTCCAGCCTGCCCTTTGGGTAATGTTACAAATTTTCACCAAGCAGAAGAAAGTTATGCAGCAAATGAGAACTCACCTGTTGCAAATATAAAAATAGCTACGACCAGAGAGTTCTTCATCTTTTCTGTAAAGAAGTATAATGATTAACATCAACATTGTACTGTCTTTAGTCTGGTTTTCGCACTTTCTCCTCAAACTTCCTATTCATTCCACCACCCATAGTGTTACCACCTGAACATAGGCAATAGGTTTATTAACAAGAGTGTGTGGGAGACTTGAGCTCTAAGCTAGTAATTGTATTTATGAAAATCTAACAACCCTTCAGTAAAAAAAAGAAACTTTCCCGTTGGTGTTCGTATGAAGTCACAGTGAGATTCTTAAAGATGCCTTAGAGATCAGCTGTGCAAACCAAACTAAGCTTCTAAATACTTCAGCTTTTTTTGAAAATCTCAGTCTAAATGTCAGTGTGAGTTAAAGATAATAATTTCAATTAAAAGTAAGTTGAAGTGTTTGACTTCCTCTAATACAAATCTTGGATACTGTAGAAATAATAGCAGCAGAAGACCCTGCCTGTTCTCACTTTCTGACTTCTTCCTCCATTCAAAGTAATTTCACTGCTGCAAAGACACTGTATCTACGTTTTTGGTACCAATGCTGGGAGCCCTAAAGCAGACAAAATCACCATAGCTGTAAATCAGATGTGGCTATGAACTCCATATCCATTATGTCTGGCCAGAGAACATGCAAAATAACTCTGGGCTCAGAAGATACCCAAAAGCCACAGCAGCTGTTGCTACTAAAGCAGTAAAGGGAAATTTTGAGAAAATTTCTGTACTGTGGGAAATTTCCCTTCTGGGCTTAGATAGCCTCAGTCAGAGACTGGGTTCAAACCTACCTGCCTGATAGGCAAATTATTAACTTATCTTGGCAACCATGGTACATTTCAGGTTGAGTACTAAATAGAAAAAAATATTCTGCTTAAGATTAATCGCTTTCTTAAAGAAAAAGAGATAAGGGCATACTTCTGAGTCTAGTCTACAGTAGGAGTGGGTGACTAATATGCCAGCTATATATTATCAGATTTTCTGAGGGACAGAGGCATGAAATGCAAGTGAACAAGGAATTCTACTGGTGTTTTCCTAGTGCTGAAATTGCTCCAAAATGCTGGAATAGCGGATATGGTGTGTGCACGCAGGTTCAAAACGCCTCTTACAGTGAGGGAAAAACTGACAAAGAAAAAATGCAAGTCATACACTAGAGAGATTTTGATAGTGGGATTTGAAGAGTAAGAGACTCAGTATGATGTAGAAGTCAAGAAATGGAGAAAATTGTATGAACTTATATGAATTATTGGTTTCCTGTGGCAGGGATAGTCACATTTAAAATAACTTATTCCAAATGAAAACCATGTAAGTAACTCAACGCATGAGCATGAAACTGCATTCAGCATGCACAGATTTAGGAAAGAGCATACTACAAATAAATAAACCTAGTAATGCAAGTCCATATTATCTTTGCTGTACTTGGTCTTAGTAGGGATGTTACTGTTATTTAAGGCAAAAACTCAGTTGTAACAAGTACAGAAAGTACATTGCCAACCAAAATTGCTGAAGAGATATAATGTTGAACACTGGAATTTGTCATAGGAGTAAGAACTCATTTTTAAATATAGTTCAACTATCAAGTTGCTGTGGTAAGGTTTTAAATGTAAGAAAAATTAAATTATTGTTCTTGAGGTAACTTTGCATAGGACCACTTTTTCAAATGTAAAATACTTCAGCTCCTTTGCTGCTATGGACTTGAATCAGAACTGTAAATGCCTTTAATTTTCCTGTTATTCAGATAATAATATATTATGCCATCTTCTCTGATACGCTCAGAAGGGCAGAATGACTGGAGGAAGCCACCAACTTTGCTTCATTTGTGACCTGAATGGTTTCTCAGACCCAGGTTCATTCATCTTTATAGATGTGGTTTTCTTTGGATGCTTTTCCTTGCCACTTGTTTATGTAAGTTCTGCAGTAAGAGACTATGGCAGGCGCTTGACCTCCCAAGAATGCAATCTTGAAAGAAATGAACACTTCTGTTTAGAATGGATTATATCATATAAATTAAATAGAAAATCCACAGAACCCTTCTCTGTTCCTTGCCCCAACTTTACCTGTTAAATGTTACACTTCAAAGGAAAAACAGTCTCCGAAGACAGATGGGCACAGCGAGGAACATGCTACTGGCCCTTTCCTGTAGACTTGCACATCACAGGAGGACTGGTCAGGTCATGAGCTTGTGTGTGCATTTTTGGCAGCTGACCCTTGTGCCCATGAGTGCTAATTAACTGAAAGGGTCTGAAATCTTTTTTCTCAGAGTCCTAAATGTGTCCCAACACAGTTTGGGTTACATGTGACCAGCAGCCTTGTTAAAGCACACTCAGAACCTAGTGGGCAGTGAAGCAGAATGTAGACTGCAGCAATGACACTTCAGCGAAGGAATATTGCATTTCTATTTGAAGTCTTACCTTGTCCGAAGTGTGAATATTTGAGGTCTTCATTTTATCCTGGCTGAATCTGTGCGTATTTTTGCAAGCTCACTGTTTCTCTGGTGAAAAGTTCAGTTCTGATTGATTACAGTTGATCTGTTTCAGGTATATTGTAACAAATTCAGTATTGTAGCAAATTCAAATTCTGCCCTTCTAGTAACACATACTGAAGTCCTGTATCATTCCTCTATGGATCTAAAGTAGAGCTGCTGTTTTTACCAGGCTATTTCCCATGTAACTCTAATTCCAATACACAGACCTCCAGGTCTGTAAAGGATCTGACAGATTTTTACAGAGTACTTTTTGCCAGAGAAACAGGAGTGACTAAATTCAAAGAGTGACTCTCCTACAGTCTTTGGGGGAAGAAAAATAATCCCACTCAGTCCTCAGCCACACCCCCAGGGGAAATTTGCTGCAATAGGAAGAGTCTGCACCACACAGTCTTTCATCCTATCTGAGTTCAAGTTACGTCATTATGCAGCTTATCATTCAAACAGTTCTATGGTATCTTAATGAAAATCACAATCTTCACCTAAGCACATTGGCTGAGCAGAGCCCATCAAAAAGTTTATAGGACAGAACTGCCCTGGGAGGTTTAAAAACAATCCAAGTGCAGATGAAGCATAAATGTCACTGAATAAACTAGGTAGCCAACACTGAACGCAGAGGAACCAGAGATTCATATAAGTTTGGGTGAAGATTCCTTTGAAGAAAAAAAATGGAGGAGACTAAATTGATTTCATTAAGACCAAATGTGGACTAAATTTTGCTTATACCAGTGCTGATCTGGGGTCTCACTACTGACAGTGACATGATACTCAATCTCGCTAAGTGTGAGTGCAGAGTTTTGCCTAGTGTGTCAGCTAGTATATTTATCAGTTGAGGCAGTGTGATTAGATCAGACAGGCAACTTCTCTATATTGCAGCACCACAGTTAGTGCTACAGGCTTGTTTGTGGGATAATGGTAGGAAATTCTCCCTGGGGTAGCTGAGACCACTGTTTTGAAAAAGTTCAACAGACACAGGCTGGGTAAGCTGTGTGCAGAGCCAGTCTTAAGTATTGTGATTTGAATTGGAAACAGAATCTTTGTATCTGACAGAACACCTCTGAGCACAGCTTACTTAGACGTTTTACTAAGCTGTGTTCTCTGACTACTCTGAAAATATGAAGGGTCTGCTTAGATTTGTGTTCATTATGTCTTCTTGTGCACCCAACAGAAGAATCAAGAATCATCCTTAACTTTCTCCATCACATTTAAGACTTTATTAAAGGGAACTTACTGTTTTAAATACACAAGCAGATGAGCAAGAAAATGTCTTCTTTCTTGGCATCATGTTGGGCTTACCCAGTGGGCCTGCAACCACTACAGGGATTTATTCTTGGACATGTGGTGTAGAAAGAAAGAGAATGTGACAAAAGCTTGTCTACTCTCCCCATACACTTGTGGAGTAAACATTGCCTTTTTGAAGTTTCCAGGAAAGGTTTACTTTTCTCTTGTTTTTTAATGCCTGTTTTTTTTATCCTTGAGTCAAGTAGGAGGAGATAGAAATATCTGAGTCATCTTTTCTTTTTCTCCTTTTCTTTTCTTTTTTTCCCCGTCAGATGGCTCCTAGACAAAGAAATGCTTTCTAGTGAAATACAACTATTTTAGAAAGCATGTTTGGAGAAAGTTCAAGAAAGCAATATGGAGAAGATCATTTACTACAAGGTGAATTTTTTAATACATTGTTCGTTATTCATGGTATATTATCCTGCCCTTTCCACTTCAGTAACAGCGCATGTATTTGTGCGTTGATGTAGCTCTTTCTTAGTCAGCTTTTCTCCCTGGTGATTTTTCTCTCAGTATTTTATCCAGTGTAACTGGGTTACTAAGTCAATACATTTTCTTAATTCAAATCTTTTCCAGCTTCTTTCCTGTCTTGGAACAAAGTGATTTAAAAATAGTAAGTATGGTTAACTGAGTCCTCAAGGCTTGTGTACATGCTCACTTGTGGCTTTATTACTCTCATCCGTTTTAATTTTTTCTTCAACTATTGTTTCCCAATAGGTAACCTGGAGGATTTTTTTTTGAGAGATTTTTTAATTAGCTTTATCAAAGGTTACCTCAGTCATCTGAAAGAATTCACAAATAGCTCTTTGCCATTCCTGTGTAGAATATAGAGAAAAGAGGGGCTAGATTTGCTGAACTAGAGTAAGAGTGTCATGTTTTTCATTATTCCTTGTATCTTACAGAGCTCAGTGACTGGAATGGTTATTCAGAAAGAGGAATGTGTTAAACTTACTTTGAGTGCATGACAGCTTTGCTTATGGGAATAACCACTCTGCTTTAAGACATCTTGGTGTTGCCTGTTTTGAATATCTCTTTCAAGATTATTCTGCTTTATATCAATAATAATTCACAAAAAAATCCTTGAGAAAGGATTAGTATCTAGTGAGTGACGTCCCATTTAAGTATTGTCAGCAATTAACCTACAGCATCACATTACAGCAAGAGTGATGAAAGAATGCCCCTATCCAAATACCTAGCTATCCTAGTCGTTAGGTTATTCTGACAGCTGAGGAATCCAGATTTCTTGTAGGGGTGCTGGCAAGGTGAAGCCTCTTCCTGCTGACCACAAAGGGTTGTGCTTTCATTTCTGGGTTTGGTGAAGTGAGGTTCAGTGATCAACCAAGGAGTACGACAGCCTGGGTCCAAAGTCGCTTTTTTTTTTAATTTTAAAAATTTGGTGACATTCTATCACAAAGAGGATGATTTGGGTGTTGGAGAGTGAAATAGTACTGAAAGGTCATAATCTGGGCTTGTATGCAAGTGTGTGGCAAGGACCAGGGGAGGAAAGAGGGCTTATATGGGGACAGGGTGTTTTGCAGTGTAAGCATCCTCCACTTGCAAGTTGAGATCATGGAGCAACTCAGTGTATTTCTGTGGTGCAACAGCAGAAGGAAGCCTAACAAAGCAGTGTGGACGTGACCCTTAATTTTAACTAATGCATATAAAATATATTGTGATTTAAAAAATAAGAAACGACATGATAAAAATCTTAAGGGTTATCTTTAATAAAAAAGAAACATTTCAAGTAAAGCTACTGATGATTCCTTATGATACAGTAATGCTGAACTGCCCTCTGCAAATTTCCCTCTCCATTTTGAAGAATGCAAAATCTACTTACCCTTCTCCAGTTAAAAAAGTTTAACATTTTTCATAGGATTTTTTCTGAGGTAAGAAAAGGATTAATTGAGATCTGTCAGATGGTGGTGGGTTTACTTAATGGTTCTCAACAAGAAGCTTAAAGCACTGTGTTTGGGGACTTGAGGTGAAAGTGGCTGCATAAGACAGTAAAAGTCCGCCTAATTACCATGCTTGCAAGCTCCTTTTTACATTAAGGGAGAGGAAGGCTATGGAAGGAGTTTGACAGGAAAACAGGAGTCATATTAGAGTGAAATGGCATGCCAAAGAGAATTGTACTGAAGAGAGTGTAAGAAACCCTGAAATTGGGGAAGTGTGGATCTATGTGGCATTTTCTCATTTATATAGCCATTAACATCAGTGGTTTAGGCCTCAGTTTCCTTCTCAGGCACTGTTTTGGAAACAAAACAGTATCTGGTCAATACACTCCACGACTCAGCTGTGAACAATATGAGAATTATGTGAAGGATAGCCCTTCCAGGTTACAGAAGGGGTTGCTGAAAGATGAGGTGGAACTGCAACTAAGAGTTTACATGGTTTACAACTCCCAAACCAGGACCACTAACAAAGTGAGAGCTAGAGTGAATGGTGAGCTGGACTGCCTATGTGTCTCTTATTTGTTCTTTCTATTTTTTCTGAAAGTTTAGGCGTAGATGGATATAAAACTTGAAGTTTAAGCATAGAGAAAAGTGATGTATTTTCCTGTAAAACAATGGAAGAACTAAAGGAAGTATTCTCTATCATGTGTGGCCAAACACATTGGCAAAGCAATTGCTCTTCTGTGGGATAATGCTCTTTGCAGAGGTTCAGGGCAAGGGACAATCATACTTGAGATATATTTGGTGGAGAGGTTTGCTTTGGGTATGTGGTTATAAGAGGACGTGAACGCAATCTGGTATCTCTATATACTACCAGCAATATTCTTTCCAAAGAAAACAGACTCTCTCTATGATAAGAAGAACGTGAAGTATCCTTTGATGACTCATTCTGTTGCACAGCTCAATAAAGACATAGGTTTCTTTAATTTTATCATACTATATTACATGTGGCATCAAAAATGCATATCATAAGAGGCATTTGTAATTCAATAATTTTCACTGGATGTAATGGTCTTTAATGATATCTCTTAGTCAGTAAGCATGAATGGGTAGTGAAATGCAAAATCTGACTAATGTCCGATGTGTCATACTGGCTTTTGAAGGCTCTCTGCACACTGCTTTCCTCAGTCCCTCTCAATCTGCAGTTAGCAAAGTACCTAGAATTTTTCATCGACTAGGAAATCATCAGTACTGAAATGAAATGTCAAGCAATGCCCAGTGTCCTATGTAGGCCACAGTGGATGGGAGAGAATACTGTCAGCTGGGTCTAAAAAGCCACACTCCAAGCACCACACATGGGTATTACTGATAGACCAAAGGTCAAAGAATCATGTGACTGTCAACCCTTCTCCAGTGATACCCCCTTAGGTGGAAAGTAGAAGACCTTGTCCTTATAACTTTCCCTTCACTGATTTTTTTCATACAAAAGCTGGCTAAGAGTTCTGTGAAGACTGCTCGAACTTGGCAGTGCCACATGGTGACACAAATCCAGTAATGCCTTGTTTCTTAACTGAGTTTCTGAATCATGAAGACCAAGAAAGAAATAACACATACATCACAGATCAGAAACTTTGATAAGTTTCTGAGTAGTGTGTAGGCTTTGTACATCTTTGTACATCAAGTTCTCACTCATGGTACTGGATAAGATTAGCACAAGAAAAGAAGCACTTAATAGAGGGAAAAATCCAAGAAAGGTCACATTTCTTTATGTTACTTTCTTACAACTTATTTAAAGGAGAAGTTTTTTTTTCATTAAAACTTGAAAATTACAGTGCAAGACAGAAGCAATTAATGTGCATCCTGTACTAGCTAATCTGCTCACCTCAAGGAAGTTTATCTTCAGAGATCAAAAGACAAAAGTTCTACTCAGAAATATGTTCTTTCACATCACCTTCCATGCTTTAGAGAACGAAACTTAAAGTTGAAGGAGATTCTGATGCTCGTGTTGAAACATCTCTTTAGGAGCTCTAGGGAGTCTGACGAAGCCAGCATTTTCTCTGTGAAATTAGAGGAACAGGGTGCAAGACCTGAAATTCACTGAAGCTCCAAATGTGCAAATCATACCAAAAAAGATTTTATTTTTGTTATTAATCTGTGAAAAAGGGCAAAAAAATCTACTGATCTATTTTTAAGTTACTGACAAACTCCCAAAATAAGTTTAAGAACGCTTCTTCAGAGAGTACTGGACAATGAAGTTGGTGATTTCTGCTGCTGCTAGTAAATTAAAGCACTTGACTTCCATTGCATATAGTGGGCCAAAATTCACAGCAACAGTTACAGGAATCAGCAGCATTTTGAACCGTCAAGCTATAGTTTAAGAACCTTGTGTTTATCTGAAATAATTTTATCTGCAAAAGTCTTGCCTGTGTAATCCTTATGTCCACTTAATGCTGTTGATCTGGACAGACAGTGTAGGTTGAAAGTCTGCCTGATTGTAGTCCTTTTTGGGTGGAAAAATCATGTTAAGCTTCTGTTTCCATAATATCTACTAGAAAATTTTTTTTTGAAGAATAAAATAACCCCCCTCAGTTTTCTAATACATACTTCTGCCTAGAGGCAAAGCAACAACCAAGAGCTGGAGTCAAGTGTGGTTTGGAGTAGAGAGCAGGTCACACAGAGCCCAGCAGAGTATCTTCCCCGTCAGATACTCTTAGTTTGTGTGTTCCTGTCCTCCCTCACTCCCTTCTAAAGGAACGTTAGGCAAAACTGGTATAGTTCCACAAAGTGTTATTGTGTGTTAACGTTTTTCAGAGAAAAAGTGCTGTAAAAAATTCCTCATAAATTTCTATATAAAACTTGTTGTGGTTTATGTTGTGTAACAATAATTTACATAATTTAATCACTTATAAAGGCTATAGTGTCTGAATTTCCTAGACACATAGATATTGAATTGTAACCACAAAAACATGAAACCGCTACAGAGATTAATAAAGCTATCAAACCTGAGCTGAAGTTCTGCAGGCAATCAAATTTTTCAATTTGGCCACAACAAAACATGAAATTATGCTGACATTTTCAAATCTGGCTTCCTGACCTGATCCTTAGGTAGACAGCTATATAGTAACAGACTTGTTACTTCAAAAATTCAGTTCTACAGTTGTCAAATTAAGGACTTCATGACACTGCAGAAGACCAAACTTGAAAATGTAGGGTCTGCAACTGAAGCCTGTGATAGTTCGCCCTGTGTAGGACTTTAGGTATTTCAAACTCAAAAGCAGGTGCTTCATATTGCTGAATAATTTTGAGTGGCCCTCTCCAGCCATGCCACCCATCTCAGGGAGCTGTTCCAGGGTGCAGGCATGATCAGGAAAACCCTACAAACCTCATTCACCAGGTGTTGGACAAGCCTGTGGTTGCCTCTTTCCAGACATGTTTTTGTCGGCCTGTGGTGTGTATCAAGCCACGGGCATTTCCCACGGCAGGGTTAGGAGTGCCCTGCACCCCATGCAGCTCCCCACACCTCAGTGAAGGACTTGAATTTTGTGTTTATTACTTCACAGTGACACCTGCTGGAAAGGGTCCTTCATTTAGGCAAGGAAGGTGTATTTTTAGCATGAATTGAACGCTAATTGGGAGCCAGAAACAGAAACATTATGTGTGGCAAGGATTATAGAAAACAATTGTGCAAGTTAAAAATACGAGAATAGTATTAAAAAAATTTCTGAGAACTACTACATCCCTATAAAGCAGGCTGTTATGTGTAAAAGCATGTAGTGACTGACTGCAGTTTTACAGTGTGGCATCACTTGGGTCCCAGACCAGCACTCAGAACATACTCTGTGGTTTCTGAGGATGCTGAAGTAATCTCCCAGACATCTAGAAGTCTGTTGATGAAACAACCATTTTTTCTCCCCATATTTTGTGAAATTGCTATTTCATTTATGAACTGTGTGGTTCCCTCAGCTTCCTGTAGGGGTGAGAAAGTGGGAGGAAGGTAGGGAGGAGAAATGTCACAGGTCATTCAGAGGAGCATTCCTCTAACGTAGGGGTATAACGTTTAGTAAACCAAAATTGAAAGGGCTTGTCCTACTCCAGAAAAATCCACTAGGTGTCACTAAATGCCAGTATGATCAGTGCTGGTCTCTTGCAACATACACGAAAGCCGTAAGACTATGCTTACTTCATAGATACATATGGTTTTAACTAGGTCTTCGTGCAACGACAAAATTGTGAAGCCATTTTAGCTTTTAGCAAGATTTGCATTTGTTTGGGGAAGTACTTCCAGCTACTAAGTACACATAAATACTCAGCTTTCTACTTTTGATGGCAATAAGTTCCTTTACATAAAACATGGGTGAAATAACCCTGGTCTGTATAAACTTATTAAATTATACGTGTTTGCATTTGAGAGTAGTTACTTTAGTCTCAGGATTAAAGCAATGGTGATGTTTCACACGTGAATTTCCTGCTGTGTTTATTCTCTGAGGTTACACTCAGTGGAATTCTCTTCATCACCTCATGTAGTAAAAGTTGCACCAGCTGTATTTGCTTTTAGAATATTTTAGTATGTGCATATTTAGCCTGTACACGAGTGTTACCACTGAGTCTGGAAATGTAGCTTCAGCATCAGCTTTATCCAAAACTCCTTTAATGTGTCAAGCAAGCATTATGTGGGCCATTGTTTTTTTAAGTGTGGTTTCTGTCCTGAACCGAGTCGTGTTTTACTTGTGTGAGGACACAGGTTTTGAACACAGTGGCTGAGCAGATTTTGAGAGGTGGATCAGAAATCTTCCAGCGACCTCTTAAAGCAAACTCTGCTCCCTTCCCTGCCATAGTGTCTGGTCTTTCTTCAGAAGGCAAAGATGAAGTGTCAGAATATGATCATGCACACCCAAAAACTAACGGTTATGCTGCACCACAGCATGGATACAGCCACTGAGTGTGTGGCTACCTCTGCCTCCAGAATCTGCAAAGTGTTTCAAGTGACAGGGATCTGTGCTGGAGCTACTGATGCTGGGCTTTTACCTATGGCCCCAGGCATAGCTCCATAACCCACAGCTTCCTTGAATTGGCAGCACTGAGGACCTCCTGGGAAAACCCCTGGAGAAATTTGTATTTCTTCAGTTGAATATTTGGCCCCAAAGGCAGGACATAAGCATATGCTGGAGAAGGAAATAACAAAGTGAATACTGAATAACCATTTCTTCTACTGAAGGAACAGAAGATCTGCAGAATAAAAAGTAGTGTTTGCCTGCTAGTGTGCCTACTAGTAATTACTGCTTCATAATGTACGCAAGGAAACTGTGCTGAGACTACCTGCTCAAGTTTTGTTCTATGTCGCAGTAGGAATATTCTGAGAGATCTTCCTTTGCCAAATGTGCACTTTTTAAAATAGTTCTTTCAATTATATATTCAATTCAATCTCTGTTCTTCTGAGGAAAACGGTTAAGCCTCGGGCACCCCAGATTTTATAATCACTATTTTTACTGTCAGGGAATAATAAGAATAAACCTCTCATTGCTCTGATCATTTAGCTTGGCTGTATTTTTCTTCAACATTCAGACAAACTGTTGCTAAATTTGATCTTCAATGTAGTCTTCTCATACAGAGAGCAGTAAAACTCTCTCTGGCACAGTTTTTTCCACATAGAAAATGAAGATGATCTTTGCTTACGTACCTCACGAGGATGTTCTAAGGCTTAATTCATGCATGTTTGCACAACATATTGAAGATGAAAAGCAATATGTAATGAACATTACTTTAAACTACTTTGGTTATGACAGATATGTGAGTGCTTTTCCTTATCTCTCAAATAAGCAGCAATGTTGTCCTTTCTTAGGCACCCATCAAAATTGTGTCTAGAAAACAGGAAGAAAAATAATTGTAAGAGAAAGAAGATAAGGAATTATAAATAAACAGATACAGAAAGAATGACAATTGGAATTTCTCTCACTTTTGATCTCCTTCAGGCTCATTAAATTGTGCATGGCAGACCCTTCTTCTGTGTTTGAGAAATAAGCTAGAGTACTGCTTAAGCACAAGCAATAGTTTCAAAGGTAATGAGGCTTGGGACCTATGGACCAGAAAGTATAGGTTGATTTGCATGCATTTTCCACCTCCCCTACTGCTTATTTGTGTTGTTCATCATTTTCCAGCCAGCTCAGAAATCCTCAGCTGATTTGTTAATATTTGCACAGTGCCCATAAGCATTACTGATACTCTTCAGGTAGGCAGGGAGGAAAAGCACTGTCCTAGTGACCAAACAACTTGAGTTGTGACATTCTCACTTTTATCTGCTGCCTAGTCTGGAGGAGCATAAAGGATTTTCCATAGCAACTGTGAATGATAAATTCACAAAAACAGGTTCTAAATTGAAAGCCTAAAATTGAAAGGAAGAGGTGAAAATAATTTCCTTGGATTCCACCTATAAGGGATACACGCATCCTTAATCTGTCTGTGCATACACAGTTTTGTTTTTCTTTCCATTCGTTTTGTTGTGGTTGCTATTTATTCTTTATATTCCTTTGCTGGTTAAAGTTGAAGTATGCTGCAAAACAAAGACCTGTGTAAGTAGTAATGCGTATGTCTCAGTAAACATGCTAAGAGCAAAATATCTCTTTGGCTTCCAATTGCCTTTGACCAGCTTGTGCCCACATACTGTGCTAGTTAGCTCTGTAAGCCAGTGCTGCACATAACTACAGAGGAAAGTGTGAGCTTCTGTACCTGGAATGGACTCCCATGGCAGGACAAGACTTGGAAACCTGAGCCCTATATTATGGTCCAAAAGTAGTGTCCTAATACCCTTAAAAACAGCAAAAGGGCAGCATCATAAAAGGGCAAGAAAAGAGTTTCAAACATCTTATGTAAGGTAAAATAACCAAACAAATTCTAAATCCATTAGCAGCCTATACTGCAATCAAGTTTGTTACTGAAGTGCTCTGTAATAGGTTCTTCCCTTTGTTTGGATGACTAACATGATGTCCTTTGTCATGCCGTTTGACTTAGAAAAGGATACCCCAGAACAGCATGCTAAGGTGTCACAATATAAAGTACTTGAAAGATAAGAAGAGCTATAGAAGCATACCTGTACATCCACTGATTACTACAGCATGTCCATGAAGTCTTCAAGCAGAAAGTGTGAGAACTTGCTGCTCCAGTGAGCAGCCGTGCCTGAGACAGCCTGCTCCATTGTATGGCTCGGGGTGGCTCGCTGCTCCCAGGTACGCAGCAGGAGCCCCTGCGTACGGCAACCTCAGATGTGTTTTCACCACACCACTTCGTTACTGTGGCATCGTAAAAAGATCAAGAAACATAGCAGTGGAGGTAAATTTAGTGCTTGTTTTTATTGTGTCATTTCACACGCTGTTGAAAGTCTCTGAAGTTTTAAAGGCAGAGAAATTTACGGCAAGACTGAAAAAGGTGAAGAGGGCTGTTCACCCCTTCACGGTAATATCGGTTTGGAAGCTTTTAGAGTAAACTGCATCATTGCTTTGTATATAAGCCCCTGCTGAGATTGAATCCTAACTGGGACAAAAGCACAGAACAAGGAAGCTGATATTGCTTAAATATGCAATAGATTACTTTCTCTGTATTTCCTATGTGATTTAAGGAGCAAACAGCCAGCATATCATGTTCCCAGTATGCAGCATTTTTATAATGCAAAAGAATTTCCTTAAAAACTACAAAGGAACTCCTGAGCATATCCTGTTATCAACAAAGTTTTTGACAATAGACAAGAATAAAACAGAAAATACATTTTTGAGTAGCACTTTTATAGGTTCATTGAAGATTGATTGTGAAAATACAGTACTTCTTATTAAGCCAAATCACAAAGAAACCATGAAATCAAAGGTACAGTTATGAAACATAATCAGCAGTTAAAATAGAAGAAGTAAATCACACTCAGAGAGGAACATTTTGCACTATAAAGGCACCAACAAGCAGCTACAAATAGGAAAGCAAAAGGCATTCTTTTCTGTTTCCAAACAGCACTCATGCATAGGGGACTATGAGCTGGAAAGATTTACAGCTTCTCTTTCTATGTCAAAACGACTATGTTTTGACACAAAGTACATATTAAAAATAGTATGCAGATAATGGCTGGAAGAGTGCAGCTGTGAGATGTTGTGACCACTTCCTAACCTCCTTGACAGAAGCTGTTTCTAAAGAGGAGTGTGTGCTTTGCTGAATGACATTGTGGGATGTCAGCTGGTTTTGTGTTCAGCCCCCTCAGTGATGAGCCAGGGCAGTCAGAAGCCTGTCTGAACAGAGGAAAAGAAGAATATCAAAGGGCAGATTGGAATTCGTGTTCAAATGAGTAGTGTGAAATCTCAGAGTGAGATTCCTTTGGTAATGATAACACAGTCATCTCAAAAAGCAGGCTGTTATTTTAAGAAATGTAATTTCACCGAAAAAAAGAGAGTAAAGAGGACAGCACCACTGAAACTGTGACTGTCAGATGAAAGGTGAATCTTTAATATGAAACACTTCATGTACTGCCATGACATTGGCAATATATTTATATTACAAATTTTTATCTTTACCCAAACATACTATGCTGATATAAACTGAATCACAATTTTATGTTTTCCCCAGAATTTTAGATTTTTTAAATGAATAACATTACTTATGATAATTTTGCAGAATAAAAAAATAAAAGAAATTTGTATTGTTAATAACCAAGATGGTTGTTTTACGAACTTTGTTATTGGGTCATAAAAAGATTTGAGTACTTATTTATATTTGTTTTGAATAATTTGCCACTTATTCTCCTGTGGTTTGCAGCAAAGGCTTAGTGGCTCTGGAGGGAGAGTGAGACAATAAATGCAAGAGGCATCATTGTCTAATGCAACATGTCTGAGGTTTCTTGGATGCTTCAAAGGTGACCAAATTTTAAGAACCAGTATGAGACTAAAACGTATGGAACTACGCTGTATGAAACTAAAATGTATGGAACTAAGCTGTAACATTCCTTTGCCACAATGTTGGTTCTATGCTGTTTTACAGTCAAAAATAATGAGCCAACAAGATTTTTACCTTTTGTACAGATCTCCATAATTTTACCTTTCCTCTACACAACAAAAGTATGCTTTTAGTTGTATTCAGCATGATTGTTTTTCTTGATTGCTGATTAGCTATGAAAATACCTTAGTCCAGCAGTTTTAGTTTTGGTGGAAAATTGGAAGCTACTTTTGAATATTCAGTGATGAATTGAACCGCAATGAATTCCTCAGCTGCAGGAGAGAGCTGGCCATTGACTATATCTGCCAGAAGACAGTCACATGCTTACTGTGAGTAGTGTTAGTTCTTTGTTCTTCGTAAAAAAAAAAAAATGTTAGTTTTGTGATGCCTTGTAGGCCTCTGCTGTTCCATGGGGTAAGGCTTGACTGATACCATCCTAGACATTGCCAGAAATCAGAACTGTCGGATCCTGAAAAAAGAAATGTTTATTTGCCTTAAACAATGCATATGTCTGTTAGGTGACATTCTATGCAGTGAAATAAAAACCAGCCTCAGAAGGAGGTAGTGCTGAATTGCATGCAGGCTATGGAATTTATTTCAAAAGTAAACCTCCTGCTCTCTCTGCCACACTGGTCTTTTTGACCAGACCAGCCTGCACACTCGCTTGCACTCTCAGAGCTAGACACACAGTGACATTCTGCCAAATCCAGAGAAACACAGTTTTCCAGCAAGATTCTTTCTTTGTTTTTCTAAGCATCACTTGGTTGACAGCTTTTTTTGTCCAGTGGAAAAAACAGCCTTTTTTCTGTCTAACCAGTTTCTTTTACTGAAAGAAAAAAGAAAGATCAACATTTTTGCTCCTTTTGAAGTTGCTCTGAGAGCAAAATTCCACCTTCCACTTCACAAGTAGAACATCTAACAAGCCTTCCCCACTGATGTTAGTGTGGAAAGCATATCCCAGTGACCAGATGAGCTGCCTCAGACTGATACGTGTTTCTGCTTCTGCTTGCAATTTATTCCCTGTTTATCTAGACCAATGTTCCATATCAACATTGATGGCTTTTGTGGCTCACGTAGTATCTTCCTGCTCCTCACCAAAGACATCTCTGCAGCAGCACTCCATTCCTGACAGTGACACACCTGCCCAAAGAACCTGACCCGAACTGAGCAAATTACAAGGCTGGATAAGATATGGATAAGACATTTATTCTAAAAAACCCGAAATTCACGTGTCTCCTCTTTTGCAAGTCTTCTTATACCTCTTATTTTTCTATTTCACCTGCATAATTCCTGCCCAAATCCTACCTGCCTGGACAACACAATCTATTGCAAACTGAATGTAGGACTGGCAGGGTGGTTTCTGTGCAACAGTGAAAGAGCTGAATGTCTGCCCTTGTCTTTCTCTGCAAGAAGGAAATATTTTCTGTGGAAACCCCCCAGCCCTCACAGACTGTCTTGTTTCATTTGTTAGATGAGAAAGAGGTAATACACAGATAACAGTAAAGAAAGGTAATGAAAAAACACTAGTTAAAACCACAACAATTTCACTATTTTAATTGCAGAATTCAGGAATTGGTTCTTCACCATGTTCACCAGCGGGCTCTGTTGAAAACCAGCTAACTGCATGGGAGTGTTTATGGTTTTGGGGGCTTTTTTCTAACCAAAGCAGGCAGATGTGCTTCCCCTGACCTGCTACAGTACGGTAGCCGTTCACAGGCTGTGGGCTGAGCAGCACAGAAGACAACACTGCTCAGAGTAATGTGAATTTGAGAAAGGGTAAAGTGTGTGTATTTCTGTGCTCAATGACTCTTCTGCTTGTACAAATATTTGGAATATTTTGAACTTATAGTCACAATGTCTAAATTTTCATTATATTGTTGCTGCCTCTGGATTATTGCTGTGGATGTGACCAGTGTCTTTTGTATTTTTACATATTTATATACCAACAAGCACCTGACCTTAGCACATACACATGAAAGAAGGTGTTGCAAACAAGTAAAGGAACCTTTATATGTTGCTGCTATTGACAGTTTTGCTCAATGCACAAAGTTATTGTGCAAAATCCATATTCTGAAAAACACTGTCAAGGAAGTACCCCTACACAATGATTTGAATTGATCAGCTCTGCTTGCTCCTGCAAGCTGATCCATCTGACACAAGCAAACGGATTGAAATCCCAACTTTGTAATGTAGCCAGGATATCAGCATTTGCTTAAATGAAACAAGAGAGATTCTGCAATCATTAGACTTTCAGAAAGATGCAGTTAATTTGCATCACAGTTACTGAATATTAGTCTAGCTTTCTTCATGTAGTATTAAATCAACAGCTTGCTCAGAAATAATAGCTAAGGCAGCGGATGAGTAAATCCCTTGTGTGCACCCAGTGCTGGTTACCTGAGTGATGCTTAGGCTAATGCATATCTCATGGTACAGAATATTTTGCCTTCTTTTGCAGAAGACAAACAAATGTTTTCATCTTGATCCTTTGGAGTCATAGGGTTTTTTTGTCTGACTTTCATCCAGTCACAGAAATATGGTTAACAGTCAGATCTATTAATTTGAGTCAGATTAATGAGATGAATAACTTGCTGTCTAACTGCTCTATCTTTTCTAAAGATCATGATATTTTTTTTAGAGGAAACAGTCCAGGAGGGTCACTTTGCCCTATGTAACTTCAGCTGTAACTTTGACAAAACTTGAAGTGCTATCTAAATAAAAAAATTAGACCTCCCAGGCTGCCTTTGCTTTAATAAAACCCCTCACATCTTTGCAAAACACCACTATATGATAGATTATCCTGATAAACTGCTACACAGGCTTTGGAAATTTTAAAATGTATCTTTGATCTGCTGTGACTGACTCATGTACCTTTCACAGGGTACTTGGCAACAGAGCAAAGCAATTTGTAATAAGAAACAACTGCAATATTAGTACAGAGACACAAAGTAGAAAAACAGGTAGGCTTCAGTCACTAATTCTTAGTTGCTACCTGGGGAAAAAAATCAGAGTTTAATAAAGATTGAGTAAACATGCAGTCTAGCATAGAAACTTAAATTAAGTTGCATGAGCAAATTAGTGCACCAGGAATGATTTTAAATTCTTCTTCTCTACTGCCTATATGAGGAAGAGTGAATGCTGAAACATACTACACTCACCATCTCAGAAAAAATCTAACCCTGCTAAGGCGCTATTCCAGGGAGACACAGTTCTGCAGCTCTAACCTCATGGCAGTATCTTATCAGTGAGGTTTCCTCAGGTAAACAAGTGTTGCTGGCTGAACTTGCTGCCATTGCTGTTCCACACTCTGGGTTTGGATTTCACACTGCTAACAGCTCTGAACCACATTCTGTGGACTTGATGTGATTAGAAACAGAAGGGCTGGCTACAGCTCAGGAGACACATAAGCATATTCTTGGGTCTTTCTGAAGACAGTACAGTACTCAATGAGTGTTAAAGTGCTTTGCAGAAGAGGTATGGAATTAGTTCTACAGTTAAAGTTAATTACTGGATTATTAAAAGAAACCTCTGCAACAGACTATTTACTTTAAGTGGAATCTGAGGTAGGCTTGACAGTAAAACTTGAGTAGGGATAATTCTACTAGTGATCCAGATGGTACTAAAGCTGAGCTCAGTTGATTTTGGTACCTGAGGCAGTTGTCTTTACACCTTTTACTGCAGAGAAACAGATTCATAACTGTACAATTATAGAATCATAAAACGGTTTGGGTTGGAAGAGATCCTTAAATGTTATGTAGTCCAGCCCACCTGTGATGACCAGGGACAACAACTAGATCAGGTTGTTCACAACCCCATCCAACCTGACCTTGAATGGTTCCAGTGACGGGGCTTCTAAAACCTGGCTGGGAAACCTCCTCCAGTGTTTCACCATCTTCATTGTAAAAAATGTGTTCCTTATATTTAGTCAGAATCTGCCTTCTTCTAGCTTAAAACCGTTACCCTTTGTCCTTTACAACAGGCTTCTAAAAAGTTTGACCTCATCTTTCTTATAAACTCCCTTTAAATACTGAAAAGCTGCAATAAGGTATCCCTGGAGCCTTCTCTTCTCTGGGCTGAACAACTCTAACTAGCTCAGTCTTTTTTCACTGGAGAGCTGTTTTATCCCTCCAATCATCATCCCTCCAGAACTGAACACAGTACTTTAAGGGGGGGTCTCACCAGACCTGAGCAGAGGGGCAGAATCACATCCCTTGACCTGCTGGCCATGCTTCTTTTGATGCAGCCAATGACATGGTTGGCTTTTTGGGCTGTGAGTGCATGTTGCAGGATCACGTCCATCTTTGCATCCACCAGGATCCCCAAGTCTTTCTCAGCAGGTCTGCTTTCAATCCCTTCATCTCTCAGCCTGTATTGACACCCAGGGTTGCTCTACCCCAACTGCAGGACCTTGCATCTGGCTTTGTTAAAAGTCCTGAGGTTCACATGTGCCCACTTTGCAAGCTTGTCTATGTCCCTGTGGATGACATTCCATCTGTGAGGTAAGTCAACCACACTACTCAGCTTGGTGTTGTCCACAAATTTTCTGAGGTTCGCTCAATCCCACTGTTCATTTCATTGATGGAGATATTAAATAGTACTGGTCCCAAGATCAAAAACATGGCAGAAAAGCTCTCTAATGGTAGATACAACTGTATTGAATAATTCCTGGCTACTTCTTCTAAATGAATACAAAAGGTGTACTCGTGTCATGTCTCCTAGCTTACATATCAAAAAATAAAAGTGCCAATGGACTCTATAATATTTACTCTGTGTAATCAGGCTAATATTTGCCCATCTGGAGAATGCAGAGATGTCACTGCATGAGCATCTGCCAGTGAGATGGTAACCAGGTTGGTCTTGTCAGAAGGGTTTTTTGTCCTGTTTGGGAGTCTGGATGAGCAAGATTACATGAAAACCACACTTTAGCAATGTAGGTCATTTACTGATGCTCAAAGATACCCCAAGCTTGCCTGTTTGTTGCTAACATCCTTTCTTTAAGTTTTAAACAATAACTATTCTGTTTAGTAAATTCTCAGGTTTATGTACTATTTGTCTTATCTCCATTTTCTTTTCCTGGAATGGATTTCCCTAACTGATCCTGTGGAGCAGAGATTACTCCATAGTAGATCTCTCTTTCTCCACCATTGTCATGAATAAATTGAAGGGAGTGACTGGGACACTATGCTGATTACCAATGAAGAAAAGAAGCAAATCTAATTTTGAAAGCTCTATCTTCTAAGAGCAGAATATTCAACAGGATAGATTTTTACATGAATAATGTGTTGAATTCATTATATACAGTCTTTCAGGGAGCCATAAGGGATTTTCCACTTAAAATCACAATGCAAGTTATAAGATAGAGAGCTGCACTATGCTAGCATTTCTATTTGGAAGACCCTGTTTTCCAGAGCCCTGCCGTGTGAACTGGTGCAAATTCTGTATGTATTATTATATATTAGTCTTCAACCGCAAAAATAAAACCTTGTGTTCCTGTACTTATCCTGGAGCTTGTTATGTTAGTTAATTTCAAAAAGGGGTTAAAGTAGGAAATCACGTACCAAGGCGATAGAATACCTTGTATTTCATTCACAATGTGGAAAAAACCCAAACCCATTATAACAAGCAAATGGATATGTATTTTCAAGGAAAGGTTTTATGGAAGGATAGTTTTGATTGGGTTGTTTTTAACAAATTAATCCTGATCTGTTTAAGAAATGGCCTTTCCCTGCAAATGTGTGCATGTGTGAATCAACATCCCCTTATTTTCAGTGTGATTTTTACTTTTCACAAAGGTGGTAATAAGGCAGTTACTGCTTCAGTTCTTAATCACTATTTCTACAACCCTTGTGACAGTAGGTTCTATGCCTTCACCTGGACTCCTCCGTGCTTCTGCCATACTGGTAGTTCACAATATGAAACTCAAGCAGCAATTGTGGGAATTTTGTATGTCTATTTTGCTTATTTAAATTCACCAACTGTAGTTTTACATTTCCTTTCCATCAGTGGAGTTCTGCATTGTTGCCAAGACTTGCTACAGCTGTGTTTTCCATGACCAGACAAGTGTAACAAGAAGGGAAAAATAGTCAATAGCTCTAGCCTTCCTGTTCAAAAGCCTGTTTTCTCTCGCAATCCATGTACAGGGCAAATACCTCATAAACTACGTGGGTTTGTGCACCAGAATTTCTGTGAACAGAACAGTGTTCAAATATCCAAATTCTCGTGATCCCAATATAATCTCCCCCTCAAACAAAGCAGATGGTGGCTAAGTAATGTGAACTATTTCCAGGGTAGAAGCAGAAGAAACATTATGTACAGGTGAAAATAGCTCTTTTCATTTGTGAATAGTGCCATGTTGATAAACTTTTTCTTCAGGCTGTATAGCATAGTCTCCCAACTCTTTTTTTACCCTAGACATTTGCCAGTATTCGTTACCCATATATGGTCAGTTGTGCAATGTGTTCTAGAGACCTATATGACTTTTCATAGTAATGACCTGCTTTGCATTAAAGAAAGATGAAAGCTTAGTCTAGAGAGAATTACGGAAAGACCATCAGATGGAGAAGAAACTGGAACACAGAAGCATGAAGTGAACTAAGTAATTTAAACATATGTGTTGAGACAGCAAAAGCTGCCAATGCAGACACAAGTAGTCTGGGTAGGACTTAACATGTCTTTATTTAAATCTGTCTAAATCTGTGGTATTAGTATCATAGGAGGTCTGCAGCAAGAGCTGGAGGTGACAAAGAGATTGCAAGGTTGATAATTCGCTGTATGGTGAATACATTTTTTCATATATTTTATCATATATAACATATATTGTACTACAACAGTCTTGAAATATTGCAGTCCCAGAGAATCCATGTAATCTGGAAATGCAGGATACAGTTGGACTGCAGTCTCAGAAAAGCTGTTAGGAAGAGCTAAGGACCCTGGTAGCCACAGCCACATTTTTCAACTCAATTCAGAGAAGCACACGGGGGAATAAAATGAATTTCAGAAGGCGAGGGAAGAAGAGTGAGTTTTCACAGCTACATTTGGTAAAATAACTCCATATTCCTAAGGCCGAGAGCCACATTCAGAGAAACAAGTTTCTGCATCCCCATTTTAGCATTTAAAGTGATGAAAAGTCTTTGGGACTGCATTTCTCACAGAGCTAGGAATGATTTGGGGACTGATATTGTCAAGTGCTAGGACAAGGGGAAAATCTCATTAAATTGGTGCCCTGTTGGCAACTGCTGAGCAGTGCAGAGCTGGCTCATGAACTTTGGAAGTCTGATTTTATAACACTAAGTTGAAACTTGGTGCTTAATAATATTCTAGAGAATTCTGTAGTCTTCAGCAGAGGCATGAGCAGACATAAAATTGCACAACTCTTTAGGGGAAGAAGAAGCCTGATTTGTTTGTAACCCAGCAAGACAGGGATGTAGGATTTACTGGCTACATATCCACACCTCACAAGACCTTGCCAGTTGTATAAAGCTGATGCAAGTTCTGTAACTGCTTCTGTGACTATATTGCAGCACAGACATTCCCAAGACAGTTTTAAATTAATGAGCTTGGGAAGTGCTAGTGATATTGCTAATCATCCACATACTTCTCTAATTTCATAGGTGGGTTTCGTGTCCTTTGCTGAGCTCTTTGCTATAAGAACCTGAATTATCTGCTATAAAATTGATTTAAATGTGACTAAACTATGTGGTAATTACTGTGGTACAGCTTTGTTCAAAACATCACTGCTTAGAGAAGCTTTTTAAACTGATGCACCTGAGAAATCGTTCCTCCTCTCAGGCTGTGTTTGCACAGTAAGGAAACATCAATTCATTTATCTACTCTAAGAACAACACTTCAGCTATCTTAAAGTGATGTGTACTTCATATTACTTTATTATGCCAGTTGATGGTTAGTAATGACTTTTGTATGGATTTGCCCTTGTTTGAAAGAACTCTTCAGCAGTCCAGCCACATATCCCAGCACACAGCCAGCAGATAGTGTACATTCATGGGAGTGTGATACAGCAACGGCAGCTGAGCTTGTGCAAAGACAAAAGAAATTTTTCTAAAAATCTTCACATAGCCACAGCCATGGCTGCTGACATGAGAGCTCGCCTTGTCCAGCTGCAGCCACATGGCAACATGCAGGGCCCAGGAGCAGTCAGGCAATACTCAAGTTTCTGGCTGAGAGATCAACCCCTTGGGCTATTCTGCCATTAAAAGTGTGTTGCATATCCACACCACCACTTCCCATCTTTCAAGGATGCCATTCGCTGCTCTTTTTTAAGCCGACTCTTCCCCTTGAATCACCCTTACCATAGTCATCCTATAGCAAATGCCCTATGTTTGAAGCTGAAATTCCATTTTCTTTTTAGTGTGGAGTGGTCAGTGATTCTAAAGGAGCCAAATGTGCTTGTGTTTTACACAATGTTTTATACAAATCAGTGATTATATCCAGACAGGACTAGGGTTAGATATAAAAACTGCTGTCAAGGCAACAGAATTAAGACTATGAAGCACTAAAGATAGATGAGTCCGTGGTCAGAGTCTACTTTAAAAGTCAGGACAATAGAAAATGCCATTACAAAATGAATTTCAGGACAGAGAATGAGACATGATTGGAAAAAATCTTATCTGGAGTGCTTGGAAGCATTTAGGAGGAAGGAGCAAGAATTTGGAACAATACTGAGTGTTGAAGTAAGTGAAAAGCACAGAACAGCTTCTCGTTGGTGGCAGCTTCAGATGCCCAACAACATAATCAAATGCTGGTTGGGTTCACTAGTCAACCCTTGGCTCTCCTCAGCTTGATCAGGTGGGTAAACCACTGTTCATGTAGGTGGGTTGCAAGGGCCTCTGCCAATGCTGTTCCCTATGCTGGACAGCTGGCAGCACAGAGAGGAGGCAAGCACTGTGCCTGTACACCTGGACAGTTTGTAAAGGGCTACTGACCTGCAGAAGTGACCTGTTTGAAAAGGTAGGGGTGAACCAGGGAGATATGCAGTGCTAATATTGAGGGTCTTCCGAAGTGGCATAGGAAGAGAAAGAAATAGCAGCCACCATGGCAGTCCTGAGTACATCCATTTGCTATACAAGATCAAGTTAGAATTAACAGCCTATTGTTGCTACGATTTCTTTCGTATAATACTTTTAAATGAGCATAAAGACGGCTGCAAAATTAGCCTCATTCTGTAGCAATTGTTACAGAAGTGAGTACACAATCACACCTTAAGTAGCCGTGATTCTGACATGTCTCATGATTTGAGCCATTTATTTCTTGAAATCTCAAGTTTAGGGAAGGTTGAGTGGTCTCTCAAAGATGAAAGTTAGGGTAGCTTTTCTGTTAGTCTGGGTTCTTTTTAAGCTTTCTGTACCTGAAGGCAAAATGCACAGTGTGTTTCTCTGTGTAGAGGTATAAAAATCTGATTGCATTTTATTTTTTAACTCATCTAGTGCCAGCATTTTGTAGTTGTAAGGAACCTGCTGAAGTGAGAAATAACAGCAGGCTGAGAGTAAGCCAGGAAGAAGCTGGTTGACAACATCAGGAAACGCCCATTGAAATTCACAGTACTGAGAAATTTAGTGAAGAAAGTTTTATGCCAGCTGTGTGGCTGAAGGTAGATCAGTGACATTCAGACAGATAAACCCTTAGCTCTGCCATACTCACATTAGGACAACACAGCCCATGCCCTTCCTTCTCTTCTTGTTTTATAATACTACGCATGATACCGTCCTCCACAGCAGAGCTGGTGTGGCAGTTTTCACGGCGCTTTTGAGCAGGATTCAGATGTCTGGGGTGTAAATTTGTTGGTTCTTCCAACAAATGTCTCCCCTCCTGGTAAAAACTCAT
Organism: Dromococcyx pavoninus; assembly: GCA_033558185.1. Classification (NCBI taxonomy): domain Eukaryota; kingdom Metazoa; phylum Chordata; class Aves; order Cuculiformes; family Neomorphidae; genus Dromococcyx; species Dromococcyx pavoninus. The sequence goes on along the minus strand of JAUMJL010001132.1, from coordinate 919,758 downwards.
AAAACATTTGAAGTTAAAAATGGAATTCCTGGGAGATTCCTGGTGTGATATTTTTTCCCATGTGTCTTCTCCAACCAAGACTGAAAATTAAGTATGGAATAAAGGTCAGGTCCTCAGTACAGGGAGCCAAAATGGCCATTACTGAAAAGGACACAGAGTTCTGACTGCCCATCATGATTAGATGAGTGACATTCAGTCAGGATAACTCCACAACCAAGAATCAAGCCAATTAAAAATAACTGGAATGTGTGTAAACAATACGTTTGAAGTAAATGAACTACTACTCTAGACTTGTACAATCCCATGCTGATTGGCTTTGATGATCTCACTGTCCTTGGCTAGCAAACAGAAGTTGAGCCATTATTCTGTGTCTTAAAAATGTCTTTTTAACATCATTAGTCCTAAATGTTTTGTTGTAACACTCCTGTGTTGTTTTTCCTAAACAGTGTTTCTCTAACCCTACATCAAGTGAGACTTTGTTTGACATTTATTTCTAAGTGTGGAAGCTGTTGAGTAGTCTTTCCAAGATGTTACATCAGCTAATCTCCAAATACCATTCAGATTAGGATGCCACCACAGTTACATCCTAGAACTGCAATTTGCCAGAGATAATCTAGCTCCATTTAATATTACTTCTTTTATTCCAGCAGACACTGCATTAAAAGGAAGCTACTCTCCAGCCCTGGCATGGGATGCAAAATTTTCATCCAGATGAAAACGTACCTGACAAATGTCAGCTAGAGTGAGGCTCTAACTCATGCAGGTTTAAATAAAGAAATACCCTGTAGGGTGCCCTGCTGCTTTGTTCCTTCAGATCACGAGGTTTATGTGCTCATTGATTTCAGGAAAAGCAACTACACTGTAACTACACTATGTATGAGAACATTGATTTGTCTTATGATTTTTTTTTTAAAATGATTTGCTTAAGAGTTGCTGACGTGCAAAAACATTTTACTAAGTGTGACCAGGAGTAAACTGCCCCTGGTCTTCAGCATGCTCCAGCAATTCCCTCCAATATCAAAACCTCTACATTAATCACAATATTTACAAGTTCCATCACATTGTTCATATGCTAAATCTTTTCCAGCAGAGTGTTAACCGTTGAAATGGAGAATTTACATGAAGTTCATATGAGGCAGGCTTTTATTACTGGTAAGAATAATCTAATTATTATTTTCTAATTAAATTAGGCTTTTTAAAAAGGTTAACCACAACATTTTAATAGTTTCAGCTCATATTGGTATTCTGAGGACACACTTCAGCTCAGCCACTTGTGACTGAAAAGGATGTTTTTCCAATTAAGAAATATCTTTTTAAGGGCTTCTCCTAAATGACATCTATTTTACAGAGTGATGTGGTCTAGAATATAATTTGTTTACCTGACTGCACAATCTCATAGTTCAGCAGGTAGCTCTTTCATATCTTTTTATTACAAAATTTTAATATTAATGGCACAACGAGTTTATAGTATGGAACACACAAAAATAAAGAATTAAAAAATTTATTATTTGTAGTCAGTTGTAGCAGATATATGTGAATTTCCAATGCATTTGGGCAAATCCTAAAGAAATCCATGGTAAATTTATAGACATACAGCATTCATTAAACAGTGTATCTGGTACTTCAAAATATTTAAAGACTGGGAGGAAAATATGGGCTATTTGACTACGGGAGCTAACTTCTCAATACAGAGAGATAATAGATTGTTATTGTCCTTGAGGGACCTGAAGTTGAGGACAAATAGTTTACCTTTGTTGAAACAAAGAAAAAGCATTAGAGAAAATCAGAGCAAGGAGTGATATTAATAAGCGTCAGAACAAAAATAAAAAGAATATCTTGTGGCTGTACTTAATTCTTCACTTGGTAATTTGTGGCAACTATTAGGCCAAAATTATACTGAATTAATATTGATTCCAAATAAAATTTCAAAGGTCAGAATCAGAAAGAAGCATTTTGATTGCACTGAATGTTTCTGTCTGAAGGTGTGTTTTCTTAGTTTAATTTTGTAATACACCTTGAAGATAGTTGCCATTACTGAAATTTGGTGGGAGGAATCCCATGACTGGAGTGCGGCTATCGATGGCTACAGGATATTCACAAGAGAGAGGTGAGAAATGAGGGGTGGAGGCATTGCCTTCTACATCAAGCAATAGATAAAGTGTGAAGAGCTGCCTGAAGAATAGCCATGAGCGGGCTGAAAGCTGATGGGTAAAAATCAGAGGCAGCAAAAGGAACCTTGAGGCTGGTGGCTACTACAGGCTGCTTGAACTGGGGAGCCTGTTGATGAGGCCTTCTTACTCCAGCTACAGGAGGCATCATTGTTTACATGCTCTTATCCTGCTGAGGGGCTTCAATTACCCCAACATCTGCTGGAAAAGCAGCACAGCAAGCTGTAGGCAATCCAGGAGACTCCTGGGGCGCATTTAGGATAACTTCCTAAGCCAGATAATAGACAGCTTTTGCAAAGCGGATATGTTACTGGACCTGATGGTCACCAGCACAAGTGAGTTAATCGGCGACATCAAGATTGGAGGCTTGTCACTGGGCTGCAGTGATGACACACTGGTGGAGTCTGTAGTTCTCAGGGACACAGTTCAGGCGAAGAGTAAATTTGGGGCCCTGAATTTTAGGAAAGCTGTTCAAGGAATTAGTCATTAGGACCGCGCCGGAAATTGCCCTCAGGGACAATGGAGAAGAACACAGCTGGCGTAGGCCAAGGATGTAATGACTTTAAACTAAAAGAAAGTAGATTCAGACTAGATATAAGGAAGAATTCCTTTACAAAGAAGGTGGTGAAACACTGGAACAGGTTTCCCAGAGAATCAGTAGATGACCCACCCCTGGAAACATTCAAGGTCAGGTTGGACAGGACTCTGACCAACCTGATCGTATTTGAAGATGTCGCTGCTTATTGCAGGTGGATTGGACAGGATGACCTTTAAAGGTTCCTTTGAACCCATACTATTCTGTGACTATGATTCTATGAATTTCGTCTTCATTCTAGTTCACAGTAAAGATGAACATTAACTTATAACTGAGAAAACAACCAGATGTTTGTGAGGAAATTACCATCCTTATGTTCGGGTAAGAAAAAACTCTAGGGACACTGTCTTATCCTAGTGTTGGAAAAGTGTGAGATTTTATCAGTCTGTTTTATTAGTCTGATATTAAATTAGGTAGAAGCAGAAATATAATGATTTTAAATTTGATTACTTTGGGTTAAGTGTGTTAATGATTCTTAGAAGTAGCGGTTATTTAGGCTAAAAGTTTTTCTTTCCTTATAAGAACTGTGTTTGTTAGAAGTACCCGAAACTTATCCAAGCTAAGTCTGCACCTGCAGTTGAGATAAAGGCTGAGCCTGCAGTTGACCTTGCATACCAGAGTTAACTAAGCAAACAGAAGGAAGCTGGCGCCGAAACATAATTAGCCGATGAAGTAATCTGTACATGCATGTGTATTAGTTCTAACCTGTTGAATATACATTAGTTTATGTAACATGTAGGGAATAAATTGCGGTCGCGCTGCAATGGTCTTCGAACCAGATTTGGGTGTGTACCCCTGGTACTGGGCAAAGGACTTCTCTGTCTAAAATGGTAGTCCAGAACAGATCTGTAATACACTACTAGACAGCACAGAGAACCTGGACTTTGACTAGCAAGGCTGTATACCTGTTGTTTGGGAAATTTTCATGAATGGTGCCTTTGGTGGGAAAAAGGAAAAGACTCAAAGTGATCTCCCTTAACTGTAAACCACAATGTAACCTTTAAGAAGTATTTGTTTGTTTAACCAAGCTTAAGGAGAACAAACATTGTTATTTACGTGAGTTTGTCTTGTATTTTTAAAAGGCTTTAAATAGCAAGTTGTTCCATTTTGAGATATTCTGTTGCACTACTGTAGTTTGGAATGAAATGTTTTGAGAGAGATTAAACAGTATCAGGCACAACAAACCAGCTGAGAATTTTATTTCATTATATTTGTGTGTGACTAGTTTGTTCCACTGCTCAACCTCTGTTTCAGTAGAAAGGGAAGAAGAAGGACGAACTCTTGGACAGGATAAAGGAGAAAGAAATGCTGTCCAAAAGGCCCCATTAAGATAAAGAACATAAGGTGATCAGATCAGAATCATGCAATACTTGTTAACTGACTTGGAATCAGCAGTGCCTGGAGCTGATTATTTCTGGTTCTATCAGAAGGTCTAGCTGTAGTGAACTGAATTACTGCAGTTGGTTTCAAGGCATAAGGAAAGATAAATGAGCTAAACAAAAAAGACCTGCAGAAAATTAAATGAAAATATGGACTATATGTTCTAATACAAAATCTCTACTAAAACTGACTGTAAAGGAAATATTGAATTCATTAGAACAAACACAAGGGCACTAAATGCTATTGCATGCAAATAATGGTTACATAATTTTCTTCTATAGAATAAAAAGATGTGGTGACACCACACATACAAACTGTGTTCTTGTTTCAACTTTGAAGGGTATTTAATCTTTTGTTCTGCTAATCAGACAAGATTTCAGCAATTGTACATCGTACTGCAAAAACAGGCATGAAATGATCTCAAAATTTTGTAGTTGTTTATTACTTTCCATGTTGATTTGCTTTCCTAGTTTGTGCTAACTAGCAGAAAATCTCCAAGTGCGTGTTTCTGTTAAGGATGGAAGAATTTTGTTGAAAATACTGGCAATAAATGGCAGAAATTCCAAATCCAAGGCAATGTACGCATGGAAAGAGTACTAAGACTAAAAGACCCACAAGCTCAAAATAAACCGTTAACACTAGAACACATGAGCCAGAGCATGTAAAGCATATTATCTAACCATAGAATATAAAATGCATATAGAAGAGTTCGAGGTCAAAATAACTAATGTAACTAAGCCTCCTGCACCCTGTCAGCATGCGATGAACAGTGGCAAGAGAGCTTGGTGACACTCTGGTCTCTAAATTTAAAGTAATAATTTTGCTCATTTATTTTCAGAAGTGACACACGTTGTACCTCATAGTCTACTTTTGGAGCTCACTATTTCATCTAGCACGAACCTAGGCACTCCAAACTATATAAATGTACTCATTAACTTGCTTACCTATGGATGAGCTTTTACTGGCAATAAAAACATACATAAACTTATTTATGATCTTTGCAGTCTTCTTACTCAGTCCTCCTACATTCAGCATGCCCCAGTGACTGACAGAAAAACAGAGATTTCATGGTTAGCAACAAGTTGATAGGAATAATCTATGGGGCTGACCCCCTTTCCCTCTCCAAGCTTGCTGATGCCCAGCTGTTTTCACTGGACAGAGGACACAGAGGAAAGACAATCTAAAGTTATACAAGATAGGAGGGATAAAAGGATATATCTCATTTTTCATCATTTTAAAAAATAGGTAACAAAGAGATCTGTCATGCCAATAATTTGGGTTTTTTTCCTCTCGTTTCATTGGCTTAAAGCAGGAAGAAATCACAGAATCACAAAATGGCTGGGGTTTGAATGGACCTCTAGAGATCATCCAGCCCAAGCCCCTGCTAAAGCAGATTTACCTACAGCAGATTGCACAGGAACATGTCCAAGTGGGTTTTGAATATCTTTAGAGAAGAAGACTCCACAACCTCCCTGGGTAGCCTGTTCCACTGCTCCAGATAGGGATGCAATCCAGGACTTAGGATAGGATAACCATAGACATTCCCTCATAACTGTCTCTGGAAGGGAGGAACTGCAGTTTTGTGTTAAGGTTCCAGGCAGAGGGATAGAGGAAAAAGGAAACAGTGAAAGCGCGTGTTAGGTCTACTGTCCCAGCAGATTTCCCTCAAGTGCTTGAGAGTGGTGTAGCACTCATCTGCACCTACTTTCCATCTCTTGCCAGCTGGATACAGCTGAACTGGATTGAGGACAGAGCAGTTAATCTCATCTAATAAATATATGACAAGAAATACATCCAGTGTCAGAAAAGATTTTTGAATTTGGGAGATGTGGGTAAATGGAAAGAAAATAAAAGTATGGAAAATAGATTAACTATTTTTCTCTCAGATTTTCTGCATCTACAAGAATCCCTTTTTTTATTCTTTCAAAAACTGTGCCTTTACACTGCTGTGTTTTAAAAGGCAAAATAGCTGCAATATTTTTTCTTATGCTAAACCTAAGAAAAATAAATTTCATGGTCCAAATCTGCCACAGGCATCCTACATCTTCTACCAGGCATAAAGCATTCTTCTGCACTTTAACTTACTGCTCTTTTTTCTGTGAGTAATTAAGGGAAGGAGTGATTAGAATCTCTCCTGGTGAAACTGTGATGATGATAAATGATCATCACTAATTATGATGGGGTTTTCCATGAGCAGATTTATTAACGTTAATACGACTTCCCTCTATTTCCAGTAAAGGAAATCCATCTCCTTCTATCAAAAAGTCACCTGCTAATTTCCTATATCAGATGCCTAACAAGAGCTTCCTGTTCTTCCTCTCAGTGTATGATGAGGGAGTTATTCTGACCCTTAACATTGCCCAGTTGATTAAATGGGAACTGAAATAAGGGGATGGATTTCTAAATATCTAATTAGCTTATCCTCCTCAGCAATTTCGAACAAGTCTATTTGAGCACATTTTGTCGATAGCAGCTGTTGTTCAAGGATGTTTATTTGAATGTTAGGCAAGTCTATATGTCATTTACTTGTTTTGTGAGGTGATTTTTCTTGTGTTACCAGGATCTATCAGCATTTTCACTACTCCCATTGTGGTGATGTGGGTGATAGAAATCTCTCAGATTTTTTTTACTGTGATGATTATCCTGTATTATTTTCATTTTTTTCTCAAACTGCTGTTTAAACTGAAGTAGATGAAGTAGGGGGAGGTGTTTGGAAGAGCTGTAAGTTTGCTATTTGGAAATAAAGTTTTCTGTTCCTCTTCTCCCATTAAACAGCAACTAGAGACCAAACACCTAAATACAACAGACACCTTTCAGTGAGTTAAATTCCAGCTAAGATCACATTTCTCCAAATTTAGGAATTACATTTGTTGAAGAGAAATGATTGGAGATTTGATTTTTGGAAAAGCTGAGCATTTCCAGGTCCAGAAGGAGAGGGAACAGGATTTAGCAATATTAAGGTTGCCTGTAGCACAGTGCAGTTATATTAACCAGCCTCCGAGGACCTAAAAAGCTGTTATTTCTGTGCAGTGACTGGCTTGAAACATTATGTTATTGAAACTCCCTGATTCTCTGTTGCTCTGATAGGGAGTAGGGAAGACACCAGTGGCAGGGCTTGTTCCAGTTATTGCTTTCTGTCAGGTTTAGTAGCAGATTGGATCTTGCTGTTGCAGTCAGAGTCAGATTAAACTTTAATCAGTCAGTGCAGGAGTTCTTCCCGAAACTGCAGGCTCTGCGTGCTCCAGGCAGGGATCTGGGTTCTTACCCAGCCCCAGTAGAACTGGTGAGTTCCAGAGTGGGTCACGTCTGGCATCTTTGGCCACTTCTGCAGTCAGCAGAAAACTGCAGCCCCTTCTGTGGTGTGGGGCAAGTGTCCTTAAACTCTCGTATTCTGTGTGATATTTAGCTCCCTGCTGTGTCGGAATAGCTGCACCTTCCCCATTTTGAGAAAGTTGTTGCGAAAGGACTCCACAGGCTGCTGGTGCATATCCCAAAGGGAAATGGCAGATGAGCTCCCTGGACATGCATGCCTTCCTGATAGAACTTTACTGATGTGACAAGAGAGTGTCAGTGACAGGGCATGCTTGGGGCTGTGAGAGATCCTCAATAGGCGAGCTGAATAAAATGTTTTGACGCTGGCCTTGAGATTTCCTTCAAAGGCAGTGTAGATACAACCTGTCTTGCTGGAGACCAGCGTTGAATTCTTGAGGACAAATACCCTCAAAGTCCATTTGATTGTTTGTTGGTGTTTTAAAGTGTTGCAGAAAAGCATGTCTTACCCCTACAATTTAGCAAGGTCACAAAAGTGCTATAACCTCAGGGGATCTCCAAAACCAAAAAGAATAAAACCATTCTTATTAGATTTGCTAAAGACACTAAACTGCAAGGGACTGTGAGTATGTTGGAGAACAATATTAGAATTTAAAGTGATCTTGACAAATTGAAGGTATGGTCTGAAATTAAGTAGCATGCTATTCAGTGGAGATAGATCTAAGGGACTGCATCTGGGCAGAAGTAATCAAAGGAAACAATTTTAGTAGCAGATCCTTATTTGTAGGTTTTACGGCTTAAAAAGTGAGTGCGTGTCAACATCGTGCCCTGCCTTCCCCCCTCTGCCTAACAAGCCCAAGAGCAGATATTCTACAGTGAATACTGCAGTAAACTTCAGAGTGTGGGAATGTGCAAGGTCATACTTCTTCTTTCCTTGGGACCAGCAGTCTATTCAGATAGACTGCTGAATCCCACTGGATTATTGCCTGTGTCCAATAAAACATTTGAAGTGATGGTATAGAGGATTCAAAAGGTTTCAAACTTTGGATGGTCTAGAAAGTATTACATAGGAGGAAACAGGTTACATTAATTGATTTTCATCTTCACATATGTCAAAAGTTGCTTTGTGGACTGCCTCGAAGTGATTTGTGATAAGTAATTAAGAAAAGCAGGCTGTGATGTGTGGTTTCATTTGATTAGATCCTGCAACTGCAGTTGGAAAAGTGCAAAGTATTTTGGCAAGAAAAAAGTTTAAACCCACTAGAAGCTGTTTGCAATGGTTTGGAGCAGGTCACTGGGGAATGATGTACAATCTCTACCTGGGGACATCTTTAACGGCAGGTTAGATGAACATCTGCCAGGAATGACACAGACAAAAAGCTAGTTGATCTTTGTTCATGTAAAGGGGTGGTATGAATGGTTTCCTGAGATCTCTCATGCCCCAGCATGAGTCATGTCTTTGGGAGATGAAGGCAGGAAAAGAACTCTGAGGTAGCGAAGAGAAACTGAGTTGGTTTTTGACATTGCTTCAGAATATCTTGCTTTCACAGGGGTTTCTTGGCCACTTTTCTTACATGGTTTCTTCTGCATCTTCTCTCTTTCTGTAAGGCTTTTTTCCCTGCCCTTTGTATCATTTCCATCTATGCCTCCTTTATTCCCTTTTTCTCTCTTCTCTCAATACACAGGAGCAAATGAGGTTGTCCCTCAGCTAAGAGTAAATTCAAAATGATGACTTCACTGCTGCTCTAGCAGGTATTGTATTGACCCTCATCTTGACCCTTCTATAACTACTGGCTCTTCAGGGATGCTTCACCTTGCTGCTCAGTGTTTCCTTATCTCAGTGCTTGAGGAGCTATGCACAAATACTTTGGCTGTACAGGCAAATCAATTGAAGATTGATTGTAGATAAACCATTTTGACCTGACACAGAATTTATCTGAATATTCAATTACAAAATACTGTCACTGTTAATAAAGCACTACTTACAGTTCAGGAAAACACAGGCTGAAGAATTACGGTGTGTAGCTGCACACATGCAGGCATTTTTGCCAGAGATCGAGTTTTGCACAGAAAAAAAAATGAATTGAGTTGCACACAAAATTAGGGGTGCAGGTAAGAGAAAAACTCCCATTAGACAAATTTAGACATTAGCACCTGACGCAGAACCATGGCATTTCTTCAAGAGACACCCCTATACTTTCACACAAACAGAAGGCACATCACTTAACTAGACCAGGGAACTTGAGTCAATTTGCAGCTTTAACACTTAATTGATGCATAGCCTTGGGCAAATTGCTTCTTCACTTTGACCTTTCCAAACTTCTGTTTCTCTTACTTATGCTGCAAATGCTTTGATTTCAACAAAGCCCTGTATTATATGCTTACACTGCATCTATTGCAGTGGATTCTCTCATCTGCTACACAGAACTCTAATTGCACTGATGGGAAGAAAATCTGAGGTATGATACCTTTTGCCAGCTCACTAATAATGGGGAAAAAATGGTGCGTTTCAAAGGCAGTAAGTGTTTGCACAGAATATTTTTCATAGAACATTTCTCTAGTAGCAAGTTTGTTGTGATATTTAGGACCCAGGATTTTTAGTGAGCTCACAGAATGACCGAATCATTCTTTTAGGGATATATACTAATACATATATTAAATACGTACTAGTGGCACATGTGCTTAGTATTATTTATGTGTATTTTTTGCAAAGAAAAATCCCATTTGACACAGCCTTAGTTATCATGATTCAAATCTCTGGTTTTGTTAGCAATACTGCTGCAAGCTGTATTAGCAGAAAATGTCACCTTCCACACTGGGGATTGTAGCCAGAAACAATATACTCCATCTTCATTTTATCTTTCAGCACTGAGTCCTTTTTAAATTATTCAGCTGTGCAAACTGTAGGCAAGGAAAGCAAAACCAACACCCGCCCTCTTGAGAAATAAACCCCAAACCCTCTAGGTACGGTTATAGCTGACATTTACCCAGATGGTGCAAGGTAGCTCAAGATATTTCTGTTATTCATCTGCTTATGAGAAAATAGAGCAGGGGGATTTCAGTGGGGAAGATTCACTTAATACACAAAAATAATTTTAATAGACATTAATTTATATTGAAATGTGTAATTTCAGTACATAAAAACACACAGGTGCCCTAAATGCATCCTCTCTTGAATAGGAAAAATAGATAGAAAAAATCCAAGGCAACAGCCATGGTAGACAAACAGAAGTGGGATGCATTATTTAAACATGTTAGTTGTGAGTATGAGTTGCATAGTGATCTGATTAGATTTCAGTGTTACACAATACCTTGGAGCTCTTTTTCATATACTTCCCACCCACTAACTACAGTGAATGAAAAAAAGCCAATTAATTAAGTATTAGTCTAAGAATTATTCTAATTTTTAAAAACTAATGTAAAAATTGTAGATTAATTTACTACTGTGCAGACAATGAGGAAAACCTGTACTTGAAGGGGTAGTGAACCTTGCTGTTCACTCACAGCACTCTTTCTCTAACATGCAATTTTTCTCTGTCCAGGACAGTAGTTAACTAAGGATGAATAAAAATTTTTTACTCTGCTAATATACAGATTTTTTTTTCCAGTACATCTATGGTTGCAGTTCAGCCCCAGGTCTTTTTATGTAGTGTTATTTGTTGCTGGCATAGATACCAGCATGCTTCTACTGCTTTATTAATGTGTCTGGCAGGTTTTGATCTGCTGTCTTTCTTATGGCCTCTCAATAGGTAGAATGGAAGCATGGCTTGGAAACAACCTGAAAAAAAAAATCAATGCAAAAAGAAACAAAAAACTGCGGGAGATATACAAATACTCAGTAAGCTACCAAGAGTGTCTTGCATACATACTTAAGATATGAGAATATGAATATGTTCACGTGTCTTCTCTGCACACTGCTTTTAATTTTTTTTGCCAAGAAGAAATTTTTTTTCTAGTGAAGTGAGATTTGCAGGTGTTTGCTGAAATGAACTCTGGTAGTGACCTACATAATAAAGAGCTCTTTTCACTGATAGCTGACTCAGGATATCATCAGCACTGTGTCTCAACTGATGCATAGCCTTTGATGAAGATAGAACGGTCTAGTCTGCAATGCTATTAGTGCTACTGGTAACATAGATGATAATGCGACACCTCTTGACATTTACAAGTGAAACAAAGTATTATGTCCTTCATTTATGCCCAAGAGGGCAAAGAGACTTAAAATAAGATGTGTAACCGAGCCAAAAATTGTTTTGATACCAGTGCAATGGAATTAGAGTTGATCTTGTAGAGAAAGCTGCAAAATGCATGAATGTTGATCCACCTTGACTTAAAACTGCGATCTTTGCAACTAAACAGACCTATTTTTGCATGTGTCTAGAGACTCTTGCTGTGGTTAGTATGCATCTGCTTAAAGCTTTGGGAAAGCTATATGGATATTAGTATACTGACTCACTCTTCAGATCTTTAAAATAATAGAATGATACTATGAGAAAAGACCTTGGAAACAGAACTAGAAAACTAATACATCACTCATATGAGTGAGGTTGTTAAAGATGGGGAAATGGTGACAAAATGAAATCAATCATAGGTTGTTTGGACTCTGTGACTTTTCTCTCCTAAAGTTAGATATCCAGAATTAAGACACTGACACCAGGCAGGTCACTTATTTCTGTTTAAAAAAAGGAGAGAAACAGGGGGTGTAAGTCTTGATTCTTCTGACCTTGTATAGGTACCTACTTTAGGAATAGATGAATCATGCCCTTGAAATGCCTCTGGGTTGAGATGAACTGCAGTCTCAGTATTCTGTCCCAGTCCCCTAAGGACACATTTCTGTAAAAATGTAAGAAGCTAGATGTTTGTGACATTGGCTTTCAGGGATGGAACAGCTAATTTTAAGAGATATTATGTACTGATGAAAAATAAATAAACAAGGATTTTTTTTTTAAACTGAGTCATGTAAAGATATTGGTCTCACACTAAATCCACAAAACCCCTCACTTAAGTAATTTAGGCTGAATGCTCAATAGTTGGCTTTGAGTTCCTGAGTTATTCGGGTTTTTTTTCTGAAAGAAATTTGGGTTTGGCTTTGTTTTAGCTCCTTCTATCCATTTATGACCTGTTTCTAGCTGAACTCAATGGTTATCAAGCTGAGTGTCTTACGTTGTGAAAGTTGTGCATTGAAGTTTCAGGAATGGTCAGTTTTGATTTCTCTGTTCTTGGTTTGAAGCATTTTCAATGGGACTTTCAGAGAACAATGGCCTTCCCTCTGCTCCTCCAGCAGTTATTGTCATGCAAACTGGCTGGGTATTGATGTAATGAGGTTTTTCTAAGAATGATAGAAAAATTTAGAATTTGCATACCTCAATATAGGAATTAGCACAAGTCTGATGGTAATATAAAATGAATGCTTATGTGGAGCACATTATCTTTAAGGCAGATGGTGAATAATAGTGTTCAGAAAGGCATAAACACAAGAATGCAATAAGTAACCAAATATAGATCGGCAGGAGGATATGCATTTTCTCTAATTTGCTAAAGTATTGTAACTGCCACCAATTACATCCTGAATAATCCTGGTCTGTACCTCATATAGCTAATGGAGCTGTGAAAAGTTATTTGGTATGGATAATTGTTTACTAGAAATAAGTCAGACAGCTCAATTACTTTTTTGGTTTTACCTCATTTTGAGCCTCCTTCAAAACTTGAAGCTGGTGTCTGGAAACACTGCAGTGCGTGCCATCTGTTTTAACTGGGAAAAAATCAGATTTTTCTATATTTTTAAAGTAATTTTGATAAATCTGTTGCAAATCTGTTACACTATGAAATTTTATCTGTTAAAACCCTGTGCTGCTTCTCTAGTAGATGTTTCTGTCCTGGATTCTTCCTGCTCATCCCCCTTGCTCCCTTGGACTCTTGAGGTGACATTATCAATCTTCTGGAATTTCCTAGGTAGCTCAGGATTTAATAAGTATTAAGTTCCTCAAACAGTGCTTTTAGGAATCATATGTGAGTTTTCCCAGCCTGTTCGTTTAAAAATTGCTAAATGCAGTAGCTGTTTAATGTCCTTTGTCACGCATAGCCTAAAAAGTACTTCATCATGCAAGAAACTTCCTCGTGATCTTTCTTCATTTCAAATACAGCATGGGAATGTTTCATGAATACTTCTATTTCTACATTATTGTGGATAAATCTGCCGTCTCTGTTGAGCAATGAGCCTACACTGTTGTTAGTATCCCACTTGGTCAAAATAGACTTCAAAGACAATTTTCTTTTTTCTTTTCTTCTTTTCTCTTTTCTTTTCTTTTCTTTTCTTTTCTTTTCTTTTCTTTTCTTTTCTTTTCTTTTCTTTTCTTTTCTTTTCTTTTCTTTTCTTTTCTTTTCTTTTCTTTTCTTTTCTTTTCTTTTCTTTTCTTTTCTTTTCTTTTCTTTTCTTTTCTTTTCTTTTCTTTTCTTTTCTTTTCTCTTCTCTTCTCTTCTCTTCTCTTCTCTTCTCTTCTCTTCTCTTCTCTTCTCTTCTCTTCTCTTCTCTTCTCTTCTCTTCTCTTCTCTTCTCTTCTCTTCTCTTCTCTTCTCTTCTCTTCTCTTTTCTTTTCTTTCCCTTCCCTTCCCTTCCCTTCCCTTCCCTTCCCTTCCCTTCCCTTCCCTTCCCTTCCCTTCCCTTCCCTTCCCTTCCCTTCCCTTCCCTTCCCTTCCCTTCCCTTCCCTTCCCTTCCCTTCCCTTCCCTTCCCTTCCCTTCCCTTCCCTTCCCTTCCCTTCCCTTCCCTTCCCTTCCCTTCCCTTCCCCTCCCTTCCCCTCCCTTCCCCTCCCCTCCCCTCCCCTAATGTATGGGTTCACATATATTAGGCAGGAGTTGTCTATTTTGTAGACAGGATAGACAAAAAAGTAATTTAAAGAACAGTTCTGCAGGACAGGACATAGGGGTTAAAGCTGACTCTTATGGTGGAACTAGCTCTACATGATTCAACAATGTCATATTGACAAAAAAAGACCAGAGCTCTTTGGGATCAAATAGGATTTATAACCCCAAGTGTAGCCTGAAAGACATGAAGGAATTCCTCCTATTGATTCTGCATTTAAAGGCTTCACTCAGAGCAATTTTCCAATTAGATGTGGGCCAGTTGAAGAGAATTCAGTAGAGAAAAATGAGACTATTTGGGAGTTTAAAAAAGTGACCTATGAAAAATGACTGAACAATTTGGGTTATTTAACCTGAAAAGGAGACCACTGCAAGAGCAAAAGAACCTTAAAAAAATAAAAGGTGGTTGCAAAAAGAGGCAAGAATCCATTCTTCATATTTTATGCCTGGAAATAATAGGTATAAACTGCAGCTTAATTGGTAGGAAAGTGAAGCACTGCAATCAATTGCCTAGAGAGCTAGTAGAATCTCCATCTTCTAAAGTCCTTCAGAACCAACTAGCAAAATATCTGTCAGGAATGACATTGGCGTAATTGTTCTTTCTGGAGCAAAGCAATAATAGAGCCAATGACATCTTGAGGTTCCCTCCAGTCCTCTGCTAGTCATTGGATGTAAAATTCATCTTGATGGAGGGACGTGAAAAATGCTACAGTTCTGGTTTCATTAACAGAAGTAACCAAAGAAACAAAAACTAGAAAATCAAGTCTACCATTTCTTAATTTTTAGAGATGAATTTACACTAAAGTTCCTGTTCCTCATCTGTAAAGATTGATTAATCATTATGGATATGGTAATTTACCCATTTATAAAATGAAATATAGAATGTGGAGGTAGTACTTAATACTGTAACAAAACTTCAGTTGTAAAATCACTAAAAATCAATGTAATTTGTTGCAAAATATTTAAATATAGCAGGTGGCCATAGTATTTTAACAGATTTCTAAATAATCCACAAAAAAAATTGTGAATTTTCTTAAAGTAAGCAAAATTGAATAGCACTTTATGTGGTTTAGTGATTACAAACTATTTTTCCCCCAAGATTAACGTGAGTGAGAAGAAACTAGGAAGAAAATCCCCCAGTATGCTTTATCAACTTAACCGAAATAAGATCGTGTTTTGTATAAGCAGTTTGAAGCAGCAAAATCAAAAAGCGAGATTTTGACTATGAACAGCAACCATGGATTTCAGCAGAGTTTTCTCAAGTACAATGAAGGTAAAACTTGAAGCAGTCAGTCTCTTGTACAATGGAAATAAAACAGAAAATAATTTGTAAGTGCTATAGATGGCTGTGAAAGAAGTTTGTTCCATACTTGGGCAGTCATGAGATAAAAAAGTCAATCAATCTGACTGGGTGAAGAATAGCTATTTCAAAGTGAAAAGAAGCACAAGGACAGGTTTCATTAAAATCAAGGTAGTAGAGCAGAGAAACAAAGCTTGATGGAATGGATGCAGAGCAGAGTTGTCCACAAAATGGACTTGTGTTTTCTGATAAGAAGAAATCATAGTTTTCCTAGCTAAGCCCAAGCTACTCTGCAAAAACAGGAATGCTTTCTTTCAGGAAAAAAAAACCAAACCCAGCAAACAAACCAAAACACCCTCTAAATTTAAAGGATCTGCACATCATAGTCCCGAACAAGCATTAAGATTCACCAGCAGAAATCTGGTTACTTTTTAGTCGTGTGTTATAAGATTCGGAATTTGTATTGTCCACACAGAAAAACCAAACCAAACCAAAACCCAATCCCCACCACCTTAGGTTAAAGAGACTTAGTTTATCAAGATAGAGTAGATCATTCTGTGGTTATTTATCCTGATTTCTACACAGGCTGTACTACTAAATAATATAATTCTTGTTTAACTACAGTCCTCTCCCAGAAAAGCACTGAAGTTTTAATTGAAAGTTGTCACCGATAGGTCATACCACAATACAATATTTGAAATCATTCTTTAATTAAAAAAAATCATTCCTCAATTAAAAAGAAGCAATAATTTTTTAACCAGTTTGAACTGCCTCACTTCAGCATTCAGCTATTTGATCTTGTCATTTATTTGTGTGATGAACTGACAAGCTCTCTATTATCTTATTGCTGTGGTGCATGTGTGTACTTATTCAGCACAATCAAGTTGCCTGTGAGCCTTCTCGGCGTTTAGTTAAAATTTATCGTCCCATTACAATCTATCAAAATAGACCGTGTTTTTCAATATTTACTGCTTCTCATTACCTCTTGGAACTCTTGATCAATTCTTGGTACCCAAACCATATTTCTCTAGATATTCCATATCTGTGTTTTTTGGGTTCAGATGTACTGTTGCATGCTTCCCAGGGGGAGAAGGAATATTCTCTATTACTGTCCTGCAACTAAGGTCTACATTGATTAGTGAATGTCACCAGAAGATTCTTCTTATATAGATCCCTTGTAAAATGTAAAAATGCGTTTCCTTGCATTGCTAACTCTTGAATCAACTCATAAACCTATGTGGAAATGCTGGAGCCATGTTTTATGGTGTTAGGTACAGCAAAGTATGTATCATTGTAGTCAGAGAAGTTGAAAGTCTTGCAGTGGCTATTCAATGGATATCATTGAAATGCCCTTAGCTTCAGCCATGCTAAGGCAAAAGCAAACTCAAGTATTCATTTGTGAAATCCCTGATAGACAATTTAAATGCAGGTGTCAAAAATAGGACAGCCATACAGTCTCTTCTCATTCTAAGGCCAAAGTGTTCTCTTCTACTTTATGTCTGGCAAATATTTTGACCTGACCACTTGAAAAGGGACTTTGATTTTGTACACTCGCAACTTCAACAGGTTAGGGAAACTAAGACTATAGGGAAACTATACACAATCAGCCTTGCTTTGAATAACTTATCTTCTCACATCCTAATTGACTGGTCAGGCACTGATTTCTTCCAGCATGACCTTAGCATGACCTGTTAATGACTGCCCCTAAATAAATCACTACTTGACTTCTTTCTATCTGAGTAGTCTTGTATTCTAGTTCTGCATAAAGCTGTTTCACTCGTTGAATCTATAAGAGTTAGAAAACATGTCTTCTGTCAGCAACACCTTCCTTAACTGTCTGAATGCGCATGGCTCAACACTGGCTGTTGTTTGCAAACCAAATATGATAGCAAGCAATAACGTGGGGTGCTTATAGGCATAGAGGAGCTCAGTCTCCAGCCATAGCTTGAACAGTGTGTGACTTTATGTTTAGCTTTATTAAATGTGCTGTCTATGCCTTGCTTCCAGGCATTAAAATCACATGGGGTAAAGGACCTGTTCTCTTATTTGGCCTTTATTCAGTCTTTGTGACCACTGGAAATGTTATCTGTAACAACTTTGGTTTTTTCCAAGTAAAAAAATTTGAGCTGTCCTAGGGCTGTAGGTTCCCTGAGGAATTGCACTAGTAACTTGTCTGTTCAGTGATGGCTGAAAGTGCCACGCTTATTGACTAATATGGTATGGACCTGGGCCTGGATACGGATAGCCCAGCTCAAATGTTGCAGCCTTGCTAAGGTTAACCTCTTGTTATAGTCTTCCAAGACCAATGGGCTTTGAGAGCAATGTACCCTAATAGCTCCAGGCTTCTGGGGAATTGCTACTTCGTCAACAATCCCCTGGGCTAATAATTTAGCAGTTAACAACAATACTTCAGTTACAAATATTGACACATTACCATGTCAATCCTCCTGTGCCTCACCAGGCATCATGATTTACTTGTGATTGATGAAGCAGTGAAAGAAGGAGCTAGAGCACTACTGTCAAAAGAACACTGAATTTGATTAATTTCAGCATAGAACATGTTTATTTTCTTGTGTAGTGGCAGTAAAAAAAAAAGGTGAAGTCAAACATACAACAATATGTTTTTCTGATTGAAAATGCTTTGAGGTACCTTTGAACGCCAAGATACGGCGATACTGTAAATGCGCTTAAAACAGTGGGAAACCAAAATCTAACTCCATGGTTTTCACCAGAACTGCAGCAAGGGAGGATGAAACGTGACATGTCAGAGTTGATTCTGAAAATTAAGTAAGGCAAAAATTAAGGAAGGTAAATTATACGATTCATCTCAAAAGAATATAAAAATGATGTGAAGGATCTACTCTCATTAATAAAATCAGATATTTTCAGGATCAAGTGTTTGACCTATGTGTAACCGCAAAAGCTATTGATACGTTTAGTTTTGCTAGATTTCATATAAAGTGATTTTGATTGATTATAGGAAAGTTTGCATTTTGGGATGGTGGATTTCAGTAGAAAACAACGTAAACATTCCATTTGTCTTTTGAACCTGAGACATGTTGATATTTTAGAGCTATTTAGGTCTCCAAACATGTTTAAGTATTGTTTCTGGCAGTAAACTTAAAAAACGTTAAGACCTCATTTTTGGACACCAGATTAAATCCCTAACGGCACCATACATTTTCTTAAATGGAGAGAACAGAGGATCAAGAAAGATCTTTCCTGTATTTATTTCAGTTATTTGTACAGACATGTACATAACATAATCTGAGCAATATTACACTAGGAGTTTTGGACTAAGGACAATAGTGTAAAGGCACAAACCAGCTTTATAAACCCTTCTAAACTCATCATCCATGGGATTTTAAACAGAAGCATGCAATATGTCGTCATGGAGAACCTAAAGCATATTATGGTTAAGGTTATTTATTTAATGTGCATTGTTTTGTGTTTTGCAATATGTTCCTGTGTTTTTTCTATATTTACTTCACAAACTTTTTGAGAGATTGTTACCAGTGCTGACAACTCATACTCAAAAGCTAAAAAAGCCAGAATTAAGATTGTTAGTGGGGAACACAGTATATGATTAGATAATTGAAGAGTATGTATGCCTTAGGAGATGAAACAATTTTGAACTAACAGCCTTAATTCTGGAATTTCCTTGTTTTTCTGCTAAATAACTTCTGTGTTAAAACCTATTTGCTTGGTTTTCAGTAGTTTCATCAACAGTTGCTGAAAGGATGATGAAAGGATTCTATCTTAAGGATGATTGACTGGGCTGAAAATGCTTGTTTTAGTGGTAAATGTGCTGTGCAGAACATGTAATTTACTTCATATATATAACAGATACATCAAGTCCCTTTTGAAATCATGATGAAAAGATCTAATAAAAAATATCTTTACCAGCCAGGTTCAGTTTTGAATCAAGTTTAATGTCAGGTTTTGTTAAAGTGTGTAGTAGAGAAATAAGAAAAGCATGCCTTATCCCCTGTTGCAAAGTTACCTACTCACCTCACTCAATCAGTGCTCAATGCTACTGTCTCTAAACTCAGCTATTGAGCCCAGCCAGGGCTTCAATTAATTCTTTGGCCAGAGTGGTTGAGTTTTCTGATAAAGTACTTACTTGTCAATATTCATACTTCAAACCACTAATTCACTTCTCTTCCCACCATATTTTAGAAATAATTTTCTCTTCTGTATCCAATAACACTGAATTAAAGCAAGTACTCAGTTCTCATCACCGGTTATATAATCTGAGTTTACAGTACTGCTGGTGGTGGTCAGTTACTGTCTTTAAAGTAGCCCAAGTAAAACTGGTTTGCATGAAAGGATTAATTCCCACCATGCTACAGAGTAACATAATCTTGAGTAGTGGAGAAGAAAAAAAAGTCCTTAAAGGAGAAAATGTGAAGCCTTAAAAATATGTTTGTAGACATCCTCAAATTCAATTCCTCTAGATATATCTTACAAAAACACTGGAAAGTGTACTACAGTCCTTTAATCTCTCACATTAGGCATAGCACTTTTGATTTATTGTGCTTGGGGATTTATTTGATATTTAATGTTGCATTTATCCAGATCAGTGAACACTGAACTCCAGATGGGTTTTTTTACACTCAATTTACGTATGCACACTTCAAATCCCATCTTGGTAATTAGCCACGGATAGTCAAGTCTAAGGTACTTAAATTGTTCTGAGTGCTACTCAGCTCTAAACGGCATTGTGCATGTTTGAGTGTTTCATTAGTCAGGATCTAAGAAAGACAGCGTCCAATTTCAGCCTTATATCCATCAAAAACATACTGTTCTTTGTGGTATTTGCAGCACAAAGTAATAGAACAATGGTTCCTGTACTAATTTAGTCAGTGTCCCACTGAACTTCCAGTCCACAAAGACAGAATCCTAAGAGTTATAAGGACACACAAGGATAGGATGGACTACTGGGGTCTTTTTAAGTGGGAGGATTAGGTAAAATCTCAGAGTATAAAAAAAAGGAGGAAGACAAGTCTGGGGACAGAAGGGAATGAAGGGAAAGGATTTACTGACAAACAGCACGAAGGCTGAGATAAGGAGGGTGCTGCCGGCACAACTACTTGATGCAAACAGCCAATCAGAAAAAAACCTTGGTCAAATATATCCACCACAGTTAGTTGACTGGGTTTTTGCAAGAGTCTGTAAATGCAAACTTGAATAAGAAAGCTAACCAAACTAAGCTCCAAGGGAAAAGAGAGATAATCTGAAAATCAAGCAAACCAAATTTTTAGCCAACTTTTCTGTTTGAATGGAAATCTCTGAGTGCCCCAGAACTCCATCTATAAAGAAACTGTGTGAGCTTATGAGTTGATGCACAAGTAGAGATACTTCAGTACCTGCAGATGTATGTGTGCAGACATCATATCAGTTTAAAAAAGTAGTTTGTATCAGTAGCTTCTCCTGCAGACTAAAAAAATTTTGACTTGTATATTCACTGTCAATTCAATTAAGCTAAAATAGCATTTGTGCAGTATAGGTCAGTTTTATCATCAGTTTTTTTTACAGCCCAGCCAGTATTTCAGTCCCATCTTTTGCAGTAATCACAGCAAACCTACAGGCTCAATGAGAGTCAGCTTTTGCATTTTTGTTGCTGTCAAAAGGATATCACTGAAACTTGGATTCCAAATGTTCCAAATGTTTATTGGTTAGGAGATTTACACAATTAGAAGAATAAATTGAGCTTACAACTAGAGCTTTCCTATGATGTGCTGAAAACAAAAATTTTATTTATTTGAAAAAAAGAATAATACAATAAACATTATGCAGAGGCAGGAACATCTGGCTCCTAATGAAATAACAAAACCTTATCAGCATATGGTGCTGATTCAGGTTCATGCTTCTGTAATTTTTCCTGATTAAAATTACTGAGAATTGTATTAATCAGCCTGCCCTTTCTGCAATCAATTACACCTGGGTAAAGTGTATGTAAAATGCTATTATTCAGATTTGCCAATGTTTACTCCTATTACTCTACAGTTTAAAAGATCATACAAAGCGCAGAGCCATATTTGGTCCCTATGTGTTTAGTAGACATCTCAGAGGGTTATTTCAGGGATACTCACACTCCAGAGGAAGAAGCTCTTTTGTCTTCTCTGGTCTCTTCCTGAAGGAATAATATTTAAGAATTTCATGCCAGTCTATTTTTTTGAGAAGTGGCAGATGTGCATCTGTATTCTATCTCCATCCACTACAAAATGATAAATACATTTTACATTCAGACAGGGGAAGCACGTACCTTCAACACAGCTTTTATTAAAAATTTAAAGATGGCACTGAAGGAGGTGCTAGGTGAAAGAGCACAGTGTGTGCCTCATATGTAATCTACATGGCAACTGTATCAAAATACTCCATAGTCTGCTTTTTAGTCAGCTCCTTCTTGTTCTTAGGATATGGATGGAGCTACTGGGGAAGACAGGAAAAACAGTTTCTTTGAAACGAGGTACTTTATTTTGTCTATATGCTTAGCACAACCCTTAAAATTATGCTAAATTAAGATTTGAGGAGTAAAGAAGCAGCTTTGATTTTTCTCTTTCCTTCCTCCCTTCCACTTCCCTCCAGCTTCATTTGTGTTTACTTTCACTGCATTTTTCAGCTAATACTTCTTTTGTATTTTTCATGTTTTAGAACAGTAAAATGTGATGAAACACTAAAGCACGCAGAATTCATTTACCTTAGCTATTCTAAACTGTGATCTTTGTGTATAGACTAAAGAATCTCTATTACCAATACAAATGAGAACCTGGACTCTGTTGCAGTTTAATGCATGTCAGCAACTAAGGCCCATCAAGGTGCTTGTTTGCTCAGTGGGATGGGGGACAGTATCAGAACAGTAAATGTGAGAAAACTCATGAGTTGAGATAAAGACAGTTTAAAAAGTAAAGTAAAGGTCACACACATAAACAAGGCAAAACAAGGAATCAATTCACTTCTTCCTTTTGTCAAGCAGGTGTTCAGCCATGTCCAGGAAAGCAGGGCCTAATTATGCCTAATGGCTACTTGGAAAGGCAAACACCATAAATCTGAACATCTCTGCTTCCTCCTTCTTTCCCCAGCTTTACATGCTGAGCATGATGCTATAACGTTATGGAATACTATCCCTGTAGTCAGCCAGGGTCTGCTGTCCCAGCTGTGCCCCCTCCCAGCTTCTTGTGCACCCTGAGCCTCCTCCCTAGTGGGTGATGTGAGGAGCAGAAAAGGCCAGGATGTTGTACAAGGACTGCTCAGCAATAAGAAAAAAACCACTCTGCTATCAACACTATTTTCAGCACAAATCCAAAACACAACTCTGTACCAGTCATTAAGAAGAAAATCAACTCTCTCCCAGTCAAACCCAGCACAAGCTTAAAAGTGTTTTTTTCAGGTCATTATTCGTCGTTTTGCATTCTCCCAGTCTGGGGAGCTAGAGGCCACAAGGGCTTCCCACCGTCATTTTTTCCCCTCACTAATGAACTGTGGCTTTCTTGCAGGTCCTTGGTCACAGCTTTTGTGGTAAGAGAGCAAACAGTTGGGGTATTGTGTGCAAAAACATAAAATATAGGGCTGCCTGGGAGACAAGAATGCTTTAAAATCCTGATGTGCTTCTCCTTTTCAGTTTGCAAGAACCTGACAAGCTTATTCCATGGGTGAATAAAAAGAGTATCTTCCTGTCAGAGGGTATAGGCAATGTATGTTTTTGGATAAGAGCCGTATCTATGTTGAGAGTACCCTCTAAGCTCAGTGGTATAGCTGGAGCTGAAGGCTCCATGTATTCCCCTCCTTCCCCCCTGAGCCCCAGGGGCATCCTCAGTGATCTCTGGAACACAGAAGTTACAGCCCTTGTCACAAGGGTTATTATTTAAAACCAGGTATCCAACACCACTTAGTAAATCAGCTCTGCCTTTATCCAAAAGGTCTCTTGCTATAAGAATTGATCAGCTGTCTCAGGAAGTGATGAGTTTCCAACTACTATGGATGCTAGCAGGGCCCCCTCAGGGCTGGTAAGGCTTCTTGAGTACAGAGTCTTTTTGCTTCAAATAGCTAGTCTAGTAGGATATACACTCATATACTTCCCTCTGGCTATTTAAGGAGGAGATCAATAGTTCTTAAAAATGCCTCAGCTTTTTTACTTCAAATTTTTTTACTTATAAAAATTTCCATTGGCTGGGCTATATCTCCTTGCTCCCCTGTACTGGCACTGCCTGCTTGGAACTAAGCAAGAACTACCAATTCATGTTTACAGAAAAACAGAACAAAAAAACTCAATTAAAAGAAATCAAATTTAGTTTGCTTTTAAATAAGTTGATGGTCAAGTTCCTAAGCATCAGATCATCTGATATTACTGTGAGCACTGCAATAGGCTTATCAAAAGGCATTTAGCCTGAGTAAGTCTAGTAAGGCCAGGTGCTCGGCTGTGACATACTCCAGTACACTGAATTGCACTAGGCACTTCAGATGCTATTTTCAAGAGAAAAATGGCCTGGCTACAAGAATAATTACTATGCTAAATGTTACTTCTCTTCCTGCTTTCTGCAAACAAAGGTGGGTAGCAAAGTGGTGTATAAAATGTGTTCGCATATGAGAAGACAGAACTGAAACGTTGGCAGTAGGTAAGATTCACATTCAGTATGCAGTGTGAAGAGACATTCAAATATTGCAAATCGAAATGCTCAGCTAAGACGCTGTCTTTCACTTTACAAAGAGCCATAGTACATTAGCTTTGCAGGGAATAACAAATGTGATTTAAAACTTATACTTTTCATCGGTACATAATAAGACTTAAAAGCAAAAATATAACTTCTTCATTTCTTTCTGGTTTAAAATGAACTCCCTACACCGGCAGTTTTCCTTCCCAAAACTTTACAGTCAACCTTTAATGCTAAACATTCTCCATCATTTATGTGTGGGATAGGAGGAATCTGCTTTGAGGAGTTTAAAGAATTTCCAGCATTGTTGCTGCTTTATTACGCATCAGGTGAGATGGTTGAAAACTATGTTGGAATTAACTTTTGAAGATCCATCAAATCTCAGCCTGAAGTAAGATCAGTAACCACTGTTAAGTCAGGTATACACAGCTGTGGATGTCTAGTTCATCTGCCCAAGCTCATTAAGACTCACAATGATTGTGGATGGTTAGCAGGTTGTTGTATCATATTTGGAGCATCTGTCCTAGCACAGAAGAGAGTCTGTATTCAACTAAACTGCCTTGCTATGACATACAGCCAAGGCAGGCATAACTGCAGGGGCAATAAGGATCTCCATCTTCAGGAAACAGAACAGATCTGATCCCTGCAAACACCATTAACTTCAAGATACTTGAGACTTACACAGGCATCCAGCAATCAAGCCCCATATGACACATATTTTATTTAGTTAACATTTTTATTATTTATTGAAACCCATCTCTAACTAAGCATGTCTGCATAATAGAACCTCATGTAACATGTTGTGAACACATAGAAACAAGCTTTTCAGTATGTTATAGGTAACCTTTACCTATAGTGCTTCATGCTATTGAAAATAACAGCTGGAACATGGATTAAATCATGCCAAAAGCAACATTATGCATCTTGCAATTATTAATGAACCAATTATGATACTGCAGAGAAAATGGCCATTGAATACTAGAGGTCTAGTTTGGGGTAAGTGTTTTCCCACCAGGAGAAACAGATTGTATGGCTGCTCAGATTTTTCATGCTTATCCGTAACTTTTATGCCTTTTTATCTGACACTGCTTTAAAAACTACTGACCAGATTCTGGGTCCTATGTCTCAATAATGAGACAAGAGCGGAGGGGACTCTTGGATTCCTGATACTTATATTGTCCTGAAACACTTCTAAGCAGCAAACATTTGGGTAAGAAGTATAGAAGAGTTACATTCTGGTCTGTTGATTCCAAGGTCAAAAGAGCCTTCTGCCGGTCTTTCCTCTACCATGTTTCCAGCCCCTGCTACCAGGGAAATGCTTTTTTACATTTTCTCTAGCAAGATGCAGTATAAGAGCAGGTGACCAGTGACCTGATTTCTACAGTTTTGTTGAGGCTAATGGCTAGTGAACTCTGAGAGTTATTAAAAAAGAAGTGGGGTTACATTTACTAAAAAAACTCCACATAACTTTCAACAGAGTTGAGTTTGTTAAGCAGCAACGACTTTGCTTTGCCTTAAATTGCTGCAGGATGAGTCATTTGTCTTTGATGATCTAGAATTTCTGAGGTGCTTCATTTCTTCTTTACCTAATGCTTCATTTGGGCAATATGCCTAATCAATGTTTGCTGATGTTTATGGTCTAATGTATATCGGCAGCAAGTGCAGAAAAAGTAAATCCCATCTGCATAAAAATCTTGCTGAAATTCAGAAGCATGCTGTTTCACTGTAATTTTCATAGACAGGTGATTTTTCATGGTATCTCCAGAAGGTTCCTCCCAATTCCCTGCTGTTACCTCTACTATCCTACCTGCTGCTATCACAGATTACGGCTTTGTTTGTAGCTATACATGAGGAGCCATTTAAAAGTATATCTATTTGTTTTGTTTGATGGACTTCACTTTGGATTCAGTTCAGATATGTGCTTAGTGTCTACAGTCTGCATCATGACTTTGAGTGTTCTGGTAAACAAGTGGTCTCCTTTCAAATGCTCTTGCTGTTCACTGGGTCAAGGGATGTCATGGCTAAGCTTTAAACTAGTAGTAGAGATCCTGCATCCTGTGGACCAGACCCTCTAAATATTTCATCTGGTTTCTTGCAAGATATGGCAATTTGCGTTAGCTTGTAGGGAGAATTTTTAAAATTTCTTTTTGTTGTTATTACGTAGCAATATATTAATGGGATATGTTTAGGCAAACTTCTCTACTCTGCCGCCAAAAGCTTTTGCTCTAAAACTTGAATCACTAGTTTGAAGATTAGGGACAAACAAATATTATGGCAACTTGTTTCTGAAAATGGGCAGTTCATATAGTTGCTTGTTTTACTGTTTTTTTTGAGTCAGCATTACCTGCTGCTTCTTTTAACATGTCCTTAGGAGGTGGGATGGATTCCTTGCTTTTCTTTGCCTTGTTTTGTCTGAGGAAACAGAAAATGGCATGGTTTGTATGAGCTAATTTATGGTCACAAACTGCTAGAACATGTCTCAATCTTCCTGCTAAATTATTTTGAATAATTTATGTTGATGTTCTTAGTGGCTGCCAAAGATCTAAGCCACATTATAATAGTACATCATCTTCCCTCAAAACTGGAATAGAGAACTTCATTCCTAGCCAGGTACAACACATTGGACCATGTAATAGTCTATTTCTTAAAATTAAATAATCTGATACACTTCAAGAAGGGGCAGATAAAAGCAAAACACAAGGAGATTTTTAAAAATTGTGTAACCAGAAAGCTATATACAGTCATATCTACAGATTTAGTAAACAAAGTAATGTGATAATGCACCAGTTAAGATATGGATGAAAATGTCTATATGGTGTAGGAAAGCTCCAAACTCCATGTTAAAAAAACCAACCAACCAAACAACAAAACGCCACCAAAACCCAAAACAATGACAAAGTGGTACCTTTCAAAATTAAATAGAATATGAGAAAGAACAATTACTGGTTAGAGATTTTTTTTGTTTGGTTGGCTGGCTGGGGAGTTTTTTTGTTTTGTTGGCTGAAGGGCTTTTTTTAAAATAATATAACTGTGTAATTCCATGTACAGTTTTGAAGATCTTGAGCTATTTTATCTGATTTTCAGGTAAAACAGACAGGGAAAATTAGATAAGTTGAGCTACTGGTTCAAAGACATAAAATGAATATCAGAAAATAATTAAACCATGCCACATGAGAATAACCTCAAAGCAAGCTGAAGCTAAGCCAACAGTAACTCAGGCTCTGTTGAGCCTATACAGCAAAGATAAAATGCAATGCAGCAGGGAAAAGCTGTGGGAAGAAATGCATTAGTACAATATCCATTACAGTACGCCAGAGAAAAATGAGACCCTGTGCTACTATATTTCTCAGAAAAGGTTTTGTGTAAAGATCAGCAACTAGCAAAAGAAAACGCCTTGCTGTCATTATTCTGCAACTGCCTCAAAGACATTGGTAACTAGAAGATACCTACAAGAAGTGTGGAATTGAGTGACAGCTGTAGCTGAGCCTTCCCTTGAAGTTAAAACTCTTTGTCAGTAATCCGTGTAAATAAAAGAAATAGAAAGCTTATATTGCTAAACAAGCTGAAGAGAAGACATTGAATAGCTGTGATTCTTTAAATGTTAAGAGAGTTCTCTCAGAGCAGTCATAAAGCACTGAATGGTGATAGATGGAAATTAAATGAAATGTGAATATAAAATGTGTTTAGTCTGTTTGCACAAGCAAATTGTCCCACTTACTAAGAAAGCAGAGGCTTAAAGAAGGTGAAGACAATAACTAAGCTGGTCGAAATTGAAATGGTATGTATCTCTAAAAAACAAATGTTATGAAAGTTATTAGGAGAAACAGATTGACAAGATGAAACTAATGTTAATAATTGATCAATCTGTTGATTATGCCTCATACTATGGCAGACATTCTGACAGAAAAGTAAACAAGACTATTTGTTGCACTACAGATAAATTTTGTAGTCTTAGCCAGGGAGATGGAAGCCAGAATTTGACTCAAAGAGTATTAGACTCAGAGTTCTACACAAGATTTCATTATTCTTATTTAACTTACAAGTGAACGATTGTGTGTGTGTGTGTCTGTAAAGCTTTTAATATTCTAAACACCAGAGTTTGCTTGCTAATTATATGACATAGGTCAGAATTTCCTGACTCTAGTTGCCACTACTAAAGCAACTGTATGCATAAAACTTTGCAGCCCCCACAAAAAATTAGATATCAGAGGCATTCACTATAATTCCCTCCTTCACTTTGTTTGGAATACAGGTAAATTTTGAAGGTAACAGTCTTGCACAACTGAAAACATTATCTACATCTGTTCTATCTAAAAATCTAGCCTAAATATTTCATAAGTGGCATTTCTTTCAACATATCTAATTATTACCCTTGTAAGTTTCTCCTTTTATCTTTGTTAATCTTGTTGATGTTAAAAGTTCTCTTGGTCTCATTCTCATTATTCTAGAATCATTAAATACCATGCTTGTGACATAATGCACTTTTCCACAGCAATCAACTGTGATGCCATAAAGCAAAAATGTTTTAATTTTGAATACATGATAAATGATAGGAAATGAAAATTTAGGTTCCCTAAATAATGTAAGCTAGAAAGAACACTAAAAATATTCAATTTTTTTAACTGTGATATTTTTTGTTTTCTAAGTCATTTCCATTAGATTAAATGACAATACTGGGGGCGTATTATTCACCGAGTCATTTTGGGAAAAATGTGGCATGGCACTAGGGGAGCAAATATGGGGAAGAATTTCTGCCAACCTGTTTGTAAATAAAAGCACAAAATGTGCCAGTACAGATGAAGAGCTCCTATTTTGTTGTTTGATTCCTAATAAGCAAGAAATGTGACAGAGTCAATGCTTTTGCTAGAAGACACCTACTGAAATTTTCAAAAGACCAGGTTACAATACAGCAGCATGTAAGAAATTCTCACAAGTGCAACCCTGGTAAGCTGTAAGTTTTGAGACTTCTTGCTTGCAAAGCTATCCCTCTGAATGTGAACTGAAAACGGGTACCCTTCATCGTGGCATAAGGCGGCTTGCACCTTGACCTTTCTCTGCAATCTCTTCTAATCTTCTGCATTGCTCCAGGTTACAGAGCCCTGGGGATCAACCACACACGCCCCAGCAGATCTAGCTCCTCCAGGCACGTGCATTTCTTCCTTTTTGAGTCTTGTAACCGCTCACAAGGGACCCACAAACAACCTTCTTTGTTCAAACTATGACTTAATTTTAATAAGAAAAGAGTTTAACAGAAAACGGGCTTATAGAGTTAATTTAATATTTTTTCATTTTATTGTCAGTCAGTATCGATTTTTCACTCCAGCTATAAACTGTGTGTCTTGCATTGTATTTGTCTTGCATGTCTGCTCAGTTGACCTTTCGGCACCACCTATTAAAAGTGCTGAAATCGTGTTCTGCTGTGGTTTTTGAAGCGGGGTTAAACCAGTTTGGGTAGTTCAGCAGAATCAACTTGTGTTACACCAACATCAATGGTCCTGAATGTTTGCTGATAGTCTGATACTTCCGCAATTGTTCCTTCCTGTCTTCATTTCCTGACAGTAATTCTAGTAATTCTAAGGCATGTAGTAAACAGCTTAGTAAAAATAAAATAGAATACATACTATTTAATTATTATAAATTACTACAAATAAGGCCTCTCTCTCTCTCATACAATTGCACATGTCATATTCCACGTTACCTTCCCAAGAAATATTGTCAAGAGTAAATGAACAGGACATGGTTAATTTTGCTGCTTGTGTTTAATTGCTTCCTAGAAGTATTCAAAACAAGGAGCTGGAACCAACTTTACAAACTTCTTCTTCATGAGTGGGTACCACTGATTTGTTTGAGTGCATAGAGCAGTGAGGGGAAAGAAAGGAATAAAGTCAGTTGTGCATTTGGGAATTTACCCTTTTGATAATCAGTCTGATACTGAAAACGCTAGAAGCTGAGAAGTGGTAGGGAACAGAACTTATCAGGAGGAATTGCCTTTGATTTTAGCCATTCTTTTTTGACTCCCATATATTTTTAACACATATATCTAGTCACCACTGCTCTGTAATTCGTAAAGTAATGTACTCAAGGCTTGTTTAGAGGTTCCTCACCTGTGTTGAGTTAATGATTGCAGTCAGTCCAGCCTGTTTGAGTTATATAGATTATGTTTGTCTACAAAAGACCTCCATGATTGGTATTCTGGTTGTGGATATTTAAATTCAGTTCATTTTATAACTGAGATTTAAGTGTAAATAATTCAATAAAATCTTGTCTACAGAAGGATCTTGCTGAAAAGCAGATTCTGCTTGTGATCTGAAGAAGACAACACATATACATGGTCTACCTCTTGGCTACAAACCTAATAACTGAATATATAATATGCTCGGGTTTCCTCAGTCCAGGAAACCCCCAAATTTCCTTGTTCAAGATTCTGGCATCAGTTCTTTCCTTGTCCATAGTTACTTAAATGTTACCAGAAATTTACTGATAGCAGGTAAGGGTGATCTACTATCAATCACACATTATGTTGAAATATCCACAAAAGGTCTTATTCCTTTTGCGTAGACATGATATACAAACATAGCATATGAACAGCATTTTAAATGCAAGGTTGAGGCTTTACATAAATCTAATCTCATTCTCTTTCTGAAGGCCTGTAAATCCTGTTGAGGTGACTTTCAGAAAAGACCATGGGGAAAATTTAGACCCTGACTATCCCTCCGCAAGGGCCAGAGCAGTAATGTGCTTGCACGTGCCATCAAAAATCCCAGCTGTCCTTGCCCACATGGCTCCTGAACTTTTCTGCCATAAGGGTAGATTGGATTTGTTGGTGGCCCAATCTCAAGATGCCTTTATAGTAGATGGATGCTGGTAGCTAAGCCAGAGGCAGAAATAAGTGCATGTATAATTATGTATATGTTCATACAGCCATGCTGGGAAGATGACAGATTTTTAGCCTGTTTCCTCAACATACTGTATAAATACAACATGATCTAGAGAGCTTTCAAAATTTTTGGTGAGAGACATCAGACACACCAGGCAGATGGTGCTGAGATCACTTCTGAGTGTGCGAAAGAAGGCCACATATTCTTTTTTCTTAGTGTATTGAAAACACGATAGAGATGGATTTTAATGTCTATGCTGAACAAAATGGTGATCTCAGTTTAGTTCCTTATGGCCAAAGCTATCAATCAGAACTGGTACTTTTGTTTGTAATTATGGAAGTGTAATGGATACCTAAAAGGAAATGCCACTTTGGGAACTACAGTTAAATGACATTCATTCATCAGCTTTCACTTTTGCTATCCTGTGGATAGCAGCTATGTACTTTTTTGGATAGACTTAATCTAATGCAGTTAGCAAAGACTAATACAGTTTTGAACAATGTGGTCAAAGAATAAGGATCACATATTTACCCTAGGTTAGTGCAAAAGATGTTGAAATCTGAAAGGTAGGTGTTACCGACCTTTACCTTACACCTTAATCTTACTACACGCTGACATACTGCACTAGTTTCAAAAGGGGAGCATGAAAAGCTACTGGCCGATCTTGTGGTTAAAGAAAAACACACAACTGAAATATTGCACACTAAAGTGCAATCTGTGATGCACTGATTGCACTAACCTATGCTCTGATGATTTAGATGTGTTATTTTTACAGTGCCTGTTAAAGTCAGGTACTTCCCATAACCACTTCTTCGGTGCAAAGGAAACTCAGTAAAGGTAGCCAGTAAATATTTGACAACCAAGCAGGTTTTCACCCTGTCTCTTCTCCAAACGTTGAGGTAGTAAGCACAAACTACTACTATCTGAGATCTACAGCATAAAGCCACCCTCAAGAAAGGGTCAGAGAAGCAGGGCTCAATTTCCTCTTTCTAACCTGTTTTTTCCTGAAGCATATCTATCTGTCACTTAGGAGAAGCCTCTTCTCTTGAAAGTCTGTCTCTATACAATAAAGCTAATGTCTGGGAACCTTCACATGGAAGGAAAAAACTTGTATGCTAACTCTTGATCTGTGTCTAAGTTACACCTGAAGAAAGTTTAAAGCAGAATGGCCATTGGAGTGGCCAAAATGTGCATCTTCTTTTTCTTGGTTGGGTGCTCTGTATACTTGACTGTGGAGCTAGGCTGCTTCTTTTTCTTCCTCACTTTCCTAATGAGTCTTCAATTTCTTGTTTGTTAACACCACAGCTTCAGCCATGGAGGTGAGGTGTGCCCAACTGATAGTAGGCAGAAGCAGACAATTGTCAGGTCATTTACATTTCTCTCCAATCTCACTGAGGTGGTAATCTTGCTTTCTTAATTCCTAAAAGAATGCTTTATCTTTCCAGTTGTTTTAGTGAAGAATTAGAGGAGAGGAAAAGTACTACTGCTGCATTTAGGAAGAAAGTTGCAATAACTGTATTCTGTGGGAGCCTAAGCCTACCTGCACATTAAATAAACTGCGAAAACATCTCCTAAATCCAGCTCTCCAGGAGACACAAGCTAGTTTTCAAAACCTGGTCACGTTAATTTGAGAAAGGTGAATGAATCAGGACTTGGATAGGAACACTATATCCAAAAGCAAGATGCTTTGTTCACCTAGGCTCCTTACCCACTACCCTTCTCACCCTGGTGTTAGGCCCCCTGTACTGTAACACGTGCTTGAAACTTGCTATGCAAAACCTGCCTGCCACTTACTCAAGCAGCAAATTAATAAAAAACTGTAAGTCTTTGTCAATAGTTGCTGCCTGCCACTTTGTCTTACAGAAAACTGATTGTTCTTGCACTCTATGGAACATGGATAATTTGTAAGCTTGAACTGTAGCTACTACCTACTGCAGGTATAGTTCAGCCTGCCATGCATAAAGCAAGAAAGGTGGAGAGTTATTGATCACATTTTATTTAAGAATTCAAATAGGCAATGTAGGAACTATACATCACCATGTCCCGTTTCTACTAAAACCTGTACACTGTATCAGCACTTCTAATGCTGCGTGATTCAATAGTCAAACTTAAGGGCATATTTTAAGACAAACATCATCTCAATACTTCTAACACAACTTCTGACTACAGAAGCATACACGCATTATAGATGTGCATCTGGTGGCTGATATTTCATTTTTCACAGTAAAGATGTTATTTTGCCTAGCTAGGCTTTGACTTCAGAAGAAATGAGGTACTGCATGAAGAGGTAATGTACCTGGAAAAGACAGGGCCACGTACATCTCTCCACCTCAGACAGACAGGCTAGGAAATTGATTACCCACCTCTGTGGTTCTACACAGTCCCACACAGAGTGGAATTCAGCAGTTTTAAGTGACAGCATTGAATCAGCTCGATCCAGTTGTACTTTGGTGTAAGTGTCAAATTATGCGAGAAACCAGAAGTTCTACATTTGTCATGGTCCTTCAGAGTTAACTGTTAACAAGTAGTTATGCCCCACAAGTCAGAAAGTATTCTAGTGATTGTGGGGTTTGGAAATTTTTTTCTGTCATTTCTTTGCATTTTTCTATTTGAAGAGACTGAATAACTTAGCATATTGACTGTTTTTTCATATTTTTAACAGCTCAAATGCTCCAAAAAAGAGTTTACTCACCTTCAGTAGGTACAACAAATACCATATTTCTGCTGAATCTGCTGCAAATCAAACTCTGTGCACTACACCATCTGAACTAGAAACCTTCACTGCTTAATCTTCATATAGTCCTTCAACTGTTTTTGGCCCAGAGGTTACTGAAGTGCAGGGCTACAAGTATTTTGCCCCTTTGCATGATTGCAACGGTTGACTTATGATCTTAAAGGTCTTTTCCAACCTAAACGATGATATGATTCTATGACAAGTGTAAACACCTAGCACAGTCTACTTCATGAAATGAGTGGATATTAATTTGGATATTAGAAAAGCATATGGGCTTATTGTACCAAATCTTGAAATATACTGCAGAAGAGAGCCGCTCTGTCCTCTTCTAGTCATCACGCTTTCCCACTTGCACTGTCAAAAGTGAAAATTACTTTCATAAATATAAAGCGAGATAGAATGGCATGAGCTCTACAATGACCTGATTGAATAGGTCAAAATTCTTCAGTATTTCACTTGCCAGCTCTCTTGTCTGCCTTTTAAGCTTCTGGTAGCTGCATTGCATTGTACAGGATTCATATCATAGTACAATAAAAGCACCATTCACACTAGTAAATCTGGTGAAATGAGTTACAGTAATAGAAATAAATTTTAAAAGCCATGAAGTTTGTTAAAAAATATACTTTTTTCCACTTAAAATAAAGATTTTTGGCCAACGGTTTATACAGAAAGCAGTCTACTCCTCTGTCCTTGCATATAGTAAGAGGTAAAAAACTAACAGGTAAAGGCCCTCAGATTCTTCCTGCAGACTCATATGTAAAGATACAAAAATAAAATCTTACCACCGTACTGAACACTCAGCTGGCCAGAATGCCTCTGAGCAAGTCAATTGTGTTCACACATCATGAAAATCTGCAAACTCAAAGTGTTTGTCAAAACATTTTTTATTGGTTACATCTGCTCATGTGGAAAAAAAACCCCATAAAATTCTGTGAAGCTCAGTAGAAAAAGAGGCCATTTCTAAAATAACAGCACTGAGCAGAGTGTCTGAGCTGTGTTTGGACATAATTAAATTTGACTCAGAAGCCCTTGCCTGCAAAACCGTTATTACTGAAAGAAAGAGAATAGAAACTGGCAAGATTTGGATAATTCTGGGTTTCTGTGGATGAAACTGTAGGACATATTTGGAAGAGATAGACAATTTAGCACTGTATAGTACTCAAAATATGAATGGCAACATGCTGAGAGCAGTAAAACTTATTTTTTTCCTCCTCTGTGCTTGCTGCATGCAAAGAAGAGGAAAGGCGTTGCCACTGTTTAGAAACGCTGCTTTGCAGAGAAATGTTTTCTGATCTGCATGCCCCAGAGAAACCCTACTTGTTAAGAAACCAAACATTGCTGAAAAATACCAAACTTCTTTCTCTGGATTCACTGCTGTTCATTTGAGCTGGGTTGGATGTGCAACTGCCTTTCACTTGAGGGGGAGTTTCCCATAAATATCACATGGCAAGGTTCCTATGCTAAGATCACACTTCAAAACAGAGATTTTGCTGCGCAGTTTTCAGTATCAAATAACGTGACAACTGTGAGCACTCACTCTTTTTTTCCTATTCGTCATTAGTAGTGTTAAAGTCAGGAGTGTTAAAAATATTGCTTTGATAACACTGCAACTCCCAGCCTTTTGCTGAGGGTTGTTTGGGGGGGGTGTGTTAGGCTATGATTTAAAGTGTTCTGCACTGTCTGTTACAACTCAAGTCAGTTTTCTCTTGGTTGGTGGAGATCTGCCTCTAGGGTGTCTTGAGGTTGTGAAGCATCAGCAGGAATCACTTGTGTTGTTGCAAAGCAGTGTGCTGAAATAAGAAGTGACATGGTTTAAGCTTGATTCTCTGATATCTGGCTTTTATAACTTGGTTATGGTTCTCAGACCTTCCACGACACAAGCAGACACAGGTATCAAGATATCCTGTTCTTTTCCAGTATATACCTAAAGGTAACTTTGTGGTTCATTATAATTTTGCCTGAGTTTGATTAGCCACAAGAAATGATAGATTAAAACCAGATATTGCCAGGAAGTAAATGCCTTGGCATCTATTTGAACATACGGAAAAAAAAGCTGATACTTGAGACACCTGCACCTTTGAAAAGAAGCTTTTCAATGGGCTATGGGCAGCATACATGAAGTGGTGACCTGGTGACAAGGAAATGGTCAATATATGTGAGAATTTCAGAAGATTCTTATTTCTGTTTTTATTTTCCCCTTCTTCCTTGTTTTGTCTGATTTCCTTCTCTTCACTGTTATGCTGTATCTGCAGTTACTTTCTTCATCTACAAAATTAGATGATTTCTTAGCATAATGTATCAAAATTCTTTATACAAATGCATGTATGTATATAACATTGCTGACACCCATTTGGCTTCCTACCATGGACACAATATACTCTTTTAAACATGAGTAAGGCAGAAATGAGAGGTCAAACAAGAAACATTGTCTGGCTAGAGGCCCTCTCTCTGTCTCTGCAAATTTCTACCAAAATGGCTCGAAGAGGTTTAGCTTTCATTGAAACAACAGAGAACTTAACCTTTATGTCTCTTTCCAGTTCCTGAGGAGAGCCAGGTCTAAGCCTTGAATTTTTTTTCTAGGATATCAGTAATGACTGGTTATCTCATGCTCTGCTTTACAACACTGAGACGTGCACAGAAGACAGCAAGAACTAAATGAAGAAAGTCTGCAAACTTTATGAAGATTTATGACATACGTGCATACATTAGTGTCATTATATATATATCACATGCAACATACAAGGTCTAACACAAAAAAACCTGAGACTAACTCTATAGCTTGGGAACCAGAAACAGAGAGGAGAGACAGAGATGGTTATAGAACATATTCTAACCTGCCACAGTGAGACACCTCTCAACTCGATCATTTCACTCAATATGAGTGGATGCATGTTCAAATACAGACATTTTCTCACCCTCAGTCAGAAAAGGTTGGTGTGCACCAGCCCACAATACTTAGTCTGCGAAGCAGTTTTTAGCTAATAACAATATCACTGCGCTTG
This sequence comes from Dromococcyx pavoninus, assembly GCA_033558185.1. NCBI lineage: Eukaryota > Metazoa > Chordata > Aves > Cuculiformes > Neomorphidae > Dromococcyx > Dromococcyx pavoninus. Next base: position 882,916 of record JAUMJL010001132.1, on the reverse strand, counting down.
ATCACTCATCCTATTTGTCAGACCTGTCTCCCTGCAATTTCTACCTCTTCCCAAAGATCAAGTTGATGCTCAAAGGAACCCAATTCTTGTTGGTAGAATATGTTAAAGCAAAAATGACAGAGATTCTCAACAGCCTTTCAGAAAACGATCTATGGAATTGCTTTGAACATTGGCAGCATCCTATGCAGCTGTGTGTCAATGTGGAAGGGAACTGTTTTTAATGTGATCATAAGGCACAGGCACAGACTCTTTTTTTTGTGTCGGATCTTATACTTGCAGTTCTTATTTTATTTCCTATTGCAAGGAAGTTGACTGTCCATTCTTTCCAGTGATCATGCTAGGATCTCTTCTATCTGTCTAACATATTGCATAGAAATAGAGCCTACACCCACGGTGCTCCTTAGGTGTAATTGTGACATGGAGGCCCCTGTGGGAGCTGATAGCAGTTCTCAGTTCCTGGGATGTGCAGGGATAAGAGAATTCTTTATTGTTAACTCCCTAAATCCTACCATAACAGCTGAACTGAAAAATAATTTATGTGCTTTGGTTGAATTTTTCATTCAAGAAATTACCGTGACACAGGGTTGAGAGCTATGTACATATTATCCTTTCCAATATTTCTTCAGGTTTTATGTCATTGACTATACATATATATTTACTGGATCAGGCATATAATCATTTGATTTGTCTGGAAACTCATTTTAGAAGTTATTACTAAATCTATCAGGACCTAAAGCTTATTTGGAATGATTTAATATCCTTAAAAAGTTACCCTGCATTTGCTAGCAGTTCTAATTATGACATTAAATCCATTGTAACGACAGAAAAAATGTCACACATCAAAATTATTATAAATGGCTTTGAAAACATTCTTTCTCAAAGGAGAAAGTGTGGCTGTTGAAAGAGCCTTTTAAACTGCCAAATAAGAAGTAATTCCTGTAATCGTAGTCAATCTGATGCATTATTACAGTATTAAACACCAGACTCTTGTTATAGGTTACATGTCAAGTGCTTGATAAGAGGGGGTCTTTTTAATGTTGTTTTCATATTCCCTTGCCTTATGGGTGACCTCAGGCCTGACATCCCTTATAAACCCCAGTCCTTACCTACAAACAGAGAAATAAATATTAATTTCTGGTGGGTGTTTTCTGTGACATTTGTTGCTGTAACACAAGGGTGTTTCGTAATGAATTAATTTCTTATTGCAAGAGTTCTGCGAGTGAAATAGATTTTATCTTTATTCAGGGGAAACAGAAGTTTCAGCTCCTGGAGACACACTGGGTTAGCCTGACTGAAGATGCAACAGGTTGATTTTTCCAAGTGCTTGGTAAGGCTTATTTAGAAATTTTCAGTGGATTTTCCCAATTCAATTTCTTTTTAATGGTACTGATTGAGGGTAAACTTTATCTTTGGGAAAGAAATAAAAAAGAATGAATATCTTTTACACTTCTCCAGGATATTCTGATCCAGTTTTTAATTTTGCAATAATTTTGTTTCCAGATATCTTAATGAAGTTGTATTTGAGCGGTTTTGAAACAGATTCATGCAGTAAAGCACAGCCATAAAGACAAGTACAGATTTTTATTGTTTAAGTAACACAGAGCAGGAAAGGAACACCGTGCCAGGTGTATCTGTGTTTAATCCCCGCACAGGCATCACAGCCTCTGACCGGCTGCCGCTGTCCCTCGGAGAGCCTACACGGCTGCTTGCCTTCCCACAAAGGGCTGCCAGGCTCGGACACAGTTGCCCAGGGAGGTGGTTGAGCCACCATCCCTGGAGGTGTTTAAGAGATGGGCAGGTGAGGTGCTCATGGATATGGTTTAACAGTGGACAGGTACGGTTGGACTCGATGATCCCAAAGGTCCTTTCCAACCAGGTGGTTCCGCAAACCATTTTTCTGCTTTGGACGCATTTCCCAGCTTCTCCCACTCCACCTCAGTCCGGTGAATTACGGGGTCACCACCCCACGGTGCATGGAGCGTGGTTGAGCCTTTCTGGAAAGGCTGGGTGTGGAGCCCACCCTTGGGCATCGCGGTGAAGCACACTGGCGGGGGCGAGCCAAGGCTTCCCGAGGAACCTCAGCCGCAACATTCCCTAAATTCAGGTGCTTTCCTACTAGCCGCATAGTTACCCCCTCAGGGTGAGTTACGGAAAACCAGCCCAAGCCCGCCCTTTCTCCCGCCCCAAACCCTCTCTTCCTCCCTCCCCAAACCCTCCTTTCCTCCCTCCCTGATCTCCATTTCCATGGGCTCGCGCAGCTGGACGGGGAATGCTGAGCGTATGAGCCAGGCACGGGGGAAACACGAGGGGGAAGGGTGTTTAGGAACGGGCAGAGAAGGAGGAGAGGTGTTTGAGTGTTCGCTTGTTTCCCAGCTCCCGAACCAGTAATGCAATGTTTGCTGGAGAGAAACTGGGCGATTTTACCCAAAGTCAGATCTGTTCTGTCTGTGGCCGCAGCTGGCCAGCAATGTTGCTGCCTGTGCCCAGACCCAGGAGCTTTCTCACTGAGGTTCTTGCTGCTTTCAGAACACCCTGCAGCAGCCCGGAGTGGTGGGTGCTGGAGGTGCTGCCAGCTGGTGCCAGCCTGTCGCAAGCAGAATCACAGAATCATAGAATGGTTTGGGTTGAAAGGGACCTTAAACCCATTCATTTCCAACCCCCCTGCCATAGGCAGGGACACCTCCCATTAGACCAGGCTGCTCAAAGCCCCATCCAGCCTGGCCTTGAACAACTCCAGGGAGAGCGCATCCATGGCTTCCCTAGGCAACCTGTGCCAGTGTCTCACCACCCTCACCGTGAAGAATTTCTTCCTAATGTTTAATCTAAATCTTTCTTCGTCCAATTTAAAGCTGTTTGCCCTCACCCCATTGCTACTTGCCTTTGCAAAAAGTCCCTCCTCAGATTTCCTGTTGTCCCCTCAGGTACTGGAAGGCTACTAGGAGGTCTCCCTGGAGCCTTCTCTTCTTCAGGCTGAACAACCCCAACTCTCTCTGTCATCATAGCAGAGGTGCTCCAGCCCTCTGATCATATTCCTGGCCCTCCTCTGGACCCATTTCAACAGTTCCATATCCTTCTTATGTTGGGGATTCCAGAACTGAACAAAATAATCCAGGTGGGGTCTCACAAGAGCTGAGTAGAGGGGGAGATTCACCCCATTTTTTTGACAGAAGCATGAGCAGAGAATGTGAGATTTTGGGATCACCTGCAGGTGCTAGCACAGGTTATGCCTGAGGGATTCTCAGGTCTCCCGTCCCTCCCTCCAATGGCCTGAAGCATTTTTGGCCCCGTACTTCTCTTTTTTCCTTGCTGAGATCCTACTCTTCTTTCCAGAAGTTTCTGCAAATACCCACCACACTTTCACATTCTTGCTCTGACCCACCTTTGGCTCTTTTTCCTCCCTGTCTTTGGTGTTTAATCTCCATTCTTCCCATGCTCCTGCTCCTTTCACTTTTCTCCAGTTTAGATTTTCATTTCCTTTGCTACATGGATTTAGTAGCAAAGGCAATGAAGGCCCAGGAAATAAAAGTCACCACAATTCTCAGAATTTTGAAAAGTGGTGTAATTGAAAGCCTCTGTCAAGCTTTATGACTCTTACACAAGGGTGAGTATCAGGCTCATTTCAGACAAAATTTGGGTGATCTCTCTGCTTTACACAAACATGTTCCCACTGGTCCTATGTGAATGAAGATAGGTCAATCATCTAAATACGCTAGATTCTTATAAGGGTGGTAAAATCGCATCCCTGACAGCAAGGTGATCCATCAAATTTTGGTTCTGGTTCTAAAGCATAAACGCACAGGAGCTTTGTATTGAATGACAAGGCAAAATAAAATAGGTGCAACAATAACAACAGGAAAAATATGGTTGATCATAATCTCACCTAAATTCTCATCAGAGAAAACTTCAGCTTGAATGAGTGTTATTTTGCATAATTATAAGCAGCCCAAGACAGACTCTTAGAATACTGAAAGCATTGGGCAACATTAATACCTCATTTCGATCTGCACTGAAAAGTGGATAATTTTTTCAATACGTGTCCCTAATTTTGATATACTTCTTATATTGTTTGTGTTGGCAAAGCTTAGGCTGAGACAGTGATTCATACAGGCAGCTTTTCTATAAATGAGTACAGTTATATTTTTCAATTGGAATATGTTTACCATATCTCTGAGGTCTGGGAAATCAGTGCAACCTCTACCCATACTCATTAGTTACAACACAGAGAAGCTATTACTTTAGAAGAATAATCTCTCTACACTTAATAAATGAAGACAAGTTTGCTCAAGCACTTCAGGTTTCTTACACTGTTGACATAAATAGGCTAGAAAGATGAAATATCGCATATGCAAAGATAATCTGAAGCACAAAAACAGTATTTAGAGAGACTTGCTTGGAAAAGAAGAGAATAACATTGAGAAGGTGCAAATTTGTGCAGTTGACCTCAAAACTGGATTATTAAATCAACTATAGAAAATTGCATTTATACATAGAAATCTTGCATTACTTCAAAATACTTTATTATTACCAAATATAGTCTTTCTCCTCCTTTCCTTCTTATTTCTTCTCCTTGTTATTATTATAATAATTATTATTCTTAAGCTCGTACTAATTTTTGCCTGGGAGAAAAAATTGTTTGCTTAATACATTTGACAGTTTGGATGGGTTTCCAGAGTCTAGAATGATCTCTTTAGCTAGGACGTCACCTGGCACTTGCCTTTAATCTTTTCCACAATTCCTATTGGCCAGATGAGAATGTCTATTATTTTCACAGCTAGCTGCCTCAAATTAGCTCCCTACATAAAATTAACCTATTTTCAGATTTGTAAGTGGCCTTTAAGGATCTTTTGTACATGTTTAGTAATCTGATTTTAGGCATTTACTTTTTAAAGTGCTTACTGCTACTTCCAATCTGGAACACAAAAATGAAAAGTTTAAATTTTAAACATGCAACATTTGGATAAGTTGAGAGTTTCCTACTAAGTGGAATTTTTCTTTTGAACTGACAGTTACTGGTATAACTAGCGCTGAAATTTTAGTAGTAAGCGAATCTAAGAATATGGATTTTCCAACTTCATCTCCCAAAACACTACTTTAAAATATTCGTTTTTAGATCTAACTGTTCTAGTATGAAACTGCAATCAGATAGTTACATTATAGAATAAAAGTTGAAAAATGTATGCTTTAGGTAATATTTTCAGCAAAGTATATCAATAGAATAGTATTATTGATGTAATACTATTATTATTGATGTAATTACTCTATCAGGCCACAGATGAAATAAAGATGAAATTTTGATATAGAGTCCACTGAGAGTTAGTACTGACCTCTTATGTCATGCATAAAGCCTAAACAAAGATATGTAAGATCTGGAGGCCAAGCATCTCTCTTGAAAGGAACAAACTTCCAGTGGAAATAAGCTTGAACAGAGAATTCCATCATTTTTAGGAAACCTTCCACTCACATAAGTGTTTGCATCATAGTGAGGATGATTGTTACAATAATGAATTTACTCCCTATTCAGTCTTGCCCTGGAAATAGTTTTGTTATATGGTAGGACACAAATATAGTCAATGAAAAATAGGAATAATAGAATAAAGAAACTAAATCCCTATGGCATATGATTTTACTTTGAAAGTGGGAAGTAGGGCACAAAACACCCACCCCTGTTTTCTAATTCTGATAGACAGAGAAAGTAAAAACTAACTTTCAAATGTATATATCCTAAAAATGTAATGTATCTTCTTAAGTGTGTAACACCTACCTAGCTTTTGAATCATGACATTTTGGGTTTGGGAGAAGAGGATGCTATTTGTTAATGGGAGAAATATCAGAACAGGGTGGAACTCAGAATATTAAGCATGTACAGTGGGGACTTAGCTCTTTCTGTAAGCAAGAATGTCTGCACAAACAAAACTTTAGTGTATGCATGCTGTGGCACCATTTTTAGGGCTCCCACACAATGTTTGATTTCTCAGAGAAAATCACAGCTCTTCCCTGAACACTTGTGCCTGCTCTTCTTCGGAATTGTGAGGCCTAGGATGAGGGCAGGAAGAGCTTATTGAAACCTCGTAGGCTGACTCAAAACTGTTTCTTGCCTCAGTTGTTGCCATGGAGCTTTGGAGAGTTTGACAGTTCAGGGCAATCACTAGATCACATATTCACTCCCCATTTTCACGTTGTTTTTCAAAGAGGCTCTGGCTAGCATTTGCCGAGGAGGATTTCTCTCCACAGACTTTGCAGCCCACATGAACAATGTCAGCTAGGAGCTTAACATTTCCAGAGAAGATGCTGTCTAGACAAATGAGGGCATCTAGCCTAGTCCAGGGAAGTCAGTTACCTTCTTGAGCCTGGAAAATCCAGCATTTCTCAGCATGCAGGTGTAAATTAGGTTTACTTTCTTTCTGTTGAGCTAAAGGTTTGGGAATGTTAAAAAGTGACCAGAATACACCACAGGATGCAGCCAGGCAGATCTGGATTATATTTAGCAGTGGATAGCTGACTATACCTCTCAGCTAGACCATGATGCTGGCTACATAACCACAGTGCAGCAAGGGTCTCAGAGCTCCACTGTCCTCCCTGTTCTATCTGCAGCTGGAGCTTTGGTTATCTCCAGTTTCTACCCTGAGTCTGGACCATCTCATCCTGTCTATTAGCTCTTTGTAAGAGTTTGTGACTGCACAATAGGATACTGCATGGCAAAATGAGAAATAATCCTCTTCTTCCCACTTATCCAATACAGAACTGTACAGGAACAGTGATAATCTTTGTTAAAATGTGTTGTGAGAAGCATCATTTTTTTCATAATTTTATGAGCGCCATAAAAGTGACTTTGAATTTTTTATAAAAAACTTCATAAAGCAGAATGGGAATTTGGGAACAGAGTTCTCAGAATAAGTAACCTTCCTGTGGTATGCCAGTTGGTAATAGGCCTGTGCCAAGCTTACCCTGATCTTCCCTGCTGCTAGTGTGTCTCTGTACATCCCTGATAAACAGATGTTGTGAAGGTGAGGGAGAGATTGTGGAAGGCTGCTTGCTCGAAGCTTATCCATCAAGAAACCTAGCACCTCTGTCAGCAGACTCATGCAAAAAACTCTGAACACTGTTCTGGAAGTACACTCTATGTCTGAAGTCAAATGAAGATGGTATCACTTCTACTTGTCCCTGCTAGCACAGAGCCTCACAACCTCCTTGAATCTCCCTGAAAATGAGGGCAGGGGGTTCTGATGTGGTGTAACCCCACAGCAATGCTTTGAGGAAGACCTGAAAAGGAGATCAGTGGGTTGTTTCTACCTCTTCCTGTACAACATCCTGGTGCTGTATTACATAAAGGCCTGAAGAGTATTGGGCAAAATTCTGGTTTTTTACCCTGAAGGTATCAGAAATGTAAATGTCAGAGTGTAAACATTTGCCAGAGGTTTCCTCTAAGCATGATTTTCTGCAGGTCTCCTGACAGTGATTCATGCAGTGTTCATGCAGTTCCTCGAGTGCCAGTAATCAGGAAAAGTGTCTTCAGCAATTACACTGTTTAGTCCTGATCACATCAACTCTACCTGACAAGATGGTAGCAATACTCGGACTTGCTACAAACACCTGCAGCAGGTGCTGGCAGAGACACTTTACATCCGGTAACATTAATCAATTATCAATTAATAGATGGTACGTTATCTTTTTCTCAGGCTTATGATGTGTTTCACTGACTTGAATTGGATATTTCTGTTCATGCATATACCTATTGTTGCTAGGATTTATAATGTAACATGACCAGCCTGTTAATGCCTTTTGAGATGATCTGAAGCTAATCAGCATGTTCAAACGCCCTTGCTTCTTGCTCTGAAATTGCTATGGAAAATAAATTGTGCTTCACATTCATTATCAAAGAAGTTCTTTAACGGTGAGTCAGAGTCTCAGAATTCATTCTCTTGGGAAGGGAATGAAGTGGGTTCTTCTTACTCTGAAGTAGGAAAATTACCCTAATCTAAGGTCTAAGGAGACCCACAAAGATAAAAAGAAAGGGCCTCCAAATCATGTGATTCGGTGATGCCCGTCCCAGCCAGAGATCAGGGCTGCCGCTATGCATTGTTTTACCCTCTTCCAACCTAGCAGTGCAGTTGGCCTTAGTGAGTGTTTCTGCCACTAACTCCAGTGGGCTGTACCCCACCAAATAAAAGCTTTTGAATTCCTGGTCTTGGATATTGCTTGAGAGTGCGTGTAGAGATAGAGCATATCAGGTAGAATTTTAAGGTTGACTTTATGGCACTGTAAAGTGTATTTTCAATAAATCCAGACTCCCAAGAAAAGAACTCTGATTCCAGAGTTTGCTGCTAGAGCTGGGAGGAGCCTTCAAAAGTACAAGTTCCTCTTTGACTATTTTTTGCTAGTACTTCAGGTAGCCAGCTTTTTTTCCCAGAGGTAAGGCAGAAATATCAGTGAAAGAACCACCTCTCACAGAAAGGAGTACGCTAATGAAACATTTATACACCGTCAGTGCAAAATGTCTGGAATTAAATATTGAGAGGCCTATTCATATTACGATTTGCTTTCAGGATTGGCACTAATTGGCAATGCTGTTGGCAGTCTCAACAGGGAGGGCAAGAACGGAGTAAGCATGAAGACTTACTCATCCAAAGAAGTGGTTCTTCCAGGTCAGGCTTAATGCACATTTACTATGCATAAAGAGAAGCAGAGTGCTGTTGTTGCTGGTAGTGTAACTGTATTATTTGGAGTGTTGTGCATTTGCCAGGCCTGTCAATCTTGTCTAGGGATTTTCTCAGGTACTAACCCCACTCTATCAGTGTGGTTTGAAAACTGCTTCTTGCAGATGTGTACTTTTTACTAAATATAAAGAACCGAAGGGGAAGAATATTCTAAGCAGTATGAAAAATGATTCAATGGAACACTGCTTAGTTCAAAAACCCAATGATTTGAAGACAATTAAGGTCATAAAATTGATGCAATAGCTACTACAAACCTCCACTTTCTGCATTTGACCCATTAAAACTATAACATAGGATAGATGTTTGCCCTGCTAAAGTCCTTATTCCACCTCTTTTGTCTTCAGTTGCATAGCCTTTCTTTGACTTTTCTCTCATTTATTCAATACACTGCTGCAAGGTTCACTTTTCTTTGCCTGTCGTTTTTGCCATATATCTGCTCCTTTGAGTCATTATCATTTCTTCGTAAGGACACTGATCCTTATCTCCAAAGCCCGATTACAAAACCAATCATTATCTTCTTATGTGTCTTTTCATGCTGTCTCATGTATAGCTATGATTTACTGACCATTTTTCTATATTTCTTCACGTTTCTTTCCAGTGTTTCCCTTATGTCAGGTGACCTTGTGCAAAACTTGTTAGTAAATTTGTTAGCCAGTCATTCTTCCAGTCCTTCAAGATCACACAGAGTGTAAGCATTTCCCAGGCATTAACAACTGGGTATATAATCTGGAAGTTTTGAGATGCATTTAATTTAATTTCTTGTATTTTGTTAACAATTAGCTGACATGAGAGTGCTGGGTAGTGCTCTCAATGAACAGCTGTAACAAACCATAGGGCTATTTTCCTTAATTATAAATTATGCAAAGGTTTTATTTTACTTTCAAATTGTGTAGTCTTGGCCACAATTTGTGGAGAGAAGGTGTGATCCTGCTGGAAGGAACGGGAGAAAAGGGACATTTCCTTTCCTGAGGTGTGCAGGCAGGACAGGGAAAGAGCAGCACCAGGATAGGAGTAACCTGCTGCTGCGGCTGTGCAGCATGGAGTGGAAGACTGCTGTGTGTACTGGGGGAGGACAGAAAGGGAAAGTTGAGCAGATCAGGGTATGGCTGCTTCTAAATGTGCAGGCAGAAAGAAGTATGTGGAAATGTGAATGTTCCCAAAGCTGAGCCTGGCTGCTGATGTTGCTGAGGTTGGACCATTCTGAGCTACACAGTTCTCTGCCTACTCTCCACCAAATGAATCCAATGCCTGGGAAGAAATGCTCAAAGCTTATTAAATACAGACATCTTCTTAAAATTGTTTTCAAAATGAGCTTCTCAAGTCATTTCAGATATTCAGTGTTTTGCCACAAAGTACATCACTGATTTGTGACAGTGCCGTGCAAGCAACAGTGCTTTTCCGAGGATAGAAAACAATCTAAACTTCTGTCTTTGCTGCTTTTAGCTTTAGCTCCCTTTTAGCAGCTATAGGTAGCATAGCACCCCTCTTCTGTTCGTGTAAGATAATGTTAGCAGAGCACATGATCTGGCATAGCCTATAGGCCAGAGCAGAACAATACTGTCACTTGTCTTTGTAACTCTGGGGTGATATAATAAATCTTGAGTGCCTTCTCAGATTTCAATTTATGGCATAAATTAGAGCAGTTCAGTGACTATTCTAATATATGCCTTACTGCCCTGAGATTACAGGGTCTGCTCTGGCAGGTGATAATAGCTGAAGTATAGAAGTGCTTTGGCTAACCTCTGTTTTTTCCAGTCTCATGTCAAATAGTAAGAGAAGGAAAAGGAAGTGACAAAGATCTGCAGAGCTGCTTTCCACCATCTGGCAGTTTTCTTGCACACTGCGAATTCCCACGTAGGAAATGAAGCCAGTTGTTGTTCTGCTATGAGAATGACACTAACCAGAGGCAGAATCTGACTGGTGGAGGTTTGCTTTAAAATCTGAGGACTTGGAGGTTTGCTTTAAAATCTGAGGACTCAGGATTTATGTGTAAATCCAGGTATTGGAGGTACAAGAACATGTGTGCAGAACCTGGAGTGCTGAGGAGGAACCCTTTTCTCACATTAGTTAAAATTATTATAGTTGAGTTTGGAGGAATGTATGTGTATAATTAATTCGGCCACAATTAGTTTTTGTTTTTCTGCATATATCTCTTGTTTCCTTATTGTTAAATGTTGGTATAGGCAATTTTCTGGGTCAGATTCTGTCTCTAGTGACTATTATATTTCTCTTCCCCAACAAATTAACTTCTGGGCATTTTAAATACTGACAAGAAACCACATAGAACTATTATTCTTAGCATTGTTACAACATAATAGCCAGTTTTAATAGGTAGTTCAAAGCAGAGAAGGACTGAAATGTAGAGAATTTTACATAGTTCTTTTTTCTTCTACTATTAATCTGTTAATCCATATAGTCATAACATGTAAAAATAGTTTTTTCATTTGCCATCTGGGAATAAAGGATAAACTGGTCAAATTACAAATCTGAAAAAGGGAAGACATGCGTTCTTGTTCCTACTTTCATTATCTATGTACTGTCTTAATTAGAGCACATCAATAACTGATCTGTGCTCATATTTCTTTATCTATTAATGGAGATGATATCTACTTTGTAGTGATGCTGAGGGACTTTATTCATTACCAAAACACCTAATCTGTTTTGATTCCAGGATTGGATTAGCCCAGGGGACCTGGGTCTCGACAGACGTAGGCAAATTAGGTTCTCATGTATATAGATATATATTTATATATAATACTAGTACTTTAGATTAGAGCCTATGCTGTCAATAGAAATACCTCAGGATAAAACCAAAAATAATCAATAGAAAAAACAAACCACCAAAATATTTTCCAGAAAATATTTTAAAAGAATGTTTTAAAAATCGACAGGGCAACTAGGTTTAAAAGCCCTTTAGGTCCTTAAAGATGAAGAAGTTGTCTTGGACCATTTGCAGAAACCTTTTTGGTTTCGATACTTCTGAAAGCCTGGCCTCAAATTCCAATGTCAGTGCTCGTCCCAAAGTCAAACACCCAGAGGAAATTCATTTGCTGCGGGTTCCCAACCAGCCGTCTGCAGCCTTTGCCAACTGCAAGAAGCTGGCAAAGCCGCTGCGATAGAACTGTTGAGAGCTCCTTTTGAACGGAGGAGGGCGGCGTGGAAAGCCCGATTGTCTTGTGCAGCACTTGCCTCTCACTGTTCTCCCACCGGCCCCCCGGAGCTGAGCCCGTCCCACTGTCCCCGGCCCCGCTGAGGGGCACTGCGGGCTGCGTGGGCAGGGACCGGGCTGCGGGGTGCAGGGATGGAGCTGTGGGCACAGGGACGGGGACGCGGAGGGCAGGGACCGGGATGCCGGGGGAAAGGGGTGCAGGGAGCAGGGTCCGGGCTGCGGGATAGGGACAACATCCCCGGCACCGGGCTGCGGAGACAGGGACGAGGCTGCGAGGGACAGGGACTCGACTGCGGGGGCCAGACATCCGACTGCGGGGGGCACGGACGGGACTGCGGGGGCAGGGAGACCAGCTCCAGGGCGTCGCGCCTGCGCCCCCGCGTCTCACCCCGCTGGCGGCAAGGGGCAGCGTGCGGAGTGTGACTCCCTCCCGCCCGCAGGCAGCCTCATCCAGCTGCCTCTCCGCTCCGTTACCTGCCGCCCTCCCGCCCCGCTCCACCGCCCCGCCCCCCCGCGCCATTGGCTCCACCCGCAGACCCCGCCCGACGCGCGGTACCGGCACAGGAGATGCGGCAGCCGGTGCTGCGCTCTGTGGGCTGGGAGGGGACGCAACGCGGCTGCTGCGGAGCCCCGGCCATGGCTGAGAAAGTTTCTGAGGCTCTTCAGCGGCCGCGGGGCGCCGGCCACGCTGGCTCCTCTGGCTCCGGGTGTGGCTTCTCCTCCGGCTCGGAAACTCTGTCAGAGGAAGGGGAGCCCGGCGGGGCGGTGGCGGGGCGGCGGCGGCGGCCGGCGGGCGAGGAGCGGGCAAACCCCGGCGCGCGGGCGGAGAAGGACGTCTCTCTGGAGGAGCGGGACGAGGAGGTGCGCGGGGTCGGGGTGCGGGGCTGCTTCTTCCGACCGGAGGCTGCGGCGGGTCCGGAGCGGGAGGTGCCGTCGGGGCGTGGAGTGGCGGCGGGGCCAGCACGGTGCAGCCCCTTCGCGTCGTCTGCCCCGCCAGATTCGGGCGCTCCTGCCCCTGTCCCTTCAGCTCTCGCCCCTCCGGGCTGTGGGGCGGGGGTGGTTGAATAGGGTAGGTTTGTTTTATTTTGTGCAGCTTCGTTTTTCCTAGCGTGTTCACTTTTGGATGTCGTAGCTCTAAAGGTAACTCTTCAATGTCAGGCGGGAGTGATAGGCAAGCCCCTAAACTGCACTAATCCTCTTGGGAGAGTTGATGACGGGCTGGGGATTATGGAGGAGCTCTGTGGATGATAAATCTGTAGCGTGATAACGCGGACACGCGTGTTGCTGCCTTCACTCCCCTCCCCGTGTAGCTGCAGCACCTTCTCACGGCAGTCCTAAAAACGAAACAAAACCCCGGGTAGATTATGATAAAGTAGCCCTTTTTGTGTGTAAAGTAGAGTTTTCTTTTTTCTTGTTGCATGGTTCACACTCCTTAAAGGGATTTCTTGCCGTGATCCCGGCACCGAGACAAAACAAACGCATTGTTTTGTCTGGCTGCTGCTTCACCCCTATACAGAATCTCTCCTGTGCCTTAGTTGAGTGGCTGACCTACCTTTGTTGTGGTCAACTTTTAAATTTGGTCTTAGATCGTGTTACTGTATTCTGCGTCTTTATGTGGTCAGATATGCAAAGGTTTTTTTTGTGGGAGACCCTGGCATTCTAAAATGAATATCTAGGGAGCCCTGGCTGAAGTTATTTGCAGCTAGTTAAGCTATGGTTGCCAAGAATGTTGTTCTTAGCAGTAATGGCTTGTTTATGTAGCTCCCGTTTTCCCCTTCATTCCCAGATGCCTCCTCTGTTGAATTAATATAATTGTAGGCCAGCGTGGTAAATTGGACCTAAATATAACTTTCTTGATTCCCCCTTCTTTTTTTTTTTCTATTTGAATACTCAAATTTGGACCAGGTTCCTGGTCTATTTCAACTGCATGAGCCCACAAGGTGTGGAGTATATTTACAGCGAACTGCATTTATGATAGTATTAGAATGAATGTAGGTATGTCCACATTAATTTGTTTTTATAGAAATGTGAACTTACTTTATTCACTGAGCTGAGTAGGAGCTCTGTAGCCACTGCTAGCCTGGTGCTCACTGGCAGGTAATTAATATATCCTGCTTCTGAGCAGGTCTTGTACATGTGGGCTGAGGGCTGTGCTTACCACAACTATGTGGTATCTAGTTGGTTTGGTGCTCCGTTGGTAAGCCTGCAAAATACTGTGTAGAAATACAAAAGGCCTATCTGTTCAGTTAGTTGAACTCGCAGGCGCTGGCAGATCAGTTAACTTCTGGTTAAGGCTGGTTATTTCTGTGTGTGCTTTGGAGATGAATTACTTTCAACTGAAAAGGTGCCTGTATAGGGAAGGTAAACCCAAAAAGAAGTCAACTTCATTGCATTCAATTGCATTTATTGGAATTTGGAAATTCTACTGGTAATCTGATACCTCACCTGCAGCTAGTAGTGCTAGAAGATAGTGGCATGAACTCATTTTAATGTAGTGGGAAAGGTTGCTTAGAATATGCAGCCTTTTTCTCTTCCCTTTATTTCCCTCTGCTAGATTCCTTTGTTATCTGAAACTCATTTTTTTTGTGCTTTAGTTTTGCCTATGCTTCCATTTTGGTGTAGTCAGTGCTTGCAAATGAATTCCTACCTACCTGCAGAGCCTCCTGACAAATCTACCTGGATAATAATATTTGTTTTTTTGTGGAGGAATAAATGAATGAATTTTAATTTAAAACTGAGAGAGCATCTATGTTACTTGCACACTGAATGTTGTAAGGGTATTGGAGAAAGGCAAGACTAAGACCAGAGATTAATGTACAGATGATTTTCTTTATGTGCTACTTGCCAAAACTGTAACGTTGAGAGAAGTACTTGAGAATAGTATTTTCACATCCCATCTAATTACTGTGAAATAGTGAAAATTTTGATGTTCTCTGCAGTGTTCAGTTTTTGAGTTCTTTTGGTTTTATGAATCCCCAATGGTTGATCCTGCTTTTCCAGGTTTCATTTCTCCTCTTGCCCTGTCCTTGTTCCTGTTGCCAACATAGCAGAAATTAGTCTGTTTATTGTGGTTGTTTGGTCCTTTAGACAGCAGTGACACAGATTGTCTGGATACTTCTCATGCTGCTACTTGAGCTGTCAGTAAATTTTTCAGAGCTATGACATAAAAAATATTTCCAAACTGAATTTATAAATGAATAATTAGAAAATCTAAATATTTTTCCATATGTATTACTTCTGAATGTGGTGTTCCAGTAGAACTATTTATTCTCCTGTGGCATTGTATACAACATACTTGACAATGCTGATCTTATTTCCTCCTGGATTTCTTCTTTCGACTAAACAACTGCAGTGCTTTAACCTCTTTTACAGAACATATTTCCAGACATCTGATAATTCTAATTGCTGTCCTGTGGACTCTGTCCAGCTGGCCACACCGGCCTTGAAGCATAACATTAAAAAACGGGATGCCACACTCATATTTAGGCCTTGCTGAGTAGAACAAAAAGATTATTTCAGAGGTATCTCAATTGGTGTTATTGTTTATATAGCCAAGACTGCTCTTTTACAGTCTGTGGTATGTTATGGGTTTTATGTCTTTTTCTAAAGGATGATGTGAACGTTTTTACTAGGGTAGAAGTTTATCTCCCCAGCTCAGTGAAGGAAACATAATGCTGTTAATTCAAGTAGGGCTGCTGCTTTTATGTCCAGAAATTGAATAGTAGGACTGAAAGCTTGATAACTTGACTTCTGAGTATCACATCTGAAAGAGTTAATTTCCGGAGGTAAATGGGGAAGGGAGTGTCAAGTTAGGAAGAGAAAGTATATCACACTTTTGTTTCCCGTTATTATGATTAATTCATCCTACTGTTCCATAAGCTTCACCTTAAAAAAAACCCTCAAAATAACCAAAGAATAACAGTTCCTCGTGTCATGTAAGCAAGAACAAATGATAGTTCGCAAGGTAGTGGCTGTCAGTTACTGAAGAGTTTTTGATGGCTTACTCTGAGACACAGGAGAATTAAACATGGCTTTAACTTCATGTGGGAAGTACTGTGCTTCTGGAACATCAATGCATCAAAGTGCTGTGGAGAGCAAACACCTGAAATCCAATGAATTCAAGCAGATTGTTTGCCTATGCTTTTGTGAGGCGAGTGGCTGACTGCTGACAGAAGCAGGCAGGATGGGATTGCGTGGTGAAGGGCACTCAAGACAAACACTACATAGTGGATGGCTCACTGCTTTCTAGTGCAGCATGGTTGTTTAGTTTTTTTAAGGATTATTCTGTTTCTCTTTAGAACCCTTCTTGTTGGAAAGATTGTTTTCCAGATTGTCAAGGAAGGAGTTGAAGCTGGGCAACAGCATGTTTTCTGTTGTAATCTGACTGCTTCTGGAATTATGAGGAAAGGGTAAATGCAAAAAAAAAAATCCAGGTTTTTCCCGCTTTCTGTGCATTTCTGTTAGTCTTTTTGGCAGAAAAAATGACTGTGAACGGGAAACTAAGGCAAATGGTGCCAAATGTCACTTGCTGCGTTAGTTTCTCTCGTTCAAAATGTTTTATAGTGTGTCAGTCCAGCATGGGATATGCTTTTATTTTTGGTGGTGGCTTCCAAATCTCAGTGTTTTACAAGGCAGGTGATAGCTCTCTTGGGTTAATCTTGTATCTTAAAAAGAGGATGAAGGCAAGCTTATGTATTCCTTACCTACGTCAGTAATATAATATCAAGGAACTGAATGTTAAATTGTGTGTCTCAAGAATTGTCTGTCACTTCCATCTCTTGTCAGCTGACCTACTGAAAGGTTTTATCTTTTGCAGACCTTGTCACAGTGACTGGGAATAAGCATTGCTTACCAGAGCAGAGTAAAGAGACCAGGAGGATCAGTAGTCTTTCACAGAGACTGATACTTTGTCATACAGCGCAGCTGTCTTGGTCTTAAAAGGATCTAAAAGGATCTTCTGAACCTGCCAGCATCTTCTTAATTACCATAGTGAGTCCTCTTCATTATTTCAGGTGGTTTTAAAAAACCTCAAACAAAACCACCCACAAAAAAAAGGAGAGAGGAAATGTGATATTTTGTTCTCAAATAATTTCAGTTCTTGCTTGTAAGTTAAATATTTGGCACTGAAGTGGTTATCAGACTTGATTAGAGTTGATCCCATGTTGATAAGATGACAAGCAATATGAAAGACAGGATTTCTTGTGAAAAATGTCCATTCGCTTTTGAGGCTGATTATTTTACGGTTTTTCCTAATCTCTAGTTGACACGTATCATGTGTTAAACTATGTTTCTCTGCACAGATTGAGAAGTATGAAAGCTTCTGTTGCTTCTAACTTTTCCTCTGAATCTACCTTCTTATTGTTTGTGTTGCGATCTGTTGTGACTTCAGGACGACTGCATGGTGGGAATTAATTACTGGGACGCTAAGATGCTGTCATGAAAATACTTGTAGCAAGGTGAAGAAGGTGGTAAAGAAAGATATCGCCTTAAAAGTTAACTCTTTCATGCATTTGTCCACTAGAGAGCTGCCAGCATTACAGACTGTCTGCCAGATCTTCACCCCAACGAAACTGTAGTGTAATTTGGGGGAGGGGTGGGAATTAAAATGCTTTGGGATAAAGTAAACAAAGTGTGTGAAGTGATGGTGGTGTTTACGTGTGCATCAATGTATAATGGAGATGGTGGTAGTTCTGTCAAAATGTTGTGACCTAACTAGTAGTAATGTTTTTGTTACCTTTCTCTTTCCCCTCTTGCTTGTCCTGCTGAAGTACTAATCACAGGATGTGCTTAGATTGTGTGGGAGATACCATAGACAAATCTTCCTTTTGTTTCAGACTTTCTTCTCCCAGACAGTGATGGATCCTTCTTTGTTGTAGCACACTCTGAATGTTACAGCGACTTGAAGATGAATGGCCTAATTGCTAGAATGTGATCCTTGGATCATACTAAAGAATTGTAATGCAGTTATACAATTTATGCTTTTCAGGATTAAAATAATTGCAGTGGTATTAAAGAAACACTCCTCTAGCCTAGAGCAGTCACAAAACCATTCTTCTGTCATGTGAAACAGAGAAACATCATTGCTTTTATTTTTTAGATATGTACCTATAAATACTTTAGACTGTAAGTCTTTGTGGCTGTCTCAGCAGTCATGTAAAACACTTTAAAATTTGCTTTTAGTATGAAAAAATGTATGTTTGTTTCAGACTTTAAACTGTCTGCGTGCAGGATAGGTGTTGAAGGTGCCTGCTGATATGCACCCTTATCTCAGCAATACACTGGGATGAGGAGAGATGCATAATTGAGGGCTTTATCTAATACAGCTGTGTGCTGTTGCCTGAGGTTTCAGGTTATCTGTGCAATAATAATGTTTGCAGCTCTTTGGAGCTTCTTTTCAAGACATTTGGTGGGTATAAATAAGCCTGTAACCAGAGCATCTCCCTTCTCACTTGAAAGAAGTGAGAGCTGAAGAAGCGTATTCATGCATTGAGTTGAGTATCTGTTTTTATGTGCCAGAGCAATTTAGATAATTAAAATTGTCCTGCAAGGAGGTAGGTGAGGACTTGATAATTAGTCTTCAACCCCAAAATTGGAAGGCATTGGAAAAATGATTGGGTGGGCCTTTTGCACCATGTAAATTTTACAGACAGGAGGGTGTAGTCCTGAGGCTAGTATTCATGATCCCTTAGTATCTGTATCTTCAGCTGTGAAATCAAATGTAGAGAAAAATCTTTTCATAAAAGCTGCAGCCTAAGTGCAGTGTAGTCCGTTGCCTTTGACAGTGTTTTGGCTAGATGTAAACTGCCTTGAACTCAATGTCAGTAAACAGCAATGTGGTGCTACTCTTGTACTATGAAAAACTCCATATGATGGGGCTGCTTTGCGAGTTGTAACAGCTTGTGTAAAGCTGAGTTTACACAAGGGATAAAAGAGTCCTAAGTCTTGAGGCATAAATGAGTGCTGTGAAGTGCAGTGCAAATGAGAAGATCCTCGAGCTAGTAAACCGAGTAGCTAGATAGCCTTTTACTGTGACAGTCCATGTAAAGGGGTAACTTTCCTCCAAGTTTTGTCACATATTATGCGCTCTCTCCCCCTATCCCCAAGCACAACTGTGATCTCAGATTGCCACGGTGAAGCATTAGTACATATCAATGGCTTTGTTTCTGATCTTACTATTTGGGTTACCTGCAGCTGACAAACATTAACGGGCAGTGCCCCTCTGTACAAGGCATAAGAAGATACTTACCCTTATTTTAGAGGCAAACATTGGAAATGCAGAATTTAGGGACTTAGAAAAGGGGTATGATGGATCTGGAGAAGATTAATAATGTGGATGTAGTCCTTGAAGCATTCTGTTGAAGCTTCCTTAGACGGAATTGCTCTGACACCAGGCTGAAGGTTTTGTCTTACCCAATAGGGTGAAGCAGATGCCTGTTAAGAACTTGAGTGAGGCAGGCTCTGCCTGTTCTCTTGCTGGGTTAGGAAATGACCCGTTCAGGCTTTCACTCAAGAGAAGTACCAGTCTTTTTAATAGCTTGGTAAGTGAAACAGATAGGATGAAGAACAATTTTTTTTTTTTGGTTTTGTTGTTTCTGATTTTGTTTTCTGTTTTTGTGTAGTACCAAGCACAGTGGCATTCTCGCTTGTTTGGGGAGTTTTTCAGTGTTATATCACAAGCAACATGGTGTATGCTACTGCTAAGTCCCTTTAAAAACTGTGATGTGGGCTTTGAATACTCTGCAGTCCACACCATCCCCCTCACTTTTTATCTTTTGTTCCTTTGGCCTTCAGATTAATGTTTTCTGCTCTTCTCTTGCAGCTGTGGAGTGTAAAATTCTTTTTGAAACAAGGCTTTAATAGTAGCACTGGGTTTTAAGGTATATGACTGATGAGAGGCTTGTGCTTGAAATCATGAAATGCTGGTAGCTCTTTGTGCAGTGATAGAGGGGAAGGAAAACAGATGCCGATACTTGAGAACAAACTAGCTGAAAGGGTGGAAAACATGGGAGAACCATAGCAAACTCCATGTCTTAGTTTAAAGGGAAACTAAGATGTCTATTGGGGCTATGTCCCACAAGAAAATCACCACAAACCCTTTGCAATTAATAGACTTTAATCAAGGGGGGGAAAATATATAGAAAAAGATAACAGTTCTCAACTGCAAATGTGTATATATATATATATATATAAAACCAAACACAGGACCGAACAGGACAGCAACGCTGTAACCCAACCCTTCAAACAAGTTAAGTTCCATCTTCGCTCCTACGCTGCAGTTATACCTCACGGACAGTAGTGGGCGCTGCCATCACTCCGTTATCCATCTGGGAAAACAGAACTCATGTGGGGGACGAGCGGTCGCAAGGCGGGTGGGAAATCCTTCTCCTGGGGAAACGCGGCGGCTTTCCTCGCCTTCCTGTCCAACTTGGGCGCCAGGGGAGGGGGAGAAGGAAAGGAAGGGGAAAGAAGGTCCAGAACGTCCACAGACAAATCCAGCTGGCGCTGACCGCACGCCTCTCTCCCCCTCAGAAGAGAAAACGGCACAGCACGCCTGGAGCGGGGCTGGCGCTCCGAACACAGCTCTCCCCCAGTCACTACACGTGAACCACGGCTTTTCTCCTTTCCCGCCAAAGGGTGACAGGCAGTGCCCGTCCCGGAAGCCGCACCCTCTTCCCGGGATGCCCCCGATAATGCTGCCCCCCCGGAAACTCACAGCCCGAGCAGTTCCTGCCCACCGCCCCGTTAGTTTCCATGTTAGCAAGGGGAGAAAAATTCTCTCAAAAACCTGAAACTACAACACTCCACTTTGAAATAAAGCCAGGAACCTGTCTTAGCTTTTGGCTTACAGAGCCAAGTAAAGGTTTACTTTTTCTTTCTTTCCTGAATGCAATGCTGTCATGAAACTTCCCAGCTGACTTTCATGCTCCAACTAGGGAGCAACGGGTAAATATCTTGCCCTCCTGTACAAATGTACTGATGAATTTGTGCCATTCAGAAGTGCATTAGAAGTATGTCAAGGATTAAAGCTCAAGTGATCTGCTGTATTAATAGCCTGATAGCTCTTACCACAGGTTTCTTTACTGAGTGACTCTACATTTCAAGTGGGAAACAGGGATGAATATAATTCTGATATCACCTACAGTCTTGAACTAGAAAGAGGGGTTTTTTTTTGCTTTTCTGATCAAACAGCTCTGGAAGTGACTTTCAGGAGAAGCAAAAAAAAAAAAAGCCATGTGCAAACCACAAAAACCTGTTCTGAAGTGATTAAGTGTGGATGAAAGTAACTGATGATGGGATGGCAACATGCGTAGCCAAGAAAGACTAATTCACTGTTGCCTGGCAGAGAAACTTCTGTATTAAAAGCATTTGACAGTGTTTTAGTGTAACAAGTGTGTATATCTCAATATATTATTTTAATTTTTATTCTTGATTCCTAGAGGGTAGTCTTTATGTACTGAGTGACAACTTCTTTTGTGAGGGCACATGGTAGTGGGATTGTGTAATTGATTGCACCTGGACTATTAATGATCCCATTGTTTTTAATAGCCTTACCATTTTGAGGAAGAGAGCTCTCTGAATGGAGCAGATGAACTACTGCACTAAACTTCTAATTTGATTTTCTTTGTTACCTCAGGAAACTTGTGCTAGAATGTAATAGTGCTGTAACTATGGATCAGTGGATGCTTTCATTGTAAAGCTGTTATTCAGGTCATATAACAAAAATGTCTCGGGTGTTTTTTATACTGTGAGGTTTTATGCATAGAACAGGACAGGGAAGGGCAGGGCAAAATGTGCTTCATATATTTTGTTCTGAGCTAGCAAACAGAATAGATTGTTTACAGAATATCACAGGGAAAATCTTTAGCTTTATTGAATCTTTATGGTTTTGATAAATAGATGGGCTAATGTAAACCTTCTGGGTATGATTTAACATGTTATCAGTGGTTCTTTCTATGTGCCATTTGTTCAAGTACTGATGTTGTTAACGCATTACACCGCCAGGGGACATGTTCAAAAGTTAAAGATGCCATTGATTTCCTTGGAGCAGCTCTGCAGCAAGCAGAGCACTACATATTGAGTTGGCTGCACATACATTTACAAAATATGGGTCTAAATTACAGACTGATTAGCTGACACAGCAGTGTGGTAAACTTGTGCTTACCAGTTTTGTCATTGCAGAGCAGTGACTTTCACTGAGTTCTTGAGTTTGCTGAACTACAGACCATATATTTGAATTATAGTGTGGGCTCAGGGTTGTACTGAATTCTACTGAGAGAGTGTATGTGTGCTCACACTGAGTAAGTGTTAAGGTAGGTAGTAGGACGGCATCTGTTCTTCTCTGTGAGATAAAGGATATTGATAGTACTTTATGGTGCTATGACTGCTGTTATCACCTTCCCTCCTGGCACCTGTTTTTTTTCTCTCCTCGTTTGCTTCTATCCAAACTCAGCATGCTTAGTTTAAAATTCTCAACAGAGGTAATAACTAGTGACTGAAAACTGAAGCAGCTGAAGCTTCAGGTTACATTCAGACAGCAGTAGTCCTTCCTACAGTAGGAGAGTTGCAGGTGGGGTAAGGTTGTGAAAGGAGGAGAGATGTTCGGTTAAGGTATGGTGACGTGCACTAGAGGCAAAGCTTCTCCATAGTGTTCAATAACCTTTAGGCTTCTTTTACTATTAGCATTGTGTTAATGGGGCCATTAGACACAAAATGAAGGAAGAACTGTGTTAGAAGTACATAAAAACTTTAAAAAAAGTGTGTAATGGGGTGGCTTTAGGTGTGAGCTTGTTTGAGGGTGAGAAAAAATACATCTGAACTTTGGTATGGCTAACCACTCAAACTTACGGGAGGTACAAAACCCTGCTATTACAGCCCTGCGTTACCTCACCTCCATGCTACCTAGGATAACAGCTGTGCCAGGAACTGTGGCATTGTACCTTGGGCACAACAGAGGAATGGCCTCACACCTGCATGTGCTCTGGTGACTTACAAGCAGGTTGAGACAGCTGTAGGAGCTAAAGCACTTTCATTCCAGGTCTGCCTTCCCAATATGACGGTCATAAGTAGTGTGCTTTGGCATGGTAATTAAATTTAAAAAAAATAAATTGCAGAAACTGCAGATGACAAATGTGGATATATTAAATTGTAGATCTGTCACTGGAAAACAAAGACAGAATTGAAATTAGCAGGAGGAGGAGGACCTGGGCTGTAATCCAAGACAAGTTGGGAATGTTTTTCAAAGTTAGTGTGTGCTAGTGTCTTGCCTGTAGCTAGTTGCAGTTACTGAAATGTTGCATGCTTTTAAAATTTCTTTAAAACAAATAAAACCGCCTGCTATTATTATAAACAAATTGCTTTAATGCTAGTGATCTACCTGTAATTATATTAATGCCGTTCCCTCAATTCCCTCCATATGGGAGCTTTAATACATTATGTTACATAAAAGTTATTTTGACACTAATATTTCTTGTGTGCTGCTTCTAGAAAGGGATCCTACAGTTGCCTGATCATGAGCCTGCTACAAAGAAAGACTTTTCATGGAAATCTTGTTCTTACGAAGAGAATGAGGTAGCAGAAGGAGTCTTGCATGCATAAACCTGTAGCACAATGCAAGGGGCATGGATTTGTGGAGTGAAATGGCTGATTTTGTCAACAGTTTTAACATTGTATGTGTTTGGAGGGAGCTGACCTCAGACCAGCTCTAGTATGATCCCAAGGGGTGATGACCCTGTACACTGCTGGTTGTAGGGGAGCTGAATATGCTTCAAGGCTTGTCAGAATGGCAGTAGGAGCCTTGCTGGCATGGGCACTGATAGTGTTGCTTGCAGATTAGTCCAGTTTAACCATCTCAAGTTCTTGGTTGGTGCCTGGCCACACTTTTCTAGGATGTTTTGAGCTTCATGCAATTGTTATCCAGAAAAAACAGTTCATTAATCAACAACCGCATAAAATCATTGCAGTTGAAATTTCTGCCTGAAATTTCATTAGTCATTAATTCATCTGTCCTCACTGATTTTTGTTGAGGTAATGTGCTTTCATGAGAGAATTAAGACGTGGTTGGTGTGTTAATCTTTTCTGTTTGGATCTGAGTTTAGTAATCTGGCTCCTAGATGTCTTGCTGGTCTAAGGCTGTGATTTCTGTCTGCCTTAATTTTTTTGAATAGGAACTTCCTTCCTACATGCAGTTGCTTGTTGGCAGTTTCATCCCCATGTGTAGGTATAGTCACTTCTAAACAGTTTTGCCTGTCTTCTAGGAGACAAAGCAATACCATTGCACATTTTCATCCTTAAAGATGTTATATGTAGATAAATAAACACTGAAAAAAATATGTAGCCTTCCCTATACTTTAGGGGGTGTGAACAAGCGGAATGGCGTGGCCTGTTTTTGCCTCTCATGGTACGGCTAACAGATGCCTCCTCTGGTTAGAAAGTGATAGCTGTGCAATGACTATACTTGTTCCGATAGCATCCAGATAAAGCCAGTTAAGCTGCTTAAATAAAGCTGTGGGCAGAAGACATTCCCGTAACAATAGATACTTGTTTGCTCTGGATGTATAGCTAGGTTCCAAGGTTTAAGGACTCCAGTGAAACCACACAGTTTTAGTATGTGCATGTAGGAGATATTTGGTCTTCAGTGGGTTAGTAATACGTATGTACCAGAAATCTTCAGAAGAAGCTTCTTGAATTTGACGGAGCTTGTACGTAAAAATGTATAGCTGTATTAATCTCATTTAATATTAGGATAATTATGACTTTGTGCAAGATTTTTATAAACATAAATGAATACCTTTTTTAAAGATCAAACAATAGAAGTAAAAGTGTGAAGTAGTCAACTGTGAAGGCTTTTTCATACAGGTATAGCACTTAAAATAATTCTGGTGACTGCATTTGCAAGTGGTGTGGTAGAAGGCCATTTGAAGTCACAGAGAGGTGTCCTATGTATTGCTGATCACAGTGCAACTCTTGGGTATCCGGAGTTGTAGTGCAGCCCTACACAACTAACCACTAAAACATCTGGAGAGTATAGTCAGACATAATCAAAAGTATCATTGTCAGTTTTACTATGTTGTATTCATCATACGTTGCTTGAGTGCTCTTATCCAGTGGTGATTATCCTTGTAAGTATTCTATGTGGATGTGCAGACATGAAATGTAAGGCCATGTAAAATCTCATGAGGCAAACCCGGTATTGGACATAGATAACCCAGCTGAGTCAGGCTGTCATTACTTGGCACTTGGCTACACATTAATATAATGCTGGTGTTTTTGAGGCTTTGCTGAATCTGGCTGAAATTGTCAAAAGAAGTCAAGTTCTGTTGTTCCTCTCAGCTTCCCTGGCTTGCATCGTTAGTGACTGAAGGGTGGCTTTGCAGGGTCTGTTCTCGATGTCTGCAGACCCAGTTTGCTGAGAGCTGTGTATAAACATAAAAATAAAAATCTGTTTGGCATCAGAAAATGGTAAGCTATCTGTCTTCCTTGGCTTTCTGAAGCTGGAATCTGGGCTTGTGCACATGAACACTTGTGTAAATCCATTGTATTCGTTGCAGTTCAGTAAGCGCTCCTTTTCTCAGGGAAGTCCTTCCCAGATCATCTTGTTTCCCTTCAGCAAGTGCAGTTGTATTGGGCGTAGGTGCTCAGGCGCCGGCAGTGGGGCTTTCAGGTGACTTCTGTGAAGAAAGGCTGGGGGTGCTCTCTGCTAGACAAAGCCGGCTCCGATAAACCCACTGCAGGGCACAGCTGAGCCCCTCAGCCAAGGTAGTGGCTACGAAGAAAATGCATTTAAGAAAGGGGAAAATGCCAGATGGCAGTGAGGAATACGGAGGGGAAAAAAGTGTGAGGACTGGCCTTGCAAAACAGTAAGATGGGAGAAGGAGGAGGGAGGGAAGGTGCTCTAGGTGCCAGAGCAGAGATTCCTCTGGAGGAGACCACACTGGAATAGATATCCACTCTGCAGCCCATGGTAGATATCACACTGGAGCAATTATGCAGTCTGCAACTTGTGGAGGACCCTGTGCCAGAGCAGGTGGATGTTTCATGAAGGAGGCTGCATTTCATAGAGAGTCTGTGCTGGAGCAGTTTGTGAAGGACTGCGCCCTGTGCGAAGGACCCACACTGGAGCAGGGAAAAAGTGTGAGGAGGAAGGAGTAGCAGAGAGGAGCTGAAGGAGTGAAGATGAGCTTGGGAGAAGAGAAAGAAGAAGGAGCAGTGGTTGTAATTGGTCTTCGTTTCTCACTAGCCAGCTCTATTTTAATTGACAAATAAGTTAAATGATTTTTTGAAGTTGAGCTGGTTTTACCCATGGTGGTAATTGTTAAGGAATCTTCCTGTCTTTGTCTTGACCCATGAGCTCTCCCATCTTATTTTGTCCCTTGTCCTGTTGAGGAGGGGAAGTGAGAGTGGCTGGGTGGGTAGGTGACTGGCAGCTGGCCAGGGTCATGACAGTACTTGGTTTATGTATATAATGCATATTAAAAACTTTCCAAAAGGAAGATGTCTGAAAAATAGTTGTTTTGTGCATTTAGCTAGATATAGTTCCATGAACTTTTAGCACCCTTTGGCAGCTGGAACTCTGCTCAGTTTGCAAGTGGTTTTTTTTTTTCTTTCTTCCCTAAATGCAGGTCTGTAAGTTCCTGCTTCAAACTTCACCTCTGGTAACTGATGCTGGGCTCTTGGCTTCTCAGCTATAACCTTACTTTCTCTTTAAATGTGCCTGATGGTCTTGCAATGTAACAATGCCTAGAAATAGATTTAAACTCATAGTAGTATCTGCACGTCTTATGAAGACTAGAGTGAAATGAGGTGTTGTCTTGTCTGTGAAGCTGTTGGAAGCAGCCATTGATGTTGGTTTCCAAATAACCCAGTTTTTTCATTGGAATATGGAGTGGGTCTGTAAGTGTTTGTTTACTTGTAATAGATACGCAATCATGTCGCATCTCTGTTGGGTAGGAGTTGAACATGATTACTTCATGCAGCAGTATTTTTAGAAGGTCGCTTAAGTTATGCATAAAATGTTATTCTAGCTTTTTTACCACTGAAGTCCCTAAACGTACATAGGATTGGAAACTACTGATGCTAAGGTCTCTAGAGCTAAGCATTAGTGGGTTCAGGTATGGAGCTTTAACAGCTATCCCTGTAGCGCTACAGGGTATGTATGTCTGACAGTTGTTGTCTGATAAGAAGAAAAATCTGTCATTTGAAAACTGGTAAGTATGAACAGTGACATCAGTAGTGGTTTTGTAATAGAGAGTTACATTTCAACTATGTGCATCTCCAAAATGGTTTTACCGTGTGGAAAGGTAAGGCTGATTTTATTTAGGGAGAAGACAAAAGAAGTCTATAGATAAGATGGTATATTTAATCCAATTTTTTCAAGTTCTCTTTTAATTTATCTGCCACAATATACTCTCGCAATTACTACTACTGCCTCACTACTGCCTTTTTGTTCATCTAGGTAGAGGTATAACTTCTTTCTCTGCTACAGTGGGACAAGATTAGGTTAGTAAATGGAGTCAGTGTTTGTAGTGTATCCTTTTATTTTAACAAATATTTTTGTAAAGATATGTGAAATTTGTCAAAGGTGGGTGTTACTCTTAATGTACTTTGAGTAGGAGTATGTGACAGGGGAATGTAGCATTAATTAAGGTGATTATTTTAGTATTTTTACTTTTATGAAGAAAGATTGCCAAGCAAAAGCCTTTAAGGTAAAAGTTGAGGGTTCGTCTGTTCTAAAGCTGGATTAATGAGTCTTCTTTGCCAATGTTTTAAAACCTTTTGGTCATGTTAAGTCACTCAGACTCTTTGGTGATTAGTTGTATGTGAATTTAGGATTTGAGTTGTGTGGAGGCTGGAATTGTGTTGTTATTTTATATGGAAGATTGAAAATTCCAGCACTAATTGAATTAAGGTATTTTTTTCCCCCCTAACAGGTGCACCCTTCCTGAGAGTGCACCTGTTAGGGGGAAAAATGCTTTAATTCAAGAAACCTATTGACTTTTCCATTGTTCTGTTGATTATAAAATGAGCTGTCTGCACAAAAGCAGAAAGAAGTTTGAAAGGATATTGTACTGCTAAACTAAGGCATTCGTAATGCGGGACTGGTATTGAGGTTATCTGTGGTGGTGTGCAGCACACTGGCCTGTGGTTGTCCAATTTGATGGCTTGATCCCATGTTCACGTGGCACTATGAATATATGCAGCCATGCACCTAGAGTTGTAATTTGCCGCCTTCATTTTGTTACTCTGCGTGTACCTGCCTTCAGCCTCAAGCACTTACTACCTTGGTGGATTTATCAGCTGTCTTACAGTCTTGGTATAGCTTTAAGACTGTACAGAATTGGTTGGGTAGAGATGGCTTTTTTTCTCCTCTGTATTTCTAGTTTATTTTCCCCAAACTAGTTGTTGCTGCTTTTTGCTTCTGTGGATGGTGGTTCTTGCCTTAGTTTAGTCACTAATCTGTGTTGCTTTAGAAGAATTATGTAAGGTCTTTACCGAGCAATAAAATTCTTGTAATGAGGCTTCTGTTCCAGAGGTGTGTGTTCATTTAGATGCTGAAGACGAATGGCTTTATTTAAAAGATATTGTACAGGTGAAGAGGTTTTGCAAGTAAAGTAAGAGGTAGCCTGACTACTTAAAAACAGAGAGGAAAAATAAATATTTGTGTTGGCCTAATTTAATGATTTCCATGAAGCACTGTTACTTTTTCTGCAATATCCGTAGTGAGTTCTTGTGTACATACCCATAAATTTGATCTTTGAGCAGGAGAAATATTGGAGCTGTCAGACATTTTGTTTTCAAGCTGTTTAAAGCTGTGTATCAGCATGGGTATAGAAGTGACCTGAAAAAAACAAAGCATAGAAGTCTGAATAGGACTGTGGACTTGGGTTTTACTTAGGTTTGGGGTTTTTTTTTTAATGTTTGGAGCTATCTTGTACACTGTGTAATCGCTTCCTAGGATGTGGATTAATGTAACACTTCTGTATTAATTTTTTTTGTCTGCTAAAGAGCCGTCATATATTGCAAGTCTTTCCACAGTGGTGTTACACTTCTAGAAAGACCTCGTTCATTCTCCTGTAGTCTCACAATCTGGATCAAAGCACTTTCTCCTTTCTGTCTAGCAGTGTTTTTGTGGTGTGTAAACCATGGAGGAGTGCATTAATTATCTGTATTCACTGTGCTACAGGAGGATGATAGATCTTGAATGCAAGTCAGTCAAGTTTTAGTACTTGGTAACAGCACAGATACTGAAGTCTGTGCTGCTATGTTTTTTCTCTGACA
The DNA here is from genome assembly GCA_033558185.1 of Dromococcyx pavoninus. Taxonomy (NCBI): domain Eukaryota; kingdom Metazoa; phylum Chordata; class Aves; order Cuculiformes; family Neomorphidae; genus Dromococcyx; species Dromococcyx pavoninus. The sequence continues at coordinate 853,759 of JAUMJL010001132.1, read as the reverse complement.
AACTATACTTTCATTGAAAATAGGGCATAGGAGATCATAGGAGACTACTGATCAAAATTTGCTGACAGCTGATAACTGTTTTTCTTTTGTTAATGCAGCTGAGGAAGCCCCCTGAGGAAGGGTTGCTTGATGCTATATCTAAATAAACCATCCAAATTTTTCAGTCTACCAGGTGGAGTAGCTGTATTATTAATGTAAAGATGTAGTGTAAATACCTGGTGAAAAGGAACGTGCACTGGAAGTCCACTGCATGAATGACGTTATACTTGACCCGAATAGTGACATTGGTGGGCTGCTCCTGAAAGAACCTACTGAAGTAACATGTGCTACGGTTAAGTAGTAGTACTGTGGTACTGCTGCTATTTTGGGTTTCTGTTCCTTGAAGATTATTTACTATTGTCACAGTTTTTTGACTGCAAGAGTTGGACATATTTTTTTCCCCTCTTCCCTTTTTATTTTATGTGACCTAACTGCAGGATTGTTGGCTGGACATCTGTGCATCAGCCTCAAAAACAACAGCTGAACAGCTGAGGATTTTTCCAGGAACTTCTCTTTTGCATTGTAAAGAGAATATCTGTAGAATTATTGGATGGGGGGGGAGGAAGGCAGCCTATAAAATATGAGTTTTTGGCTTGATTATCTTGCCAAATTTAGCCTCACCATTGGAGAAGGTATATTGATGCCCACTGACTTTTGCTTTTCTTGTATGTCTGTTCTTTGCCCGCCCAGATAAGTTTTCTTTTTTAGTTGTCTTTATTCAGTGAATTTCTCCGTCCTTTACTGGATGCAGGGGGAACAACAGTGACAAAGAATGAGGATAAGGCTTAGGTAGTTAATGCCTTCTTTGCCTCAGCCTTTAATAGTAAGGTAAGGTGTTCTCTGGGTTCAGCCTCCTGAGCCAGAAGACAGACATAGAGAGCAGAACAGATCTCCAGCAATCCAAGAATTGGTTAGAGACCGACTTGGCCAATTAGACATCCACAAGTCTATGAGGCCAGCTGGGATCCACCCAAGGGTATTAAGGTAGCTGGTGGACGTCCTCACCAAACCCCCTTTTCATCATGTACCAGCAGTCCTGGCTGACTGGGGAAGTGCCACTTGAGTGGAGACTGGCAAATGTTACACCCATTTACAAGAAAGTTCAGGGGGAGGGTCCTGGGTGCTACAGGCCTGTCAGTCTGACCTTGATACTGGAGAAGGTCATGGAGTTGATCATCTTGAGTGCCACCACACAGGACAACCAGGTGATCAGGTGCAGTCATCATCGGTTTAAGAAAGGTCGATCCTGGCAGAACAATCTGATCTCCTTCTGTGACAAGGTTATCTGTTTAATGGATGAGGGAAAGGCTGTGGATGTGATCTACTTGGACTTTGCTAAAGTCTTTGACACTGTTTCTCACAGTACTCTGCCTGAGAAACTGGCTGCCATTGGCCTGGACAGGCACACCCTCTGCTGGGTGAAAAACTGGCTGGATGGCTGTGCCCAAAGTGTGGTGGTAAATTAAGTTAAATCCAATTGGAGGCTGGTCACAATTGGTGGTCCCCAGGGTTCAGTGATGGGTCTGGTCTTGTTCAATACCTTTACCAGCAATCTGGATGAGGGGATTGAGTGCACCCTAGGCATCCTGAGTGCACTAAGCTGGGTAGGAGTGTTGACCTGCTTGAAGGAAAGGAGGCTCTGCAAAGGGATCTGGGTTGGTGGGCTGAGATGAGGTTCAACAAGACCACATGCCAAGTCCTGCACTTGGGATGCAACAACCCCGAGCAGTGTTACAGACCTGGGGAGGAGTGGTTGGAGAGCTGCCTGACAGAGAAGGATCTGGGGGTGTTGGCTGACAGCCGGCTGAATATGAGCCAGCAGTGTGCCCAAGTGGCCAAGACTGCCAATGGCATCTTGGTCTGTATCAGAAACAGTGTGGCCAGCAGGACCAGGGAGGTGATTGTGCCCCTGTACTCGGCATTGGTGAGGCCGCACCTTGAGTACTGTGTTCAGTTCTGGGCCCCTCGGTATAAGAAGGACATTGAGGTGCTGGAGCGTGTCCAGAGAAGGCAACGAGGCTGGTGAAGGGGCTGGAGAAAAAGTCCTATGAGGAACAGCTGAGGGAACTGGGGTTGTTTAGCCTTGAGAAGAGGTGTTTAAGGGAAGGTGTTTAAGGGGAGACTGGATGAGGCACTGAGTGCCATGGTTTAGATGATGGTTGGTGTTAGTGTTGGTGTTGGTGTTAGTGTTGGGTTATAGGTTGGACTTGATGATCTCAGAGGTCCTTTCCAACCTTAGGATACTGTGATACTGTGAATCTGAGGGGAGACCTCATCACTGTCTACAGTTCTCTCAAAGGAGCCTGTGGCAAGGAAGGTGTTAGTCTCTTCTCCCAAGTGACAGGTGACAGGATGAGAGGAAATGGCTACAAGTTGCACTAGGGAAGATTTCAGTCTAGACATTAGGAAAAAAGTTGTCACTGAAAGGGTAGTCGGGCACTGGTACAGCTGCCCATCAAGGTGATTGACTTTCCATCCTTGGAAGTGTTTGAGACGGATAGACATGTTTCTCATGGATATCGTTTAGTAGTGGACAGGTATGGGTGGATTTGATGATCTCAAAGCTAACCAGGCAATTTCTGTGATTAATTTCTGTGATTAATTCAGATTAAGACTTGCCCACAGTGCATGTCCCTGAGGTTTAGGACAGTGGTCCTTGTCTACTGAAGGGTGATGTATGGCTGTATGTGGAATGCATGTTTAAGCATTGCCTTTTATCTAACAGATGGTGATTGTGCAACTTCACAGTGTGGCCGAACTGCTGTTTGTGCAAATTACTGACATCTGTTCTGCACCTAGTGCTAACCTCTTTTCATAAAGTACTTACTGATGCACCTGAGCAGATGGAACAGCTTCCTGTATGTTCATATGCATGGCTGGCTAATGGAACAACAATACCCGTGGAATAAAACTTCCCTTTCTGTTTGCTTCTGGTGTAATGTGCAAAGTTGTCTGTTGCCTCAGCACAGATAAGGATTCTTAAAACAAATGAACAATGGAAGTTAAAAAGGCTTGGGACAGGTTCCTAACCTGTCATTACCCGAGAGAGAACTGAGCCAAAGTGCAGTGTTGTGGATTTGTCTAAATAATCAGGCCAGTTTATCTGAGACATTGTGGTTCAGTTTGTCTGCCCCTTAGTGAGATATTGATTGACAAGAAAATTGAAGATGGCACTATGTTCCCAAGTTGGGCAGGGTATGAGGATTCAGAAAAGTGAACTAACAAGAATTTATATAATCCCTCCTGTCTTTACAGCAAACCTGTTGTGAATGCTGCTTGGAAATGCAGGTTTGGATTTTGGAGGGCTCATGAATGCATGTGAAAATCTTGGAGCTTGCAAAAACATGCTTAGTCTCTGTGTAGCATCCCACTCTCTCTCCTTTTAAGATTTTGCAGTGTGTATCCTGGTAGGCAGAACTGCTGTAATGGAGCCTCTCCTGTGCAGTTGAACTATGGACAGTGTTGTTAGTGTGTCATTACTGTACCTGCTGACAGTACTGATGGTGGCCCAGCATGTCCAGGCTGTGACCAATAATTACAGCCTTAAAGGTGGTAAAGTCCCTACTGGATGTTCAATTTCCCTGCATATGTGTGTTAAAGAGGTGTGTGATAAACTTGCAAGAACCAGGCCTACTTCCCACAGACTGCCAGGATAGCTTTCCAAATGAAGGCTGAAAATACGTTACATGCAGCTTCCTGATGATTTTGCTCACCACAGGCTGCTACAGATATAGGAGCAGATTTATGTTCAACTTTTAGGCATCTAGCATATTAGAGGTGCCATGATCAGTAATTTCATGCAGACTTGGTAACATTTGAGATGTAGAGATTTCAAGTCTGGATGGGAGCATCTTGATTACATGCTTTAGATCAAGTACCAACAGATTATGCAAGTATAGGCATTAGGATGGTATTGGATCACTGAAGGAGAATCTGATTTTCAAATGCTGTAACGGCTTTAAACGGAAAGACTGTAAACATGCATAGATGTAGCAGCTGAAAAGACTTGGTCCCGTGTGGCCCTGTGAAGCCATTTATGCTGACAAGATTTTTAAGCCATAATTACTTTCCTTTTATATTGAGGGTGAGGAGGTTTAAGAAATCATGTTTAGAACCCAATAATCAGGATTTTTCTAGACAAATGTTAGCAAAACAACTTTTTAATTTTCTTTCTTTATTTGTCTAGCTTAATTGGAATGCCATAGAAAATTGTATGATTTGCTATTCTTAGTTTCCTGTGCCTGTTTTGATGATATGCTACATTAGATTGCTATTAAATATTCTAAGCCATTGTACTTGTGGTCATATTGCATCTGCCTACAAGCAGTTTGTTTGATCATTAAGTCACTGGCAGGGGAAGATACAGCTCTGTGCAATTTTTTTTAAGTAAATAATTCTGAAGCTGAAGTGTTTCGAGGTGTGCTGCTAGTGGCAGGTTTCTCAAACATAGCAGCGACAACATTAAAATATTCTTCTTTTAAAGCCCTAACAGCAGGCATCAGCAAGACTTCAGTCCTCTACTTCTAATTATCTGTTTAAACTTGAATTTCTAAAAATGCAAGAAACAGCATTTTTTTTAACTCTTGTAATGTTATTTCATATTTTGTTGCTGAAAAGGTTAAAACTTGATTAAAAGTTTTCTAGATACTTCGCTTGAGGGTGAGTTGCTTGGAAAAGGTGATGTATACTTTTCCGAAGGTTTTAGCCACTGAGGAATGGTTTGGTTCTGAGTCTATGGTATATGTGGAATAATCCTGCAGGCAGTGTAACCAAATGGAATTGGATTGCCTGTGTGATGGATTATATTGTGTGAACAAAGGGAAGAGGTTTAGGAGTTCATATGAACTACAAATTTTGAGCTGCAACACTTGAAAATCAGCTTGTCTTGATCTGACAAGTTGAAGTTCGTGCTTTGTTGGTCTCTCTGCAGCATCATGTGACCATCAGAAATGTCATGACCACTTTGTTAACGCATTTATCTTCTTCAGTTAGAGAAAAAAAATGGATAATTCTGATGGTGCAGCCACACAAGTAAGCTCTCCTTCTTGGTAATTAATGTCAAAAGGTAAATCAGTTATACTATTTCTCTTTTGTTGGATATGAACTCAATGATTTGTTAGCTATTATAGTGTTAGAAATAATGATAAAATGTTTTGCATGCATGCCTGATATTTGATGTTAGGGAACTCTTGGTGTATGTTTTGTATAAAACAAAGCCAAATCCACAACTAGAAATGTGTATGTATTCAAAGCTAGATGAGATTATTCACATGCTACTTCACACCAGGAAGGCATATGTTGTGATTTTTTTTCTTCTTTTTTTTATAATGATTTGTAATTATCGTTATGTGTATTTGTCATTCTAATGGTGGGATGCTTGAGAGAGAAAGAAACTTGTTGAGTCTTCAGTATGGTAAGACTAAGTATGCAGGAACAAGCAGAAGAAACATCAAAATACCCACAATTTTGCAAAGGAAGCAGCTTAGTTGTCTTAGTGACTTTTAATTTCTTTAACCAACAGTGTTCCAGACATCTCTGCTTCACTGGCCTGGTCATTGCTCCAAGACAGTTAAATTTACATACATCTTTCTGTAATCTATTTATAAATGTACTGAAACACTAATCATTCAAAGTTTAAGCAAGCTGCAGGTCTATCTTAACAAGCACGAAGGTATTTTAGATTGAGGCATTCCAATTCCCTAAAAAATAAATGTTTCCGAATATAGTAGAAACCTCTCACTTTGTAGTAGAGAGTAGCTCAGACCAGGAGGTTGAAAAGTATATCCTCTTGACCGCTGTCTAGGAGAAAATATGATCACAGCACAGGAATAGAGAATTACTGTGAATGCTTATATATTGCTTATATTGTGCTGCAAGGAAATGCTGGATTGGAAGCCTTACAGGAAGAGATCAGGCATAATGTGCCTGGGTAATACGTAGCTTTTTGATTATAGATTTGTATGTTATAAATAAGGTGAATGCTGGTCAAATAATTCACTTGGAATCCCTTTTTGTGGGCCATGTAAGAGTACAGTTTGTGGGTTGGCTCTTTTTTCTTCCAATTTTTGAAGCATCACACGTAAAAAGACAGTAGAAGAAAGTAAAGTTTTTACAGAAGGTTTTATCTGCATTGTCTTTGCTGCTTATCTGGTGGTGTAAATAGAAAACAGGGTCTCTGAGACTTCTTGGCTTTAAATTTATGTAGTCCACTATTATTTGATTCTCCCCTCAGGTGAATTTATAACAGCACATGTTTAGTCTGGGTCGTCATATTTGAGATGTATTGTTTTACATGCCCTATGGGTTGCTATTGTAGTAAAAATCTATTGACCCTTGATTACAGCACTAATCAAAGTCTGTCTGAGATGGCTTGTTTTACTCCACTTTTTAAAACCTTTTAGAACTTTTTGGGTTCTCACATGGTGGAGTATTTTGGTATAAATTACTATTTTTACTATAATTTTTACAGGGCTTGCAGTGTCACCTATAACGAATTCTGCATTTAAAACACTGCTCTTGGAATAGTCTGTCAACCTTACTATTTAGATACTTCTAGGATCTTCCATTAACACACTTGCATGAGTTGTTAAAATAATGAGTATCTGAGTGTCTTAGCATAATACTCATGTGGTTCACACTGGTTGCATCAATTATAATTTGCTGCATGTTCCATATACACTGTCTCAAGTGTTATTTTAACACCTAAAGCCATTCTTTTAGTGTGTCTTAGTCCTGAACTTTGTATTGTTCTGTACCGTTCCTCACCCTGGCCTCTGCTAGGTGATCTAGGCTGCTGTGATACTGCACTCTTGCTGCTTTAGGTGCATAACCATCCATATTGTCCTCCCTCGTTTTCAAGAAATAGGTGGGAAAAGCTCAGTGAATCTTGTCAAGCTACCAGATGTTTCCAGTGTTCATCGCCTTGCTTGTTCTTGGGATTACCCTGGCTGAATGGAATGTTCTTTCCTGGAAAGATGTCGCACTTGGAAGCGAGCCTGGTGCTTATTAGTGCATGTAATTTCTTGTCATAATGCTAATCCATAAATGACTTTATGAATGACTTCATGAATATGTCTTCTTGTCTGGATGTATCTTTTTCCAAATGGATGCATGCTTGTATCAAAATATAGGATGGTGCTTTATGTTTCTTCTAATATGTGGTAGTCCTTTTTAAAAAGAGTATTTTTAGCACTTTCTATTTTGGTCATGAACACTGAAAGTAGTATTAATATGCATTGGATAATCTTTGCATACAACTGTCCACTTAAAGTTACTCCATCCTTATTACAGAATCACAGTTTGCGGAAAACCCCCCTATTCTTCTGCCTGAGGATAGCATGTCGTATTTTGGGGAAAAAATTACTGCAGTGATGGGTCAGATGCAGAAATTAATGTGCTGTGTTGTGGTAAAGAGGTGTAGGTGTCACAAAGTTCTGAAGTGTTATGGCGCACTTATTACTTAAGTAGAAATTTGCACTTGTGCTTTTTGACATGAAAGTGATATCTTTCTGTAATCATCATCAATAATAGTAACTCCTTGCTCAAACTAGAAACCAGCAGATATACAGTATAACACCTGAATTGTCATAACACTGGTCCTCTGTTTAATCAGCAGTCCTGCTGTCTCACATCCAGGAAATAAAACAATATAGTAATTGGGATTTTTAATCAAAGAATAAACACATAAAAAGACTCAATTTGATGCCAAGAGTAGTTCAAGAGAGAATCAGCTGGCATTTTAATCGCTTGCCTCCAATGAAGACATTTGACAATATGGTGATATGATTTAAAGATTTCTTAAATTCAAAACCTATACACACACACAAAATCCTGAAATCTATACACACTTTGGAAATCCTGAAATACAAGGTTTTTGATTGGCTGACTTTGCTAAAAGATGCCCTCTTAAAGAAGTGCATATTGTGAGATTGTGTAATTTCAATTACGAGTTTTGATGTTGATTCTTTAACATCCTTAATGAAATAAATGCTGCAGTAATTACTTACTGAATTGCTGTGGACTGAATGAAGAAGGAGTGATGCTAACTCATGGGGTTTTTTGTGTGTAGGTCTTGTTGCATCAATCAAGCATCCTTGTTCTGTACTGTGGTATTTTCCCAAACTGATCCTCTGTTGATAAATGAAACTGAGATGTTTGCAGCAGCAGCCTTTTAATAATGCTGTTAATGAATATTTTTTCCTCATTCAGGAAAGAATCTCTTCTTCCAAAAAGCATCTGATGCACCTCTGATCATGCAGCAGCTGAGCATGGGGTTGTGTTTGGTAGGGTTGTGACAGGTCTGGTTCTGCATTGCTTTGCTTCCTCCAGGTGAGAAACTGAAATCCTGGGTGTTCTGCTTGGTCCACGAAGCCATTTCCCTGTGCTAGGGGAAGGGACTGTGGCTGTTCCTGTATGTGTTTGTAGCTGTTACAAGACTACAACATCTAGTTGAGTGTTCACTAATTCAGCTGGAGAGGGCCTTCACATAATCTGGTGTTGGGAAGCATTTTATGCAAGTCTTGAAGTCCTTTAATTATGATGCTCAATCTTAGTTTAACATGTTAAAAAACTAATCAGTGACTGGAAGGCTCGGTAGGGCTGAGGTCAGTGTTTCTGACATGAGTTTCTCTGCTGCTGGAGGGGGTGTAGTCTTTGGTCAAGCTGCAAGTGAGAAATGCCATGAGGGCATTTTCTGATAATGCAGAAATCAAAGAAATCCTGCTTCTGGAGAACCACTATAATTTGTTGCTGTAAGGGTGTAGTGTCAAGTCAGAACACAGGGTAATGTGGTCATTGAAGCAGGAACAAGTGTTGTGAATCCTCACTTTTTAACGCTGGTACTATTGCTTTGTTATGCTATTTCCAGATGGTAAACATTCAGAAACTGTACTTCCAAATCTGCAGTGACTCAAAGCTGAGGTTTATAAACTAATAAGTCTGTAGTTTACCTCTAGACAATACACATGCTGGGATTAATTTTAGTTTTGTGAAATTTTGTATGTGCATGGGAAGCGCGCACACCCCACCTCTATATAAAAAAGCTTAGGAATGTTTCTGCTGCTCTTTTTTGCCATGTTGGTATATGGTTGCTTAGTGCAAAATAATCGGAGTTGCTCAAAAGGTTTCATATGTATAGTGTGATAATGCCCTGTTTCATTGGTAATTAGTATCTTAAGTCCCCCTCAACTCTGCATAACATTCATAAATGTATTCATTCTAGCAAGTTCAATTGATCTGTGAACGTCTCATACCTCCTACACAACTGAATTGTGCGTGCCGCTTAAAAGCTTATATATAAAATTAATAGGCAGAATGGTTTCACCTCAGGAGTAATTATTTTTTCTGATAATAACATTAAACTAAATGTATTATCATGGTGATGCTTTGTGTACTGCATCTCTTACTCAGGCACCTGTAATTCCTAGTTTCCAGTGACACTGGAAATACTAAGTAACTTGGGAAAGGCCAAATAAACTTTTGTTGTTAAATTCTTAGTTTAAAAAGCTGAATGGAATGTAGAACCTTGTTGATGTAAGCTTAAAAAAACCCCCTTTCCTAGCTCTGTTCAACTTTCAGGCATCTTTAGTTCTCTGTTATACAATTCAGTTCAGTTATCTTCCTTTCTAATCAAATGTTCTGCTTTCTGGGTAAGAGGATGAGATCAAGGGATTGTACCAGAATAGAAATGTAATCTAGTGATAAAACCTTGTCGACATTGTGATTGAAACTGAACTTTGTACTGTACCTGATTTCTTGTCTCTAATTCCTAATAACTTAGATGAAGGCATTCATGGATAGGAGAAGTTGTTAATTTAATATGTCTTGGGAAAAAAGTAAGCTTTCTTACTTAATTCCAAGAATGAAGATAAGGTTGTGGAGGGCAGTAATTGACAATTATTGTTACTGCTAACATGGGGTTTCTGGTGCTGTCACTTCTTTAAGTTAGACAAAATTAAAATTGTGTCAGGAAACCAAGCATTCAGTTTAGCTGTGTTTATCTCTTCCTTCTATGAATAAATATGTATAGAAATGTGTCTGGTGGAGCCAGTGAGAAAACTGGTCTCTGGACATTCATTTGGTCATCTACCTGTTGTTGCAGACAGCCTGTGTAAGCAGACTCCAGTTAGCTTCCCTTGCCATCGTCAAGATTGGAGCAAACTGAATTTCATGAACTAACTTTCCAAATTTGTAATGAAGTAGATTGTGTAAAACAATCTGAATCTTAATTATAGAGGTATTTTATGTGAACTTTCTCAAGGAATTGGTAAAAGCTGCCCCATATAGCTTTATGCTGGTATTCAGTACATTTTCAATTGATGTGTTGTCAGTAGGACCTAGTTAATAAAAACAAAACACACTATGGTTTAATGTTATTCTTCCCTTCCCCACAATGTGCTAAAGAAGCTGTCTTTGTAAAATTAATGTACTTTTTGTTCTTCCTTGCTAGGCAATGTTTGCGTAGTGCATGGAAGATGGGAAATGGGAGAAGAAACAGATAACTTCACTGCAATGGGATCTCTCTCATCATGCTTAAGGTGGAATAAAACCAGAGATAGTAGTTTACATTATCAATGTAAATTATTTTCTAGCATTAGAAAGAAAATAAGCCCTGAAGATGTTTGAGTTTTCCTTTTTAGATTAATTCGGCCTGACTGGTAATGAAATGAAAAAGATTTTGATTCTGTCTCTTGGGTAGACTTGTTAAAGAAGGCATGGAGAATTAAGTTTGCAGTACATTCTTTTAATCTATTTATTGCTTAATGATTCTTCAAACAGATACTTGTAATTAAGCATTTTCCTGGAATTGGAGAAGGTCCTGCTTTGATTCTTAAGTTTCCAGTGTAAATTTTACTGCAGTTGTCCTTCAGATTTGCTCTTGAAAGCTAAACTACACCTAGAAATTCTGGTCAAATTATTTTGCTTTCTTTATCTGTAGTGATAAAATGGTTACTGTGAACATGTAAAAAGGCCAGGAGTGGAGCTCATTGTGTGTCCAGTGACAGTGGAGAGGCTGTTTTGGATGCCACCAATGGGAATACGTATGGCTGTGCAAAATACACCATGCTCTTTTGTGGACATACAGAAGAGATAGGGCCATGTTTTCATGGGATGCAGCTGTGTGAAGGAACTGTGATGGTGTTACTGCTTGTTAGGAGGTAGGCTTGGGCTGACTGTTCTAGCTTTGCCTGTAGCTTTGGGAAGTTAAAACTTAAATTCAGAGGCTTAAGACTGACTTAAATATTATTATAGGACATGAAAATGTTGGAAGTGCTTTGACCTTGTCTTCCTAGCAGTGTTTTCTCTTGCTGTTCTAGTTTGTGTGTTTGGGAAGTGTGCATAGTTGAAGAGCAGCAGCGCACGTCCAATATTAGATTTGGAAATGGAAAGTTATTTCTTACAGGATGATTTCTGTCAGTGGGTAATTTGTAAGGTGAAGCAGTTTGTTCTGTTTGAAGGTTTTATTACTTTTCAGGACTTCTATGAATTTCAGTTATTTGTGTTTAAATACTTCAGTCTTTTATTTATTTTCATTTCAGTTTTAAAGAACAGTCTTGTTAGGTGAACATGGGGTGTTGGTTCTTAGGAGTTATCTGATCTTTCATTTCGGTCTGATGTTCTAGTACTGTGTTGGTTACAGAGCTGAGTGTTAACTTTAGGTGTTATTTGCTTACCAGCTGTGTAATATTTGAGTTGTTGCTGTGATCTTCAGGTGTAGCAGCTAAATGATTTGGCATGTTTGGCTGTTCAGACACATATAACTGAGGGTTTGTCTGCCCTTTGGAAGGAATATTAGTAAAATATTTAACATTGGTCTTCTGTGTATTTAGATGACTTACTATGTTTGAAGACTTGGCTTTATCTTCTCTTGCTGTTTTTCTAATGTGACAGAACTCCACACCAAGCAATTATTATCTATTTGGTAATTGGATTAATCCTGTAAAAAGAAGAGGAAGGTAAACATACTCTTTCCAGAAACATCTTACATGGAAGTGCAAACACAGGAGAAGTGGGAATATTTTAGAGAGCTGCTTACAGTTGACTAAATACTCCTGTTGGGGTGTGTGTTTCTGATTTAAGTGCATGCTCTGCTTTGAATGAGGTCTCACCTATCACCTGCCTCTCTTTACTCTTGAGGTGAAAAACTGTGTCTGGGAGGCACAGAGCTGGTACTGGTGGGTAGTTGAACTTCACAGGAAGTGGCCTGCTTCTGTGCAGCTCCTGATGTAGTGGAGGTGAGCAGCCTTGCAGGAGTTTCTTGGGATACTTCTCTAATGTGGTAGGCAGATGATGAATGTGAGTGAAGAGGGAGGCTTTTACTGTGGTTCTGGGTGGGGAAAGAGAGACAACAAAGCTGAAAATCGAGAATGTTGAATTAGTATGTTGTGCTCTGAATGAAAAAGGAGAGAAGGAAGATTGGATAGGCTTCAAGGCTCCTGCCTGAATGCTGAAGGAAAATTTAGTACTGAGAGAGAGAAACATACAAAGGCATACAAATAGAGGTATTTCTATATATTCACAGTGCTGTCTAAACTGGAGAAAAGTGAGAACTTGCAAAAGAATTTTAAAAATACGCTTTGTTACCTGTTTAGTTGAAGGAGTAAGTGGTAAATGAGATTGCTTCCTCCTTCCAATTGCAAATATGTCACCCCTATAGCCTGATATATCTCCCTGGTGATTCTGTGCCATACTGATTTGTTGTATGTTTGGTTTAGTTACTACTAGAATTTCAGAAAGTTTGGAAATCCTTTGCAAAGGATTGATGATTGGTTTTTATTTTGTGTAATTAAGACTTGGCTGTGGACAGTGGGCATGTTATAATGTTGAGAGCTGTTGAAGTGATGCAATAAAGTGTTTTTTTCTTCTTCGGATCATCACTTTCTTCTCTTAGGCTACTTTTATTTAACAGAGCAGTTCTAGAATATCTGTCTTTAGTCTGAACGTGTTCAGGTCTCTTTAAGCAACTTACATTTTATGGGCTCCTACAGCTAATTAATCTCTTTTGTTACAGCCTCTTATTTCAGCACTAACCATACTGTTTCCTTCAGTGATTGCATAGGTTTCTGAAACTGTCATATTTTGATATAGCTAGCAAATAAGTCAGTCTGAGTTGTAACTTCATATTGAATCAAATTGTCATGCTTAGTTGGGCACAACAGGTGGTCACATGCCAAAATACTGTTCAGTGCATACTGAGGAGCAACTAAATGTAACCTTTCGGATTTTCAGCAGAGCTATCTACTTTACAAGAACTGCTTAATATAAATAATGCAGGATACAGAACTTCTGTAGGAAGATGAAATCACAGGATGATTATTATGCTAGGTGAAAATATTAATCTGTTTTTTATCTAGATCACGCAATACCTGTTAAATTACTGGAACTGAAAAAGCATGCAACATGTTTTTAGGGTTTTCTTCATCTGTCCCTCAAGGCTTATAAAATTAAGACAAAAGGTACTTGAATGACCAATGTATAATCCATATATGATGAAAGTTTCAAATTACTGGGAACCGAGGAGATGTGGTTGCAATTTTATAAAACAGTGCTTCATGGTAGAAAATGATAAACTGATTTGTACATATACTTTAAAGCCAAGAAATGACATCTATATTTATGTACGTGCACTAAAGGATGGTTAATGAGGTTTCCTGGGGTTTTGCAGTTAAAGTGAAAATTGCAAAGACCCTTTTAGAAATACTATCCTACATGACATTGTAAAGAGCAAAAACTGTAACTACCCATCCTGCCTAAATCTGGGATGTGATTGAAGGTAGAAATTAGTCTGCATAAATTCCATTCTCAGCAATATTAGTGCTGATCTTAGCTGAAGACAGAGTAATTTCAAAAGCTTAAATATGGAAGTTGAAGAATTTACCCTCAAAATTCCTCAGAACTCCAGAAATCACATTGTGGATTTCTGAGTTGAAAAATTGCAAGTAGTCTCCTGTGGAGTGGTCATGCTTTCATTGTATTTCCCATCTCTTCCAAGTTCAAAACTCTCCAACAGAGAGACTTTTTACTGTCAAACATGATGTGACCTCTGACTCTTCTTTGATTGTAATCCAAAGATAACAGAGATTTTCTCCTGTGCAGGAGGATGCATGTAGTTTCAAAGTCAAATGATGCTTCTTGAATTGAGTTGCAAAAGTTCAGTTCAAAGAAGGTGCAGCTTTGGAATATGGTGCCCTTCCTGAGGGCACTGCACTGACTTTCTCCTGTCCCTTTCCTCTTCTCCCCTCCCAGGTTCATCTGCTATGTCTGTGTAGAAGAGCCATAATTGTTTTAAATTGTTGCTGTTTTAAATATATGTGATGGAGATTAAATAGTTCTCTTATTTAGATAAATAAATGCGGAAAGGGATTTTTGTGTTATCGGTGTCAAATGGGTGTCTTGCAGCCTTTTGAGAGAAGCTCATGACTTTCTGAAATGGGTTATTTATTTAAAAACTTCCAATTTAATTTGGAGATGGGGTAGTAACAGAAACCCCTGCCTCCAAGACAGAACTGGACCATTTTGGGGCCCTGTACCTTATCAAGGACTGCCCCATAGGCATATTCTGTATTTTCTTTAACTGCTGAGGCCATCTCCTGAGGACTGCTGCATGAAATCCTTGACTTTTTTGCATTTAGCTGACAGTTTCTATTACTTCTCTGTGGATTTGATGAAGAATTTTGCATGCAATTTGTCTCTGCTTCTGCTCCTGAGTGCACCACTGCATGTGTGTTGCTGGGTCCTAACCAAGGCAATAGTAGTTTGCGCAATCTCTGTAAGGCTTAGTGCACAAGAATATATTGCAGAGTTATTTTACTGTTGATTTAGTACCATAAGCAAGTTGGCTCGTTCTCTTAATGGGAGATAGTTGTTTTACTTGACAAATCTGCATGAATTTTATTGTGAAGAAATTTGGTTTGGCTATTTTTTTGGTATAGTTGTAAATAACAGCATGAGAATATGACACTATCTGAACTGCTGTGTAACAGAATATACTGTCTTGAATGGTTTGCCTCTTGAGTAACAATGCATGTTTTGAAAACTGAGGATTTGCTTTGTCCAACTTGGTTATGTGAAGGATTAAAATACTGAAAGCTGGTGCTGGATTGGTGCAAATCGGTCTTCTTTTAAAAATCAAATCTCAAATGGACTGATAAATGCAGGCTGGCAATTTCTAGAAAATAAATCTCAATCAGATTGTGGGAGAATCAGATTTTGGGTTCTTAATCAAATCGGTTGCTATGTTTCTTCACTAACTAAGAAGTGCTCTTCTAGCACAATCTCCCTAAGACAGTGCTGTCTGCTGTGCTCCTGCAAACTGGTCCAGGCTAAACTGAAAAAGTAATTAGAAAATACGTATCTAAGTATTCAACCATTTCCTCTTGCTTTAAGTATAAGATGATGAATGTTTCTCTGAGGAAGTGAAAGAGGAAGAGGAATCTCCTTGCAGGATACTTGTTGCTCAAGATAGGAAACCAATTTCAAGTTGTGAACTTAAGACATTCCAATATTTTATTTAATTAAAAATGTTTCTAATTGATACAGAGAAAGGCTGTGCTTCCCTTTCTCCTACTGATCGGGAGAAGTCTTTTTATGAAATAGATGTGAGCATGGAGGATAATTTCTTCTGTGCCTGAGGCAGACGTTAGCCAGGCATGATTTCATGCTGTGCCTCCTGTCCAGACACTGTCCGGTTGCTTCTGTGACTCTGCAGCGGATGTTTGCTGGGACTGCTGGTGACTGCTTTTGCTACCTCTGGTGCCTGGCTGGACTGGCCTTGTGTTTGGCTTCCTCTGTGGTAGGCAATTTTCCTCTCAAGAGCAATCCCTGCCTGCTTTGTCTCTGCTACTAGTATTTTTTACTACTGATTTCTTGTATTTTTTTTATGAATAGTTAGGAAGAGGCACCTTTGTGCTCACATTGTCATCTAGTACCAAATGGCATACCTTCTGTGGTGTGGTATGCAGCATTGATCAAGAGAATTGCTGAGGAACTGTAGTGACAGCAGCACTGTCAGGGACTGATGGTGGATGGCTGCTTTAAGGATGTGTGGCTGGTGAGAAGATGATACATATGCCTGGGTCTCAGGTTTTTCCTGTCTTACTTTCCTTTGCATTTTGGATGTGCATTTCCTTGGCTGGGCAACGCTCTTATTCCAAAGAGCAGTAGTTCACACTTTTCTGGCAATTGGCAGAAATTCTGAGTGTTGATAGGGTATCATTTGACCTATGGAACAGTCCTTTTGCCACTAACATCCTTTTTTACATGTGTGCCATGGACTGGTGTGATCTCAGCTTAGGTGATCCTTGCCCAGCGCAGCTGAGATTGCAGCTCCTGTTATCCAGTGGACTTTAGTTTAAAGAATAGAAGTAAAAAAAGTTAAATGATACCAGATGCAAGTTGGCCATTTTGCATTTTAGAGCTCAGCTCTGCAATGAAGGCAGGTGTATTTCTGAACCAAAGGCTGGCAGCTGCCAAAGTAGGATGTCTGTTCATGAGTATTTTTGAGTGAATGATGAGTGGCATGAGATTTGGAGTAAAACTGAGAGCTTATAATGCTGGTGACTAGGGTGAGTAACAACCTTGTTTAAATACAGGAAAGCTGAAAGAACTGTAGGCATCTTAAGAAAATAACATGCAAAAACGTAGGAAAATAGTTGTCACTTGCTGTTTGGGCATGTGCTTATGCACCTTTACTACATTCTTCGTGCTTTTGACATTATATGGTTGTATGTGTTGCTGTGTGGTTTCTTGGAGCACCTTTGGCTGGTTCTAGTCTGCCTGTTGGGTTAACGGGGAAGCAGTTCTTGGCTGCACAATTACACGTGTGAACAGAGGTACCTTTAAGAAGTTCTTACTTACTCTTCTGCTTCCTTAGAAGTCACAGTACAATTTCTTGTGCCCGTAGCCCTTAAAAATCTCTTAACATTTCAGAGCAGGTAAGTGCCATAATACTGTCATTCTCAAGCTGATTCCTGTAGGCTGCTTAGAGGAAACCTTCCAGCGGAACTTCAGGTAATAAAAAAAGCAGCACGGGAGGAGAATTCTACAGAGTGTCTTGAAAACTGTGAATTTATCTTCCAGCTGCATTGGAAGCCTTTTCTCTCTTTATTTTATATCCTGTTCTCAGGGATTGCTAGTTAATAATTCACATGTACTACAGTTCCCAATTAAATAAAAATTGAATTTGAAATAGCAGTAGGTTCAATTAAATATATTTGGGAATCAGTTTTTTCTCCTATTGCTCAAGAAGGGATTTTAATTATTTAAAAAGTCCTTTCTTTATACATGAGCAAAAAGTACCAGTGGCTAATTACCATTCCTGAGTAATTCAGGCTCAAACTGAGGACTTACGGCAGGGTTTTTTTCTGGTTTTATTAGTCACGTTATGGCTATTTGCCACAAACTATAGGAAAAAAAAGATATTTGTTTCTAAATGCAAACTTGCAGAACTTTCTGTTTTGGTGAGAAAATGCATCTTGTTAACATGCATTTCTGTTTCAGAAAGACTTCTCATAAGGCAAATTGCTTTTTTTTCAAGAAAAGTTAAACTAAGCAGGGAGCGAAGAGTACTTAAAACATTTTATCTGTTTGCTTTTGAAAGGAAATTGGTTTTCACCTATGGTAATATCGTAAAACAAAACCACGAAGTTGGCTGTGTTAAAATAGCAAAAGGAGAGATCTCAGTTAAACTGTATTATTAGTGGCTATGACAAGGCTGACGTGATTTTTATTACATTTTTTCATGAGTCTGGCTTTCCTACTAGTAGGGACACTTGACTTCTCCTTTCATGAACACAGCTTGATGCCAGCCTCATTGCGGGGTACCTTTCATAGCAAGAGCAACACTCTGAGGTGTGCTGTCCAACAACAGAACTCTGCTTGTTGGTCATGGCTTCCTTTCTGTTTTAAATAGTCTTTGATGCTTCCAGTTGAATGTTTGTGAATTGATTCCATAGGCTGGTGCAAGTAGCTTAGTGGCTTGAGTAAATCTGTATGTGTTTGGTATGTGCCCCTTTGCCATGGGTGGGCTGTTCTGGTTTGCAGTTAGCCTTTTGAATACTAATGCTATGTATATAGCTATCTAAGTGTCCCATGAAGTTTCAACTGGACTGTAAGTAGCCTTTACCTCCTGCTTCCTTCCTCTGAGCTTATGTATGGTGTTAGTCGGACTCAAGGCTGATTTACATTCTTGAGCAAATAGCTCTAGAGAAATCTCTCAGGGCAAGCTGACAGATTTACTTTCAGTATTGAGTGATGTATAATAAATTTTCTTTTGAGGGCCCAGAGTTTATGGACACTGTAGTTTCATAAAGTCTAACTGGGGAATATCTCCTTTTTTTGTGGTAACTAGTGTCTTGATTAATTTGCTAGGGTTCTTTTTTTTTTGAGTAAAACTTTAGTTCTAATCTTCCCAGTAAAAGTAATAATTTCAGGAGACTGGGAAAATTCACACATGTAGCTGTTAGTATTTGAATTTTACTGCATTGGTGGAAAGGAATACCAAATAAATTATTAAAATAGTATTTACGCTTCCATGGACGATTTTTTTCATTTAAAAAAAGAAAAGTTAGCCCTCTGTGTTACAAGGCTGATGGGAACTTGCGAGAGGGATCAGGTTATAATATCAGAGGTTTTGGTAAAAACTTGAAACTTTGCCCTGGAATACTGGCAGAAGACTTGTGCTTGAAATCAGTTTGACTTTCCAAACGTTAGGGCAAGCTCATTTTCGATGTTGTGATACATGCATTTCCATGCAGTTTTCCATCTAATGAGATGGTTTTGAGATGTAAGTGAAATCACTTTTTTTTAAAAGCAAGACTTACAGTGTCTCAGGTTATTGCAGGAGGAATTAATACTGCCTGCTTCCAGCATTTAAGGATGACTCCAAATGTGAAAACAAATTTGTAGCTGTTTTGTTCCCTGAAAATGAGCTAAATGGCATTCCTATCTGAACACACTTAGGCAGAGAAGATTGCTTTTCTTAAGACTCTTACAATACTCCAGTGCAAGTGGTTCTTCAGCCCAGCTACCTAATGAATCGCCTCGGTGTGCTGGAGCAAGAGTGAAATTAATAATTTAATCTTGATGTTCTTCGCGTCATTTGGACAACTGCAAAATGGTAGCTGTATATTGCCGTCTCCATGGTAGCTATCAAAACTGTGGACTTGACTGGAAGCAAATATCGATCGAATCACATAGTGTTAATTTGAGATCTCTCAACATAACTTTAAGTTCTGTTTTAGCACAGCTTCTTAACAAGTTAAGAGAATAGAAACTGCTCTTTTATTGTGACTGGAGCTCGAGACCCAGGAAGCAGCATCTGATAAACTTGCACCATTCATATGACATTTTAGTGGTGAATTCGAGGAAAAGTGTAGATTCTGCTACCTAGAGATGCAGACCAAGCTAGTTGCACTTCTGCAAAATTGTATGTGCCTGTTAGCACATAAGGTGTACTCTGCTGCTCCTGCATTTCAGCGAGTGCACACAGGATTGCCAGAATTGTTTTTCTACGATTCCACCCATTGTAGTATCTACTTTGACACTATCTGTGGTTTTTTTACTCAGACTGACCCTCCTGCTGCTTGGTACTTATTCAGCTGGATTCTAAGCGCTTCCTCTAGGAGGGGTACTACCAGAGTGAACAATCCTAGTTTTAGTGAAGAGCAGGATCTCTGAATCCTTCCCTGTTTACTACTCAGCTCTTCAGCCTGGGCTGCAGAAAGTGTGGTAATGGTTTAAAATAAGCTTTCTTTTCCTGCAAGATTGTCTTAACACTATTTCCTTGGTAGCATTTATAGTCTCTATGTTTTCTCATAGCTAGAATAGAAAGACTCTGTACTTCTGCTACATATGGCTGCTCTGGAAAATGAGTTGCTTTTTAAAGTAACTGTCTGCTGTCTAAATAAAAAGCTTCTTGTCACACCTTCATGTTGCATTATGTGGCTTGTGACTTGTGACCCTGTGCTGGGAGAAGTCTTTAACGGCTGAGGATTGTCGTGTGCCTTGTCAGTAGCATTTTCGGGACTGCTGCTGTGTCCACATCTCCATCCTGGACCTCTGCACATTCCTGTGCTGGCTTAGGGGCTCTAGCCGTGTTTCTAGAGTGCAAAACCCTGGGACAGTGTATTGATATCTTTTGTGCAGTGATCTTGCAGTCTTGTTCCCTCTTTCCTTTCCTTGAGCAAGGAGTGATTGAGGTGATTGATAGCTGGCAAATGGCTTCTACTGCAATTCTTTTTGGTAGCATGAAGTAGAAGAGTACCTTCTGTCCTTTGCTGCTCCTGGTGTGCCCTTTGACTCTTTCTGGTATCTTCACAAATTTCCAGGATTCAGTTGCTGTTTTGGAGGTTGATACCTCCCCAGTTAATCCCTGCATTGTCCAAGCTTTCAGCTGTCTTTTTATCCAGAAAGTTTCCTCTTTGAGCCTGTGCTTTGGTTTCAGGCTGCCCCTATGTTAGTCAATAGGGTTTGTCTGTGGAAAATTTTTAGTACTTTTATCTCCTGGTTTCTTCTGAGGATGCTCTGTTACTTCAGATTCAACTTCTTCATGTAGAAAACTAATTTTATGAATAATAAGCTTTTATCTGGGGAAAAGAACAGATTTATTTATTTTGAATTAACGAAGTGGTCAGTTTGTAAGAGTACAGTGGAGTCTGTTCCTTTCTTTAGCGTGTATGTGGGTGTTGAGATGATGAAAAGGAAATCTCAGATCATGTTTGGTAAACGTGTGTGGATTGATTATATGGGCAGAAACAAATCAAGTATAAATAAACAAATACATTCATAATAATTTCTCTGTTTTGAAGCTGTTTCATGGTAGATCTTCACAGTGGTTTCATATTCCCCTAGTCACCCATACTGTCACCAGTTCTGTCAGTGTTGCTGTTGCAGTTTTATCTTTTACATATAGATGATTTTTGTAAGGAAATATGAAAAGAACATTCTTATGGTGTTTGTGTTTTTTTTTCCCTTTCCATGGTTACCAATTCAAGCGCATCTGTTCGTGATTTTTTTCTCCTCCTCACACAAGGTGAAAGTTTGACACCAGCACTATGTAACTACTTATTTAAAAAGACATGACAAATAATTTTGTATTCTTCTCTTACTCTACTGATTTAAAAGAATTTCTCAAAAAACCAAAACAAAACAAAACCCCTTCCTGTGTAGACTTTTGGTCATTCAGTGAAGTTTTTGTATTTCTCAGAGAAACTTTTTTGGCCAGAGCATATTTGTTAATTTTCAGTCTCTTGTTTTCTCTGTTTTCTTGTCTTCCAGATACTATGATCGAATCTTAAGTAGAAATCATATATAGGTTGCCCAAAAAGTGATGAATCGAAAAAAGGCAGTTTTGTAAGGCTCCCCTCAATATTTTGGCTAAAAATCTCAGTTTCAATATTTCAAAATAAATATTCAAAAATTCATTTTACACTATATAAATTTATATTTCCCATTCAGAAATCTAAGTTCATAGCACATCATCTGTAAGATAGTGGATCTGTTTCCAAGGTAGCTGTTCAAAAAAAGAAAAGCAACGTTATTTGTTAGCTTTAGGCACTTCCACTGTATTTATGCTTAGTTGTAATTTTGGTGACATTAAAGAATGCTAGTATCCATAGCCACCAGTTTTATTCAGAGGAAACAGACTTCCTTTCCTGTCATCAGTAGCTAGTCTTAATTTATTTGAGAAGGGGCAAAATGGTCCTTATTAATTTGTATGGAGCTCAGCGTCATCCTTGTCAACTGAATAAACATGAAAAGGAAAATATATTTTATTTCCTAATGGATTTTCTTGGAGTTTGGGAGGGGATGCTCATTCCAGAGCAAAATAGGTTATTACTTTTGAAGGATCCTTTTCTTTCCCACAACTGCATTGCTAACAAATCACACACCTGCAAATTGAATTAAGCACTGAATTTCCTATTAGTTGTGCAACAAGCTTAAGTCTGCAAAAATAAAATAAGCTCTGCCTTCTGAATTTGTCTTGTAATCGGGTACCGCTGTTCCAGTTAATGAAAAGTTAAAATACTTCAAAGTGGTAAATTCTTGTGGCTTTTCAAATCTGATCTCTTGGTTTACTTACTTCTGCAAGTAAGATCAAAGAGAACTGTCATACATTGATCTTTCTTTCTGAAGCTCTGCTTTTATAAATCCATAATGTTGTGGAATGGCAAATTCAAAGCAAAATGTATCCCCTAGATGCACATTAGCTTCAATTGTGCTAGTAACAGTGGATTGAAACCTGCTCTCTCGGTGATTCATTGTCTCATGTGATCTGCACAGGTGTGATTTTAAAGATTTTTTTCTTCCTCTTAACTCATGCTTGCTCGATATGTATAGATATGTATATATATCTAATAGAAAGCTTTCCTGCCCTCCACCCCCTTGTTAACAGAAAATTGAAAAACAGTTATTTTTTTTCTAAAGTGTGCATATAAATTAGGTGCTTCCAGGGGCTGTAGTGCCTCTTTGGCTTTGATGTGAAACAAAAATATTGATTAAAGTAGAAGAAAAATGTTTTATGAAACTTCTGTGCTCAGTATAATTTTATGTTGTGTATCAACAAGGTGTAGTATGCATTCTTTTTGAAGAGTTTTAAATAGTAATTTCTATGCTGATCTCACTTCTGTTGCTCAATGTAAGATTTTAGAGTGTAATTACATGAGTAAAAGGTTGTTCTAGTAATGCTGGTAGTGGTGTGGGACTTTTTGTTTGCTTGAAGCTTGAATGTCAACTGGATCTCGAGTTTAAAATTACGTGTTTTTGAGTATTTAGGTCTGTATTAGAATCCTTTCATCTTGGGCATTTCAAGTTTTGTGCATTACTTATTAAAGCCTCGAAGGACTAAACTAATTTTGAATGATGGTGTTTCGTGGTACTGATGCTTTAATGGCCTGTTCTGAGAGTAGGCTCAGGGCACCATGTTAAATCATTTGCAGTATGGACTTTTACATACACATTTCGGGAGCTTTGTCATCTGCATGATGTGAGTTTTCCTCTCAAGATTTTCAAGCAGTGGTTGGTTGATGTGAGCCAGGTGACTTCCTGATTCACCTGGAATGAAGACAGCTTAGGACCTAACTCACGTTTTTCTTGGGAGTTAAATCTGGGCTTTGGCTTAAGATGGTTCAATGTTTTTCTTTTTGTGAAATAGTTTTATTAAACAACTTTTACGTTCAGTATTAAAAAGGTCTAGTTAATAGAGCGTCTGAACATCACAAAAAAATAGGTTAATTCCCACAGTGGTACATAGTCACACAAGTAATAAATTTTGAACTTTTCACACTGCATACTTTTCCTTGTGGACTCTTGTTAGTACGGCTTAGCAAGACTATTTTATTTGCAATTTAGGCTAGAGTTTCCTGGATTACAGTCTGATCAGAATAAAAGAAATCAATTAAAATGAAGTGCAATCATAGGCAATACAGATATATCTAAACATGTTACTGTTTGTACTTATGGATGAAACTAATGAAGTGTTCCAGTTTTTAGGTTATATACTTCCAAACTGCTGCTTCCTATAGTTGAGAGAGCCTGAAAAATTAAATTGTATGTCTTAAGAAGGAAGTTGTTTTGGACCTTTTTTATGTGTATGAGATATGGTTAATGTCAGCATGCCAGCTCTTTGAATGGAAAATGGTTTCATTCAAGACAACTTTGAGTCTGAATCTCATTATTTTATGAAACTACTTATCCTTTTTCGAGTGCCTTTGAATAAAATGTCTGTTTCGAAATCTGTGCTATTTTGTCTTTTATAGACTTTAGATTTTTTTGTAAGGTGACAAATTTCTAAAGAATAGAAGAGGCAGTATCATTGCCTCCTGATAGTTATTGTTTGTTTTCAGCTTTTGAAGTAGTGAAAATATTTATGTATTTTGAAGCTACTACTGTGGGATTACGCTAGTCGATAATATGCCTGTAACTGGGTACAGATAAAAGGGCTATATATGATTTAGTTTTCAACGTTGACTTAGAAACTTTTTTTTTAAAAAAGATGCAGAATTCCACTGTTTTGAGCCTGACAACATAACCGTGAAAATACCGGATGTGGTTTGTTGCTCACTTGAAGTGAGGGCACGAAGCTAATTTATAAGTGGATTAAAAGGTGTACAATCCATGCTGCCTTACAGGCACGAGAAATCCTGGTAGACTGCTAGTAGACCCCGGTAAGAGGTATGTGTGTGGTGATTGTCCTGCTTTTGACAGCACACTTCTTTCACAACTGGAAAATGGAAAAGAGGCAAAATAAAATCTGAATACTGTGTGAAACATCATGGGTAGAACTGTACTTTATTTTTTATTAGATCAGGTTACTTTAGCAAAACATTATTAGAAAACCCTTCTAATTCAGAGGTTGCTGCCTTGCTGCAGACATCGTAGTGCTTCTAAGTTCTACTCTCTAGTAATTTTAATGAAACTTGCATTAAATTACATATACTCATGAGATTTATGACAATATCGAAGTAATGAACTGCTACAGCTTAGTATACGACTAATCCTTGTAATTTAGAGAGTTCTAAGTCATCCTGAACTTTTAAGAAAGAGTGTATAAATCTCTGAGGTGATATGATCTATAAATAAAACTCTAAAAGCTATACAAGTAAATCTTCTTTTGCTGTTAATTTTTCTGTATGAGGGTGAAGAAACCAGAGCCACTGTAAAGACAAATGCAGTCATTGGTTTGATTTGGATGCTTCTTATGTGCTTGTTTGTGTTCCTCTGTACATACATACATACTGATGTCTGTTCTTTCAGATACAATGTATGATACATTCTGCTATTGTTTCCCTGCCTAGGAGGACTTAGTATAGGATTTTTAAAAATTTAAGTAGGGTATTTTCCTTCTCCCACCCATTAGTATCATTGTACTAAATAGCTACCATTTAATTGGAAAAGCCTGCATAAAAAGACCAGAATGAGTGAAGATCGATCTACTTAAGTGTAGGTTTTAAAACAAGGATACTTAGAAAGTATGGGCAGTTACTTGCTTAGAAGAGGGGTGGAGTATTTAAAATCATCTCTTACCACCTTTCTGTTTGCATTCTCAAATGGTCTTCATTTTTTTCCTAATTGTAATGCTTCCTGAAGTCTTCAAGCTAAAAAAAATAAATCTTCCTTTAGCCAGATAGTGTTAGTAAACACTTATAGTAATCATAGACTTGGCTAAATTGCCCGAGACTGACAAATGGCAGCTGACAGAAGATAAGAAATGCAGTGGAGGCAATTAAAATTACGAACATGGTTCTTGATTATTGTCCTTAACCACAAATCTCTGCCAAATGCAGATTGGGTTGCACTTTCCCCCTTCCCCAGATAACGCTTGCACTTCTGATATTGTTGTTGGTGAGAATAAAGGAGATGCATCCCAATCTCTGAATTCTGTATTAGACATCTGGGGTAAAACTATAAAGCTATCAAATGCCTTATTCTAGTTCACTTCAAAACAGTTCAGGAAGAGGGCTTTTCGTGGCGACCATTGTTCAGTAACTATGCGAGGTGTCTTTCTCAGCACTCAACAGGGAAGAAAGAGATAAAAAAGCCCTTGTCTGCAAGGTCTCTTGTGGTGAGGCTGCATTATTTAAAAACTTAAGAGTGTGTTAAAGGCAAATTTAAGGAAAACCTACATTTTCTGGAACTGTATTTGCTAGTTGTTAAGGTTAATTAAAAAATATGAGTGTATACATGTACTGGTAATTGTTACTAATTTGTGTTCACATACACAGATGCACATTATTGGTGCATTGATCATGTAAGTAATTTCTAAATCAGACTATAGGTTAACAGTGCAACCCCTTCACATAAATAATCTTACTTTCATCTTGCATTGATTTATGGATCAGCTTCAGGTCCGTTACATGCTGAGAACCTTTTTTATTCCACGCTCATCATCCTGGGTTTCTCTTTTGTTTTGTACTTGCCTTGCATAACTGTTGCGATGCTTGTTATGGCGAGTTGGTCACTGGAACAGGGAATGTTTCACCTTGCATTTCTATTTTTAATTTCACTATAACTGAGGGAAAAGTGAGACCTAATTGAGCATGAATGGAGCAGATAGACTTGAATAAACAATTAGTTTTCTGAGGCTTCCAATGTGATAGAATAAATGAAACCTTTATAGGTAGTCTAGGAGCTCATTGGTGAATGTGGATGGAAATAGATTTTATGAAGAACTAAACGGCTTTCACTTCATTAGTATTCATGATATAACAAACCTGCCTCGCTGTTTTTTCAGAGATGTATATTCTCCTCTGAATTATTTTTTTTCACCAGACAAATGATGATCGTGTCAACAGCTGATGAAGATGAATAGGTCTTTCTGATGTATTTCCATTTTTTTTCAATTGAAAGTGACTTTGAAGGTTAGTTTTACTAAACTTATATCCTCCTGGTTAAAAAGCCAGGAAAAATGTTTCATAAAAACCTGTGTACAAGCAGCAGCATTGAGTGTTTGAAGTGCAGCAGCCTTGTAAATGTTTGAAGTAAGTTGTGCATGTGGATGCCTGCACACAGGGGGAGTATAAATACATATTTCCATGCGTTTGTCATGGCTTTCTTGTGCTATGAAAGGGATCATTAAAATAATTAAGGGTGAAAGTTCTGCCTGTGGTGTCTAGAAATATCAAAGTTCTTTTCCATTTTCTGTGTAGCTAATTTCTCCTTTCATTGAGAAATAAAAAAAGTACTTGGCATGGCTTGTTTGATATTTTTTCTCTACAGGAGACCATAGTGCGTAGTATTGCTAATGGTACTAACAGGTCTGCATACAATACTAAGAAAATTGATACAGTGATAGAATATTAAAGAACAGAAATCTACCAAATAAGAGGCTTTAAGAAAGGGAAAGTAAGAAAACACTGCTTTAGGTGCTGTAATTTTTTTAGTGATGCACTATACTGATAACTTTCATTTGAACTTTAAACATTTGGTTCTTAGTGCTTCAGTGTTTAACTTGGTTGTCTTTGTTCTCTTCCACTTCTTTGGAATAGAAAAATCAATGAAAACAAAACAACCCCCTTGAAGTGTGTATATTTTGCTGGGCAGATTTGTTTTTTGCAATGCACTCTGCCATACTCTTCTAAGTCGTGTCTGCATGGGGTCACAGCAGGGGTGTACCACCACTGCTCTTCCCTGTCAATGGACCTGCAGGACACCTGTGCTGGTGCCTCCACCATAAACGTGCAGCGTCTTGTAATTCCTGAAAAGTTGTGTATTTGAACATTTTTCCTTCTTAAAAACACTGCAAGCTTGTAGGTTTTCAGTTGTTCCTTTGCCAGGACCTGGCACCTACTCACCAGGTTTTTGGCATTTGGGTTATGTCCCTGGTTTCTTCCCTAGCTGTAGCAGAGGCATTTGAGCAGCTTTCTGCCAGCTTTCACTTGCTGCCTTCTGGCTACTCACAGAGTCTTTCGCAACACACACATGTGGCAATAGTCACCAACAGCAAATTTCAACACTATGTAACACTTTTTCCTGCCAAGATGACAAGCAGGATGGGGACAGCACAGCACGCACTGCTGCACGTCTGGGCAGTGAATGGTAGGTTTTCTTTTTCAGTTTTCTTTTGTCAGATCTCTTGAAATTGTGGAAGTGAAGGTGACTTGTGAGCCTGCCTCCTGATCCTCAGACAGTGCTCCGGAGAGGTGTACCCCTACAGAAAGGGAGATTTTTTTCTAGATGGTACAGTTAGAGCAGATTTGAGTGGGTTGGACAAACCCATTGAATCCTACTTTCTGTTTTCAGGCTTTTGGGTATTAAATTATAAAACTAACTTCCTTACAGAATCTGCTGTGTTCAATATGGTCCCTCTGCATCCTTCCGGTAGGATAGACCTGTTGAGCTATTGCAGCTTCACCCTGGTTGGCAGCCTGAGTTTCATGCTTTGACTTCTCTAGCTTTTCAAGAGTAATGACAGTTTTGCCTATTTTGAGAATGAGGTGATGGCTTGTTTTTTTGTCAGAAGCAAAGGCCTTGATACATCCTGTGCATTCCTGGTATGACCGTCAGATTAAAAAGAAAATCTTGGTGCTAGACTGCCCCATGTGATCCCCTTTAACCGCAAGATATGCCTTTTAGAACTATATTCTGGTTTTGGCTCTTGTTGTAGGGCCTTGCAAGAGATCTGCAGAACCTGCTATTTGTTAATCTTTTTCTTAATGTTCATTAAGGCCGGGTAAGTAAATACAAGGAGATGGGACAGGCTTAGTTGTTGGAAGCAGTGTAGTCAGTATAAATACTGCTGCTTCATTTGTTCCTGGAAAGGGAGCAGTCTGTCCATCTGTTCGTACAGAGCTGCCACGCAGGAGCCTTTCAAGAACTGAAGGTCTTGATCATATTGTAACAAAACTGTTCCACCTTAACCAGGGGTAAAGTAATAATTGGCTCAGACAGCAGTGTGCAGTGCATGCATATTTATAGGCCGCTTCTTGGCCTTGTAGAATACTGTGGAGGCTGTGGTCCCTTTTCTGTACAATCACGTGTAGATGTTTGAAAAAGAGTTGGATACAAGCTATTTTTTTAACATAGCTATAGCTGATTTTTTATATTCCTCTGAGTTGTATTTATTTTTAACTGACAAGGCCAGATTTGTTTTCAAGAAAAAGGCAATAAAGGCAAATTTACATTTCTAAAATGGATGTGAAGTGGGTAGTGAAATAATGTGGATGTACCTCTATTGATCTTTAGCAGCATTCCGTACTACTTAGGATGTGATAGGTGAGAACATGCTACAGAAAAGCATCATGAACTTTGTTTGCTGGTTCTGTTTGTTTAAACATCTTCATATACTCAGCGTAATAAACTAGACAATTCTGGACAGTGGCTTTAGTTTTGAGCATTAAGTTTCTGTGTATCTGTAGGATGTAGAGTCAGTAAATAAAATCATGAGAAGTGATGCTTTGTGAACATCAGATCTTTACAACGTGTTTCTCCTGTTTAACTGTGTAAGGATACGTTTACAGTGTCAGCTGTAGGTTGTGCTCATATGTATATTGACAGTTACTGTATGAATGATTAGCAAATAATAATTTGACAGTAAACAAGACTTTTTCTGCTTCTTACCCTTTTCCTTCAACAGGGAGCCTAGGACCTCACTTAATTCCTGCCTGTGCAGTAGCTGACATGCTGGTGTTGCTGTCCGAAGAAGGATACTGGAGGGTCATGGAGGGAAGTGAGACAGTCCAAGGCTTGAAGTATTGAACAGGAGTGGCAGATGCGATTCAGCTGGAGAACTAGGGAGGACTCTCAGCCCAGGTTTAAGGAGAACCTTCTCAGGGAGAGGGAGTGCCAAGGCAGTGCTGAATTTATGGAATATGGGATGAATAATCAGCTTCCTACTTGACCTGTGGCAGATGGTGGTGGGGAAAAAATGTCTGCTTGTTTTTGAGAAAGTGTGATAAGGAAGGGCACAAGAAAGGGCATCTTTCCTTGTCCGGTGAAATCCTTTTGGTCCGGTGAGACTTCCTCTGTGTGTACTCTGCATTCATTATACTTGGCTTTTTAGAAGTGGTGCTAGGTTTTGGAGAAGTGTTTCCTTTTATATCTGTGTGGAATTAGGTTATTTGTGATTGTCTGCTCTGCAAAGCAGAGGCTGCTCCAAGAGCTGTGAATATTCAGAGTAATTGCAGAGTTCCCAAAATGTACTCAAAACTGAGATGGGTTAATATTACTAGTGGGCAAAGGGAATGTATTACAGAATATTCCAACACTCAGCTGATGTAATTGGAACTGCCAATGATCTTGTTTAGCTGTTGGTTTTTTTGCAAGTTTTTGAGGCTCTTGTATACCCACATTACGCAGATTGCATCCCTGAGCAGGATCCTTCAAAAGCTGATGTTGTGACCAAAAGCAGTGGAGCTACTCCTGACAGTCATGAGTAACTGCAGGGTATTTGTTGGAAATTTGTTTGCACCTCTGCTTGTGATGGTGCTGTAAGATGGACCTCTTGGGCATCCACGCTGCCCCATTGTAGCGTCTCCTCTGAAAGTCTAATTTAGTTCTGCTGAATTCTTGTCAAGTAACTGAGGTAACTAACGTGTGCTTAAAATGTACTATGCTCTCAATTGGCTAAAATATCTTTTAAAAAAAATTCTAAGATGCCTTTGGCGTTTGGAAGATATAATCCTCTCCTTTAAGATCTTCATATTCACTGTTCCTTTCTGTGTCAATGCAGCTAACCAAAACTTGGGTATCTGTGCCAAATTTAGACTTAGGGAAACTATTTAAATTATAAGAACATACTTCTCCCTGATACTCAGTTGAACTAAGTTTGTTTTGCTTGCCTCAAAAAAAGGTGCTTTGCTGGGCTGTTATGTTTCCAGCATCTGTGCTTAAAATGCTCACAAAGGAGTCCGATAGAGAGGCAGCATGCTGTGAGAAACCCAGTCTAAGTAGTGTGAAGAAACAGATGGATTTATGTTCCCAGCAGTCTTCTTCACTACGAGGAGCCATTGCTGTTGAACCAGTCTTAACTGGCCTCATAAGCATCTTTGCTAATGGTATGGTTTACATCTGAAAATGCAAGAGACAAGGAGGGATTTCTAGGTTTGTGAAGCCATGCTCCTCTTAAGCATTTACCTTTATAAAGACGAGAGTTTTTACTGAGTAACTGGATATCTTTTCGCTGCCATGAAGGCTCCTACGCTCTTGTCTGCATGGAACTGGAGCATGATGCTTTCCATTCTCGCTAATTTGAATATCTGGATAGGTATGATGCAGTTTGGGATATTTGATGATGACATGCTTATTAGTAGAATTTTATTTTGGGACTTCTAGTTGATAATGAAAAAACTAAAGAGTTGAAGTATGCTGAATATTTTCTGCTCTTGGTGCACTTTGTGAGACTTTTCTAGTGATATATCTCCTTTGGATTGGTACCTGACTAGGGGAGGCTTAAAATAGGTGACAATACACAGTCTTTTAATAGAAATGTTACGATTGAATATACATATATTACATGACCTGATGTAGAGTTGAGTTCCACAACATTCAAAAGGAAAAAAAAAATGCTGAACAGAGTGTCTTTATTCTTATTTTTAGGACCAAATATTGACCTGTATTGCCTATGGAGCAATTAGGGGAGGTTAGTGTTGAAGTATTTTTGATAATAAAACCATAGTGGGTGTTTCAAGAAAAGGTGAAGCTGAGCAGATGGGTTCATTTCTCATTTCAATTTAATTTTTATTGGGAAAAAAAATCACCCTGTGTTGCAACAAATCTCAGCAGCTCAGAATAGCTTATTTTCCTTATCCTGGTGTTATCAGTGTGATTGTATTATCTTAGCTTCATTCACCTTATTGTACCATGGATTTCCTCTCCTGTGAATGCCATTATTTTCTTTCTAAGATCTCATTACGTACTCAGCTCAAATTGTATTTCTAAACACTGATGGTAAGTCTTATTTTGAACTGGTTGTCATGTCCTTAATTTTTGTAAGGGCATGTGGGCTGACATGCTTGATGTGACTACTTGATGATACAGTTATCAAGCGGAGAATTTGTTCTAGCTGTAGAATAAATACATGATGGTAGGTAGCTGGATTTAATGCTACTGAGGTTTTTAAAAATGTGAAGATAATCCTTTCTGAGTAGGTGAGCTGTTAAAAGTCCATGGCTAGTACAGTGTGAGAACAATTTTCTTTAGAGGAATGTAGCTCATTCTATTCACACAGAAAATGAATAGCTTCAAAATATGAAGGAAAAAATTGGTTTGAGGACAAATTGATTCAGTCCCAATTCCCTGGAGGAAATTCCTGTGTAACCGGAGGAGACTGTCACTCAAATTCCATTCATGTTTCTATAGGATCTTTAAATCTACATTTAGAAGTCTATGGAGATGATATTTTGATGATTCTGTTCTATATAATTTTTAAGCTATTCTCCTCTAATAATACCCTCTACTCCTTTTTGTAAGATTCATGGGAGAAAGTGAGGGTTTTATGAAAGCTATTGCCTCCTACATTTTACAGTGCTTGTGTAGAAACTCATTGTACCTACAATATAAACAGGCAGATTTTTTGATGAAATGTAGGGGAAAATGACTCGGAAAAAATTAATTTTGTAGAACAGTACGTTCTGCATAGCTTGGAGTTTGCCATGTGTTTTCTCTCTTTCAAAGTGCCTTTGTTGGAAAGGAATTATTCAGTATTTAATGTTGGGGGAGGGAGCATTTTTACATAAGTTAACTATCCATGCATTGTGAATATTAACAGCAGAGACTGGTGGCGAGATGTGTACTGATTAAAGATCCCTGTCTGAGCAGCCTGTGTATGCTGAATGACTAACGTAACTCCCTTTGTACTATAGATAGAGCATAATCAAATGTACTTGTTTTCATATACTTTGATTTAGCTGTTATGGGTCTTTGAAGTAGTGACTTTATGAAGTAAATTCTCAAATTCTTTTATTCCCCTGCCCTGCATTTCCACAAACAAGGGGGAAAAAACTGCCCTCTGTTATTCTGTTACTCCTTGAGTCACTAATGTTTCTTTAAAAAGGGCATGGAGAGAAGTGTATGCTTGCAGCCTGAGTACAGTAATAAGACAGCGGGCAGAGCATATGACAGCCAAAGTATAATGTTTGTTCAAAACATGCAGGGATACTGCTATTGTAATTCTTGCAATTTGCTGTCAACCAAATTTTTTTTTTTAAAAAAAGGTGCAACCAACCAAACCCTGGTTCTCCTGTTGTGTTTGGTTAGGAAGTATGAAGTAAATACCAACAAACTGATGACTTGACTGAGCAAAACTATTCAGAGTTATGTCAATGATGTTGAAGGCTATGTCTTTGTCTACTTTTCTCAGTCTACTGCAACAGCAGTTACAAAGTGTAGACTCCTTTCAGGTACACACCGAGCATACTATAGAACTTACTTTGCTTTTGAATAGCTTCCAGAAATACTTTTGTTGATATATGTGTAATTGTTTCCATAAATCAGAAGTTGACCATCAATATAAAAATGCTGAATCTCCTACTTTCATATTACTTCTTTGTAGTCTTCAGCCATATAATGTCTTTTGGTATAGTTGCTTCATGTGATGAGATATGGTTCTCTACGCCAAACTGAAACCCAGCTGACAGATCTGTTTAAATGTCTACTTATAGAATTTGATTGTTTCTGTATTAAAACAAACTTCTGCTCCCAAGAAACACTTGGTGAAGCCTACTATTGCTGTGGTATTTTGGTCCTTAATTTGTCATAGGCGAGGATGCTTGTTTTTGGTTTATCTTCATATAATAGAATGATGTTCTTCTTCAACATAATCTGAATTTCGCCCTGTTGTGTTTAAAAATGCAAAACTTCAGCAACTACATTTCATTCTGGTGTTTCTCATGTTAGAGGATAGCATATTGAGGGCATGATGTGGGAAAGTGTTGGTGGGAAGGATGTCTCCTCTCTTTCTCCTCCCTTTCTTTCATTCCTGTTCCCAAGAACTTCCACTTGTAGGACCTCAGACAGCCAGTTCATGTGTGGTCAAAATTAGTTCTCCTGGTTGGTAGCTTCTATCCCAGTGGCCAAGAACCAGTCCCTGGCTGCATGGGTTCTCCTTCTCCGCTTCTATTCAGGAAGTTTATATTGTTAAGAACTTGCATGCCTGAAGTTGGGTCTGGAATAGTACCAAGCAGAAATTTCAGTTGAGTCACTTAGCAACAAGGAGCTACCATAGCAAGAGAATGCTGGTAAGGCATTGCTGTTAAAATTGTGAGCTAATGCGGGCTGGTATTTAAACTGTCTTTGCTTTCAAAAGTCATACTTTTCTAAAGCTGCCATTTGGGAGTGTAGAAAAGCATCCCAGGTATGAACTGAGGACCTGGACAGTACTGTGCTGCTCTCTACTATTGCCCCATCTTAAAGGCTCTTCTGAAACCCAGAAAGCTGTGGAAAAGGAGCACAGATTAATTGAAGAAAAAAATTCTTAATCAGACCGCATGTCGTTGAATACACAAGTCTGCTTATCACAGGAGTGACTTGAGCAGCCATAAAGATTAGGTACCTGGTTATAAGGGGAAAAGGTGACAGGGTGGTAGGTAGTAATTCTGTTGTGTAGACTTCAGTGCTAATGTGCCAGGAACTTAGTGCGTTTGTTGAATTTTTTTTCTTTTTGCGGTTTACAGTTTCGATTACTTTTATGCCAGGAAAAAAATTTAAACTGTGATTGGGGACTTTGAAGTGTGAACCTGTTTCAAGAACGTGCATGAATTTTTGCCAATAAATTATGTAAAGCCTTGATTGGATCATGTTCTTGTCAGATGCTTGGAGTCACTTGGACTGCAGCATTGAGGAATCCTTGCTGTCCATCAGTCAGTGAGCAGTTTGAGTATTTGTTTACAGATTTATGTGAAAGTCTCAAAATAATATTTCTTAGAAGCCAGCTGTCAGTAATTTCCTATAACTGATTTGTAAATTGATCTTATTGAGGTATTTTAGCTCTTGGAAAGAGAAATGTTTGTGAGGTACCTCTGTCTGTAAAATATAAATGGTAACAGTGGTTAATTTAATATTCTTGTGACCCCTAAACCTCCCAATACAGGAAACTGATGAAAGCATGGGCTGCGAGTTCATTATTTACTACAGTATCTGTTGTGAACATGAATGAGTCACTATGCTGAGGAAGTCGACTGAGAAACCACTGTTTTTCTTGATGCTTTGGCATTGTATATCTGCAAACATTTCCAATAAGCTGCAGATTTGATTTAAAAAAAATCTCCCTCCCCCACAAAAACCCCAAACCGCTAACTAACCTGAAATATTAAATATAAAAGAAATCCTAAACATCGGATTTCAAATGCTCTGTAGATATAGTACTCTACTATGGGAATAACTGTAACCAAACAGGGCTTCACTGTGCATCTCTGTCAGTGACTATGTTGACCTTGACTCCTTCCTTTCAGTGGACAGAGATGATGAAGCAGTCGGCTATGCAGATGACGTGTAGACAGACTGGCTGATAAGTCTCAGTACATGACCTGTAAAATTTGATGTGCTTGGCTTCCTAAAAAATGGTGGTAAGAATCAGAGTGTAAGTGCTAAAGAAAAACATTTGTGTGGTTGCAAAATAATGACACTGTTGCAACTGCACCGGTTTAAGAAGGATGCTTGTAAAACTTTTTATACTTTTCTTACTCACATCCCTGATTTTTCTTCCATTGCCTGTATATGTTGACTTGTTTTTAATTTCTTTTTGTGAATTTAATCAAATATTGAGATACTAAATGTATTGTCAAAACCAGAGGGCTAAAATGTTGTGTAGGAATGATGGCAGGAACAGAGTTTACAGAATGAGGATCTATATTTATGCTTATTTCAAAGTCAGTGTAAATGAATGCCTGTTTCATAAACAGGATAATTTATTTCCTTTCTTTTTTTCACTGGGGTTGATAAATCTGTCAGCGTTTCCCTAGACTGGACTGCGGTTTGCATTTTGTTGATAGTACAGTGCCATCTAGTGACTGCTCGCACTGATGAGAAATTGCCAAGGGAAATGCTGACAAGAGCAGATCGTATAGGTGGCAAGGTCATATGGTTCACAGCTGCAAAAAGACGCTTTTTATGGAAGGTAGAGTAAGCTAAATCTGATCCCTTGTGTGCTGAGGCAAGACCACTGCAAAATAGGCTCCTTGTGTGAGTGTGGTTGGAGTTGGTGTGTGTGTACAAGAGGAGGGTGGCTTTCTTACTCAGCCAGCCACAACCCAGGTACTTGCAAATTTTTTTGTTTCAGCTAGCAATTTAATTACCTAAAAATCTTTGTAAAAACTTTTTTCCCAATATGCTGTCGTAAACTTAGGTAAAAGTAGCTTAGATTTTTTTTCATTGAAGGTAAGCATTTAAACAGTACACATACATATTTTTTTCTCTCTTTCTTTGCAGCTTGATCACATATTGCCTTCCCCACCTATACTTTTTAGAAAATCCAGCAGTCCTGAAGTCTCTCCTGTTCCTGGAAAGTCTTCTAAGTTTAAGAGGCAGCTGAGTGAAGATGGGAGACAACTCAGAAGAGGAAGCCTTGGAGGAGCTCTGACTGGTGAGTTTGGGGTGTGTGTAATGTCACCTGGAGGTTTAGCATCTGTGAAGCTGGTGGCACCTTGACCCCTGGCTTTGCCTTGCAGCCAGACTCTGCTTGGGAGGTGTGAGGTTTGCCTGCAGTTTCCATAAACTTTCTTCCACATAAGTTTCTCAATTGACAATGGAGTGAGCTCATGTTTGAGGCTCTACCTCCATGAGGTGCTGATAGGTGGCCAAGCACAGCCTGAATTGCCTACAATGCTTCAATGAGTGACAAGTAATAAATATATTACTTTACCTAAGTATCTTAAAAAAATAAGTTGTCTCAAGCTTTATATGAAGGAACAATAGGAACTACAGGAACTTCTTGTGTCACATCAGCGCATAATCATTGCTATGTTTTTTTAGTGTCATTAGAGTAGGATTTGCTGTTTCTCTTGCAACTTCATTTTTATGAAGAATTGCATTGTGAAGATTTCAGAAATAATATATTTGTGATCTATATGTGCTTTCGTGAAAGATAAGTGACTTGGAGCAGTCTGAATTGTCAATTTTGCTAACCATATCAGCAAACTCTCTGACTTCCCTGGAGTATTACTACTCTAAAAACTTGGAACTGTACACCACAGTATTTTACTGGAACTAAATATTGCCAGCACACTACTTACTGTATCTGCAGGAGTTGGTGTGAGTTTTTAATTTTGTTTTTGTTTAACTTTAGGGTAGAATGGTGGTCTTCAAAAATTGAACTTGCCTATATAAGCCCTCTAGATAAAGAGAGAGAGAGGGCAACCTAATCAAAAGCAAACAAAGCAAATGTGCTCTGCTGCTGCAGTCTCTGGTCTTTATCTCTATGCTGGAATTATTACTTGAGGTTTTTATAAAGGGAAATGGATATGCTTTTTTGTCTGCTTGCAATATGTTGTGTGGAGTTTCACGTCAGGATTCGGGAATATAGTGCGCAATGATGTTGAACTGCTTTATTACTAATGCACATCAAATGAACCTGAATACCCTAAGGCTTTGGTATCTTAAAATAGTTTAAATATCTTAATAGCTTTCATGATACTGATTAAATTAATCAAAGTCATTCTGATGACAGAAGGTTCTTAATATTCTTTGGTGACTTGAAAAATATTTTAAAGAAACCACTGCAGATAGAGAACTATCTCCTAGAATTGTTTCAAATACTCAGTAAGTTGAAGTTAATAATTTCAGTGTTAACTTAGACTTGTAATTACCTACCTTTTTTATATACGTAAGTGCTGAGGTTTTTTTTAGTTTCTTTAACGCTTAACAGAAGCTCACTATTCTGGTTTGAAACTACAAGAATCACAATGTCATTTAAAAAAATAAGGCAGGAGAACTCGAGGCCATTAAAATGAGTGAGCTGACATGTCCTTGATTTGGGTTTACTTCTACGCTCACATTCCCTCCCTAATTTCTGTTTGAGTCAATGTTTCTGAAGAGGTACTTGTGGTCCATAAGTTGGGGTGTT
This sequence comes from Dromococcyx pavoninus, assembly GCA_033558185.1. NCBI lineage: Eukaryota > Metazoa > Chordata > Aves > Cuculiformes > Neomorphidae > Dromococcyx > Dromococcyx pavoninus. The sequence continues at coordinate 816,231 of JAUMJL010001132.1, read as the reverse complement.
ATTTGGAAAAATACTGGGTCTTTAATATTACTTTACAGTCATTACTGTCTTCCTTTGCTCTTCTGTTTAGTTGCTTTTGATATTTTTTTTTAACGTAAGTGCTAACTTAACTACTAAAACTCCCAGAAATATAATAAGTGCAAGTAAGTAAAAGACTTCTAGTTTGCAAATTTGCTGGTGCTTGTTGCTCACTCCAAATGTTAGAAAATAAGTGAGTTGTATTTTGTGTATTACTTTGACTTTCCCTTTGGTATTAAGAATACAGTATTATTGAGCCATAGAGCATAAGCAGTATTAATGATAAAAACAGAAATAAAATTTTAACTTGTTTATGTAAACTGCTGGAGAGTTCAAATTCTGCAGGGCTGAATACTAATAAAAGTAAATAGATAGGGTTTTTATCTCTGGGAATAGCTCCTAAATAACTGAGCTTGTTGGACTTTACAAGAGGGAATAATTCTGTGTATGTCATATGAGAAGAAATAAAATCTGTATTGTTGCAATATATTGAATGAGACTTACAAAACCTGAAGGATTACAGCTACTGAGAATCTCCTACTCTGCATTGACTAAAGTAAATGACAAAACTTTTATAGAGGAGTATGAAAAATATTGAGCGTGATGCACAAAGTCTTCCAGTTGGAAATTGTCACAAAGAAGAGGAGATTTGGAAACCTGGAGAAACGGGATAAAAACTGACCTTACGTTCTGCACAGTTTCAGGGAAACTGGAACCTAGATTTTTCTTCCTGAATTGCCCAGTTTTAAGCAGTCTAGCAACCACGTGTTTTTAGTGACAAGCGAAGAATGTTCTTTGGAATGAAAGAAAATGAAATCCACATTTTTGAGAATAAATCTACTATCGCTTCCTGTTGAAAATTGCTATGGAACCACTAATATTAAATAAAGTTCAGCCAATAAAAGAAATGAATAGTGCTTCCTGGAGACACCATGCTCTTATATTTTGGAAAAGTCACTTCAGTCTAATTGTTGTGACAGTATTGCTTTCCTTAATCTTCATCCCCCAAGGAAGGGGGAGGAAGGAGAGTTTTGGAGAAAGAAAGACTGAATTTGTATGTGGCTTGCTTTAGTCTAGCAAATCTGCTTTAATAGTTCTTGTTGAGAAGCGCTAGCAGTACTACTTAATAGAAAGGTTTAAAAATAATATTTCATAATGGGGTTTGTTAATGTAAGTATTGATAAGAGAAATCAACTTCAGAATAAAAGTATGACCAGTTCCCATTTTAATTTAAAATGTCATATTTCCAAAAGGTTATGAAGTTTTGAGTAGCAAACACACACAATAATCAGTGTTTCTTTCTCCTTTTCTGCTGCTCCTGCATTGTAACTCCTCACATGTTCCAGCTTCCCCTTCCCTGTCTGCACACATTCTTGTAAGAGCGTTTGCAACATCCTTTACCTGGGAAGTAAATGGGAGCTTTCAAAGTTCTGCTTGTGGTGCAGATTGTGTAAAACCCAGCCCTTGTGCAGTTTCTTCTACTGCGGAATAAGGCCTGTCGCAGAGCTCAGCTGTAGCTACTCATTTAATAGCCTTAGGCCCAATACAGAGGGAAAAGATTAGTGCTTCAAAAGAATGCTTAGTGTCCTCTGGCTGCAGGGGCTTCAGAGGATTTCTAGGCAGACTAAGAGTTAAGCATGGTCAGGTGAGGTCAGCTCTGTCCTGCTTGGGACAAGAGATTGCTTTGTGTAGATGTGTATTTAAATGCCTCTGCCCCTAGCCTAGTAGGTTGCTCTCTTCAAGATTCCTGACAGTGCACAGACTGGGGCTTTAAGACTTGTTTCTAATCAGGAGAAAAGATATTTAATTAAAAAGCTGCTTCTCTGTGGTGGCTGTTTTCTTGATCTCCACGAACTTCAAAGGACTGTCTACAGTCAAAGGGTTTTTGGCTTTGATTGTCTACAGACTTTAGTTTGTTCTGTTCAGAAATGCTTAAATAGATATTCATGGCAGAAAATAATATGAAAGGCTGAGGAATTAAATGAGCTTTTACTGTGAATGGGGTTAACCTGGCAAATCACTTGCACAAGCAAATCGAAATGGCCTTGCTTTCATGTCCAGTTGCTGCTCCTCAGATTGCACCTCGGTGTGTGCGGTGTAGCTCTCTGTTCAGTCTCCTCTGCTGCTCTGGTGCATTGTTTGGAGATTGCTATCTCCCTTTCTGCTTTTGTATGTATGAGAGCATATTGCTGGGAAGAGTATGAATTTTGCACAGCTCTGCATCTTGCTCAGTTGTTTCTACACTAAACTGATAAACTCTGTTATGTGCAAAGAAAAAAAAATACACTTTAACTGTAGTTTGAACTTCTTATCTTGCTCCTGTTATCTCATCAGTAACGGCCTGGAAACAGACTTCCTGCTGGACTAATTGTCTCTAATTGTGGCAGGGCTGTTATCTTGCTAACCTTAAACTGATCTTATACAAATACTGGTGACATAACACATACAATTTTCATTTTATAGCCTTTAATCCAAAGCTCCTAAAGCACTTTAAATTACCTCGTGGTCTAGTGAAGAGCTGAAAACTAAGAAATCTTGGGATGTATGTGTTTTCTCTAATACTTCTGCTTTGATCAAGTCATCATTCATCCAAATATGCTCAGTAATTATTGTTATTCCCGTATTACTAATCTGTGGTAGATTTGAGATGAATTTCAGGATTCTTAGTCTGATTTTTGGATCAGATATTCATCACTCTACTAACACTAATTATAAGAGAGAACAGCTCTATGGGCCATGAAGAACAAGCTGTTGTGTTGTCTTTGTATTAGCATGTGCTGGCAGGACTCTGAAGGGGTGGTTTTCCCTGTTCATACATGTGAGCAGTTGGCAGGGGTAGAAATGCATAGTTTTCATAAACATTATGCTGTATATTTTTTTTATTACTATTGTTGAAAATGCATTTTAGCTCATTAAACCTGGTGCATAAAATCACAACTTGCACCTTGAAACCTTTTTGGAAATGGTGTACCTTCCCATTTTGTACAACTGCTTATGGTGGCTACAGCGTGATCATTTTAGTGTCAACATTTTAAAAACATTATTTTTCTTAATGAAGGCCAATTGGTGTAGATAAAGGGAAGTGTTTCCTGTTTTCTCTGTTCAATATCGTTTGCCAACTTCCAGTAACAGAACTAATTAATTATGCATGCACCACGCCCTAAAGCGTGTGCCTTCAGAACCGTCTCCAGGGTAACGAACGGTTTGATTGCAAGTTCTATCCCCGGCTCCAGAATCTGCGGCGCAGAGAAATGCAAGCAAAGGATGGGTACCGGCTCTGGAGCGCTATCAAACGTGCCTTTTTGTAGGAAATTTTACTTCCCGCGTTTTCGTCCCCTCGCATATCAGAGTATGTTTCAGGTTTGATTTCATCTTTGCGATGTCTGACAAGACTGGATGTACTCAGTTTAGAAAGTCTTTTCAGCCACAGCTGCCTGAGGGCTCTCACAAACAGAAGTGGGGGGAGGGTAGCAGCCCGGTACCGCTGCTGACACCACACAGCTGCTCGGTAGGAAAGATTCAGCAGCCAGTGTGCATCAGGGCTGGCACAACAGGCTCTGTTCGGTAGCACTGCATACCCAGAACATGTACGGGAGTCTTTTCACTGCTTTCCTCAAAGGCTTCCTTAAAGCACTGTATCCCATCTTAAACTTCTTCCAGAATTAGGAAGAGATACAAGGAAGCTATTCTATTTTAACACATGCAGTGTAAAGCTGTCTTCTATGGATGAAGTAAATAAATATATTCTGCAGTGAAGTACACATTTTTTAAGTGGTTCTTGGTGCATTGGCAGTGGAGAAGGCATCAGGTTTTATTTGTCTTTGTCAGTTACCTTCATCATTTAAGGCTTTGATCAACCTGCATAGTTCAGTTGCTTTTTACTTCCCTCTGTGCCTAGCAAGATAATTTCCACATTCATTGACATGTGTGGAGTCTGCTTCATGTAATAGTATGAGATGAGAACAGGAGATACTGTATTCCTGTCTCATTTTGCCTTTAACTCCTCAATTGCTGCTTAGTTGTGCTTGTATCATCGGAACATACTAAGTTGATTGTTGTTGAGATCAAAGCAAACTGTAGTGGTAGAGTGCCTAATTAGCAGATATATTTGCAAGTTGCCTGTTTTGAAGGGTGGAGAAATAGAGTTTAACCCTCTTTGGGATGCTTATAAAAGCATCTTGAAAGTTGTTAAGAGTGATTTGTCATAGTGGAAAAATAAAGTGTGGAGAATATGCGTATTAAATTTCTGAAGTTTGAGTTATAGTTCCTTAAGAAATACCACAAGAGCTGTTAAACTAGCTAGCTCAAGTGTGCTTAGCAGTGTAACTATAGAAGCCCACTTGAAGGAAATTGTCTGGACTTAAGTGCTGATTACGTACATCTGAGCTCTGTGAGGCTGTGGTCCTTTAGTTGCTGGAACCTGAGCTTCTTATTGCAAAACTGACTCAGCAGTGTGTTTATAAATAAATTATAATTGCACATCAGGACTGCATTATCTATACTCTTAAAAGCTTAAGCCATCTGTTTTCAAATGTGGACTGTCTTGATGGGATGTTGTGAAGCCAATGGTCTGACCGCGTGTTGAGAAAACTCATACCTGCTCCTTCCAAAACTATTGCTTTAACATAAATTGAATGTACAGCTTGAGAAATGTTAGAGAAGAGGAAAAAACCACTTGCTAATCTTAATCCTTAGAATGAAGATTCAATGTTTGAATGGAAAAGTTTATGATTTTTTTCCATTGAAAACAAGGGCAGGCTTTTCTATTAGGAAACTTCTACTTTTTGAAAAATGACAACATACAGTTACAGATTTCTTTAGTTATGTGGCATAGCAATATATACATGAAACAAAAACAGGGGCCGCTGTACAGACTGTAGAGAAAGTAGCATATTGAGACAACATTTCATGCTTGTAATTTGCCATAGAGTCGCTGGGCATTTTCTTCTTAGTGCAGTTGAAGATACTTATTTCCTATCTCACTATAACTTCTGTGAAGCAGATAGTACAAAATCCGATGATGTGATGGTGGAGAGTTGGTAGCCAAGCATCTCGGCATCTGGCTAAAGTAGCTGCTTACATAGTGATTGAATTGAGCCACAGTGATCTCTCTGAAGCTCTTAAGATTAGAGCATGTGTATTCTATGCACAGTTGGTTGCAAATCTGCCAGTATTTTGAGATGCAGATAATAGCTATCTCTGAGCTCTTGGTGTGCAGGATTCTTGTTTTGAGCAAAACTGACTGGATATCAGAAGGAGCAATACAACTGTCTCATCATCACTTAAATGTAGTTCAGTTTAATTTGCTTTTAGTAGCATCATGTGTTCTTCAAATTTTTGATTTTTCTGCTATTACTAGAGTTTCAGAACTGGACCTTCAGATTTTTCTAGAACAGGTATAAACTGGGAAAAAAAAGGATGAAAGAGAAGCAGAAATCTCTGTGTATTAAAGGTTGTGTTGTGGAATGGACGGGCAGTGTAAGTTTAGGAGCTACATATCACAAGTATGGCAGAAAGGGTTTATTTCTGAAGATAAAGCAAAGGAAGCTGAATGTGCCCATCTCTGTGCATACTGATAAATAAGATATCTCCAACTGAGTATTTCAGTGGAGTTGGGAGGTGGAGAAGTAGAGTTGTAAATGATGCCTTCAGGCTCTAGGGGGTTTCTTCTTTGTCAGGTAGATACCACTCTCACTGGCTGGTTAACACTGCTTTTGTGGTAGACACTTTGGTATGGAAAACTTAAAAAAACCCAAACAAACTAAAACCAAGCAAACAAAAACAAATGTAAAAAACTGTCTCCCTCCCAAACCAGACACCACCCTCACCTCCCAAAACTAAGAAGAAGCTAGAGAAGTTTGCTTGTGATCCCAAATGCCTTTTGAATATTTTACTGAAGTTCTGTGACAGCAATGATAGAGTGCATATTGTCAAAATATAAATGTAGCTGCAATGACCATCTGTTCACAGAAGAGCTTTAAGTAATTTCCATGTGACCAAAATTCAGTATTGACTTTTTAAGTATCTTTCTGTGAGAGAAATTTATTCCAAGCATGGAAATACTTATTTCTGTGAGTAAAGCTTAACTGTATGAGAGGACATTTATTTCATGCATGACCAGATACTGCTTTTCATCTAATTTCAAAAAGAGAAAGCAAAATTAGCATTTAAGGAGATTTTGTAATGCATCAAGAAGTGAAAAATCTGTAATAAATGTAATAGGATTTTTTACAAGGTCTTCTTGTGCAGTAAGAAAAGAAATTATAATTGAGTCAGTTGTAATTACAGGCTTAACCGGGTAATGTTATGTTTAGTGGACAGATTGAAAGAGCAATTTCACTTCTTGCATCAGACTGGGAAATTGGCATTGTCCATTAACTTCAACCATGTACAGCTGAGTAATATGTAAAACATGCTTATTTTCTTGAAATTTTATTTTCTTAAATTCTTATTTTCTTAAAATTTTCATATCGATTGCTATCACACAGCACACGCAGGACAGCCAGGTTATCATACCGAGTCAGCGTGGGTTTATGAAAGGCAGGTCGTGCCAGACCGACGTGATCTCCTTCTATGACAAAGGTTGCCTGGTTAATAGATGAGGGGAAGGCTGTGGATGTGGTGTACCTGGACTTTTGAAAAGCCTTTGACCCTTTTCTCACAGTATTCTGATTGAGAAACTGGCTGCCACTGGCCTGGACAGGTACACCCTCTGCTGGGTGAAAAACTGGCTGGATGGTCAAAGAGTGGTGGTAAATGGAGTTAAATCCAGTTGCAAACTGGTCACAAGTGGTGTTCCTCAGGGTTGATTGCTGCGTCCAGTCCTGTTCAATATATTTATCAATGATATGGACAAAGGGATCGAGTGCACCCTTAATAAGTTTGCAGATAACACCAAGCTGGGTGGCAGTGTTGATCTGCTTGAAGGAAGGGAGGCTCTGCAGAGAGATCTGAACAGGCTGGATCGATGGGCTGAGACCAATGGGATGAGGTTTAACAAGACCAAATCCCAAGTCCTGCACTTGGGACACAACAACCCCATGCAGCCTTACATGCTTGGGAAAGAATGCCTGGAGGAGAGGACCTGGGCTTGCTGGTTGACAACAGCTGAATATGAGCCAGCAGTGTGCCCAGGTGGCCAAGGTGGCCAGTGACATCTTGGCCTGTATCAGAAACAGTGTGGCCAGCAGGACCAGGGAAGTGATTGTGCATCTGTACTCGGCACTAGTGAGGGCACACCTCAAGCACTGTGTTCAGTTCTGGGCCCCTCACTACAAGAAGGACATTGAGGTGTTGGAGCGTGTCCAGAGGAGGTTGACAAGGCTGGTGAAGGGGCTGAAGAAAAAGTCCTGTGAGGAGCAGCTGAGGGAACTGGGGTTTGTTTATCTTGGGGAAGAGGAATCTGAGGGGAGACCTTGTTGCTGTCTACTGCTATGTGACAGTATGTTGTAGCAGAGCAAGTGTTGATCTCTTCTCCCAAGTGACAGATGATAGGACAAGAGGAAATGGCCATAAGTTGCACCAGGGGAGGTTCAGACTGAATATTAGGAAGAATTTCTTTACCAAAAGGGCTGTCATGCACTGGAAGAAGCTGCCCAGGGAGCTGGTTGAGTCACCATCCCTGGAGGTGTTTAAAGCACAGGTAGATGAGTTTTTGAAGGACATGGTTTAGCAGAAGATGGATACGGTTGGACTCGATGATCTCCAAGGTCTTTTCCAACCAGAAGATTCTGTGATTAAGCTGTGGGCTATAAATGAGGCTGGTGATCATTTGAAATTTAAGCAAAGTTTTTTTTATGCAGCCACCGTAAAATAAGACAAAATACTGAAAAATTACCTAGTGATGGCTTTAAATATGTGTGCTGTTCTTTGACTTCCCTATTACTGCTGATAGGAATTATAGGCTTTAATTTCCATGCTCCCAGTTTGAGTATAGACCCTAAAATTTACAGCCTCCACAGCTGGTCTGTCTGTCTTCAGCAGTTACATTTGAAGCAATAAAGTGGTGTGCCCTAACCTCATGGTAAAACACTCAAGTGCAAGGTTCTTTGCCTTTCACCTGGTGAGTTTTTGAAGCTGTAGTGAGGCTTTGCATATCCCTGGAGTGAAGGTGATGGTATGTGTCCTCCAGCTTTGGTTTCCACAGCTTCTCAGGCCTTTTGTGTGTGGCCAGAGCTGCTCTGGAGTGTGCTGATGAGGAGCCAGGGTGACAGAGGGGTGGCTTCAGATTTTCTACCATATGCAGTGAGACCTGTCAGTGAACTGTTCTTCTCTGATTTTGTGAGAAAAGCAGAAGGAGCAGGAAGTATTACTCAACTTGTGTTTCTTCTTAATGCATTTCTGTGACCCAGAGTGATCTGCAGTATGATACTGTTTTGTCTTCCATAGTGTCTTGTTCCTGTTGCTCTAAGGTAGCTCATGCTCAAGACTGCCAAAGGGAGGCGAGGAGTGAGCAATCCACTTAAAACTGTGCTTGGTGAATCTGACTTGACCACAACAATCAGCTCTCGAGAGAAGAGCAGTTGTTTTTTTACTTCAAAGTAGTGAGGGAGAGGAATCTATCTTTCTGGATTGTTTTTAAGTAGTTTGCAGTTATGTAATAAATATGTATAATTGATTTATCAAATCAATTAAGTGAAGTGATGGCAGGACAGCAAGAGGCTGTAGTATGCTGTAATTATATGCATAGCTTCTGCTTGGAACTAATTGTGTCCATAGTTACTGTTGGCCCAAATCCAGACGTTTCCATTTTAGCATATCGCAACCCTGTCTTCCGTTTACAGTTGTATAATTGTAGAACTGCTTTTAATATTTTAATTTAAAAAAAAATCCATCAAAAACTTTCAAGATACTTCCTCTATATTTATCTTTTCACTTTGACTAATGACAAAAAAGGCTTTCCAGCAGTGCAGTCTGTACTGTCCTAAGACTTTTGTAAAAGCAAAAACTTATTTGGATGCCGGAAGGTTTAGTCCATCACACACAATTGTTAAAACATCAGACTGCTGAAGATTTGAGACAAATAATTTCTAAATTATAGGTGAAAATTGGAGATTTACGTGTATTAATTTTGAGCTTATTTAGTAATTGTCAGCCATCCCATTGGGGCAGAGATTTGAGAGGGAGAGAAGAGTAGTAGTACTTCTGCAGTAGGAAAGATTTTTCTAATTAGAATAGAGCAAAGCCCACCCTCTGTGCCTGATCTTTGAGGAAGTGTATGGGGCATTTTAGTCTCCTTTGGCTTTATACAGTAAGGCATACAAGTATTCACGGACTGGATATAGTATAAATAACAGATTCTATTTGGACTTCATACAAATATGTTATAAAGGATGCTAGACCTATCAGAGGTGTGTTGAAGGAGAGGATGACACTGAACTCCAGTGACGTATTCCCTGTTTCCATCAAGAATTATGTAATACCGTTAAATAATGCTGTTATTACCATTACGTAAACAACTTAAGTCACCTTTCATTGAAATGTGCTTTGATAAATGTGCTGCAATAAGGATAATTGCATTCAGGTGTGGGAAGAGTTGGCAGTGACTTTTGGCTGTCTTGATAATTTCAGGTGCAGGAAGGGTAGCAGAGATGCCAGTGGAGCCTCTGCAGAAGGCATGGGAGGAAGTTGAAGGCCATTTTGGGATTGAATGGGATAGAGTAGAGGGCCTGTATCAGTAGATAACAAATTCATATGAACAGCTGATGAAAGTAATAAGAAAATTACTACCAATGTGGCAATGGAGATAACCCTGGACACTGCCAGTGTTTATGTACTGTACATGAACCAAAGTGCCAAATTAAGATCAAAGAGTTGAGATCACATCTTTCTCTTTGCTCCCCAGAATCAGTTCACTAAAAAAGGAAAGTAGCTGCTTGAGGCATTAAACTTGAAGGCAGAAATGAATGCAGTGTGAAAATCAATAATGCTCTTCAGCTCAAGTTTTATGTGTAGTACAAATAATCGAATCACAACAGCAAGAAAAAGTGTAGTTATGTGTAAATTTAAGGGGTATTAAAATGTAGAAGGGAGAAAATGCATAAAATTATGAATGAAACTCTAGCAGGAAAAAGTGTAGGAATACTGTAGTGACAAGAAAAAGGAGGACTGGATAATCGGAAGGGTTAATCGATTATTTTTTAAAATGCAGAAGTGCAGGGAGAGTTGCTGAATAACTCATTGTGGGCAGAGATCGTTTTATCGTGTGGTGGCTTAATGCAGAAGCACCCTAATTGCTCAAAGGAAGTGGACAGAATTGTGGAAGGAATTTCTTTTCTTTCTATAAGAAATGTTGATGTTCCGTTTGCTTTTTGGAAATACAAGAGCTTTATTGTATTCCTGTAAAATATGTCCAGCTTTTAAGAAGCAGAGTATTCCAAGTACAACTATTACTTTCTGGATATTTGTTGCAGTTAGCATTCTCGCAGGTAGCTGCAGTCTCCTGGTAGTATCTCTCCACGTAAAAGTTAGCGTTATTCCCAATTAAGAAATCTATCTATTACCGCATTTTTGCATAAGCCGTGGCTAATTTTGCTTTTATAAAAAACATTTATTTTATGCCACTTCTGTGTTTTAAAAGCATGTGTGGATGTACGATGAAAAGAAGAACTGGAGTTCTAGACAGTCTGCTACGCTTGCCTGAATTTCAGTATAGTGTGAAATACTGTGCCTTCAGGACTCCTGTTTGGGGTGTGGGTGGGAGGAGAGATCAGTCCCGCATCACACATTCTTATGTTTTCTGTGGCAATTTTGATTGTGTCAGTTGCCTAGTTAGCTTCTACACAGGCCCTGCAATGTTATTTTAAATATTTCTAGAGATTAATCATGCAAGAAAAAATAGTGGAATATTAAGTGAATTCTTACAATGCAGACACTGGCCCTGATGCTGAATTAATCTACTCTTTCTCGTAAGTCAGGCAAAATCTTACAGTTGAAGGAAAGGCTTAGTACAAAATTTTGTTGTTGTGAAGAGTAGGATTACCTCTCCTCTAACCTCTGTACCAAAATAGCTTAAACTTTCTTTCAGATGTTTGAGCAAGATAAAAACTGAGTAAAATATAGGTGCCTGTAAAGGACAAAGAATAAAGGTGGTTATTAGGGATGTTCTGTGTTTGCATAACCCTGCATGTGGTAAGGTACAGAGTGCTCTCCTCTGAGTGACTGACATGAACAGGAATCACAATATTAGCACTTCATATTTTGGAACTGTCACTTAAAACAAAAGGTAAGTACAAGCATTAATAATAGTGCTTATTTTGTGTATACCTTTCTTCTAGATCTCATGACTTTTTATTGAAACTTTCCTGGCTTGGGATCCAAACCTAAACAAAGATAGATTAATTTGTGGACAAAATACAAATTATTTCCTTCCATTTTTTTTTCTGGGAAGCTCAATGGCATCCCTCTGAAAGGAAATTCAGTTTAGTCTGGGGAATAGATTTCAAGAATCGTTTCAAACCCCTACTAGAAAGTGCACTCGTTTACCAGAGAGTGATTCTCTTCCCCAGATTTAGAACAAACTTTATTAGACAGACCTATTTCTTGCTTGCATTCCCCTTTGTTCTAAAGATCAGAGGAAAGCTCTGTTGCTTTTCAAGTGTCGATTCCTGTGATGATAATATGCTACAGTGATCAAGTTGCAAATTGTTTAATGTAATTTTTCTGGTGGCTTCTAGAGTGGGTTAATACAGAGTTTCTAAGAGGGATTTGTGTAATGTATGTGTATGTGAACAAAATAGGTATTTTGAAGGCATTTTACAGGTGTCACCATCAGTGATAAGAACTGTATTGACTTTGCTGAAATTTTAGAAGCCTTTTTGCAGAGTTTCATTGCAGTGTTTCTCAGGCTAGAATGCAAACCATAAATTTTTGTAATGGAGGAACTAGCACTAGGAAATGTCTGGCTTCACTCTGAGAACCTCATCTTACCATTGACTCTCAGAAAGAGAGTCAAAAAAAGCAAGTAAAGAAAAGCTATAGACCTGTCTGATGTGGAAGGCATTAAAGAAATAAACCGTACATATTTAAATGCAAGGTATGTACAGCTTAGTTTTTTTCCACTCATTTTTTAATTTTCTTTCTTGCCTGGCTGAGAAAGAATTAACCTTTTGAGGTGATAGATAATAGGCTGTAACTGAGTGCATATGTCACTGGTGTATTCCAGGATCGACATCTATGGAATGTCAAAGATGTGGACATTGTAATCAATGCCTTAAACTTTTGTAGCCTCCTTTTGGTTAAGGATGGTCGGAGCCTCTGTAAAAAAGGTAACCATAATCTAGTAGAAACAGGCAGAGAGACCAGATGGGAAATTAATTCAGGTTTTCCTGTTCTGGAAAATGTTATCCTGGATATCTGGGCAAGAAACCATACCTTTTTTGTACATTTTTCTGCTAGTCTCAGACAAGCTGTTAGCAAATAGGCTGAAAAACATCTATGGGTTCTGCTTTACCAGTAACAAAGAGCAATAGCACATTTTGAAGACTAATTGGGAAGCATTAAAAAGAGCTTGGTAGCTCTTTAATTCCCAAGACAGTCAGTTTCGAGGGACCTCAGCAACTCTCTGTGGATTTGCTTTTAAAACTATGGATAGGAAGCTGGGGCTAAAATTGTGCCCATCCACCACGGCATAAACCCTGTGTCAGTGGTCATACATATATCCACTCCATAGTTCTCTGAGGTGACAAGTTTAATGGGGTTGGAATTAGTAATTTCAGGAAACAAATGTTTAGGACATGTGGCTTGGAAGATGGTTTTCATTTGAGCTGTTCAGTCAATATCTTGCCTTGTATTTTTGAACTTGGATATGATAATAAAAAAAATCTTACAGTTCTTGCTTTGCGTCAGCTTATTGGTCTTCAAAGAGAAGTCAGTTGCTTTGGTAGTGTGATTGTCTCACTTCTGCATAGTTATCAGAGATAACTAAGAACTTACGGTGGACATATTTGCTGAGACATGTATGAGCTATATATATAGCCTCTTGTCCTGTTTCTTCACAGTGGGTGAAAATAAGCAAAAAGGAACAGTATCATCCCATGCTTATCCTCTTAATATAATTCTCGGAATATTTTTCCTGCTGCTGCTTTGCAGCTCAGGGACTTCCTAAACCAGAGGTGTTTTCTGCCTAGTTAGTACGTATGCGGAGATGATGTGTACCATATGGCAGTGTTTTGATTAGGGGTCCAAACTTCTGGTTGCACTGGGTCCAGGCTTGCCCACCTACAGTGAAGTGACACTGCCAGGCAGTGACCACATCATCCACAGAGGAGGGGTGTAACAGCCGTTCTCTGTGCCTTAGTGATTTCCCCTTACTTGATCTCTGCCTAAAGATATTTTCTTGGGAACTGAGTCATTCCTGTTCGGTAGATTATAAGGAATTTTGGGATAAGAGCAGAATAGTTCCCACTCCTATAGTTATCCACATACTAAGTGCCTCATTCCAGTAAACCTTTGTATATTGGACTTGGAACCTTATTCCTTCAAGGGTTCAGATAGCAGCTTTCATTTTTTTATTGTTTTATGTTATTTTTATTTTAATTTTTATTTTTAGCTAACATTCTGAATTTAGGTTTCTTTGTTTCAGACCCTGCATTCTGAATGTTTGCGCCTCTGTTGCATTAATTGTGTTTCTAGGTCGAAAAAAGGTACAGTTGTGAAAATACAAAAAATATTAATTTGCATAAGAAATGTGGCTTGTGGAAGGTGACATGAGGGGTTAGCAAGTGAACAGTAGGAGTTCTGTTATGATAGAATCCCCTCTGGTCAAGGCTGTAGTGAGAGAAACAAACATACTCTTATAGTAAACTGTGCATTGCATTGCTTCATCTGCAGCATCTAAAACTTTTAACGCACTCTTTTTTTAACTTGACAGGCAAGTATCTGCTTCTCAATGGAACTGGACAGCAGCTGTGGCAACATGCCGAAACCTCTAACCTTGTTCGCATGCGCCACCAGGCACTAGGGCAGTCAGCACCTTTACTTACTGCTAGTCCGGTGAGTATTTTTTTCAAAGCTAGACGTGTGCAAGAAAATGTATTGCATCTGTGTTGGTGGGTGTTGGAGGTCAAACGTGGTTTATTTCCAGATTAACCTCTCCTCAAGCTGAATTTTTAAAGTACCTAATGCATTCTGCATGCAACATTACTTAATATGTTGAGTACAGCTGAATAATGTGTATGGTAGCAGTCTGTATTGGGTTACTGGATTTTGCATAAAGTCTGAGCTGAGTGCTGTGTGCATGTAAATGGTTTCTTTCTTTAAAAAAAACAAAACCCCAACAAATCCTCAAACTAGTTTTTGAAGACAGCAATAGAAAGTAACTGTCTTTTCTCCTGAACATTCTTTTTTTTTAAATGCCTTTGTTCAAACTTTCTGCAGGACTCTGTCCTCAGAAGAACATGGGTTTATGAAGCATGGGAGTGATTATGCCTTTTGTATAAAATATGAGGATAGACCAAGGGGAAGAGATGATTTTTTAGTATTTTCCTCACCTCTTCTGCCTTTTGGCAGGTTATTAAAACTTTGCTGATTCATGTCAACTTTTTAGGGCAAGCATGTTTTTATTTTTAACACAGTCTTCAGGCTAAAGGCAGCTATGTTGAACAGATGCCACCATGCCAGTTTTTAATATCATATTGGTATGTAGATGACTGGTTTCTCCGTGAATCTATCTGCGGTAGTATTTCACTTCAAGTGCAACAAATCTGCACTTATAAATGGAATCATGTCTTCTGCTCAGAGGTGGTGTTATTTGTTTGCAGCTCTTAGAGGTAGATGTGATATATTGGACTCCATGCTTATTACAAACACTTGATTCAATTGGAATTCCTATGCTTTGATCCCTAATATTTTCCAGGGAATTAAGCATCAGTATTTTTCTAGTTTGTTAGGAGGAAGATAGTTCTCTGTGAAGGAAGTATTTGGATTATGTGTAGTTGAAATGAAAAAGAAAGTAGCTGAATGGTCCGGGATAAATTTAAATTGTGTCGAAGTTGTAGATTTTTTCCTTCTTTTATGTAGTTGGAAATTAACATAATTTCTTATAATGATCTCAATTAACTAAGTTTAAAAAGTGCTATGTTGCTATTTAATTCTATGTTTCTGTTTGTACACTATTATGTTGTGCAAATGCTACTAGCAATATTATGCTTTTATTATGGTGTAATGTTTAAACTACAGGGAGAGGGAAATTCAGCAAGATTTTAACAAAAAGTGGTTTAAATGGTCATAAAACAACAGATTAATGAAAAGCGTTGTGAGCCATGATTCCTCAAAGGCCTTTCTCTTATCACCTATCGAGTTTTATAGCATATTTGTCTGCCACAGACTTCTTTCCTGTTTCTCCACATCTCTTATCTGTGCCTGACTGCAGCTTCTTTCATGCTGGTGCAAAAGCAGGGAAGAGCCTTCTGTGCACATCCAAGCAGATTGTTCTCGGGCTGGAGATGCAGGTTCCTCAGAAGTATGTATTTCTCGTCTGTAACTGCTGATCGCGCTTGCCTCCTAAGGAGGTTAATGTTACATTGTCACACGGGCAGAGCTCTTCTCAAGCCTTCTCTGACAAATACTTCACTGCCAGACTTTCTACTGAAAGACTCTGGCCTTTGCTTATAAGGGGCCATAAGTTTGGGATCGCGCCCACCCCTTCCTACCTCCCTCACATTTTCTCTTGGTCTTGGTTCTGTGCTTTGACAGAGTTGAGTTTGGAAGGCCTATTGTTATGGTCTAGAAATAGGGGCTTTTAATTATATTTAGGAAAGAATTGGACCTTACATAGCAGAGATTTATATGAAGAATTTTCATGTAGCTATTTAGTCTTGAGTTAGAATGATTTTAAATGTAATGTGTCACCTGTTATTAGCCGATTATTAGTTCCTCTACTAGGACTGATCTTTCTTGCTGAGCTTGATATCCAACTGAAGTGGACCTGGCTGTGAGCAGTGATTATGGGCTAGTATAGGCCAGGATGTCAAGCAAGCAGCTCAAAGAAACGTACTGGTAATTAGTGGAATTGCAAGCAGAATATAAAAGACTTACTTGTCCCTTTTTCTGTCAATAATTTATAAAAACTTCCCTAGATTACTTACTGTGTCACGGATGTAAATCTTTTCTGTGTGCAATTATAGATTGAGATATGGGATATTGATTAAAAATGGGCTGCAGGTGTTGTTTTAAATAGAGTTCAGTAGCTATGCATTATTCACTCCTGTAATATAGACAAGTGGACTATAAATTAAAAATACGCTTTCTGTATAGAACCTTAGAGGTGGATTGAAAATATAGATGGGGAAGGCTGATGTTCAGGTGAATGTGCAGTGTATTAGGTTTGCTTGGAGCTTTTAATTCAGAGGTAGCTGAGCGATAGTCTTGTTACTCTTCTACTGCCAGCAGGACTGACTATGTTGAGCTGTCCATGACAGGTTCTGTGGTGGTGACACAGAGAATGGGAGTCTGCAGCGAGTATTACCACAGACTTAGAAGCATTAAGTAAATTAAACAGAGTGTCTTCAATAGTAAATATAAGGTGAAGCTGAGGTGTGGAGCAGTTCTGCTTTAAGGTGTTCTCCTGGGTCAAGTGCTGGTCTGGTCAGTCTCTTCCTCTCTAGAGTCAGTGGAGAATAATACATACTTATGGAAGGCAATTCAGAGTGTGTCTCAGCACTGAGTTTTGTGGGAGTGTAGGGAAGCTGTGGCAGAGCTAGCTTATCTGACTGTCCTTGCCCTATAAGCTGACAATCGTATTGTCTGATTTGAGACTTTTAATTCAAAGTAGAATGAATTTGTCCCTGAAAATGCTTTTGTTTTTCCTGAAGCAGTTTGGGAGTTAGAGTTGCTCCTTCATTCCTCTTTAAAGTTTGGGAGCAATTTTTCTGCTTTTTCCCAAATTTAATACTCCAATGAAATGTGTACATTGTAATACACTTGGCTTTTACATTGACAATCAAGACCTTGTAACTTGAGCTTTATGGTAAGTACCAAGCATAGGTTGACTGTTCCTTCTGTTGTGGAAGATGGATACACGTGATATGAAGTAAAGCAAACTCTGAATGGCTTGTTGTTTCTTCTTGGAAACTTGAAAGATGCCAGTGAGATGACTGAATTTTGGTTTGGTTTAATAATCGAACATCTTTGACTACTTGTAAATAGTATTTAGTAGCTTATCAAAACTGGAAAAAGACTATAGCTAGCCTTTATGAATGGCTTATGACCTTTCCTAGTAAGCAGTGACAGAAGACTTTGTCTAGCTATGACTAGAAGAAGTTGCTTCTTTTTAGCATACTATTTACCTCTTCATTTTTTTTCAAGATTTACCTTTTGATCTCCTCCTTGACCCACAAAAATGGGCCCCCAGAAGACTGAATTTGCAAGCATCTGTACATTGATATACTTGTTCTTTAGTGCCATTTTATTAGCATCTATTTGTAAGAATGGTCTTATGGAAGCTGGGGGGTGGTAATTATACGAAGTTCTGTTTTATTAGGTAGATTGCAGAAAGAAGACAAAGTAAGGAATGTTTGGTGTCTATGAAAAGCAGTTTTAGTTCTTCACAAGGGATTTTGCCTCCTTCTTTGTTTTAAATAGTATAATGCTGAAAATGAGTGTCTTTGTTAAATATGCCATTAACTTCAGCTAAATTGACATAATGTTGACAGTTATTATGAGAACTGTTTCAAGACTAATTATGCTAATTAGAATGTAACTACCAGTAATTGCATGTATTCAAACAGCACACCAACACCCTTTTGGGTGTTTTATTCCCCAGATGCAAGACAACCATTTGTTGCCTGAGAAGATGCGAAATTATAGCTTAGATAATAAGTGAATGTGAACTAATAAAATACATTCTTTAGAAACACTAATTGGTTAGATAAGTGAATGAAAGTATCAGTTCTGCTTGGTCAAACCACATAATTTTAAAGAAGGCCTTTATTTAAATGTTTCATTTTAGAATTGTAGGGAATTTTTTGAATCACTAGTTGTTTGTATTCAGTTTTATCTAGGAGTACCAGGCATAGCTGATTTTAAATAAACTTATTAGAAAGCAAGAGTAACCTCCAGCTGAAACTTGGGTTGCTTTAAATTTTAGCTCTATCGAGGAATACAATTCTTTAATATATAAGATTTTTAGTTTTGTCTGTGAGCAGCTGTTTAATACTCTGCAAGTTAATAAGCATGTATAAGGATAGCACTTGTCAGAAGTGGAAAGAATATGTAATATAAATTGCCTAAGTAGTTAATCTTGGATCTGTCTCTAAAATCTCCCTAAAGTAGTTAGCCAGATTTCAGAAATACTGAATCTGAACTGAGGAACTTAATTGACTACTAAGCCATGGTACAGATTTGAATGCCATTTTTCTGGTTTGATTTAAAACCAGCTCAACATCTAAAGACTAATCACAGAGAATCTTTTTAAAATGGGAAGTATTTATTCCTATGAAATTGCCAAGTGATGGTAGCAGGTTTGCTGTGCTTTAATTCTAGATTTTAAGACTGGAGAGTTTTTCTCCCTTGTGTATTTTATTTCAGTATCTCTTTACCATGACTACACATTTGCATTCAAATTTCTTTGTATTTGCCTTCTATCAAATTCTTAAATTTGCAGATCTAATTCAGTTGTTAGTTCTAATTTAGTAATAGAGAGAGGGAAATGAACATCTGTCTTAGTAAGCGCTCCTTTATACTCAATATTTGTAGCAGCAAAATCTTGGAGTAGACCTCGTCCAGAGCCATGGAACTATAATGCTTACTGAGAAACTGATGCAAGAAGTTGATGACTGGGTGGTCTGTTTCACAAATATAGATATAACTCTGTTTGTATATATAATTTTTTTTAAAATAGTTACTGTACATTTGGGTTTAAAACACTCTTGTAGATTCAGTTAGTTGGTGGAGTTCTAGCTGTTTTACTGCTTTCCTAATGGCCTTATTAATTCTGATGCTTTTCTTGTTCGTTCTTGGTGATGAAATGCATAAAATGTGGTCACCATGGTTAACTCTCCTCACGTAGAGAATTGAGAATACATCTGCAGAGTTTCATTAGTTAAAGAATAATGGGGAAAGTAAGTGAAATAATAATGTTTTAGAAGACTGACCTAGGTTAAGGAGTCTTGCAAGCATCTCCAACATACCTTCCAAACATACTCACTTTGTGGTGAAGTAGATCTTTTCGCATCAGCCTCACTTAGCTTCTGGCTGACAGGACGTTTTTGAGCATGTTGTAGAACTGCAAAGCAGTGATAACTCTACATTGCAGTGTTAGAGCTGAATGAAAATGCAATCCTCTTCTATATCCTATCAACGGTACAAAACCGGTGTAGAAGCTAGCAATTTTGCAGATGAACACCGTGCTTCTATTTTCCCTGAACAGTGAAAAGGCTCACTAGGACCAGTTTCTACTTCTAGATGATGAAGCAGCTAGGGTTGTTAAAATTATCTCACTTTGCCTGTATTGTCGGCTGAGCATGCCTTATTATTTTAGACTTCCATTTGGTCTGCAGGATCTACACAGCTGAGATCAGTAAGCTAGGCTTACTGTAGTGGTTCTCCCCTAGAACTGAAGTTTCTGACTGCATATTAACAGTGACTTTGAATAAGAGCTTGTTCTTCATGTCTGCTGTGATATACAATTTCTTTGTGTGGTGTTAGTGGTGGTTACCTTAAAATGTCATCTGGAATTGTGTTGCCAGTATCTCTTAAAAAGACAAAAAGTGGAATAAGTGGAAAGTTTTAGAAAAATGAAGCCATGAGCTTTAATGCTCATACAATTAGCTCCACAAAAAACAAGGGACTAGTGGTTTGTCAGTGAACTGTAGGACCAGAAGAAATTGATGTGTAATCATTTATAGCATTCGAAGCTTAGATTCTGGGAATACAAGCTTTCTCTGCTTGTTGTTGGACTTTGCACAGAGGATAACTGAATAAAATGTAACCATCTGACTTCTCTGACCTTAGATCAAAAGCTTTTGCAACCCTTTGAAATATTTATAGAAGTGGAAATGGGAGGGGGGGAGAAGAAGGGCAAAAAGGACATGAAGGAGCAGAAAAAGAAGAATGAAAAGTCATTGGCAAAGGGATGGATTTAGGAAAAATTAGCTATAATGCTGTCTACTTGGCCCCATCACAAAAAGCAGAACAAAACTAACTTGTTATTTTGCTGTCTAGTCAGTTAAAGTATTAATTCAAAAGCTACCTCATCTATAGTTTTTAGTAGTTAATGAGAAAACATTTAATAATGTGTTGCAAGAAAGTTATCCTTTACTTGAGGAGTGTGTGTTGATGTACAGTTCTGCTGTGGATGGTCTGATTTCCAGTCTCGGAAGTGCATGATAAAATTTTAAACTAATGTCACTCACAGCTCTGACTTTGAAATAAATGATATAAATGGAGAATACCATTATAAATGTAGGGAAATCATCTACACTACTTCTGTCTGCATACAAGATGTGAAGGCATAGTACAAGGTGTTGATAACCTCAAAGTGAGTGCTCTCTATGTTTCTTAGGAGGGTGGCAGTAGGTTAGGGTGTTATTTGGAGTTCTTATGATGCAATTACAACCTCTCTGACTGTTTTCAGTAGTCTTAGCAATTTGGTACCTATGCATAATTAGGATGAGATGATTAATTAAAAAAAATGCTGTAGAGGTTAAGGTACTGCTTCGCTGATCTGAATCTTAACAGTGAAGCTATACACTGTCAAGAAACTTCTTAAGCATTGCGGATTTTTTTTCCTAGTGCTGCTTGAAAGTAGTTATCACTGTAGAAAACTTGTTTTCTGTTGTGGCAGTTTCAGTTGACAGAAGTGCAAATATTGGAAGTCTTTGAACTTCTTAGTGAAGTTTGGCCTAAAATGATGGACACTTGGAAGCTGATGAGATATATTCCTTTCTGCTCATTTTTTTGCCGTTGGTCTGTATCCGTATATTAAGTGATAACTAGATAAGGCACTTTTTAAAATTGATGAAGTAATATTTTTGCTTTCCTCTCTGCATGTCAACATGTTCTCATGCCTATGGTACTTGAAAAGTGACTGATGTAGAGGAGAATGGGAGCAGACAGCATGGGAACAGTAAGTCTCGTCTCTCAAGCTAAAAATACTCCCATGTTCTGATGATGGTTATAACTCTCAAAACAAAGAGAATCAAACAGAGTTGAATGACACTGCTGACTTAACAGACACTGGAGCAGGGAGGGGAAATATATTTTATCCAGATCTCGCTGGAGGGAATGTAAATTACTCTGTTTTTTCTTAGTTCCAAACAAGCAAAGGTGTTTAGCAAGGACTTTTCTGCAGGCATTTTTCAATTTCAGAACATACTGCAGAGCCTGCTTTTGTGTTGGATGAGACACTGCTACCTCTAATCTCTTAAGTTTCTAGGCTTAAAAGCAGATGCAGTTTTATCAACTTAAAAATTGATGCAGGTTGACTGCCACAGTTTGGCCTTGGCATATGCTGCTAGATGTTTGTACCTCTGGGTTTTAGTCAGACTTTCTTGTACATTCATGTGAACTTGGGTGTCTTATTGTAAATTGCTCTTCTGTCCTGTGGAAGCTAGTGGGAATGTGGACTTTGATTATTTTTTTTTTAAACCTTACATTACATGTTACTATTCCTTCACTTCTCCTTTGGGCTAATACAACAGCAAATTAAATTGTTCTGACTTCACTGGTGAGACACAGTCACCATCTTTGTTCCATGCTTCTGTATGTTGTCACAGTGGACTGATTTTGAGCATCAGTTTTGTTTTCATTTCAGTAAAGCCAGAAAAGTTCTTCTTTTTCTTTTATCACAAAATGCTCTATTGTGGTGCATATGTCTATATCCAGTTCCATCGTATTTTGTTAAAGCAATACTACTGTAAGATCATTTCATCTATTAAAAATTTTATGTTCTGGAGATTAAGAACCCTGGATAAGCGCTTGAGTCAACCTGGTGTCACTTGAGTAAAGATATAATGATCAGCAGGAGATTGGTTAGCTGCTACTCTCACAGGAATACATTTAACCTCTTGATCATTGCTGAATATCTGCAATTATATGGTGCAGTAGAAGATACTCAGTATGTGATCAGTTAAATTTAGAAAAGAGGATTGGCTTTGTAATACACAGAATAACTTGATAGTAGTATACACTTGGCTGATCATGGACTCCTAATTCTCTGTATTAGGTTATCTGTTCAAAACAGGAAGAAAGTTGTTAGTAAGAAACAAAGTTGAATTATGAGATTTCCTGCAACTAAAGTGGAGTTGGATCACAGTGTATTTCATTAATTATGTGGCCAGTAAAAGCATATCCTGAACAAACTTCACTAGCATGGCTCTGCTTTTTCAGTAATCTGTAACCGTGAATACATTTTTTGTGTGTGCTTGTTGTACGTGCTCTTCTTAACAAATATGGAACAAATTAAAACTAGTGATTGGTCGGAGAGCATTCGCTTTTATTCCAAACATCTGTAGTTTGTCTGATTGGCAATGGAGCTTAGGTCCATGGGGAGTCAAGACTTTGGCAAGATGAACTACCTTCTAAATTAATTTGAACGTCGAAATGCTGAAGTATTGTTCTGTAATGAAGGAGATTGCTCTTGTGAAGACAGTGACCATGTGGTGGGGAGTGTTGGATCTTATGGTAAAAGGAACAGCCAAAATACATTATGAAGAATTACACATCTTTAAGGGAGAGATAGATTAATATATTATCTCATTGATAAGTGTTGAGAGTAAATGCTTCTAAAAAGAAAATGGGGCATTGAAATAAAGGAGACTAGATGCATCATTGTTCAGAGCTTAAAAATTGTAGTTGGAATGCAGCTTTACTGTTACTCTTTTCACATAAAAACCTAACTTCCAAGTATGTAGGAGGGATTATTCGAATGTAATTGCTGTTGTTACTGTTTTACCATGAGAATTTAAAAAAATTTTTCTTCTCCATATAAAGATTCTAAAATATTCTGTTGAGCTGATTCTTAGAAAATCTCTTAGCTCATCAGGTTCTTTTTATTTTTTCTCTGAAAACATAACTAATTTGTGGAACTACAAACTTTCAGATTTAAAATGGCGTAACTCCTGTATGTTAGTTGTTTGACCTTCCTCAGGAAAATACTGAGACAAGTAACTGAGTAACCATTTTAAAAAGAACAATTTGGTATGTTTGTAATTTCTCAGCTCTTGTCGAAAAGAGATCCATGAGAAAAACAGTCTGTACTCACGATGTGCCTGTGCTTTCAAAAATAAATTTATTTTATTCTGTTGTATAGTTATGGAAAACTTGGAAAATTGGAAGGCTTGCAGTCTTGATTGGTGATTCATTTATGCAATAAGAAACGCTATTTGATGCAAAAAGCAAAATCACTGAAGGTGAAATATCTGTTGTAACCAGTGTTCTCTTATAGGTTCTGTCATTGAAAGGGCGGTTGATTGCTTATTTAAAATGTACCTAAAGAATAAATGTCCTTCTGCATCAGTTAGTTTTGTTCTGATATTTTCATGACTTATTTATTACCTTTCTAAGCCCTCTGAATGCCTAAACCAGAAACGGCTTGGTGCAAGGTAGGATTTTGTGCGGCAGGTGGCATGAAAACCCAGTGTGCACCTATGCTGTCCATGGAATCTGCATCCTTTCCTCATGACTGCTTTTACACGTATAATCGAGGCTGTTGGCAAGGTATATGTGCTTTAGTATGAAAAAGCAGTTTATTTTCAAGAACCTTAAGATATATTTGCAAAACCAATAGTATTTTTTCTTTAAAGAAAGAACTACAGTCAACTGTACTTCTTCATGTGTAAGAAATAGTTGCATGCTTACACTGACCTCTGGCTTGCCAGTTCTGGAAATGTATCATCTGTAGAGGAAGAGAAATAGAGTTTTGCTTACTAAGGAATCTTGAATTTCTCCCTGCTCGTGGTGTGTATTCTGAGTAATACACAGTGGCTCAGAAGAATAGTAAAATCTCTGTAAACACGTTGCTGGACCCAGTGCTCCTCTCTTGGATATGCAGCAAGCCATCCTGGCTTACCTCAGTGTCTTTTTGTGTGAGGTGATGAAGGGGAACACAAATTGAATAGCACTCTATCAATCCATGTAGTGTCTATTGCCCTAAAGACATTACTTTTGAAATACAGAGGAGATGTTAAAGGAACAGTGTGCTTTGCTTTGTGTTTGGGGGTAGGATTGTAATACTGGAGAGGGTATAGGAAAATACTGCTAAGAGCTCACACTTCTGTTGTCAGATCAGCAATGCCGTCTCAGTGCTGCACCTGGGAACTCGTAGAAAGCAGTATCTTGAAAACATTTGTCTGGTGAAGCGTGTCTGTTTTCTTCTCCTGAGGGGTACTGGTTATCATGTTGAGCCCTTAAAGGGAGCTGTTGGTTTCACATGGAGAATTTATTCTGTGCTTATTTCTAAGCCCTTAAAAGGGACAATATGCAAATGTATACAGGGGCATAAATGGCGATGTAGATGAAATTGTAGCTTTGTCACTTGGAATGTCAGAACGTGTATTGTTTGCAGTGTCTAAAATGGTATATGGATCATTATGTCTTATTAGTAGTTAATGACAATGTTATGGGTGTTACTTGATTTTGTTAAATGAATTAGTTTCTAAGAATTGCAGTGTATGTTAACTATTAATGAATTTTCTTTATTGATCTCAATTTTAAACAAGGCACTTGTAGCTCCTAACACTCTAGGATGGGAGAATTGCTTTTCCTGTTTCCTAAAGTAATGTGCAAGTTTGTATGATATCACTGCCTACTTTCTATGGGTAAAGGAGATCTTGGGAAATAAATCATGAAAAACAAGTGGTAGATTTTCATGACCCTGCTCAGATAGTTTGTGATAAAGCTGGCCTATATGCCCTAACTGATTGAATATCTTAAATACACTTTCCTGTTAATACTGAGATGATCAAGCCTTCCTGTGGTTGTGTGAGAGTAAATTCTTGCTTGCCATAGAGCTACAGTTCTGTCAGGTAGTCTGTACATACAGACTAAAAATCTGCTTCTTTGGGTGAATTATAGCTGCCCTATCTCCGTGACAGCATAAGTGTGGATCTGTCAGTTTAGGCTGCTAATTTTGATGAAAAGTCTTGCTTCCAATGCTATAGCTGATTTCAGTGACACTTCACAGAGCAACTGAGCTTTCGGAACCTTTAAGTAAGTAGAGGCAGAGGGATAGTGTGTTTCCATAGCCTTTTTTTTCTTCAGAAAACATTAAAAGCATTGCATTAGAGAAACTCCTGAGGAATGTAACAGTAGGTGGTGATACTAGTAAGATGTGGTGATTTATGTAAGATGGCTAGGTGTTGATCTGTATAAAATTCTTCAGAGATTATCTTCTACAATGATTTTTCAAACTGGTGTAAGAAATACATTCACATCTTCCAGCTCCCAATATCATACATGGTTTTGGCTTTCAATCTTCTGTAACCCCATTTGATGATTATCTGGTATCCATTACAATTTCTAATGAAATCTTTGTCCCACAGCATTGTGGAGTGACATTAAGAAAGGTTTGGTATCGATATATATGTACAGGAGGGTTGAAAAGTTTCGGATAATATAGTTGTTTTTACAAATTTTTTAATGTGGAATAGACAACATAGTGTGTCTGTATAGGGTGCTTGAAATTGAATGGAAAATATTGGGTAAATTTCTCTAGGAACTGGAACTATTTTCTGAATGCTACAGAACAGAAATATGATCTCTTATGTTTTCTTGTGTGCACAGTATGATTATTTTGCTTATTTTGGCATGGCGCATATAGATGGCTTGATTTGTCTTCTGACTACCTTGGGCTCATTTGTCGAATTGTAATATCATCTATCCTTGACAGTTTATGCTCTAATTATCCTTAAAAGTAACTTCAAAAGGCTTCAATATACAGGTTTTGTATTTCAAAACTTTGAGACCTATAATATGTCTTAAGACAAAATAATCAAAATGAGACCACCTGGGAGATAGTCAATGATGTTGGGCAGGATTTGATTCCCATTTCATTCACAGTGGACAGGAAGCTATACAGCCATGGGCTCTGAAAGGCTTTAGTGAATCATCTCTGAAGTGTCATTCCTAGGAGACTTGTTATCCTTTTGGGTTTGCCAGTCTTCGTGGTTGCATGGATAAAATAATACGTGATCAAGAACATACATGTGACAAACTTCTTTTTTTTGTTTGAGGTGATGTTTCTGTATGTCTCGTTTTCTGTTTTGTTTCAAACCTGATGTTTCCCTTTAGATTGCAAGGATAGACACTACTTCTTTGGATGATAAACAGGTTATAACGAATGCTACTGGGTGTACTGGAGCTACAGTCTGCATCACTACTTGCAGCACGAAATACCCCTGTAAAATGGAAAGCTTTTAGTCATTCCTATGTGCAGTGAGGAAGATGAACTATTGGGCTGCTGAATCTTGGGTATCCAGAATCTCTGCTATTTTTAAGTGAGTCTTTGCATTTGTGGTGAGACAGGAACACTGTATTTTTGACTGGTCCATCATTGTTATGTGTTGTATAAACTGTGTTAAAAATCTGCTACGATGTTTGTGCTTCACTCTGAGATCAGATTAAAAGTCTTCTGCTGACAATACAAGCATATTGACCTTGAAGGGTCTAGGTAGATTTGAACTTGATGCATCCTTGGGATTTCAGTTTTAAAATAAAAACCCTTTTTTGCTATATACCAGTACGGTTCATACTGTGTTGTTTAGTTTTCCTTCTGTTAAATTCTGTGGCTAGCCTTGTGCAGTTTTCCTTTGCAACTTTTTTAACATGCCTGTACTTTTCCAGATTAGGCTAAGCTTGTTGCACTAAGAAACTTGAAAAAGAGAGGTATAGACATGTATGCAAAATAAATCCTTAAGAAGCTGTATTTCTGAGTTACAGAAATTGTCTTATTTAATCTTTTTCATTCTAGAATTCAAAGTAGTCTTAAAAGGTATGAAAGCTTTGAAATTTGAAACAAGACTATACTAGGGCTGTGCAGCGTTGCTGAGAGAAATGGTAGTTTGTTTAAACTGCAATTGAGCTGTTTAGGACAGTAACCCTTAAGAGACCCAATAAAGCAGCTCAGCTGGTAGCAAAAGTAAACCAACAGAGTAACAGTATGTGTTGGCAATTGTTTGGCTATTCTGGTCGTGTAGTAAGGCAAGTTGCTGCCTGGGAGTTGGCAAGATACCAGTTACAAGGAATATAAATTTCTTCAATGTAGTCAGGTGCTTGAACTTGAATGATTAGAATAATGAAATAGTAGTTGTGGATTGGCTTATGGTGATGTGAAGACAAAGATGTGGATGAAGATCTTTTAACTTCGTTGCAGAGGTTAGGTCTGGTTCATGCACGAGTGTTTGCATGTCTGCTGCATGCACGTCAGTTTGGCTGACAAGTTAACTCTCACTGTTTCTGTTTGCCGTTTTCTCACCTGCAAAAGCAGTATTTGCATGAGTTTTTAAAAACCCATTATAACTACAACATCCAACAGGGCACACACTGGTACGCTCTAGTTGTTTCTTCTCTAATGAGCTTAGAGGAAGGCCACATAGGAACTTGTGTTAAACACTTCCATAACTTTCCATTCCTGTACTTGTGAAAACTGATATCTGTAGTGCATTCACTTACCTGGATGTCTGAAAATATAGCACTTAAATTATTTTAATTTTTCTACTTAGTCGCCTGAATACCTTATCAGTGAACAAAAATACAGTGAATGAAAACCTCCCTTTTTACCAGTGCTAAGGAAAAAACAGTTCCTGTTCTTTTGGAGGGTAAGTTATCAGAATGTAGGGCAGTTACTCTGTTGCTTGTTATCTGTTCTAAGCATTAGATTTTTCACATTTGGGACGAAAATAATTGTTTTAAAATGATAGTCATTTGATGCTCTAGAGTATTTAAGTTATAGGAAACCGGCATTTTAAAACTGTAGTTATATGTTCATATATATATTTACATACTCAGGTTCGATATTTTCCTTGGGTGATTTCAGTAATCACAGTAATTTGTAAATTCTATTCAAAAAAAGAATATTGACTGACAGAATGAAGTGAAGCAATATGATTAGTGCGAAAAAAAGGCTGAATGGGGAAATAAAAATTCTAAATTTGAGTAATTTTCCTGAAAATTACCAGCTATCACATTTATTTTCAGATTTAAATAAACATTTCATTGGCGGGTATCTATCTAAATCAATTCCAAAACATCCTTCACATTAGTCAGGTTAAATGCTGCATTTATAGGGGAGAAAGATTTTAGAAAATGTTGAGGTTATTTATTGTCTTTCTTAAAATATTTTTTTCCTTCTTCACATTCTTTATACCTGCTCTATTTTGTAGTGTGTGTACAACTGAAGCGTGCCTTGCCTTTCTGCTACAAGTGTTGTGATGGAATCTGTGAGGAAGCTTGTTGTATTTCATGTGTATATAAAGAATATGTTAAAATGTTCCAAAGGGCATGTTTATATTTCATGATTTTCCATATAAAGCACAAGTTTTTCAATGCTCCAATCTTGTTTGCTATGGTTTTGATAGTTAATATTACTGACGTGTAAGTTGAAGACTAATGAAAACCTCCAAATAAAACCATGCGGCTTTGTTATTTTAAACACATAACGTTTGGTAGTATCTAAAAAGGTTCACGGATTAGGACAAAATTCTGTTAATGGTTGCCTTGTTAGTTGCAAATCCCTGCCTTTCAGTACCTTCTGATATGCCTTTATAAACTGCAGCATAAGCTTAGGAAAATACCACTTTTAGAAGTGGCAGTGATAACACTTTTCACTGAGAGATTGTTTTGTACTTTTCTACTTGGGATTCATCGAATCTTCCACTGGAAGGCAGTCTTTTCTATTTAATTCTTCTGCCAGTGTTACTTAGGTAACTGTACTGATGATCTTTTAGCCTTTTGCAAAAAAAAGTACCCTGTTTGTCTGTAGTTGAAAAGTTTCTTCACGTAAATGACATCTTTGCTGTGCCTGCTTATAATTCTTGTTGTAAATTGTTCATGTATGCAGTTATAAAGAGGTGGTCTTTTAGGTTGTGGACCTTCTGCATCTGTGCCAGTCAGTGATGCATTACTTGGTATGATTTTTCAGAGCTGCTGCTGTTCAAGTAATGAATTCACAGAATTTTTCATGCCTTATAGACCTCTCTGCTCGATAGAAGACTTTGAATTCATACGTCTACATTAGTCAGTTATGTGTAGTTAGATGCTTTAAAATGATTTTTGGAACAAACCCAAATACACTTCAGACCCATTTACTCTTAAAGGAACTGATAAATTGTGCATTGGGAGGTTTTCTATTTCAGTGATTTAAACAAAGCTTGTGTAAATAGATTGAGTACATAAATGCAGACAGCACTACAACTGAAATCTGGTGTGTCAGGAGAGACAAATGGGAAGGTTTTGCCCCTTACCCTTGAAATTTGACAGTCTTTGGTGATTGCCTCAATTTCATTTTTGGTGTTCTCGCTGGAACCATAACAGCAGCAATTAAATTGTGATTAATTTGCTTGTATCTTCTCGGGAAACAGAGAAATATAGAAAAGATAGAACATGAGAGTTCATGGGCTTAAATGATTGGGAGAAAGTTTTGATGTGTTAACAAAGAAGAAAGAAAAGATTATGCTTTGAAGTGGAAATAGTGTATTGGGAGGAACCCAAATGAGATAACTATATATTACTAATGTAACTCTGTTTTCCATTGTTTCATAGAGGTGAGGGATCTCATCAATTTCAAGTTTGATTCTGTAAAATGAAAAAGTTTCCATCCATTCAGCATGCTGCTCAAAGCATGAAATTAATTCAGGCGAGTTGAGTAGCCTTTGTTATAGAGGAGGTCAGACTTGATGCCCACAATGCTCCCTATTGGCCTATGAATCTATAAATCTATCAGTTTGTTTGAATTTATTGTCTCCTTGTTGTGGAACTGGAGTTTTGGTCAGTACAATCTTCTTTTTTTCTTTCTGAACTGAAATACAGCTCTGGTCTTGTAACTGTAATTGGTAATGGCTAAGTTTAGGCCACTGACCTGGTCTTATGGATGGTTTTGGAGCTGGAGACTCAGAGAGGCAGGGAAGGGGAAACATGTCCAGTTAATGTCACTCTGTAACTCTAATTAATAAAAATTGACTGGTTTTAAAAGTAACACAGTTGGAGGTCTCTGAAATGTAGCTTAGTGCAAGTGCTGAAATTTTGTTTTATTTGCAAAAGTGTAAAACAACAATGTTAATACATTTCAGTCATGCGAAGAAAAGTATTGGTGGTGATGGAGTGCAAATAGAGCAGCCTTTCTCTGTTCTTCAGATAACCCGTTATTGCTCAGCGTTATCCTTTCAGCAGTCCATTTTTTTTGTTCTAAATGCTTTTGCCCGTAGCAGTTTTTACTACTGTGGAATGTACGAGGAACACTTCTCAAAATTATGCAATCTGACAGGAAATCAATATTTCTTTTTCATATTAGGTTTGAGGGTGTGATTGTCATAATCCTCAGCTTAGACTGTTAATGGGTGAATACTAACTTGATTTTTATCTCTATTTATAACCTTTAGTAAGAAACATACCTTTCTCACCCTCCCTGCTTGCTGCTCTCTTGAAATGGTTTGAAGGGCATTGTTTTCCATGGAAAAATACACATGTATTAGAATTGGCTATCTGCAAGTATACCTGTATTTTGTGAGTTAAAGCATGGGTATTTCTGTAGAGGGTTTCTTTTGTTATATGTTGTGTCTTCCATAGAATTAGACTTCTGAAATGGGAAAATTCCTTAAAGCCATCTAATCAGGATGATAGCTCTAGGTAAAACCACCGTGTTATTGAAGTAATAGTTCAATTACGCAAAGAAAAGCTGAAAGGGAACTGGTGGCATTTCTTAAATGTTTGCGATAGGAATACTGGTCCTCTTTGTGTTCAACTTCTGTTTCCAGTTTCTGGTGGTTGCTTTCAAACATAAAGTACAATCAGTTTTACTCAGTTACTTGAGTTCTTTAATCCCGAAAGGTGTTTTTAATGACATAGCCTAATCAGCTGATGCAGTTGCTAACGGCGTGATGACAGCTTTTTGGGGAAAAAATCAATGGCTCGTTTAACTGGCAGCGTGGCCGATGAGAAGAGTGAAATACCTTTTTCCTCCTTAGAATCCGTATTCGCAGGCGTAACCTTATGAGGCTCGGTGCCCAATTTTGAGGGAGAGGAGCTCTCCTCGGCTCAGCCGGGCGGTGCGGCCGCCCAGGGTCGCTGCCCGAGCTCCGCACCGCAGCTCCAGCGGGACATCCCAAAGGGACGAAATCCCTACGAAGTGGAATTACCCCGATATTGTTCCTGCCGCATTTCGCGAGTAAACAAACTTAATTCAGCTCCTGCCTGCCTTGAGTAGAAGGAAAATGAGACGGAGCAAGGTAAACCGGCAGTGGGATTGCAGGGTAGGAATGCTGCCTTCACAGGGCTTGTCCTTGTGCCGGGGTAACGCTGCGCCGAGAGTAAGCAGTGTAAACCTCGGCGCGTTTCGTAGACTCCTGGAATCGCTTGGCTAGAAAAGATCGCTGAGCACCTCATCTGCCCGTTTTTTAAGCACCTCCAGGGATGGAGACTCCACCACCTCCCTGGGCAGCTGTGCCCCTTCCTAACAGCCCCTTCGGTGAAGGAATTTTTCCCGATGTCCAATCTGAGCCTCCCTTGGCTCAACTTGAGGCCATTTCCTCTCGTCCTGCCGCCCGTCGGATGCCGATCCCTTGGTCGGGATCGCCTCGGGGGCTGCACCGCGTGCCCCGGCCCGGCGTGCGCCGAAGTTGGCGGGGCCGCCCCGCCGAGCGCGTCACGTGTGGCGGCGGCGCCAATGGGAGCAGCCGTGATGTCAGCGCCCGGGCGCTGCGGGGATGCGGAACGGCGCTCGGGGTCCGGCGGGGCCGGGGGGCGGCGAGCGGCGGTGCCATGGACGAGCCGGGCATCCTGCGCAGGCGGGGGCTGCAGGTAGGGCGGCACGAGGTGGGGTGGGGTGGGGCCACCGCGGTTCGGAAGTTGCCCTCACCTGGGCGGGGTACACCTGTGCGCGGGGTAGCTTGCTCCACACCGGGAGCGGGGGTGGCAGTGCAGGCTCGGCGTCCCCGTTCGCGGTGCTCGGGGCGCTGTCGGGGGGAAGAAAGTTTATCGGGGCGCGGCTCCGGGGCGCTGCCGGCGCGTGGCTGCCTTCCCGTGGGCTCTCGTGGACTCGGGAAAATGTGTCCCAGATGGAGCGTGGGCTGCGGCAAAGTGTCCGTACCGTGTGTTGGAGCTCCAGGCTCCAGCGGCGCCCCTTTTCGGCTAGTGGGTTGAACCCCTTAAGTTATTTGTGCAGAAGTGTGTTCATAAAGAGCGAGCGGCGACAGTCGAGTGTGGAGTGTAGTTAGTTTCTCAATATTTGGCCAAAATGGAGCACCACCTCAAAATACATCATTCTGGCCCATTGTTTAAAAAGTCCCTTTGCCCAAGTAGCTCTCAGCGATGAATGTACTTCCTTTCTTTTGTTTTCCTTTACATCCGCAGTGTTTCAATGGGAGGAGGGTGAAAAGGAAAGCTTCCTTACGTTTGGGGTCGTTATTAAGTAATGTGTAGCAGCTTATAATGTTTAAAATGCACTGTACTTGCACAGTTCTGAACTTTTCAGAAAGGTGCCCTTTTTGATCAGCACTTTCAGCTTGGTGCAGTACAAGTGTGACAATTTCTATTACAAAGATATGAAGCCCATGTTATTCCTTACCATAGAGGAGCCATAAAACTCTGTGGGGCCCCTTAGTCTTTTAAGAAAACACTAGCTTTTCTTTAACTTTTTGAGTGATAGCTTTTGATTGTGGAAAGTGAGTAACTTTCATAAACTAAGTTTGAGATTTTATTTAGTCCTTAAATAGTAAATCTTTTCTATTAACTGATTATAAAATGGGTAGGAAAATCTCTGCTACAGGTTGGGTCTGCCAGTGACAGCTTTTAAAGGTGAGGTTTTAAAACTTTAAAGAAGGAGATCTTCACAGCGAAACTGGGTTTCCTCCTGCTAAACCTGCTGTAATCTGTTTACGAGGAGTGTGAACCGGATTTCTGCCTTTTGACAAGAACCGAACAGCAGTCTGTTCTGATTAAGGGATAACTTAAACCTTAATATGAAAGCCTGCTGTTGAGTTCTGCAAACATTATTTTGGAGGTGTGATTTTTTTTTTTCCTGAATCTTCTGTCACTTTAACAAAGTAATTTTGAAGGAATATTTCACAGAGTACATACTTAGTGCTGCGTATGCTTACATGGTCATTTAAGAGTATTAAAAGCTATATAGTGAATAATCCTGGTACCGGAAAGACCTATTTACACTTGCAGTGTGTGTGGTAGTAGTTTGTTTTCAAAGATGTGTCCCTCATGACTGTCATTGGAGTCTGATCCTAGGGAGGAGAAAACCAGCCAATGGTCAAAAGTGTTCAAGTTGACATCCTATCATCTAGAGAAGGATGGGAAGGGAGAGATCTTACCTACACTCAAGCTATATTCATTGGACCCTTAACTGAATATGTCTTCATATTGTCTTCTTGCTCCCTTTACTTTCTTCTTTTGCTCTGTTTTTATCTTCATCTATTGTCCATACAAGTAACCTATGGTCTAGTGTGATGAATTTGTGAGCTCTGGAAAACAAATGATAGGACATGTGGCAGGAAGTGTAGCCCCTCTTTAATTCTTATTCATAATTATTGGTTAGATGAAGCCTCAGAGTTTTCTGCTTGGCTGACACCTGCTTTTTATAGTACATCATGAAGTAATGAGTTGCTTATTTTATACTAGTAGTTCTTATCATTAAATAAACCCACTAAATTCTTCTGCCGTTATGCTGTTCTGTGGGAGTAATCCATCTGTCTTTTGTCCCCTCTTCTTTTTCATATGTTATTGATACTTTCATTTAAAGGCTATTGAATATTCTGAAAAAGATTTTTTTTTTAATAAAAGGAAAGGTTCTGGGTTAAGACTGTTCTGAGAAACCTGTGATCTTCAATGAAAGGTCAGCTACCTTTATATGACTTTGGCAATTCTTTTGGTTACAAGTAGAAATTATGAAAGCAGGTAAATCTACTTAAGCTGTGAGTTTTCTTTGGTGAAAGTGCATTTAGATTGAACCTGTCATGTAACAGGAAAAAGCAAATGTTAAATGAAAAGCCAGATTGGTGTAATTGGTGGGGCTTTTTTTGTGTTTGTACACAGTTTGCTTCAAAGCTCAATTTACAGGACACACAAAACATTTCCTTTTAGACGGGAACCCGATGTAGTTGCGTTTAATGCCATACACTGTCATGCTGAGTTTAGAAAAAAGTCAGGAAGCAGCTTGAATTCAATCTCAAAATACAAACCTTAAGTAAATATGTAGACTTGCATAAATCCTTTCGGTTGATATGTGAAGGTTTTTCTGGTTCAGAGGCTTTTAAGAGAGAAATGGAACCTTTAATTTGTTGCAGCCTGAATACACAGACCTATTTCATTTTACTACAGCCTCTT
The DNA here is from genome assembly GCA_033558185.1 of Dromococcyx pavoninus. Taxonomy (NCBI): domain Eukaryota; kingdom Metazoa; phylum Chordata; class Aves; order Cuculiformes; family Neomorphidae; genus Dromococcyx; species Dromococcyx pavoninus. Next base: position 781,734 of record JAUMJL010001132.1, on the reverse strand, counting down.
CCTTTATGCCCAGATACTTAAGTTGGTTGTATTCAAAGAAAAGAAGAACCTTCTGAATCTGTTTGGTGAGCAGATTCTGAAGATTTAATTAAAAGAACACATTTTATTTATAAGAAACATCAGGAGAAAATGGACCATTTCTTTCAGCTTCTAAAAATTCTGGGTATGATTTAGTGTGGACTGATTCTTGCTTATTCTTCATCACAGTTCTTGATGCCATGCTGCTAACAGCCCGTGTTTCATCTTTCTTCCATGAATTTGTCTGGTTAGTTGTTCATTTGAGCAGTGTGTTTTATAGCGTCTTAAAGCAAAGGCTCCAAACCTGCATGATGGTACATACAGGTAATATGTATTTCCTTCAGTCTGTAAGGATGATATAGGAATGTGGGAGAAGTTTTACTACCAAATGCAGCCAGCTTCAGTCATGCTTCCAGAGCTGATGAAGCTTTCTGTTTGTCGAACAGATGCTTTGGGCTCTCCCTTTTCCTTTTACTAATTTCAGTTCAGCCTCTAAGTGGCTGGTAAGCAGTGTCTTCTAAATCTTGGGGTAATTACATGAGATTTTTAAATTAGACTTGCAGAGGAATTTGCCAACATCAGAGAAATAAGCTGCACAGGAAACCTCAAAGAAAATGTTGTGTTTATTTGTTTTCTTGTCTGTGAGTTTATTCTTCAGTAAATGGTGGGAAATTTTAGTAGGAGTCTATGCTTCTTTAAATTAGAGGTAACTGTGTTGCATTAAGTTGGCAGAGGTATGGTTGTAACCAACATGGACAATTTCAATTGAAAATCTTCTAATACTGTACTTCCTTCATTGATTTGAGGGGAGATGAGATAAAAAGAATTTAATCATGAAATTCGGACTCATTGCTGTAGAAACAGAAACAAGGAATGTAGATGGAAGTGTGAGTTAATTGGAGTCTTGCTATTTTGGTGGAACTGAGGAGTCAGTTTATACTGATTCCATGTGTTTCTAGAAAAGATGGCGAGGAAGAAGTTCTTCACTGAAAGGGTGATAGGCCATTGGAATGCGTTGCCCAGGGAAGTGGTGGAGTCGCCGACCCTGGAGGTGTTTAAGGGGAGATTGGATGTGGCACTGAGTGCCATGGTTTAGATGATGGTTGGTGTTAGTGTTGGGTTATAGGTTGGACTTGATGATCTCAGAGGTCCTTTCCAACCTTGTGATACTGTGATACTTGACCTTGACTACTTTTCTGCACCTCCAGTACAGGAAAATCATTGGCTTTTGTAGGCAAACTTTTTGAAATTTGGTGCATAAAGTGTCTAGACCTTTGAAAAAGTAAAAGCATACAGATTTTTTGCAAGTCCTTGCTTACTGGCTTATCTCAAAATGCATTCTGGAAAATCAGAGGAAAAGGAAGCAATTTCTGAGGAAGAATGGCCTTGTTTGTGGCTCCTAAATAGGTGTGATTTCTTTGGAGTAGTGGGCTTCATGAAGATATTTCTTCCTAGTGTACTGAAAATTGATGTATGAAGCAGAAGTGTCAGCTGGGAAGCCATGCTGTAGGAGAGGAAAGGAGACAGGGAAACTGTAGCTGTAGATACAGTTCATACTTGGGAATGTGTTCTTGAGGTGGTCTGCTGAGGAGAAATGATGATTAGTTGCAGAATATTAATTAGGTTTTGGCATCTGTTGCAAACTGAAGGGAAAGAGTGGAAAAGTCAGTCTTGCAGATGAGTTTCTAGAAAGATTCTTAATAATTGTCAACGATTTGAATGCTGTATACAAGAGTGTTTTCCCTCCACTAGGCAAGAGGGGCCCAATTGTTTTTCTCTGCTGGAGTTTCTGGATGGCTGGCAATGGATTTACAGTGTGAAAGAAGGGTTGTGTAGTTGTGAATCAGGTCTGATATGTCTCTGCCTCTTGGTGACTGTGTGGAAGAAAGTCTGCGGAGGGTGAAGTACAAGAGAAGGATTAAAAAACTTTACAATTTGCAATTTCTATTGACTCAGATTAATCAGTGTCAAAGAAGATGGGGGGCTGTATATCTTCAAGTGTTATGTGGGAAAGGCTGTGTGACAGTACACTGCATTCATCCTCTGTTTAGCACTTGTGCCTAGTCCTGTCTGATGCATTATTTCTGCAGAGACTGCATCTGCAAAGTGATGCTCAGAACTACTTAAATTGTGACATTTACTGTTTTATTTTATGAGGTGTTTGCGTGAGCAGCATACATAGATTAAAAGTGTGGAAAACACCAAGATTTTTTATATGCTTTGCAAATTTTTTTTATTTTTTCCTGATGGAGTCATCTTTGCTTTTAAGTAATTCTAGAATATAAACCATGTTAAATCTATATTGGTGTAGAGGGAGGTATGCAGGTTAGAATAGATGTTTTCTTTGCTTAAATAGCGATAGGCAGTGATGTCTGCCTTTAGAAAGCAAAGGACCAGCCTTCTGAGAGAGTAGACACTGATAAAAAGAACGCTTTTCCTCTCCTCGTTAGCTGTCACTTCTGCAGGGCTAATAGAGTGTACAATCTCTTGATCAGTTATTTCACCTCTAGTTTCCAGGCATTCATGCATTGTTATGTGTTTTTTAGTCCCCTGAAAGGCACTGTGTCAGACATTTTTTGCTATTATTTGAGCTGTGAAAGCTTTTCTGAAAGGGTTAACCTTTTCTTCTGTCTTTGCTTCTCTTGGTGTTACGGTCACTTTATTCCAGGGTCTAAAATCAAAAGTGAGAAAAAAAGCCCCCTGCTGCATTCAGAGCCAAAATATTTGGCACAGGGCCAAACTTGGTGTCTGTAGCCCATAGCTCACTTTTCACTAATGATGTCTGATAATTGCAGTAACATTTCTCGCTAATGTCTACAATATGCCACAAAGCTGACTGACTGTTTTGTATTAGATTTGGAAGGCAAAAGTCATGTCAAATCCTTCAGTGTGCTCAGTAGTGGGATCTGTCATGATTTGAACTGAGCTTGGCTGTGCTGTCAGAGTCAAGAAAACCAGTTTTAAAGTCCTGTTACATTCATTAGCTCCTGTTTCTGAGTCATTTGGGTTATCCCTAAAATCTGTTTGGTAGGGGTTTTTTTTCTGTATAGGTAGTAAGAATAGGAATTAATATCATGGGTAGTTCTTGGTTTGACAGATAGTTTTGTTAGCCATAGATTTTTACTCACTTGGTCTCAACTAATGAAGCTAGTAGTTTTCCATGTTTTCTTTTTGAAACTTTTTGTGAGATGCTTTGTTTGAGTTTTATGCAGTTTTGTCTGTGATGCCACTTTATGTGGAGTATTTAACATAATGATATTTGTTTTACTCTACTGATACACTATATTTGCTTTAAGAGTCTTAAATTTTCCATTTTTTAAGTTAGGGATTTTATCAAAATTGCGCAGAGGCTTTGAAGTGCCATTAATTATTTTTCCTGTTAGATTGAAACATAAAAGTTTTTTACTTATAGCAGTGCTGTTTATCCATCTGAACATAAAAATGTATAAAAATCCAAAAAATTACTTTTAAGTTCTCAAAACACAACACTCAAACCTGCATTTTTATAATTTGTTCTAATTTTGGTGGGTTTGACTTCAACTTTTTTGTCTTTACATATAACATTGACTTCTTCTGCAACCCTGACTATTCTCTATATGGTCCTTGCTTCATCTGATGTAAAACAGAACAACTTTTTTTTCTGTCAACAAGTCATGTCCTATTTAATCTTATTCATTTACTTGGTCTCAGCTTCTACGCATGTCCCTCTTCAATTCCTTCTGCCTCTTCATTCAAGTCCCCCTTGATTTTAGTTCTGAAGTTTCGCACTCCACAGTGGCATATAACTGGGATTAATGGTAGAAAGGTAATTGCAGTCAGTGTCTGTGCCCTTGAGAAGAAGCAAGCTCTTCAGAAACTTCAGAAACTGCTGAAGTATGAGTTTTTTCTACACAGCATATAATGTTTGAAGTGCTTTGTCCTTTTTGAAATTCCTTGGTTTTATATAGATAGTTGGCGTAGTTTCGTGGGGATATTAAGTAACACTTCTCTGATGTCTGAGGTAGATATCCTCCCCAAATAAGACACTGTGTAGAGGCAAGAGAACTATTGCATTGAGAAGTAGTAAGAGATTTTTTTTAAGCTTTACTGTCAGAAATACAAGATCCAATTTAGCAGCATTGTACCAAAAATGTCGTCTTTGTGTAGGTGCTATAAAAGAAGAAATTTCAAGTGCTCAAACTTCAAGAAAATGTTTCAGTTATCAAAACCATGGTCTTAAAGAAGCTAATAGGTGGCCCTTAGTTAGAAGTTGGGGCTTGCAGAATTATTGGTAATTTGTTCCTGTTACCAAACAATTTGTCTTCCTGTATTTGATTTTCAACTGTGTGGAAATTGTAGTTTTTTAGAATACCTAGCTTGTACAGCGCATTAAAGCGTGATGTTGTGTGGGGGTGTCACGTTACAATTTTTCTCTTAGTATTTTAGCCCTGGAAGGCTGGAAATTCATGTGTGCGTATGTTTTATATACTGGAATGTTCTTGGTGTCCTCTGCAGATAAATGATGCTATTTCAAATACAGAAAAGTATCTGAAGGTGCTTTTCAACTAATGCAGATTCCTTTCCTGTCTCACAATGTAACTTTCTCTTCCTATGTGAAAAGCAGGGGAGATGTGGTAGTGTGTAAAGCATGTACTTGCATTAACTTGTGATTTGAGTTCTTCTGATATGAAAGTTTTTTTTAAATTTAGTTTATCTCTTTGCTTTAAATTATGCCACAAGAAGGAGGATATCACTTTCAGCTGCTCTAAAAAAGCCTAGTTGTACACAAGTTCTGTGGGTACGTCAGGGAATTTAGCAGTCAGAATTTGTATGTAGAAGAATCTGAAAATAATCCGTATCCTCTTATGTTTTCTGAATACAAGACTCATGGGCACAGCTGGAAAATATAGGTTATGAGTGAAAAATTGATTTTAGGACTCCAGTGCCTCTTGTGAACAGAGTTTCCTCATTTTAAATTACTTCCAGTTTTTCAAGATTTTAGTAAACGTAGAGAAGTGCAAGAAATGAAGGAATAATATAAGTGAAAAATCAGCAAGAGCAGATGTTTATGACCAGGGTAAAAGCTGTATTTTATAGTACTCCAGTTCTTTATTAGTGCATGTGCTGTTTCCTTTTTTTTGCTTCAGTAGTGTGTTTGTGCTGAAATGGTGATAATCTTCTATGTTTATTTGGTGGAGGCTGAGTAGTGATGAAGTATGTTGTGTTATTGGACTTTATCTGTGACTGTTTGACCACGATAAATAGCAGACTTTGACATTCAAGAGTGAAGCTGAATAGCACTTTCTTATTTTGTCATTTCTGCCTTGAATATTTGTTCTCATCTGTAAGCTACAGTTCAAAATTGTTCTTGGGACAAGGTGGCCAAAATCTACGTTTTTCTTGGATTGGTTGGCAATAGAGAGGAGATCTAATATAAAGCATATCACGTTTATTCCTAGGTCTCCGGGGGTGTTACTGCCTTTGCATGCTTTGCTTTGCAGTAGCAGTAAGAGATTTAACTCTAACAAAGCTATTTGTATGATATGGCTGCAAAGACCTCATTGTGTTTCTCCCTGATCTTCTGAAGGTAGCAGTGTCTACCTTGGTTTGAGAATGTACCTGCTGAACGGGTATAACTTGTTGATTGAATGTTAACTTGGTTATTCTTGGTTGTTTCTCAAATAGCATTCAATTGACTTTCTTGTCTGTGCTCTCAGAACCCTGCATGCACCTTCATCATTCAGTACAGATTTCTTTCACTAATCTCTGGATTTTGTTTTATGTTGCTTGGTCTTTGCTCTGCCAGTAATGCCAATCTGTTGCTCTGCTGTTTCTTTTGTCTATTTTACATTCTCTTTAAGGTCACAGCAAACCCTTGCTTTTACTGACATTGCAGGTGAGGACTTGCTTTTTGTGGTTTTGAAATAGAGTTATGACAAAACAGCCACCCTTTTTTCTGCATGTTTTATTTCTGCCCCCCTTCAATTCCCATATGTTTGTGTGTGTTTAGGAATTATGTCTTTTTAATGGTTTCTGTAGCATCTTATGCTGCTTGCTTTCTTTTAACTGTAAGAGTGGAACATTCTGGTTAGTTCTTTAGCACTGCTGCAAAACGTAGTAGTGTATGCTTTTTGATTGTCTGTTTACCCCTCAAGACGCCTTAAATTATTTCAATTATTTCAGTATAATTTCTTTGTGGAGGCTATTTGACTAATGAATAGTAAGCTCTTCTGATGCTGAACCCAGTAAAGCCATTAAGCTTATAGGTATGTGAAGTGTGTGTTCCCGTCTTCGGGCTCTAAGGACACACAGGGAGAAGGTTGAAGACACTTAAATTGATGCGTTTCCACAAACAAGCTATTCTAGAAAAAAGAAGATATTCTAGGAATCTGTTTTCCATGTGTATTCTCTCTAGCATCATTGAGGAGATGCATTAATCCATGAGAATCCTGTTAGAGAGTAATTCTTGCGTTTTTTCTCCTTCAGAATAACCCAGTGTTCTTTGTCCAACTACTGTAGTAATTGTCCATATTTAACAAGAGTGCAGTCAGGGAGAAGAGAGCAGTGCATAACTAGCAGTGCTAACAAGAGAGTATCTTGCACACTGATACGTTAACTGACAAGCAATTTGAGCAAAGCTGGTAGTTACGTGTTTTTGCTATGCAGAGTTTACCATCTATGACTGTGCTGCAAGAACTGGATACGGAAAGCTACCTCAGATATGTTTTTTCCTTTACCAGTAGTTTCTGTTGCTGAGCAGATTAATTGGTGCAGTTAAATACATTCCTGGCGTTTGATTACTGTTCTCTTTGGGAGACAGCTTTCAAGAGATTGTTTTCTTACTGTTTAAAATTGAAGCTACACGTAGACATTGTTTTTTATTGACTGGCTTTCTGGCCTTAGCTACAGGGATTGCCAGATGCAAGATATCACAATATTCTGTGTCAAATAACTAACAAAATATTTTTCTTTCTTCTTCACTTTTAAGAGTTCTGTAACTGGATAGAATGTATTTTGGGTGTGCTGTGAGGTGGCTCCCTATTGGAAAGAGTTTACTGGGTCAGCCTGTAGAGCTTGGCACAGAGCCTAGTGAAGTGTTACCTTGAAGATCTAAACATAAGAACATGGAGATTAGCAAAAAAGAACATTTTACTAGTTAAAAAACCCCCACCCAATCCATTCCCTCTTAAACTCCTTCCACCACATTAAATGCCAAAACTTTTTCAGCTTGCTTGAATCTAGAGCTGAGAGTGAAGAAGTGAGTGTTAAAATTCTAACTTGGTCTTGTCTCCACACTTGTCCTGCTGTCTGAAGATCTTGGTCTGTTTTACAAAAAGTGATTTGAAATCAGAGTACTTTGAAGTTACGGAGAGATGAGAGAAGACACTATGTTGTTACCTCTTATGCCAGTTGCAACGCTTGCATTGTCATTTTGTCTTTTACCATATTATCAGATTAGTAAGATTGCCTCTGAGCCTCTCCTGAAGTTTTCTAGCTCTGCACATCACCTTGAGTAATTTGATTTTTCCACGTAAAGATTATGTAAGCATTGGTGTGTTTTCAGTGTCATTTCATGTAAGCAGAGTATGTTTTGCTGTCTCTTTGTTTCTTTATTAAATCAATGTTGTGATAGGTTTTATTCTTGGTTCCAGTTTTGGAAAATTTTTTTTGAAACAGAATGCATGTAATCTCCCTCTCTCCATGCACACTGTTGGTACCTCTTTCTGCCTATGTATAACCAAATAGTTCTACTGCCTTAAATGAGCGGTGTCGAACTCACTGCCTGGCCCCTTATTTCTAGCCGGTGGCAGCGCCAAGCTCCTTGTCCCTATGCTCCTGCCATCAGCAGTCAGGTATACAGCGTGTGTGATGCGCGTTATACAGCAGGAGCAGGAGAACAGCAGGAGCTGTGAGTTTGACACCCCTGCCTTAAATTAAGCTTATGGATAAAAGGCTCCTGGTGCCTGTAAAAGCAATACTCCTTTTCGCTTTTTCATAGTAGAGAAAAGCTGATTAACCAATCTGCAGCTGTAATACTGAAAAGTGAAAATTTACCTTTTGAGTCTCTGCAATGGTAACCAAATGTTTATGCAAGTGTTACCTGACTACTTTTTCTGTAATGTCCTGTTTCTTCTATCTCTTATCTGGTGAACAATATGTAACTTTCCCAAGGTGGCTATACTCCGTTTCCACCAGATATTTTTGAATTACAGAGCTGGCTCTGCACTGTATCTTACTGTGAGAGTGGAAGACTTGTTAAGGTGGGGTAAGAACTACTGTTTGTAAAGCAAAATCTTGAGAACTTGAAAAGTATTTGCCAATGTAGAATTGTGTTTTTGGTTAATGATGCTTGTGGATATCTTACTCAGAAGTATGAACAAGTCTTATCTTTTGTATGTAAAGTACTCTGACTGTTTTTCAGAGAAGAATCCTAGGAGGAATTGTATGCTGAAGGTGAGAAAGAAAGGCAGTCTCATGAATTGTCATCCTCTGCCTCATGTGATTTGAAGTAGGCTCTTGACCTATGTCTTCTCCCCATCAGATGCATACCTGAAATAGCAGACTGTAGAGTTCATACTCTCTACAGCCATGAGGGGCTGTACAATTTGGAATGTTTGTGGACGAACTGAGACTGAATGTTTAAAGTGTCTTGGGGATGAAACTAAATGTAGATTTTCTGTCTCCTTGGATCTTCAGCAGGTAGAGGATTTTAAACCATTATCTCTCATATCCTGGAAAAATTTTTACCTGTTGTGCTGTGTGAGATACAGACAGCATTGGTTAAATACATTTTGTCATCATTCTTCCCGAGTTCAATAATGGGGCTCATGTTCCATATTAATTAAAATTTCGCTTCCTCTGTACATCCTTATGAAGTGGTGAAGAGAGCTCAAAGCAAAAAAAGAAGCTATTCAGATTAATTCGAGTGCTTTGACCAGAAACAGCACTGCTTAAAAAAATGCAGTTACAGGCAAACTGAGGTCTTACTGAAGTCGTACTTCAGTTTTGGCTGGTTGGCACAGTTATTCAGGCAACTTATTGTTTTGAGATTTTTTTTCTGCACTACCTTGGGTTTTTGTATATGTATATTAGAATTAAATGAGAGCACGTTCTGGTAGCAGAAGCAATGGTGTGTGGAAGTGTTCTGTTTATCTAGTTGTTGCCTGTTAAGGGATAAGTAGTTCTTAAGATTTTATGGCAATGATGGAAGAACTGGAGGGTTTTTTCTGATGTGTTTTGTTCTTTGCTTTAACGTATTTTAATATTAGTTTTTATGTGTGATCTCCTTTTCTCTCAAGACAATCTGCTTCACCCATCCTTGTTTCCTATCTTAATAGTACTTCTGTACTATGGTCCAAAAATAACAATGGAGAAAACACTTCTAAATGATTAGTTGTGTGATTTGCTAATCTTTGGTTTGAGAAATAGACAGTATCTTCAAGATATCTGTTAACCCATGTTCTATGCGAGTAAACATGCATTTTTGGTCACAGGCCAGTTTAATTTTTGTCCAACGTTTTTTATTATATTTAGTAGAGTGAATATAGTGGAAGAGGTGACGAAGTAGTTCAGTGGCAGAATATGTGATTTTTAGTACTCACCATAATTTTTATACGTCTATGTAAATTAATGACATTTCTTTTCAAATGTTTTTCTACGAAAACTGTTAATGAAGAATTTAAATACTACAGACTCCATATTTCAATCTGCATCTGAAGTTAGCTTTTGAAAATGAGCTCTTGAGTTGAAGAAAGGAAAGTTTACTGTTTTAAGGCTTCTCACAGACAATGAGGAGCCTGAATTGAGTATGTATATTGAAGGCAGCAGAGCTATGTATGTAGTTTTGCATTTGTTCTATTGGCTTGTGTAGCTGTGTCTGTTCTGTATGACTTCTTCTGGATTATTTATTCTCTGCAAGAGGTAACAGATAGTTTTGTGGACATGGTTCTTTCTTCAAGTGCTGCCTCAGGGCATCCCACAGGTTGAGTCAATTCTGTGAAGTTAATTTCAGAAAGCCATGTGTCAGTAAGCAGGCTAAGATGAGGCATTCACATGATTAATTCCCACAGGTCTGTTGCTATAAGACAGTTGGATGAGGTAATGTTATTCACAGCAAGTGTGGTGGAGGGAGCACTTTAAAGTTATTGCAGAAGACACCATAATAGTTTTAGCTGGACACCAAGGGTGCAGATTTGATTCAGTCAAACCGAGATAATGCTCTGTCAGTATCTGTCTTATCCCCTTTCCTTCATTTCTGTTCCCTTACTGTTGCTCAGCAAAACCAGTAATGCTCATATTGAACTACACGTCTGTGAGTACATCAGCAAGAACTGCAGCTAAGAGCTTATTGAGTGTGTAGGAATGAGTTTATAGAAACTGAAGACAGTAAACCAAAGTGTTTCTTGACTGGCAACCCTGCTAGCTAGTAGTCTGACTGATTCACTGCTCGATTCTTCCTACTGCTTCATTTAGTTACTTGCAATGTTCTTGCTCCTTTTTTTGCTGCAAGATACAGCTGTTATTTGCATGAAAAAATGTAACTCCTGGAGACAGTCTTATATTTATAGTTCATTGTGCCCTGTAGATTTTTTTCAGCAACCTGCTTCTCTTGACAAAGACTCTAAGTAAGGATGATGTGCCTTTTTCCTGTTGCCAGAAAGGAACAACTCCACTAGTCAAATACCAGTAATACTGTTGGTTGTAAAGAAGCAAATTATTAAGTTGCTGGGCATTTTGTTATTGTTATTTGCTTATTAAGATATTAATGTTTTATGATGCCAGAAGTTTGGTAAGGTCAGATAATGATTTGAGTTAAGGCTGAATTTTAAAACATAATGGAGGGCTCATTTTAAGAGGCGTTTATTTTCGAAAAATGGTATGTCTGTGAAGGTAGGGAGCACTTTAATTCTTTCGGTTGCCCCGGAGTTTCTAGAAGTGGAGTAAAAACTCTTTGCTCCTGTTCATGAAAATTTAGGTGTCATATTCAGTCAAATTCATACAGAAAATTAATTTAGAAGTTTTCTTAGGTTTGAAAGCAATTGGAGAAATTGCTGTTGGTTTTAGGTGGTTGAAACAATGCAAAGCTGTTTAGCTGAAAGTATTTTTGTAAGCTGTCAAGGAGTAGGAGTTAATTTGAATCAGTTTCCAGAAAAGCTGTCCATCCTAATACCTTAATTCTAAATATATTTTTAGATATGTTGGAGTAGCATTGCATTGATTTGGCTTTATGACACTGAATAGCAGGAAAATTTAAGTAAAGGGGCATGTGTGATTATGGAAAAGAAATAAAACTTCTCCAATATGATCTGCTGAGGGGCAGAAAGACCAGTAAAATAAGTAGAAATATTATAGTACTCTTCCCTTTCATTGTAGGAGAAGGAGATACAAATACTGAGTTTTTTCTTTGGAAATTTTCAGATTATACAGTGTAGTTATTCAAAATATGTAGTTTTGGATTCTAGTTTCAATTTTTTGTTTGTTTTTGGTAGGTAAGGAGTTTGAGCAGTTAAACAGTGAGCGGGAACTGCAAGAAATAGCAAGAACAGATAACCGTTTGGTGCTTTGTTTGAAGTCTGGGAGGCAGACCTCCTTTTGCAGCTCTAGAAAATCCAGGTAGACTGGTGGCAGTGAGATATTATCCTAAAAAATTTCACGCATGTGACTGTTGTGCTGCTGTATTTTCAGTTGATCCTCTTTCAGATTACTCTTCCTAAGAGAAAATGCTTAATCCCTTACATGTGTGAGCCTGCTATTTCTCTGATTTTCTGGAGAAAAGATATTAATCTCTGCTAGATAAAAATCTCTAAAACACGTTTTTTGGTAGCCTTGAAGCTCTGGGTGGAGAATGTGAACGTAAAAGGTTGTATTTTTTTAGAGGAGGTGCTGATCTTTGGGCCAGTGTAGGAATCCAGCTGGGTGGGATGGCTGGTGGGTTTGTGTAACTTCTTGAACTGATACAGAAAATAGAAAATAGTCTGTATTCTTGGGAAGAGTGAAATTAATGTTTTTTTCAACTTCAAAGTATGTATCTAGAAACGAAGTTGGGATGTGTACATGTTTGTATATGTATTTATGGTAGAGAGGGTCCTTAAATATGTATGAATAATACATACATAAAAGCCTCATGAATCTGCTTCCAGTAAAAGCTTACTTTTCTTTCTGATATTTTTGTGGGGGTATTATTGAAATTAATTTACTAAAGCTTCTACTAAGTTGGTGAAAATACAGTTCAGTTAAATACTCTCCCTCTCCCTTTTCCAACATCCTCCATTCCACCCCCTCCACAATCCATTTCTCCCTTTTTGTCTGTTCTTTTTCCTCCCCTTTCTCCATTCACTGTCAGGAAGGGGCGCCACAGAAGAGTCATTTCAGCTCAGCACGCCACCGTCAGAGACTAGTGGAACCAACAGCTACAAAAGTGAGTGCTTTCATTGAAGGACCATTTTTAAAATGGAATGTTATGTTGGCAGAATATTTGTTACTAGAGAGCAGCTCTTCTGTATGCTTGGGGGGGAGGTTTAGTTACTATTACTTACCTGCAGGGGACATAATCACTGTCACTAGAGGTGAACTTCAGTACTGGAGAGATTAATATTCAAGTGTGGCTTTCTTGACAAAGTTGGGGTGAGATTTCTTTTGCATGTGCAACATGAAATAGAAACTGTATGCAGTGTTCTACTCTGATTTTACTACTTTGTGTGATGACTGTTTCCTTAAACACATGTATAATTCATTTGCCTTGTTCGTAAAGACTTTCGTTGAATATAAAATGTGAAGGATATGCAAAAACAACCTAATAGTCTATTATCAAGCTATGATACAAAGTTTCAGAGTGAAAAAGATGACTTTGGCATCAAAACATGATGTTCGCAGTTGCAGTAGCAGTACCAGTTCATGAGATGGTTCAACCTTTTTAGGAGTGCTTTTTTGTTAATGGTACACAGTGAAATATTCAGTGAGTGTGATGTTATTATGGAACTTTCATTCTCTGGGCTAATAAAATGTACTATAATGCATGTTTTAGAGCATCAGTAACTGTTCAGCTGTTTTGATTTTTTGCTACTTTTTGTGAGAGTCCAGCAAAAATGACGTGTATCCATTACTACTACCTCCCAGGAATCCCATTCTGTACTTTCCTTTATATATAGATTACTTGCAGAACTGATCATAATATTTATATACAGCCTTTGATACATGTTGAGGTAGATCAGTTGTAGCAAAAAAAACCCAAAGCAAAAAAACCCCAAACTTTGAAATTGTAGGTTGTCTCTTGGCTCTGTAAAGACTGGTAGGATTGTTTTTTATTCCTTTACCTTCCTGTGTAGCAGCTGTTTGGCCAGGTGGCAGGATGGTATGGAAGCCCAGGCTGCATAGCTTGTAGAGACTTGCCTGTATCAAGGACACTGAGATTGGGGGAAGGCCGTCAAAGGCTAGTAAAAGAATACTCTTTGTGCCTGACAAAGCATCCTCATCCTGGTGGACTGTTCTGCATGGTTGGTCCCTGTTTTTTTTGCATCTGGCTCCTAACCTCATGGATATGATAGAACAACTCTGGCAACTTGGAAGCAAGGCAGTGTATCTTATGAAAGCAGCAGCAGTGATTCAGAGGGCGCTGAGGTACAGCTTGCCAAGAAGATCTTCCACCTATGTCAGCTGACTACAGGTGTTTCACCCGAACTTGGCTTACATTTTGCAGATCATCCTGGGCCCAGATGAAGTTCATTTGAGTTACCCAAAGCAGCAGGGGATATCCTGTGTTGAGTTCTGATGAGGAGACTGATGTTTCCTGAGGGGAGATCTCGGCCTGCCCTGGCAGAAGGTAGCAGAGTTGTAAAGATGTGGTGCTGTGAACTTGGCTAGTTATGAGCTCATGTCCATCCTTATGACTGGTTGATTATTTTGTGCAAGTCAGGGAAAGATGGTGGGCCTCTTCTCTGTAGATTTCTCTTTGGATTTCAATTTTAGGGCCTACTGCTGGTGGTGGTCCTAGGTTATCCCGTCTGTGAAACATAGTTATCTTCAGTCTCTTTTGGGTGAAGCTTGGAAGTGGTTGAGGCTGTTACCTGCAACTGAGAGAGGAAGCAGTAAAAATGTTTTGAGAGGGAGGGCTCTCTCTTCTCCACGTACTGGATAAAGTACTTCCTTCATCCATTTGCTTTGTGTCATTTTCTTGGAATGGAAGTGACCATTTTACAGCACAATGAGCAGAAACAGGCAGTGGCAGGAGTATTCAGTATGCTTACCTAAATACTGCTAAACAACATATTTGTCGGTGTAATCACAGGACATGCATAAAATAGATAAAATCAAAAAGCATAGCCAGTAACTTGAGGGAGGTGATTATTCCCCTTTAATTAAAACTTCAGAGATGCATCTAAGCTAACTGCATCCAGATTTGGTCCTCTGCTACAAAAAAGACGTTGGAGTTCATGATGTACAGGGAAATGCTGAGAAGCCAGTTTTTTTAATGTTGCAGAGGCCAAGATGGATATTCATGCCTGTATTTTTCTACCTAATGGGTGTGTATATATAGAGATATAGAGAGTCAGTCATGGAGATGCACTGCAAAAAGTTGGGAGGAAACACTCACAGGTTGCCAAAAGGATAAATCTGAACGGATTGAAATTTGTTTCTCGATTAAGATGTATAAGCATTGGAAGAAGTTGCCCAGAGGGCTTCATCCTTGAAGATATCCAAAACTTGACTGGCAAAGGCCTTGATCAGCCTGGTCTCACTTTGAAGTGAGTCTGCTGTGAGTGGAGAGTTGGGCCAGATGGCTTCCAGATGTCTTTTCCAGCCTTAGTTTTTTGTGACTGAAGGGTATGATGCTTGCTCCATGCTAAGTCTCTGCCTGTTCTCTAGCAATGTGAAGCTCTCAGGTGGACTTTTCAGCATAGTATCTTCTAACTGGTAAGCAGCATAGATTGTACAAAAGATGCTGAAACACTGTGGATTCTAACTAGTTTGCTTTGACCCACAGAGAGCAGGGTTTGTTCTCAGATGTACATAAAAACAGTATAGATGTAACCTCTCTATATCTTTTGCTGTATATATTACATTACTTGGTGGTGCCTTGAAATAGAAGGTTTGTTTATAGAGTTGCTGGGTAATTTGTTTTCTAGAACTTGTTTATGGATAACAAAAATGAGCACAGGTAGAGAATATTAAAGTGCTGCAGGAGTAATGATTTGAAGGACAAAATAACATACTCATTTATAAGGCTGGGAAGGGTAACAGTCAAAAATCGATTCGGCGAGGGAGCATGGAGGTTGAGATGGAGTTATAAGGGAAAACATTCAGACTGTTTTCAGACTTGTGTTGTGTTTCAATACATAATAACAATAAAACTGTATTTCAGATAGTCTGCATGTAGGCAACAGCTAAGAGGATCACTTTGAATTTTGTTTGCTTGGAGAAAACACTGATGGTAGAATGAATAGGGTTAAAAACTCCAGCCTGGTTGAGAAAAGAGAGGACATTTCAGCAGAGACAGAGTTTGATTTTGTCATTCTGGTGTGAGTACCTTACTAGTTACTTACAGAGCATGATAATCTTTCCTCAGCTCATATTGAACAATTTCCACAGCATCTGTGAGTAAAGATTTTGTAAAAAAACCCCAGAATTTCTTGCTATGAAGTTTCTTTTGGTCTTACAGTAGTCACTGTTGCACATACTCTTACTTTCTAAGCTGATAACTTTCTGGAACTGTTTTCTTCTCTGCCTACCTCAATTACCCATGACTTGTAATCGTAGAGAGACAATTTGCTGTTGAGAACCACCTGCTAAACCTAGATGGAAGGCCTTAAGTAGGTGGGAAGCCTCAGTACAAATAATTATTTACTTACGACTGCCAGTAATAGATGGTTGTATGGATCAAATGATGTTGCGTATCTTGCTGGGTTACATCCTAAGTATGTTTTAAACTCACATGCTTTCTTGGACTTTCACTGAGAACTCAACACAAAGTGAAGAGTCTACCCCGAAATTAGGGTATTACTGTAATTGATTCAGCGCAGGAATTGCTCATTTAAAAAAAAAAATAATCCGGTAGGCAGGGGAGTACAGAGAAAGAAGTACTACCCCTTAGCACTCCTCTCTGGCACCAGCTGATAGAAGTTTGATTTGATGGCCAGTTGATTGTTGGAAAGCTATGTTTACCAAAGGTTAAAGAGTCTAGCAGATGTATAAATGGATGCAGAAGATAGTTTGCAGTCAGATATTACAAATGAAGTCTCTCTTTGGCAAGTTAAGGTTGTCTTCCTTAGAAAATTAATGCCCTGAACAAGTCAGTCAGTAGTGTAACATTAACTGTATTAGATAGGTTTTATAACCCCCTATCCCCAAATGGCAATCAAATCCACAGTAGTCCCTGTTTTCCTTGCTAAAAACTTAGTTTTGTAGGTAGTGATATGAAGTTATATGTTTGCAGCTGTTAGTTCAAATATGTGACCTCCATCCTAGTGGTGCTTGCTTGCCTTTCAGCTGATTAAAAATAGAAGCAGCTGTGGTAGAAATAGTATCAGAAATGGTTTGGTTAGCATAAATGCTAGTGTGTATGCAACAGAAATGTAAAATTAGTCTTAAGATATGGTTAAATTAAGAGACATACATTCTCGTTTAGGTATGGAATATCTGCATAGTGTGAACACACACAATAGGGTGGAGTGATTCCAAATTTTGTGCTAGAATTTGAAATGTTTACCAAGAAACGGGGTTGGGGGAAACGTGTGGGGGGAGGTATTTCATCCATACTGACATAAGATTTATGTAATCAAAAAGGATGTTTTTTGTTACCCAGAGAGCTCTCTTATTCTGCATGTGCTTGTATTTACTAATGAAATTACCAGGGGAGAAATGGTGCTTTCCTTGTGTATTTTGGTGGCATGATTGCAGTAACAGTGAGAGCTGCTGGGCTTAGCCCGCAAGATGACTCTCATAAATCAGTACAGGAGGAATTTTTTATTCTATTCCTTATTACAGACTCTGTTTAGGTTTGGGTTCTCTACTGCTGGCTTAAAAACAGCTAGAATGTGTGGAGAAGAAACTGTGGTTGGCTCCTCTCTTAACTTTTGTTTCATATTGAATAGATGCAGAACAGGAGGTGTTTGTCCTAATTATTTTATTGTTCCTTGGAGGGTCTTTGAGACAAGTCACACGGAGATCTCTGTGCTTTTGGAAAGCTCTTCTCACTAATTAGTAGATATTTGATGACAGAAACTTGCAGAGAAACATACTACATAGAGGTATAATTTTGAATAACCTTCTCTTACCCTTTAGACCTTTTTAAGACAGTGTAAATAGGATTATCAGTCAAAGGTAGAAGGGGATTAAAAAATGTAATGATTGCACAACCTTAATACAGTTGCTAATGTGATTTACTGTACTTCATTGGAACAAACCGTCTGCCATATTGAACAAGGAAGGGAATGAAATTGGCTGTAAAGTGGCAATAAATGAAAAGATTACCTGGGTTCTAATCTCTTTACCTACATTATTCATAGTCCAATGAAAAACTACAAAACATACCTGACTTTATTACTAGCAGATACAGAAAAAACAATTAATTATATAAATTATGGGAAAGGATTTCTCACTGTTAAAATTTTGCTTGCTGTAGGTAAGAAATATTGTCTGTCCACTGTGTTTTTTTAGCAGAAAACCTTACCTAGGCTCAACAGTGATTTATTTCCTGCCAGGAATTAAAAAAGTCTTATACTCGGTGGTTCAGCACTGGTCTAGTAATTTGCATTGGTTTGTCAAGGATTTTTCCGGTGAAATTGTTGGTATTAAGAAGCTGGGGCTGTTCCCACGGGTGGTCTTTGCTGGACATCATCAATCAGACCACTGATTGATGCAGCAGATATATCTGTTGTTGCACACATTTTGAGAGTTTGGGATGAAAATAAAAATAGCAAACTTGCTACCATTTGTCTTTTGATCCCTTTCAGATACATAAAGGAATACTTAAAAAAAGCATTCAAAATCAAGAAAAATTACCTTTGTTTTTCTTGTCTTTCCTGCAGTGGATGCTCAGAGTTGGGGCTGTGGGTAATTAGAGAAGCTTAATAATATCAGCAGGGAAAGCAGTGTAGTATCAATAAGGATTGTGGGATTTTTGCTGTATTGTCTTTGGAGAGGTGGAAATCAATTTTTCTTGCTTTGGAGTGTTGACTGGTAATTGAAGGTTTGTGCAGCAGCTGGTGGTGGGAGTATCCTCTTGCCTACCTTGTGAGAAGAGGAGCAGCAACAGTAGCCCTTTGCGGTTCAGCAGCAAGGGTGGCAAACAAGCAGGAAGACAAGGTAGGAAATGTGTTGAGAAGGCCTGTGAAGAGCAGTGCTTATGTTTATGATAGTGGCAATGACAAAAGATTGTGAGAATGTGTCCCTAATCTAGAATGGGATTTCCTTTGCGAGAGGCAGACGGTAGTGTAGATCTTTCAAATTTTTCGTGGCATTTAGAGCCCTGTAGGAAATAATTTTATTTTAGCTTGTTGAGAGAAATATCTGACTACAGTTTTAGGGTGAGAAAATGGAGCATTCAATTTAACTAAGCTGTTTGCACAAATGGAGTTAATATTTACTTTCCTGGTGTCCAGACAGTCTCAGTTTTTCCCATGTAACCCTTGCCCTAGAACGTGAACTTCTATTCCACATCAGTGGAGTGTATTACGAGTAAGCTGCGAGGTCAGCTGAACTGATCAAATCTGAGTTTACAAATACTGATTAAAATGTCAGTGTTAAGCAAAATCTTTAATTTTGAGACCTTTGGTTGCTTAAAGGGCAGACCATAAACAGACCAAATAGAAATTATCTTTTTTTCTGCGAAAGAGATATTTCTGTTGTTTGCTGAAAGAAAAAAAAAAAGTAATATTTTGCCACTGCTGTTCCTTGTAATTTCTTTGAGAGGAAAAGTGAGTTATTTGTGCCCATTGTTCCTGCCCAAAATCATCTCTGTGGGTCCTAGAGTGGGCACTACATGCACAAGAATGCCTGAGCAAGACTCTTGTGGCTCAGTTCCTCTGATTAATGTGACTTAAAACTTAGTTATAGTGTGCTTTTCCCTTTCAGTATACATGGTCTCTTCCAGTTGATGGTTGTCAATTTGTCAAGGTAGACCAAGGCTTGTGTTTTGCCAGTGGCAATCAGTCCTGGAAGAGTAGAGTGAATGTCCGGACTTTTTTTAGCTCCTTCTGTCCTGTGCAAAATGACTTGAACTGTTGGAATCAAAGCTGAAATGTAGGCAAGTCTCTTTGATACTGAAGGCAGGCTTAATAATTTTATCTTCCAGTTACTGATTTCAACAGTGGTTTAGGAGCACCTGCTGAACATACTCATTGCATGATGCAAAACATGGCGTAATACAAAATATGGTCTGCACACGGGAAAAACAAGGCAACTGGATTCCTGTGGGCATAGTGGTCTCCAGCAACTGTATTGTCAAGAAATGCTGAAGCTGGCTGCTGTGTGCTGTGGTATTATTTTTTTCCTTTTACTTTTCAATAGCAGGCAAATCCTGTGTGGGTATGCCCATATAAAACTCATGGTGCTCTATTTGATGAGAGAACCTAGAGAATCAAAGAGAACCTAGGCAAATCCTTGGGTTTAGTCGAACTGAATTCAAGGTTTTCCGGTTCTGGTAAACTGTGTCATTGTTTATATTTGTTTGGCTGAATGGCTGTACCAGCAACAGGCATTCATGTCTTGTGTTTTTTTCCCTTCTCTTTTTCCCTTAATTTATGGTAGCACTCATAAACTCTAAAGGTAGGAATATTTGTGTGAACTTCTGTTCATTGTTGGTGTTTCAAACACTGCAGTCCATGCATTTTCTCCATTAGTCGTGATGATGTGGTACTTTGCCAGTGAGTGAAACAGACTGTATGACAGCAAATCAGAATTGAGCATAGATTTTCTAATGCTGTTAGATTAAATGATTTTGTATAGTTTGAGGTGGAAAGTTCATTCAGAATTTTCACACTTTTTCATTAGAGAAACATAGTCATTTATTGATTTTTAGAAAGTTAAGAATGCAACATGATAGGCACAAACAAAACCTAAAGCAATATTTTTCTGCTATATTTTGCTTCAGAGTATTTGAAAGAAGTAAAGATTAGACCACTGGAAAATGAATACAAAGATTTAACTCGGTAAACGTTGACAACTGTCAAAATGCTTTCTTTCAAAGTGATTTGGTCTTCTCATTAAAGGAAGGTTTCACCTTTTACTGACCACAGTAGCTAATCTCCAAATAAGCTGTGCTGCATTATTGTTGTAAGGAAGTGCAGTTGTGTTCTGCCACTGCTGCTTTTGGCTGAAAACTTGAGATACAGCAGAGATAATGTTATTAAGTGTAGTCGGAATAATTCTTAACTGCATTACTCTTTCTTATTTGACCAGTGGGTTACTGAAACAGTGTTACGGTGTGTTTTGTTTCTGTTGATTTGGTATGTCCTGGAAGCATGAGTATTTGTGGATTCAGTTGGTGTAAATTAGACATTCCAGGTTGGAGTGGATTTCTCCCCCTTATTTTCTGTGTTAGTGAATGTCATTACCAGGAAGAGTATGTTTGTAGCACTTTTGATTTTTTCTTTGTGTTAGTGGTTGGTTGTGGTGAGTTGTTTTTTTTTGGACAACTTGATTTTGTTTTTTTTTCTCTTATGGTAAATTAAAAGATTATGCTCAAAACTTCTTCCAGTAACTGAGTCCTGTAATATCTTTTCAGAGAGTATCTTTCACTACCAGGCATTAGTTTAGATTGTTGCTGCTCTCTGAAGAAATAGAAATTGTTGTGATACTGTGTCTACTTTGAAAAACACCCCATAAACCTAATTAAATCTTACGCATTCTGATGTAGGAGTTATTTTTTGATTTCTGTTAATTTATTTCAAAACTTAGCTGAGTGTCATTTGCATTATATCTCTTAAATAATTTTTCTTCTGAGCAAGTCCTTTTGGTTGCTAAATATTATTACCAATCCTATAATTGGAAAGACTTCAGACTACAGTGTGGTTCATAGGAAAATCCTTCACTCATGGAATCATTCTGAAATGCTTCACCTTCTTCCATAAAGATCAGTGTTTTTTAATACTGTAAGGCAGTTTGCAAAAGAATACGAGGCAAAGTAGAATGTGTTTAACTGCTGTTTACTTAGTTCAGTCTAGTTGATTGTAACTCTGAATATATGTGGCTTATATACAGGAAAATACAAATAGATAATTTAAATTACTTCTGTATTGTACATGATAAACCATATTTTTTATTGTATTTTTTATATGTAGCCTGTTTGGCATTCTTTTTGACTTAGTTAATTTGCATTTAAATTGATAAGGCCTAGCTTTAAGTAGGCACCTGGGTATTCATTTTACATCATATTTCAGAACTCGTAGACCTGACGCACAGGTATATTTCTGCTTTGAGAAATACAGTCAGCAGTGCCTGTAACAAAAGCACCTAAGTTAACTGAAGCCATAAAAATGAATTCTGAAACACAGAATATTGAATTTGACAAGATGGGACATTTCTGGCTAAACCTGATCTCAAGTGCTTCTTTTACAGTATATCCTCTGTTAAAATCTGCAGTAGTCATTGCTGATTGGTAACTTGAAGTTCATTATTTACAAGTTTTTTTTCAGTGTTTGGGAATCTGAGGGGATAAGTTACTGTGCAGAATACCATCTTTGTATGTTGAAATGTATGGTTAAAAATAGTTAAAAGAAGCCTTGTGTTCTGTGCCAAGGAGTGTTCTGCAGGTGACATGGGAAAAGTGGATAGTCTTCCCTGAGTAGCAGTAACTGCCTTCCAGAGCCTGCCAATGCTTTCCCTTCATGAAAACGCTTGTGAAGAGATGGCTTTTGATTTAATTGGTTAGGGTATGCACTAAAGAAATAGCCTGGTAAACTGTTGGCTGCATCTTGATGAGTAGAAAGAACGTGAAAGCCTGCAAGGCAGAACAGCAGACTTTACCTTTAGGCATTAATAATGTCTAACTCCTTGGTGCAGCCACTGTGGAAAGGGAAGGACAGTGATCTTGACTAGGAGTTCCACTACCAGTGGAGAAGGTATCGGTGCTGCTTTCTGAGAAAATACATCTTCGGACAAACCAGTTCAGGTTTGAACTGGATTGCAGAGAAAGAGGTGGTGCAAATATGAACTCACTTTGGGTCATCTGAAGGGAGAACAATTTTATAGTTATACCTTTTTTGTAAGAAATAGGATCCGAGTGATAACACCTTGACTCTTCATGACCTGAACACCTTTCTGCACCCATCTTGAACTGGAAATTTTTAAGTCAGTAGCACTCCTAAAATTCAACCATGGTGTTAATAGAAAACTATTTCTGAAGCAGAGGCTTGCTGTCCTTGGAACCAGGAGACATTATAAATTGTCATAAGAAGAAAGGAGAGCTTTGGTAGAGAAATGAAATTAGAGCAGGAGACACACGTTTGGTGTGAGACACTAATGCTGGGACATTTGAAGTGGTTGATCTGCCTCCACACTGAGCCCCTTAGTAATCTGCTCACTTGAATGTAAAGAACTGAATGCTGGCAAAGTTGTAAGTAATCAAATAAAAAGCATGAGAGCAACTGGCTCTCTTAGAAGGTATTTAGAATGAATTAATGCAATGGCTTGATATAATCATCTTCTAAAGAGGTCAAGATTAGCTTGTAAAAAGCTCTTGCGCATTGTAACCTCTGTCTCCGATAGATGAAACCAATCCTATACTATGGTACTTGAACCCTGCTTTTTTTCCATCTTCCCACATCCCAATGCAATGTCTGCTGTCATCTGCCTACATTTCTTCAGCAAAAATGTAGTCATTTAAAAAGGAGGTCTTTCAGGTTCATCCCTCAAAGCAGTAACTCTTGCTGTCAGTCTTTATGATAAGGTAAATTGTCTGCCATTGCTTGATTTTTTTTTAGTTCTTCCAACTCTTAGTAACGCAATGTTAAAGTCACAGTCTTAACCTATTCCTAATGCACTGTAACCCACATTACCAGAAAGCCCTCATATATTTACAACCTGTGATGGCAACAGTGTAAAATGCCTCTTATATTCATCTTACCACACTTAACATTTCTCCAGCTGAAGAATGCGTTACTGAAATTTGTCTTGAAAAGTTTCATTTTTTTCACAGTACTTCATGGACAAGCGAAAACTCTGGAAGATAAAACCTTTTTGAGTATTTGAACATTTCAGTTGTTGGAAAATGAAGCAAATTTACTGTGGTTTTAAAATCAACGTGTATTGAAAGCATTAACTGCACCTTCTTATGAAGGTGTCACTTTTAATTGACTCTTTAAAATTGAACCCAACAACAAGCAATAAGTTTCTCCCATGGGTGGGAGAAAGTTCAGTATTTTAAGTTTTCTGTAATTTGCTGGTAATATTTACTGGAAATAAGATGAAGTTGGTCTTTTCAAAGTCACCTTTGTTGATTAGACCCTGTTGTATGGTTCTGTTATTTAAACCGTGTTTCTGGCTAGTGAGGTGAAGTCTTTGACCCGGAATAAAGTTCAGTATGCTTTATTTGATCAGTGCATTTTTTTGTAAGGTTGTATATGGGCATTCTACTTGCCTCTACAGAAATATCTCATAGATATGTAGGACCAAAGGAAGAATTATAATTAATCAAATAATCAAAATGCATCTGTTCTTGTAAAACCATGTTATTGATAATAAAATGCACGGGGTGTGGAGTCTGAACTGATTAATGATAGCTGCAGTTAAATTCAGTACATGCAATGTCTCAGCAATTTGGCACAGACTTGCACAGGCCTCTTAAACTTGAGGCAAGGCTTATGTTTTCAGACCATGATTTTTGAGACACAGAGGGTCTCAAGGGCAAGAATCTCTGGTCCATTAAGTCTGTTTCGTGTTACTACAGTGGAAATAGCCCTAAAACCAGCCCAACTAGATCTGCCCATAGAATAATTTCACCCAGGGTGAGAGAAAGAGTGTAGTGTTGTCCTCGGTAGCAGAGCTGGTTCCTGAGAACAATGCAGAGTTGGTAGCAAAGGCATCTTTTTCTCTTTTCAGTACTTCAGGGGCTTACCTGCTAAGTATGTGGTCTGAAGGTCTTGACATCACCAATATGTATTGGGTGCTGTGCAGTGAAACTGGGGCAGCTGGTCTTTTGAGTCTGCTTTGTTGAGATGTACAGAAACGAAAGTGTAGTGCTTGGGAAGTGTGAAGTCCTTAGAGGTTATTTGCAGTATAGCAGATCTGAACCGGAGCTGGTGTGGCATCAATCAGTGCTTCCCTGTTTTCAGTAGCTAGAAGAAACAGAGTAAAAATGGCTTCTTCAGCTTTTGAATGGTGTGGATGGTAATTATGTACCTAGGAAATATGTGATGTCTCTAATCTAAGCTATAGGCTAAACCCATGTAAAGCATATTTACGCTTTTACCAGCTGCTTTGTGTAGACCCAGCTGTAGTGCTCCACTGGACTAATACAAAGCTGGTCTATTGTTGGTGAGCCTTGTGTGGAATAAGAAAGTTTGCTACTAACCCAGCTGATAAATTAGTAGCTTTTTTGGGTTGCATAAAAACATTTGGAGTGGGTGAGTCCTGAGTGACTCTGAAATCATGTGACTCTAAAAATTCAGCCAGATCTGAGACAGAAAAACAAGACCCAGTTTACTGTGTTTTGGGTTGTTTTTTTTTTTTTTCTATCTTGGAGGTGTTCAAGCTGGTGGAGCATAAGTGACCTTGCATTTAACATCAGTGTTGTGATGTATAGGAAAAGGGAGGATATAGGTGTTATTCGGAGAATATATTTGTTTTATTTCATCCCTTGGGTTTTTTTGTTTTTTGTTTATGTGTATGCTGTTTTAAAATCCAGTCTTGCAAACGCTTTTATTTGCAATGTTTTGTATGTATTCCTGTATGAATTACATACCTGAGGTTTTGTTTCATTTTTTACTTCGTACGGGGAGATCTTTCAGCTCTTAACATCTTTACCAGCAAGCCATTACAGCAAATTATGTCTTACGGAACCTTGTTCTATAGTCAAAAGTAGTGCTTAAGGATGACATGCCTGAGAATGGGCCAGGAGATTAATGTGACTTCAAGTGTCAGCAGAAGGCCCTGTCTGTCATTTGTGGTGCTGTTATAGTGATATACCATAACCAAACCACTCTCATTAAAAAAAAAAAAAGACATGGACTGTAAGAAGGAAATTGAAAGCACATGTTGCAACTCTGTTAAATCAGATGAAAAACCAAGTATGATTCTTGCTCATGCATTTTGGCAGGTTTTCCACTGTCTGTTACAATATGACAGTGCCTAGAATTACAAGTAAAGTTTTATGTTAGAAATAGAACACAATAGCATTGTAAATATTAAAGAAAAAACATACAAAGGGAAGTATGTGTGTTCTAAATTAGTTACATTTTGTGTGTGATGAATGTGACATTTTAAATTTAGGAGAATTACTCAGCTTTGTCATGCAATATTGTATGCAGGTGCAACTGTTCTTTTGTATGCAAGCACATGTTATGCTAAAAGGTGTTGTTTTAAACTGCAAATTTTGAACAGTTGCTGGAACTTCCTAGGAAGTGCCAGAATTTATTACCAAGGCCCCTAATTCTGCTGTTCTATGGCTTTGCCTTAGGATCTCCAATTACATTGTTTCACACTATTTTTTCCTGTCTCATTGAGTGAACAGGATGGGCGGTTCTCACGAATTGAGCGGCTGCTTGATATTTTAATCCTTATCATACAGTTAGCAACTCAGGATTTATTTACTGTACACCATTTAAAAGTCTCTAAAGAATACATAATTATTCATTCTCTTATGGCCTTTTCTAAGGTGCCTGACTGAACTATTTTTATCCATTCAATTGTATTTTCATGTGCATTTTCTGGTCAATAGCTACCACTGTATGTGCTATATGCGAACATACACAGCATGCATATATATTTACTTCTGAAAGAGAATTTTGCAATTGTTCCCTTTGACTTCTGGAATGGAAACTGAGTGAGTGTCTGTGCATAGTTCAGACAGCCTTTCCTGAGGATATTGAAAGCAAACATCAAATAATGCAATTGGGTGACTGAAGACATTCATCCACATAATCACAGAATCATTCTCATATGCAACCTTGTCTTTTGTGGTGCTCTTCAAATTTATCCTCTAGGTTAGACAAGTTGTCCATTTGTTTAAACAGAGGTGGTACTCACTACTGGACATGATAGCAAAGAAGACTTCACTAATATAGCATTCAAAATATAAGTTCATGTGAGAAATTGAGAGAAGTGAGGGTAATTGAACACTGGAACAGATTGCACGGAGGGGCTATGAAGTCTCCATCTTTGCAGATGTTCAAAACTCGACCTGCTGTAATTGTACCTGCTTTTAGCATGTTGGACCAGAGGATCTCCAGGGGTCCTTTCCAGCCTCAGCTATTCTGTGATTTATATGATTAAATATAATGTACTTGGGGGTACATATATTATGCTTATTCCTGATGGGCAAAACTTTGTGGATCTTGTGACTTTGTTCTGCACTGAAGTACTAATGAAATATTTGTCTGCAATTTCCATTTGGAGAGCAGGCTCTATTGTCAGTCCCACAAATAGTAGTTTTAACTGTTTTCAGCAAAACACGTAGAAAATTTTGTACAACAGTGATTACTTTGCAGAAGTATGTAATAAATTATAATGATTTTTAATTGACAAAGCTGTTACGTACTTCATCTTTTTTGAGTTAAAGAACACAGTGTAGAAACCTTGGTGGAACTGATTACCTTTCATCCTGTTTGCAAGTGATGGACGCTGGAAGGAATTTAGTGTGTCTTTGTCACTGACTCTTGGAGACTTTAATACTTTTACAAATGCATCGTATCTCTGACTTTAAGGCTTTTCTATAAAATCTGTCTATTGTTTGAAATATTTTAATATTGCTGTTTCGAGAAGGCGAAGAATTTTCACATTGCTGACATTAATATTTCAAATAAAAATGGAAGACAACAAGTAAAAGATGGTGTATGTAAAATCTTATTTGTTGCTGGGGGGATGGGAGGATTACAGTTTTTGTTGTACAAATACCACTTCCAATTACAGTTTTATTCCTAATACTGTGTAACTTTTTCTGTTACAGAAGGAGCTGAGCCTTCCAAGAAGGGGAAGTTTGTAAGTATATGAAGTATACCTACAGTATAGTATGTAGTTTTGATGGGTTTTGAGAAGACTTTTTTCTTCTTTTTTCTTTATTTCTCTCTTTTTTCTTTATTTCTCTCTTTTTTTCTTTATTTCTCTCTTTTTTCTTTATTTCTCTCTTTTTTCTTTATTTCTCTCTTTTTTCTTTATTTCTCTCTTTTTTCTTTATTTCTCTCTTTCTTTATTTCTCTCTTTTTTCTTTATTTCTCTCTTTTTTCTTTATTTCTCTCTTTTTTCTTTATTTCTCTCTTTTTTCTTTATTTCTCTCTTTTTTCTTTATTTCTCTCTTTTTTCTTTATTTCTCCTTTTTCTTTATCTCTCCTTTTTCTTTATCTCTCCTTTTTCTTTATCTCTCTTTTTCTTTATCTCTCTTTTTCTTTATCTCTCTTTTTCTTTATCTCTCTTTTTCTTTATCTCCCTTTTTCTTTATCTCCCTTTTTCTTTATCTCCCTTTTTCTTTATCTCCCTTTTTCTTTATCTCCCTTTTTCTTTATTTCCCTTTTTCTTTATTTCCCTTTTTCTTTATATTTCCCTTTTTCTTTATATTTCCCTTTTTCTTTATATTTCCCTTTTTCTTTATTTCCCTTTTTCTTTATATTTCCCTTTTTCTTTATATTTCCCTTTTTCTTTATATTTCCCTTTTTCTTTATATTTCCCTTTTTCTTTATATTTCCCGTTTTCTTTATATTTCCCGTTTTCTTTATTCCCGTTTTCTTTATTCCCCTTTTTTCTTTATTCCCCTCCCTCCCTCCCTCCCTCCCTCCCTCCCTCCCTCCCTCCCTCCCTCCCTCCCTCCCTCCCTCCCTCCCTCCCTCCCCCCCCCCCCCCTACAATTGTGAGGTATTTCTAAAATGCCAAAAAGTTCTTCTGTTGAAGCTTTTGTTATGTATTGAAAATTTGTATTGTCAAAAATCAAGGAAGAAATTCGGTTTCTTTGCGAGTGATATACATGAAACTTGGCATGTAAGTATTTTCTTATGATATTCTATGATCAGACCTGTGGATGAAAAGGCAGGAACAAGGAATAGATGCGTTCTACTAACGGTATAGCCTTGTTAAGTTGGTGTTTTGATTAGTGAAAGTAAGGACTCTGTATTCTTGTACAAGTTGTTACTGCGTTAGAATAATATGAACTGAGATGGTTTAGTTATGCTTTGCTCAGATTTATGTACCTTGGCTTTATTTTTCTAACTTCTTTGAGCTGTTTTGTTTTAAAGCTTCTCTATTAGTAATTTCTTGAGAAAGTATTGGGATAAGAATGTATCAAAATATCTTAATAAACAAGCTCTGTTCATTTACTGCTTTATTTCCAAAATTGCATTAGTACTATAAGGTTCTTGAGCTTATTGAAGGACAGTGATTGTGTTAATGTGACATGTTGTGAATCAGACCCTAAGCCCTTGCACAGAAGGTCTGTTATTTGTTTTTAATTTTCAGTATTTGTTTTCATATTGGTAGTGCTGTGAAGCTTTTAGTGATAATAAAGTTAGGTATATGAATAACTGAAAGTGTAATTGCTGGGAAAGTGCACTTCAGTTATGGCTTAAAAGGCATACCAGAAATCTGTACTTTGTAGGACATCTCCTGAATTGTAGATGACTTTCTTGTTTTATGTTCTGACACATAAAAGGTCTTTATACTAAAGAGTGTGCAAAAATGTTATTTAGGAAGGCTCAACAAAATGTAAAAATAATTACACATCATGTATTTAATTATTGCAATGATGAAGAAAAAAATGGTTAATGAAAATGATTTTTGGTGCCTTCTTTTGGTGCCATTTATGCTTTATATTAACCTGAAAAGGTTGTGTGGGCAGAAGACTGTGTCTGTTGAAAGTAATGGCTTAGTCCTTGTTGACTTCAGCCAGAGCAGAAAGTGGTGCTTGAGGCTCTTTTTTAATCCATAACCATGATCTTTCTAACTCTTGCTATCATGTTTTACATTGAACGTTATTATATATTTTTCTCCCAACTTTGACAAATGTCTGCAAAGCAATCATCTCAGTTGCATTCACATGCGTATTTTTATAGCTGATCACTGAGATGTAAGTGCGTATTCTGTAATATTGCTGAGACTTTAATGAAGTATAATAAAAAAAGCCCCTTGTCAGCGCAATCATATCTAGTTACAGAAATGCTTTGGGTTCTGTAGATGGTATTTTACAATATCTTTAGTACTGCTGTCTTAGTTAACTAACAGGGCTCAGAATGCTGTTAGCAGGGGTTGTTTGTGTGTGGGCCGTGTTGACCACTGTATTTGTTGCATGTGTGTTGATGTAAAGACTGAATTTTAAAATGTGGGAAGTCCTACTTTTGTATTGCCATAAACATTTAGGGGCCCTGAATGGCTCCAGGTAGGCATATCGCTTTGTCTTCTGGAGCTTCATGGCTGATGACACGCCAGGGATGCATATTTAAGCAGAACAGGGAGAGCTGATCACCTCTGAGCCAAGTAGAGAAGCTTGGAAAGCAAAGTTTGGGCTGATGAATTGGCTAGTACTGATTTCCACCACCCTGTACCCCCCACCTCCCAGACCCTCTATTCTTGGAAATGATCTCTTATTCTTTTATACAATCAGAGCAGGAAAGGACAGAGGGATACTTGAGGAAAGAGGTCTTATGGTTCACCATGTGTATGTTTCAAAGAGCAAATGTGCAAAATATTTAAGCTTTCTTTTGTATCTTTTGTATTAGACTGGCTACCTGCTGGACCATACAGACTTGTTCTCCATATATGTGAAATAGCTGCTAAGTACATTTTCTGTGACAACATAAAGGAGGCTGCTAATTCTGAGTCTTGATGGGATGTGAAGTACAAGCCTTCCCTTCCTGCTGAACCAACCAGAGTTCTTGGACTTCTTTAGCTATGAGCTCGACTTGATGCCAGAAGTTGTACTCAATTTTATTTTATTAAGCTGATGTTTTTTAAAGTTGCAGTGAAAGGAGTCGATCTGATTTACTGTCACCAAAACCCTAAACAGAGGAGTCTACCTGTGCAGTAGCTGTACTCTGAGTTCATTAGCTGTGGCATCTGATCCAAGGCATTGTGTTACCTGCTGCAAGTTGCAGTGTTTGTTTACCTGTTGAACCTTATCTGCCGTTCATCCGCTGAGGGTACCCTGATTGCACCATTGGGCACATACGTTCTTGCCATGTGTGGCATTACTCCACCTAGTAGTGGACCTTTTGATCTTGTTCTGTGACTGTCAACCTTCAAGCCCAACTGGCTTCAGTTAAAAAACATGCCCTCTGTTTTCACTGACCTGCTCACGTTACCATCGTTCAGTCCAAATACAGAGACTTCTCTGAGAAGCGACAGTTCCCCTGCTTTTTGTTACACAAGATTCAGTTGATGTAAGGACAGTGTGGTATGCAACTCTGTTTCCAGGTTTTGAAGTAGAAGATTAAAGGTTGAGAACGTGGTAGTGGGAGAAGTCAAGAAGGAATCTAGAGGAGCTGGAAAAGGAGGCATGGGAGATGAAACATGTTTTAGGGTAAACTACGGGAGAGGATTGAGGACGTAAAGTGAAGGAAACCATGAGGGAGAAAGTGAACTTTTCTGCTCGTCCCCAGATTTTTGGTGGCTTCGGAGCCTCATTTTGGATCTCATGAAGTAAGTTAAGCTTTCTGTGGGCCTCTGACGGTTAAACCAAATTCTGATCTTATATAGTTGTTACACAGCAACTCCTGAAGTAAGAATTGGAGACAAAAACACCTTAGAAGTTAGCTTTAGTATAATTGGCATAAACTGAGATAAGGGATGCTAGTTGAGAAAAAAGTAAGCTTTTCCATCCTCAGAGCAACTTCTGGCTTTGCTGGCACAAGTGCTTGTGTGAACACGGGCAGAACTGATCCAGGTTGCAGCTAGCTTCATGCAGATTCTTCAGCGTGTCCAGCTGCAAAAATGCCTTGCTGGCAGCAGGGTGTAATGGCACGGAGATAGAATGAATGGCTGGAAGCTTTCTCTAGGGCTATCTGCAGCAGCAAAACTGACTTTATATAACTTAATATGGTTATAAACCTGCATGGCTATTACTATCCGACTTTGCACTCTATCAGAAAATTATATTGAAGTGTATTTCTGCACAGTGCCACTGAAGGGATGGATTATTTATATATTGTTAAGATATATTTATTCATTTACTTTCACCAAACACTTGAAAATATCAAGGGAGATATTTGTGCTTAATGTTAAGCCAGACCCAGAAATACAGTTTTAATTTTATCAGAGTTAAGTGTTGCTAATGTCTCTGTATGAAGCATGCAGATCCCCTGATGAAGCAGAGAATGCCAGATTGCATTATCCTTTACATGTTCAAAGTGTGTCTAGCTGGAGTAAGTAGCCAGAGGTGATCTCTCAGGGTATATAGTGTTATACAGGTGAATTTCCTTCACTGAATTTAAGGCATCTTTGTCCTTGTCTTCTTTTGTTTCCTTCCCATACCCATGTAGAGAGACAAAAATACCCACATAGAGAGTAAAATGAGAACTACAGAGAGACAGGGCATGAGCTCAAAGGATATGGCACAAAAATTACCGTCAGCTTTAAGTAGGTACCTTCTGGCTTAAAATGCTTTTCTAAAAATGATTTAACAATGGGCTTCCATGAGGTAAAGAGAAGCCTTTGGAAACAGTACCCCTTAAAAAGAAGTAAGCAGATAGGTACTGGAGGTTCCTCCTTTCTTTAGAGTTTCAGTGGTTAACGCACCTGCCCTAGAAGTAAAATACCTGACTTTTACAGACTAAATCAGTTTCCTTTATTTCCTTTATTTTGTTTAATTTGTCAGCTTCACTTTAATTGAGAGCTAGGTAACTTTTATGTATTAATTTTTGTTGCATATGTCCTTCTCTTGGCATGTCTGAAACTAATTTCAGTAATTGTGAAATGTGGACGCCGGTTCAATAGCAGTGATTATATAATCTCCTTGTACGTGTGAAGATGTCAAAGCTGGTCACAGAATTTTCGTGAAGTTCATTTATGCATTACAGTGAAGCAGCTGATATCTTTGAATAACAGCAACATGGGAATGTCACCAGCCAAGAATTCAACAGAAACACTAGTTAAAACTACTGCTTGCTTAGGAGCAGTTTCAAGAAAGTTAATAGCAGTTTTGTAAGAAAGTTTTTATCAATGACAAATATGGACTACAGTTAACCTCAGGGGAAAAGTGGGAATGAGATAGAGTGGACTGAAATGAATTATGAAGTCATGCCAACCGTTCTTCAGAGAAAAAAAACCTCTGAGGCCAGTGTCATATAGGTGGACAAAACTGGAATGTGACGGTTTCTGTGTGCACGTATATATCTTGTGATAAGGAAAAGAGATTAGATCAGAGACTGGAGCACCCAAAGGAAACCTCAAAAGAGAAGTACATTGATTGTAGAGGCCTAACCCTCTCCCAGCAGCTGCCTTTGTGCTTATCGCCCTAATTGCAAAGGCTTCTTTGTCTGTCATTAAGGGGAATTTTTATTCCACTGCAGGTCTAATTTTGTGATGTTTTGCTTGTGCTACGTGTAAATATAGAAGTCCTGTATCCCTTCTGTAGTTCTGTTGCTGTTTCTGTCAGCACCCTTTGTCACAGCAATACACCGGGAGGACAACATCATCTAAGCACCCCTAAGTTATTTTTTGTAGTGGTGGCTTCCAAAATGCAGTAGATACTCATTTCTAGATGCTTAACATTGCATTTGTTGTTAAAATACATTTTTGTTTAAAGGAGCAGATTACCAGGAGATCCAGATTGTTTTGTATCAGACAACCTTGTTTTCCTCAGTGCTCATCGTTTCCTCAGTGTTTCACCTTTGAACTTCCAGCAGTGACTTTAAATCTAATTTCCTTATCGCTGATGAAAATGCTGAATAGCATCAAGCCAGACTATAACATTTTATGAACTCATGGGAAAAAAGAAATCTCCTCCACTGACAACTTCATTTGAGATCTGCTAATGAGTGTTTTATTAAAATGTTGATGCAAATTCTGAACAAGGAATTGAAATACTTTATACAGTCTGTATCTGGGAAGGTCACTTGTGTATTACATGGGAACAAGGGTCACCAGCTATTGAATCCTCATCACAGCTCTTGGATTCCTTGTGATTGACAATGAAGAGCTTGGTTTTGGACACGGGTTTTGCATCCTTTGCAAAGTTATAATAGCATGATCCTTTCTCTCACAATCTTGCTTACTTCAGGCTCCATAAATTTTACACGAGTCTGCTGCCTATTGTCTGTGTTTCCTTGTTTTAAAATTGCATTGGGCTAACGGGAAGAGTAATGGCATGTGCAGCATGCTGTAGCCTTGTTACCATCTTCCTGTTGTCAGTGCAGCGTCTTTCACAGATGAGTCCTTTGTTCTGTGGAGAGCACAGGCCTAATTTTCATGTAAACAACACATCCCTTGGTATTTTATTGCTGTTAGTTGTGTCCTTGGCTATTGGAGTAGACCATTCTCTTTATTCTTGTTCTGTTGTTTGTTTTGGTGCTTTCACATGCACATTTGCATCCCTGCTTCGTTTATACTAATATCAGTATTATTACATATCTCTGCGTGCTATCGCGACTCATGTTTTACTAGTATACACATGGGTTTGACTAGCCTAAGGACTATCATGGAGTGTGGAAGAGAGGTTGACTTCTGGAGTAACGCTCTATGAACCTTGTGTCAACCCCAACAAGCAGACATGCCTTGTGGAACAGAGGATTCCCCATCTTCTATCCACTCAACTGAGGAGAGGGATTTAGGAGACGGAGGAGAATGGCAGTGGGTTCCTACTCATCACAGCCAGTGTGTCTCCTCTGTTAGAAACTTGGCCCTGAAGGTTCCCTTGCAGAATAGATTGCAAATGGAACCAGACCCTACTGTTGACAATTCTCATACCCTGGAAATCTTTCCTAGGTTAAGAAACCCAAAGCCATGAATTAAAATAACCTCTGTAAAGAAGAAGAGGAGAGTTGTAGTCATTGGGGATTCCCTGCTGAAAGGAACTGAAGGACCAATAGACAGACCAGACCCATTACATAGGGAAGTCTGTTACCTGCCTGGGAGCGCTGTCAGTGGTGTAGTAAGAAAACTCACAAATCTTAAGTCCATGAATTATTATCCACTGCTCGTCTTTCAGGTAGGAAATAATGAAAAAGGAACTAGGAACCTTAGAGTGATTTAAAAGGACTTTAGAGCTTTAGAATGTAGAGTTAAGGGTTCAGGTGTGCAGATAGTATTCCCTTCTCTCATAGGGAATGGAGAGGGAAGGAGTGGGAGGAACCAGGAATTAAATATCTGGCTCTGAATCTGGTGCGAAGAACAAAACTTTGGGTTCTTCGGCAATGGGTTGGCCTACACGCCAGACCTGCTGGCAAATGATGGGATACACTTGTCCCCAAAGGGCAGAAGGACACTTTCCAAGAAATTGGTAGGACTAATTAAGAAAGCTTTAACCTGGATTGGAAGGGGGAGGGGGACACCACTGGTCTTGATAGAATAAAGCACAGGAATGGCACCTCAGCTTCTGAGGGATGAAGTACTAGTGAGGGCCCCTGGTCCACTACCTCAATGGAAGTGGGGGACAGCACTCCAGGTGGCAGCCAGAATTCAAATGGAATTCTTGGGTTCAGGCTAGATGTCTGAGGGCCAAATCTCATGGGTTGCTGATGATGTGAAAGCAGGTGCCAAGGTGCCGAAATAATTGAACAAAGAAGTAGCAGTAGAAAAAAAATCGTCACTTCACTGCTGAAATTTGAACAGTGAACCTCACATGGTGAGGCAGAAAAGAGTAATGGCTAACCTGCTGTTCTTGCTCTCCCCACGTAATAGTCTGATCTGCTCAGCAACCTTTGCAGCTTGCAGCTTTTTTTTCACTGGACTGCTCCGTTTCTGGTGGTTCTGGCCTTATATCCTGCATTACCCGTTGAACTGGCAGTTTATGGTGTTTGCAGAGTTTCTGTGTGCACAGAAGCCACAAAGCAGCCAGCAGGAACAGAGGGAAAATGCTAGGGGAATTTCATGTCTAGAAATGTGAGCTGCTGCGGCCAAAGGAGTAGTGATCTCTGAGTGGCAGGTTCAGGGTCCTAGGGATAACTTAGTTTGTGAGCACATTTATGTGATTAAGTTTTGAGTTCTGTGGCAAATGGGATAAATGCATATTGAATAACAAAAATATTTCAGAAAGATGCTTTCAGTAAGCAGTTTTAAATTAGCACTGGCTGTCTTGTTTGTTCTATGAATAGAAGTTGCATTGAAAGTGAGTAAAATTATTTATCTTTGATAATTGTTCTTGTAAAACTTCAA
This sequence comes from Dromococcyx pavoninus, assembly GCA_033558185.1. Classification (NCBI taxonomy): domain Eukaryota; kingdom Metazoa; phylum Chordata; class Aves; order Cuculiformes; family Neomorphidae; genus Dromococcyx; species Dromococcyx pavoninus. The sequence continues at coordinate 746,298 of JAUMJL010001132.1, read as the reverse complement.
ATTTATATAGCATATGCAAGAAGAACAAAGGACCATATAATCACCTGTTTTATTCTGCTTCCTGAGAAAGAACTTACCCAGCAAGAAAACTGATAGAACATCCTGTGGGTAATCACTACTAGGCAACTAGGCAGTGCAGCTTAAATTTCATATGGTAAACCTTGAAAATGTGACATACTGAAACAGCCTCTTGTTCATTGTGGGTTTTTTTTTCCCCAGTGGCATTAATTTTGAGAAGTCTAGTTTTCTTCTGTTAAAGAAAATTTGTTGTTTGTCCAAAAGAATTATGACAAAGGAGTTGTACTGTCCTCTGGAATAACTTGATTGAGGCTGTCCTATGCTGTTTTGATGTATTGGTCATCTCTGCTTGAAGAGTTTTTTCTGCTGTTCTTTTGTTTTGCTTTATTTTAGAAAAGAATAACTCGGGTCTCTACACAGTATATTTGTTCCTCTGGTAGCAATAATATCACCTGTATTCTAAATATCTGCTCATAGGTTAAAAAAAAAAGCAGTTGTTGAACAGCAGGGACCTGCCTGCCTTGCATCTTCTGGCAAGAATTGTAGCGTTACAGATTTTCCCCTTGAAATTTTCAGTATTGCAATTCCATTATGTAAAGTATGGGCTGACTTTGAAGAGATGTCAGGATCATAAAATCCCAGTGAGCCACTTCGGTTTTGTCTTAGAGGAAGGGGAAGTGCTTTTTTCCCCTTCTGCTTTCTTATGAAATACAAATTTGAACATTTGTTATTACTCTCTATTCTAAACCAGGAATGTTGCTTATCATAAAGGATGTTCATGTATTTGTTATCTGCAGTTTCTTTGTCACTCAGCTGGACCACCACAGTTTAGTCCTCAGCATATGCCTCAGCTTAAAGCATTTGGAGAAACTCCTTTCTATGCAGAATGCTTCGGTATCTTCTGAGGAAAAAATGAAACCTGTCATTTTCTGGCTTCCCCCAGAACTCCAAGCCAAGATCTTAATCGTAGTTGCTGCTTAGGTTGAGATGAAAATATTGGAAAGGCCACCTTGTTATTCGAAATGCAGATCTGTTACCTGGTGTGCAATGAACCAATGTCTACATCACTGAGAGAGAGTTTTGTGCAATTGGTTCAAATTCTGGACACTTGAGAGGACAGATCCTCCAAACTTCAGTGTAAAACCCCCAACACAGACCCACAATTTTATACACTACAGATAGGTAAATATTAATAGAATTATTGGTACAGTCATGCATATTCATGTATTTTTTCAAAGCTAATTACAGTCTGTATTGTCATGCCACGTGCACCCCAAAATTCCAGAAGTATTCTTCTGCAGTCTTTGGTCTCTAGTGATCAGTTGACAGTCCTTCACTGATGAACTTTTGTTGCTTTCTTGCTGGATCTCCCTAATAAGGTTAAATCATTAGTCCTTGTGTTTTTCAGTTATCACATCTTGTTTGGCTCAGCCTGTTTACTGGGATGTATCTGATCTTCAGGTTGCCTCACTGCGCCAATTCAAGGTTAGTTTGACAGCACATTTAATCAGGTGTCTGTTTTCTCATAACAAATTGGGCAAAGTGTCTCCTTTCCCTATGACTAATTTAGTGATAACAAAGACATCTGTGATATGACTTTTAGCTCCTTGTAAAAACCGTACTTTAGGGCCATTTTGCAGTTTTATGATTTCATAATTTCTTTCAACAACCTGAAAAAGTAGCTGTGTAGGAACTTTATAGTATTAGCCTCTCAGTTTGCGATATTGTACAGCTACCACATTGTTTTATACTGTGCTATTGTTACATGTGCCCCGAGAAGATCCTCTGGAATGTTGTTGTTCTGATGTACTTCTACTCCTAATAGGGAAGTAAGGGACCGAAACATGAGTGTATACAGAACATGTATAATAGGAAAATGCTCTTGGACCACTGAGTTTGTGTAATGTTCTCACGTGCTTCCTTTGTTGTTTCTAGAGCTGGATGGCATCTGTGCCTTCGTATTGGCTGTTGTGCATGAGCACACAATCCTTCTTGACTCTCACCTTGCTCTTTCACTGTTTTTGTATGCGCTAGTCTTTATTTAATAGGCAAACTGCCTTCTATGTCAGTCTTCCCATAATGGGTCTCTGTTTTGAACCTTACAGCTCTTCATGATTGTCTTTCCCTTTTCTTTTCACAACTGTCCTTCCAGCAATCCTGTACTGTCCTAAAAATGCCACCCTGGGGTAACAGGAAGGTTGGTGGCTTCTATGGTGGACTGAAAGGAAAGGGTAGGGTGGAAAGGATGACAGCAAGGCAGAGCTCTTGTGGGTTTGGGGAGTAAAAAAACTGCTTTGGCGAGATTTTCTGTTCTGCAAGGGCTAATCAGCCTATTCTGCTTCTTTTAGTATTTAACAAGTCTTTGCTCCCTGAGTTGTGGCAGCAGCTAACCTAGTATTGGCTTACTTTCATTACATCCATGTCCTGCTCTTCTCTGTCGTCTCTGTCCTCTTGTCCTTTCTCCCAAATGCTGTAGTATTTCTGCTTCTCTATCATGTCTGTTTGCTAGCAAGCCAGTCAAGCTTAGACCTGTGAGGTTTACTGAGGTGTGTTGTGACAGCTCTAACAGGCACATGAAAAGGTCAGAAAGAGTACTGGGGATAAGTGCACCCGTAATATTGCCATGCTTGTCTGAAAGGGATGGCAGATAACTGCCACATGGGTAGCAAGTGACAGTCTAAATGACTGACACAGGTTTTGGGAATCTTCTACTTCATATTCAGTGTCTGTTAGTTGCTACGTTGCAAAAGGCAGCGTAATTGCATATAATCACATTTCTCATATCCCAGTGGCTTCACTCATGAATGTTTAGTGTGGTCGTGCCCCTAGGCAGTGAAGGCAAGCATAGCATTTGAGCTGTCCTAGGTGTCCCTAACGTGGGGCTGGGCATGCTTCTGGAAACAGACGAGTTCTTGCTGGTCTAGCCTGAATGGAAAAGCTCACCTGTGCCTTTGTAAAAGTTGTGTAGGAAACATAGATACTGGGAATGCTTTTTTCCCCTCTTGTTACAAGGTACTACTTTGCAGTCAGGTGACTAGACACACATCCCACTTGAACACAGTATATGATGGAAATGGGCTTAAAACAGCCATGGTTTCACATTCACGTGTGGTTATGGCCTTCAGACTCACCCTCAACTATTCTGTAATTCTTCTTAGTATCATTGAGAAGCTGCTGAAGGTGTTTTGTCATTGTCATACTTTGTGGATGCTGCTCTCCTAGATTCTTCTAGGAGACACTTAAAATGTTTTTATTTACATTTAAAAATACTTCTGTTCTTATGGTTTAAATGAATCTGAGAAGTACCAAGAATGTCTATATATCTAAATCAATAAAGCTTTTGGATTACTGCTCTATAAAGCTGAACATTTTGTTTTTTAAAGACTAGTTTTACCAATAAGCCAGTCCAGCAAATCTGTCTTGGGAGTGAGGGGTGGTGTGGGATGGGTATATTGTCTCTTTGTGGACCTTCTGCTATATTTCATGTAGGGTAGAAACACTCAGCGCTAAATTACTCTGGGCTGCAGGTCTAAGAAGCCTGGATGACTGGCTTTAGTCATTATTTTTCATTAGTGACCTAGGTGATGGTATTTATTAACTTTGCAGCAGGTAACAAACTGGGAAGAATGCAAGTGTGTTGAAGAACAGTATGGGGTTTCAAAATCGTTCTGACAACCTGGCAAAAATACAAGTGAAATAGGAGAAGCTAGAGACTTATTAGTTAAGCAAAAGTTGCTCAGCTTTTCAGTTACAAGATGGTTGGATACATGTCAGTTTACAAAGAGGATCCACAAGGCATAATGGTTCCACAGTGTGATGCTGTTGGGGAGAAAAAAGGTTGGGGGGAAAGTGCACATTGTGCTGGGAAGCTGATGTTTTGAGCTGCAAAGCATGCAGCATTCTACCACACACAGAACTTAACGAGGCCTCATGCTGCATTTAGTGCTGTGGTTAGTTTTGATTGCTGTGTGTTGAGATGGATCAGCTGAAGGATAAATGACAACTGTCAGCTGCTTTCACAATTTGATGTGATCTGTGGAAAAATATTTACCAAGCTGGGGTTATTTACTCGAGAAAAGGGAAGGCTGGGGGGTAACTGTGAAAGTCTTCAAGTGTGTGTAACACATTCCAGGAGTAGGAAATAAGTGTTTTCTGTGTTATTTGGGGGTGAAGCAAAGCATTATGTGTTTAAATTGGAACAAGGGAGATTCAGCTTAGACACCACTGAAACATTTACTGAGTAGTGGTGTAGAGGAGTGGGGTACCTGGGAGTGTTGTGGAATCGCTATCAGCTTTTAAGAACAGATGGGACAATAAGCTAGCTGGAGTGATAGGGGTAGCAGTAGTATAATGGACTTCTTTGTGAAGGAGAAGATGATCTCTTGACTTCCTTCTAGGTCTCTTTATAGTGTATCATTACTTTCATGAGATTTATTGCCAAAACTTTCTGCTGAAACTTGATGCCTTATTTTAAGTGTCTGCTTTCATGGAAGAAAATACTGGCTCATAACAGACATTATTCATTAGTGCTTGTGTGTAATGACAGAATTGCCTGTGGAAATGTTTATAGGTGTTTATGTAAGCATAAATCAGGTTAAAAAAGGACAGTGAACTACAGGTTTGTTGTTTTGTGGTTATTTTGTGAAGGACTGACTGCTCTGTATCTGCTGCTCACCTCTGTTCAGAGTTCTTCCCTACCCATTTGTCTAATGACTATCTAGAGAGAAACAGGAGGCATATTAAAAAAAAAATGCAGACATACATGTGTTAGCCTTACAGAGATGTTGAGGCCAGGTTTCTGCAGACATATTTGTTAAATGACGTGGCCTTAATGAGGGATCAATTATCAGTCGATCAGCCAAAACAGAGCTTAGTAGCTCTCTACGTACATGTTAGTTGTTGATAGATGTAGGGTGTTGAGAGAGGGCTGGATGATGGCATAATGAGATGTCTTATTTGTGCTTTAACTTTTTGAAGAAGATACTCAGATACTGTCATGACCTTACAAAACTAATCAGTAAAAGATTTTTTTATGTTTCCAGAATATTTCTTTTGATGGACGAATAAACACAGGAAATTTAGGTGGCTCTAATAAGCCCTGAAATATAGCTTAAATAAAGACCAGGTAAACAAAAGCTCATTAAGAGCCTGTTTTTGGGTTATCCCTGCATAACAGGGCTCTTGAATTTAAAAAGAAAAAAAAACACAAAGAGGTGTTTAAACCCTATGTAATATAGAAGTCTTCAAGAAGATTTTTTTGCCTCTAATTTTTTTTAATGCTGTTTCTTTTGTATTAAAAGGCAGTACATATTGAGATTGTAATTATTATTAAAACCTGATTTCTCAGGCTTTTTATAGTTTTGATAGTAGCTTAACGTATGTCAACAAGAGACTTCATTAGTTGAGCTATTTTTTTATGGCTTTCTAATTCCAGATCATGATTTTTCTTTTTTTGATTCCTATAGCATGTAAAATATCGTAAGGAAGTTGTCTAAATCTGAAGAAACTACTCTGGTAGTTTACTAGAAGAAGAAAATTTGATGAAAGTTGTGCCATTGTATTGGCTAAGCTTTTGTATGAAATGTTATTTTGGAGCTTTCACAGTTGCAAAATGATGCTGACTAATAAAAGGAAGCTATGGTGAATACGAGGAAGGCTACACAAATGCATTACATCAGATGGCACCTTTTGCTGTCTTTTCTGCTGTCACCTCTAGTAATCCAAATGATATTCAGACAGAGAGTAGAGAGCATCTCTTTCACTTTTCAGCCAGACACATTCATTGTTTATATCTGTCTTCTAAGCTTTCAGTGTTGTAGGATCAGCCAGCTTATAATCTTCTGTTCCTGCATACAAGGAGTTTATTCTGGCTGCAGGGAAAATATCCGAACTATCTGTTGAAACTCACTGCAGACGAGTAGGAGTGAGATTTTACTAAATCTTGGCTGGTGCACCTTACTGGTTCCTTTCATCTGTGATGTTTTAAGATCACTTTCTTTAGTTATTGTGTTTAATGTGACAAACAGTTGTGGGGTTAATGTACCAGAGGACTATGCAGCAGTTCTGTTATTTTTAGTGATTAATTAATATCACTAATAAAAAGTTATTAAAAATGCATTTGAATTTAATAGAGTGCCTTTTAAAACTGTGACTTAAAAAAAAATCCCTTGCAGAGTAGTAAGAATTGCTTGTAAGACCACATGAGCTTTTACTGTGTACTCCAGTGACACATTAATAAAATGCATTATTGTGTATTGCTTACTAGTGTCGGAGTTATAGATATGCCTGTAAATGTCAATAAATTTATTATGTTGAAACTTAGAGAACTGAAGTCTAGAAGGAGCTATCTAGTATGTCTTTCTGTCACAGGGTATCAGTCAGTCTTCCACCTACCATGTGAGTTTATAGTGCTGTGGGCTGACATATATTGAACACAGCTAAACAAAGAATATGCAGGTTCTACCAAAGTCTAACTACTACTTTGCAGTAATGGGCAGGTTATTTTGGCATGTCATGCTGTGCTGGTTGTGCAACCTGAGCTCCCGGGTACGAGGAAATGCAAACATTCATTGTCCACATCTGCTTTTCCTCCCTTGCCCAAGGAAACAAACTGAAGACAACAGCTCCTCTCCTCTTCCTCATATAATCTAATCAAGATGAAATATTCATTGCTGTTGCAAATCGGGCAATTATTTTGAATCTGAGCATATGAGCGAGACATACCAGACAGGAATCTAAGAAAAAAAGATCCATTTCACCATCTGGTATTGCTTCCTTAGCTATGCCCCATCTCAGATACTTCTGGAGGAAGTATTTGGTAAATAACAAAACCCAGAAGAAACTGGCCAGTCACACATTAATAAGAAAAATACTTGTTGAGCCTTTCTGGCAGGTAGCTGAAGCATGAGATTTGTTCCATATACCTTCTGTTGGTCAGTCTGTTGACTTCAACCAGAGGTAACAAACTATTAGATTCATATTTCAGACTTCTTTGGGCACATTATTAAGTAGCCAGAAGGTATACTGTATTGGAAAGAATGCAGAAAAAATTTTGGACTTGTTTTTTCATTCTCTTTCTTTAGTACTGTGTTTTGCTCATGCCAAGAAGCGATGTTGCACTCAACTGTTTCTGCACCGCTCCTGCTAGAACTTCTTTAGAAACTACAGAGTAGCAATGAAGCAGCTGTTTGGATCTTGAATGTTCTCATATTTATAATTTGCTCTCCACCTGCTAGAGAATCCTGCAGTGTCTCAGGTTTGAACATTCAACCTGATGGTAAAATTTCTTGCCTGCTCATCTGAGAGAATTTCACAAAGCTAAGTTTTGAGTGTTGCAGGAAAAAACGGCAGACAGTTGAACAAGCAGGGCTATTAGAAGCTGATCTGTTGAGAATGCTGTGTCATGGTGAACTGCCTCTTTATTTTACAGTAGATCCTGAGATCTTAAATTTTCCAGTTGGCATGATGGAGTACCAGGTTATCACATGCTGGAGACAGTGCTACAAAAGGAAAAAACACTCCCCTCCCCAAATATGCATATATATATATATATTCCTATTACATATGTACGTAATATATCTGCATAGGTATGCACACATATTGCTAATATTTTCTGATCCTTATAGATTGTGCAGTGCAACACTGAACTGAGGAAAAAATTATCCCAGAGTAACACTTCTCAGATACAAAGCTGTAACTCGCATTCAGTGACTTGAATACATGGTCACTTAGTATATGCCCTTGACTTTAATAGATGAGTTTTCCTGCTAATTGTGACACAGGTGCATTTCACGTAGAGATTACTTTATTGGGACTAGCATTGCAGTTCAAAATTACTAATCACAAGTGCTTGTCTGATAAACCCTCTGGTAGGATGTGCTCTGGATAGATGGTCATGAGGATGGAATTCAATGCACTCTTGAAAACTGGCAAATAAAATTTTCAAATTTTCTTGTGAAGCGTAATAAACCAGCAAATTTACTTACACACAACATGTGGAAAGAAGCATTTTTCTGTCATTGTGACTTTCTGAAGCTATTCTTGGGCCTCTCATTCAGTTGTGCAATTACAGACTGCAATACAAAGGCAGCAGTGAACAAAATAAATTATGTCTCTAAAGTGTACTCATTTTTCTTCTCATGAGGAAGAAGAGACCAGAGACCAAGTAGTAACTGTGAGTGCCAGAATGATGAAGGCTGCACAATTTCTATTTTCATAACTATGTTGCAAAAGTTTTACAGTATAATAATTGGAAAAATAAACCAAGATAAAATATGCTAAAATAAATTGTCATTCTGAAATTGTTTAGCCCATCCTAAAATTTGAAATATGTTAAAAAGTGTTGGTAATTTCAAACGTTTTCACTGCATATTATCTCTGAAGCGTGATATACAGTTAAGTCTCAGACCACCCCTGTAAGATAGGTAGGTGTTTTTCTTTAACTTGCAGATTGACAAACCTGACCAACAGAAAATCAGGGACAAATCATAAGTTACTTTATGCTGATATTACAATTTGGGCGTTCTTTAGTCTTGTATTCACTGGGTTCTGTTGTCTGTTTTTAAAGCAAGGACGTTTCTTGTGTTACGGTTTGAATACAAAATTCCTGTTTGAGATGGGAAAATTGAATGCTGTATGTCTACGTAAGCATTGCTAAACAGTGTTTAGCAATGTGTTTGCTGGAAATGCATACATGTCTGAAATAGTGTGGTAAGCAGATTAAACGATAGAAACAGAGATTAAATGATCTTTGATATAAGGACTGTCACAGAAAGGTGTTCATTGTCATTGTTTCTTGAGAGTTGATTACTAACTCTTGAGTGCCCGTGGAAAACATTAGTGAACGAAAGGATGCCCTGACTTGCTTGTTATCTGAGTGTAATTGCCTTTAAAGTCTCATGAAAGCAGAGGCACCTGTGTTTTTAGTGGTATTATTGTGTGTTACCATTATTTAAGAGAAAAAGCAAGCATGGTCAACAGCCATACAGAATATTAAACTGCATAACTGTTGTATGGAAAAAAGTCTTTAAGGTTTGTGTTTCGAGGAAATAAAACATTGCACTGTGCTTTGCTGCTTTTGCTTAGGTTTGACCAGATAGCTGAGACTCTCTAAACCAGAGAGATTTCAGTATGGATTTAAATGACTCACATGAGCTGTGTATTCTTATATTTCCCATGTAAATTTTGCCTTCATCTCTAGAACTATCTAAGAGGAGTCCAGGGTTTACAAAGGAGTACAATTCTTTAACTCTTTCAGTGCTGTTTGAGACTTTTTGTTTTCCAAATGAGAATTTTTCTGTATGGAAGCTTTGTCTATATAGGCCAAGTTTGTCAGTATTTTCTGGTTAATCTAGATAAAAGGAAGGCTTTAAATTGCAGATTATTGTGTGTGATATTAAAAGGGGCATGAACCAGGACAGAGGATGCTTGGCACTGCTGTGGAGATTGTCATATCTCGAAGATGGGGAAAAGCAGATGGTGTTTAAGGGAATTCTGCAGAAGGTTAAAGTCCTCTTTGATCTAACTATTTTTCTCATGGAGTAACATCTTCCTTGTTTTGTCATCTTCCTGAGCTTTGTATAGCATTACTTACTCTTTGTTTTGTCTGGTACTTCTGTACCTCATAGTGTTAGAAGAGTGTGATGTACAAACCTGGAGTAGCTTCTTGAGGCCTGTTTTTTTTTTTGGGGGGGGGGGGTGTTGGTTGTGGTTTGTTTTGTTTTGTTTTGTTTTGTTCAATTTTATGTACCAAAACCTTCTGTTACATCTAGTCTTTGGTCTCAGACATTCTGGTCTCTGTCATATAGCTAGTAGAGGTATCCTGGTGAAACAAAAATACTTTTTAACAGGAAGGAGTGTAATTTCTTCTGGTGGGCATGATACAGTAGAGCTCTGAGGTGGGCGTCTTAGCAGGTTAGCTTACAGGTGCTGCAGATTTCAACTTAAAATCTCATAAGTGATAAGTCAGACTTTTTACTTAACCACACATATTGCAGTACTTATGGTAATTTAATCTTTTACAGCAATAATGCTGTATGAAACCAATGGATTTGGTTTTATCAATAAAGTAGCACTCATAACATCTGTTTTAGGGATGATGTCAAAAATGGACAAAGCATCACTACCTTTGAGAGAGTGACTTTACTGTAGCCTTTGCAACTATAATCAATGTTATTTATCCTAGGAATAAACTACAGTTAAGTGAATGAGTTTTATTTTTTGTGGTACAGGTAGCCTCCTTTATAACGTCTGCTTGCTTGCTCAGCTGTATGTTGGTATTATGACATCTAAGCAGTCTGAAATTAAGAGCCAACAGTTGTTTTGATTAAACTCAAGTCAACATTCACTTGCAAAGCTTAGTCTAATTATGTTTCTGATATATTTTCCCGCTAGATATGTGAAGTAGTTGCAGTTTACTCCTGCAAAAACTGTAAGACTGTAATATTGGGCAGAATTTGATCTCCTGCTATATATTAATCTCTCCTTTTCAGTAAATCGTGGTTTTCCAAACTTCTATCTGGATCAGGCAAAATGAATAAAAGAAGAATTTTCAAAGTCAACTCATAGCTCAATCTCAGCTTAGAATAATTTAGCATTAATGTGATGTGAAGTGCTTGCATGAATTAGCTCGGGAAAGAGATTGATTTATCATGGTCTCAAAATAGCCCTTATATGTAGTTGCTTATGTTTAAGCTGCTGTGCCCAGTTGCTAGTGCAACTTGTTCTCCTTTAGACAAGACAAGCTGTGAGTCTCTTCCTCCTGCCCTTAAAATGCACCTACTGCCTAATTGTAGTGTTTCACTCTAAAGCAGTGTTCAGTGAAAGAGTATTGTTTTTTGTGTTTGCCATTGTTGCACTGCTTCAAGGACAGAAAAAGAAGCCCCCCACCCCTCTTGATTGTGGACTTTTATCTTCCATTCACCTCAGGATTAAAACTGACCTTACAAAAGTAATGTGTAAAATTAGTATAGTGCTTTTGAAGGAAGCAGATCTTCTCCTTCCAAGCTAGTCCTTCTGCTGGTTTGTGTATAGAAGTAATTGTGGTAGGGCCCTGGTTCAGCAGAGCTGGCTGTTCTCCTAGAGGATTTTACTTTCTCCTACTTTCTGTGCCTTCAGTGAAAATTTGAGTATTTCGGTATTATGTATGCATGCATATACTTACGCAGAAGTGCCTAGGTAAAGGTTATTGTGCACAGGGTGAAGTCCTTTGAACATTATATAAGGCTTACATAAATATTTATGTGTGTGGTGTCCACACAGTCACAATTTACCTGTTGAAATTGTCTCGCTCCAACAAAATGAGGACTTTTCAGTGCATGAGAAAGTACAGGAGATTTTATTAGAGGAATTATAAGGGAACAGAGCTTGGTTTGAGATATGCTGAGCAATGGGAATACGGAGCTGCCTGTTCTGGGCTGCTAGAGCATAACCAGGGACCTATGGCTGCAGTCAGCTTCTCTCTTGTTAATTTTCTGTTCCTAAATGGTTATCTCCAAACTCAATCATGAAAAACCTTGTAGGAATGGACTGCTTCACCTGACAGTTTGCATGTTGGAGCTATTTGACTGTTAAGACAGTTGCTTCTTGTATGTTTTTTCCAAGTTTGGGAATACCTTCAAAAAACTGATGTTTTGCTGTGTTTTGAGTAAAATTTGAAGAATATGTTTTGAAAGTACCAGTTACAGTTGGACATCTCACTGATCTGTGTGCCCTTGCAAATATTTGAATTCACCCATCAGAGTTTTTGTGCTCTTGAAATTAACCCCTTAGATCTGGTCCTTTCTGTTTCTTTCAGGAGGCAGGAGAATTTAGTACTTCCTGGGGCCTGAACTTAGTAATCAAATCTGTATGTCAAATGCATTTTTCTGTGCATCCTTCAGTTTTGTTTCCAGGATCTGTAAATGAAGGCTCCAGGTAATACATAACTTAAATTTAAAATACTTTCCGATAGAAATATATAGGAGAAAGAAAAGAGAAAATTAATTACTATTTTCTACTGTGTCATTGAAAGAGCAGTCTAGTTCACTAAATCCAGATCAACAGTTTCCATAACCAGGAGGTTTCCCTCTGTCCCTAAAACTCACAGCTCTGTACCTGTGAGATTACTAATTTCATCCAAAAGTGAGCCAAGGACCCAAAAAACAGTGGCTCTATTTGATTTTGTGCTTTGGCTAGGCTGTAGAAGCTCTCCATGCTCATAGTAGGGCCAGAGTTCTGGCAAAAAATAAACTCACATGGTTGATGTTATCATGCCGTGCAAGAGTTGCAAATGAAGAATCTCTCAGAAAGACTGTGTGGGTGAGATAAAATATTCTAGCTCTTAAATGACTAAAAATAAGTACTTGCACAGTACCTTTGCCTGTCATGGTGTTTTATAGAGCATTAAAAAATTGCTGGTTCTCATGGAACAATTCGCAATATTTATTTATTAAAAGGATAGCCTCAGGCTGAGAGATAGTGTATAAACAAAGGAATATAATTAAATTAAAAATTAAAACCAGCGTCCTGCACAGTGGCACTAACCTAAAACTGTAGACTGTTGTATATTGGTTGACTTTCAAGTGAAGTTACCTTTAAACCTGAAATTGATACGCTTTTCTGCAATTTCTAGGTCTGGCTCTCATTCTTAATAAAAATTCTAATTATTTCCCTTTAAGCTTCAAGTGCAATCGTGTCAGAAGAGAATGGTGAAGTTCTCTTTTTGTACTAACCTCAGTGTTACAAGAATATATTTGTTCTTCAAATGCCTTGGCAATGGTTTTTCCTGTTAAAGGAGAAGAGCTTGTTTTTCGTTCAGTGGTTTGCTGGTTTGTTACTGCAGAAACTGCCTGTCTATTTACCAAGGAAAGAGATAGTGTGACTTAAACAAGATGGCTAAATCCTATTCGGCAGGATCAGAGGGGGTGGTGAATGTTTGACATTTGCGGAGAGAAACTGTCTTAAGCATAGAGGCTTTTTTGTGCTGTTGGTTAGCGTAGTGAGGAGAACCTCTCCTTCCTCCATAGTGCAATGTACGTGTGCGTGTGTGTTGGCACGGTGGATGCTGCTGCAGAATGCCAGGGATAAATTACTTGATGTGCACAACTGAAGACGCTGTTGGCTTCACAAAATCAGTGCGGCGTGCGCTGCTGCTGCTAGCCTGAGAGAGGCAGCTGGCAGCTTTTCGTGACAGCTAGAGGTGGAAGGACCCAAACTTGCGGTCCTCCCCCCACCCCAAGAGATCGTTAGTCTGTTCCTTTATAGTGGTTCATTTTGGCTCTCTGTCATCACCAGAATGCTGGCAGTGAATGTGTGTCATGGTTACAATAGAGTGTGCTAACACATAACAGCAATGAAAGCCCAGCGAGAACGGCTACAAATTCCAGGGCTGACCTTGGAGTAAGTATTGTCTGTCTTTAATATTTTAATGGTTTCTGCATGATGCCGGCTTTCGTGCAGCCAGGGGCTATTTAACATATGTTTGGGCTGACAGTCTGGGAGCGCTGCAGCTCCAGGTTGAAGGAACAGGTTTTAAATGCATTGCAGTTTGTTTCAGCAAATGTGCGAACCTGTAGACAGGATATTGCAGTACATTTGGAAAGAAAGCATTTCTGCTTATTTGAAGTTACTGAATCTCAGTGCATGGAGCATCTTGTCAGGTTGTAGGGGAAGAATCTGTCATTAGGCCGTGGTGTCTATCTTGCTCTCCAGTTCTCTTACTGTTTTGTTTATCCTAGTGCTGCCTTTTAGAAAGGCCTCTATCTCTGCTGAATAATAGAGAGCTCTGTGAGAGATGAAAGCGTTATAGAAATGCTGCTTGTGAAAATCCGTCAGGAACAAGCCATACTTTACATGCGTACCTACACTAATAAACTGTATTCACATTCTGGAGGATTCCTGATAGTCTCTGCAGTAAGTATATTTACCTAATTTAGCAGTATGTTTATTTGGTACTCGCTTAAAACTGATTATCTAATTTGTGTGCTTTCAGCTACTTAGAGCGCAAGTACATGAAAATATTTAATTATAATATGTAGTGACAGTAAGTATAGTCTTTTATAAATAAATGCCAACATATGTTTACTCAACATTTGTTAGTCAAAGACAAATAATTATTTCTGTACATACATGTAAACATAGACTGTAGATATGTCAGGCATGTATGTATCCATGTTCTAGTCACCATGAGAACTTGCTAATTTTATCTAGGTAAATAGATATGGTTACGTCAGATCCTTTAGTATTCCCTGGGACTTCCCCATTCTTGCTGGAGAAAATAACCCTAACTGCTGCAGATGCCTGCCATAAAGTTATTTAGCTATGAAAGGTATTATCTCTGACATCTGCCATGTTTTAAAGAGAGAGCTATAGGTAAGTGTGCAGCGTAGCATATAATTTATTCTAGTAATCACATGAAGGTACAGAGCACTTTATTCCAAGAAACAAGTGTAGATGTTTTATATTGGGTTCCCCAAAACTACATTGGTGGAATGTCAGAGTTAAATTCTGCATTTCAGTCTGGCATCTTTTGCTGAGAGCAGTGTGAGCAGATGCTCTAGATATTTTTCTGAAAAAAAAATAGCATTGCTAATTTCTCAGGAGTTTTAGAGGAGGGGTCTTATCAGGGAGCTCATTAAAATAGTTTCCATGAATAATTGATAATTTTACTACTTTTGAGATGTGGAAATTTAAGTATTTTAAATCAGCCTTCACTGAATTATGTAATCATTGTATGAGGATAACATCATTAACTGCAAAGGATGAAAAATGATTCATGTTACTGTTTTTCAACATACGTGTCTGGTTTTGTAATATGAGGTAATTGTTTGAGGCTTCCTTTTTCATGGTAACCTGACATAGTTGTGCTTGCTTTGCCATATTTCAACAATACTAAATACTGATAAAATTGATAATTATGTTTTAAATTCAGCATTGATCATTGTTTTTGTTAAAATGTTGTCTGGATATATTTGACTTTTTCATATATTAGACTTTCTTTTGCCATCATGCTTGCTATTTTCTAAACTTAATTTACCTTTTGAGAAAAGAAAGCATCGTATCTTGGTTGCTGGCACTTAATGATTCCCATAGAGTCATTCTCCCATGATTTGTCAGAGCTGACTCAATGCAGACTAAAGTCGTGTCTCCCAAATTCTTATTGTTGATCATCTGTATACAGCATATGTCTAGGGAGAAAAAATTCAATTTATTCCATGAAACATTCTTCGCTTTCTGATTCTCATGAATTTTCTTTCAATACCGTTTAAATGTTGGGACTAGAATTACGTTGTCTCTCTGAGAAATTAGTACAGTCTGTCTACTTCATATTCATTGCTTGCAGAAAGCTCTTTCAAAGAATATTAAGGATCCACAATGAAGCATTCCAAATTTAGTACATGTAAGAATTAAGGCTGCCTGTCAGTCTCATGCGTATGTACCATGATGATTTGTTTTAACAGGTTTTTGCATGTATTTGTAGGTCTTTAAAAAGAAAGGCTGAAAAGCAAGTTCTGTAGAAGAACTGGATTGACACTCCAGTGTCATCACTCAGTGGAAATTTATAGATCCATGGTACAATGCCCCGGGAGTCTGCTCTGTGACTGGCTCTAATGTATTACAATAAAGGATGTGAGGAAAGATACGAGTAAATGCTAGCAGGTGTAGGACTTGTATGTGCCAACCCCTAGAGGGGGAGATGTGCTTTGCCACTGGGTGCCACTAGGATTTGCTCATAGCAAAGTGACTTAGGAACCTTATTCTGGGGTCTAAAGTTAATATGTTCTTCTCATTCAGTGCCAGACCTGTTTTTTCCCCTCTCTTTTTCACTACACTGGCTTTAGTAGGTTCCTTGCCTGAGTCATTACTCCATAGTGGTCCCCATGCTCTCTCTCTGCCACAGCCCTGTGCCTTTTGGCCAGCTGGTGCCAGTTCTTCTCCCTTCACCTGGATTATTTTTTGACTGATGTCAGTTCCCCTTCCTGTGTCTGATCCTGCCGGCGGCTGGTTGGTCTCTGCATTGCCTGGTTTTGTCCCTTGCTGTGAACCCCCAGGAGCAGCAGTGTGAGCACTGCCAGTACAGCAGAGTCAGCAGGGGCAACACTGACAGACAAATGTGACTGAACTGCTGGCTCTGCCGCAGCAGATCTGCAGTGAAGAATAAGAGACAGTGCAGGTAGAGATTAGAAGTACAGAAAAACTTCTTACAAGACTCTACTTGTCATAAGCGAAGTCCTTTCCAGTGCGTGTTGTGGCAGGTCAGTGCAGTGAAACAGAGTTCCTCAGGGAAACAGCAGAAATCTGAGTCTGTTAATCTGTATCTTTATTCGTAGGCCTGTGTGGGCTGACTGATGTGAGCCTGAGTTCAGTTTAGCCATTTTCAGAGGGATATATTGAGCTGTTGGCTCTTAATGGAGCTTATTATCTCAGACATACTGTAATGCTAGCACAGCTAGCCTGCAGCTGAAATTCGGCTATCTCATATCCAGCTAGTGGGCTGTTGGCAGTGTGCTCTTCTGTGTACCTAGTTCAGGGATTATGCAAGGGCAGCCAGCAGCCAGAGGAGCTTGTCTTAACTTCGTAGCCTTGTCAGAAAATAACAGCAGCCCACCCCTTGGCTCTGTGTGCATGCCCCTGCCGAACTTCACATCTTCTCCAAAGCATCTCAAGAAGGAAAGGTTTGAAGAATATCCAATGTCAAAAAATGTTATCCCTAATCTGTTTTAGAAGCAGTCGTACTGTTCCTGCTGATACATTAAAAGAAATAGATCAGATGGCTAAAACTTGAAAAGTTTTCATGTGAGAGTTTTAAAATCTGGCTAAGTGCCATTCAACTAAAACCAGACGTTTCACTCTAACTTAAAGATAGCTGTTCTTTGTATTTTTACCATCCGCTTCTCCACTGGGGATAGGACAGGAGTGTTGGTGTTGGCTGACTGCAAAGATATGGCACATAGCAGAAACACTTCTTTATGAAGGTGATCTAGAAAAAGTTCCCAGTAAGATTCTGCCTTCTCTCAGTCTGCACGTAAGGCAGAGCTGTGTGACATCTTGGACAGGTATAACTTCAGTTAACTACAATAAGAGGCATGCTATTAAAAATGTAAAAAGCTTTCTTGCAAGTTTTATGGGGACAAGTGCTATGACTGCATGAGCATGTTTTAAAAGAGCACCTGTGAAGTCTGACAGTGGCTGACTTTCATTGAGTGACCTTTTGCATGGTCATGCTCTTGAGGCAGCTTCTTGAAGGCATCTCTAAAGCCCAATGCTTGAGTATTGGGGTTTTTTTGGATGAGTTGTTTACATCCATATTTGATTACCTACATATAAAGGACTTGGTATTTGTGAGGGAACATTCATAGTGAAATTGGTGGAAAGTGATGCTACCTAGCTAGCACACTTATAATTTTTTAGTAAGTGCCCAAATTTTAGTGTCTCAAATTGGAAAACTTTAATATGATTTTATTATTGCTGATGAAACCTCATCATCAATTTTAGTATTCCTTTTCTTTTTAATAAATCTGATTTGCATAGCAAAAGCTTTAAGTAAACCCTAAGATTTTTGAAAAGAAAAATATGTCCCAGAATGCCTAGAAGTCTGAAGCAATTTACCATTTTTTCCCCTCTCTGTGGACTTTGTACACAAGTATTGTTCCTGGAGGGAGTCTAACATAGTCAAGTGTATGTACCAGCACCAGGTTTCATATTTGTTTTTATTTACATCAGTTTCATCTTAAGTCCAAAATTGGGTGACTACTGTCAATCACTTTGTTCAGGAGGTCGGTACAGTTTTGGTTCCAACCAAAACTCCTTTCCTAACTCCTACACTAAAACATATGACTCTTGTTAAACCTTCTGTTTACTAGAGATGACGTTATTTTAACTTGCAGTCTCACCCCAAGGAGCCTGAGCCCAACCCCAACAAGCCCCTGCAGTCCATGCAGTCCTCTGTTCGCTTTTCATTTTTGGAGGTAAGCATATGAACTTCCATTGCTGATTTTTCTTCTGCATCCAAAACCTGACCATCAGAAAACAATTGCAAAGGGAAAATTGAAGAAAATTAAATGTCTCTCTGCTATCCAAAATATATTTTACTTGTCCAGCTGTTGTTCTAAAGTTGAGTATTTTATGGTAAAAAGTACAGGGTAATCTAGACCCTGTAGGGGTAGGTATGGATACCTAATTCTTTGTTGTTTTGACTGTTTGCTTAGGAGCGTTTCTGCTTCTGAAATTTTTTAGTTTGCTTCCTGTCATCATGCCTCAAGCTATATTCTATTAGGGAAAAAATTAAGATGAGCTCAGAGATGAGGGTGATTCATGAAACACGTTTGGTTTTTTGCTTACCTGAGAAACCGTGTATGCTTAATGATATTGCATGTGGGGAGAGTTGAGTATCAAAGATGCACGTCCATTTAGAAGAACATGAAGTCATGTATTGGTAAAACTGTTTCTTTTTCAGAACTAGGAGTATTTTAAGCCTTATTTCTAATACAGTAATGTTTTAAATTAACCCTAAGCAGCCATGTACAACATGCTTCTCACTCTTTCTTACTCACAAGTTCCTTCAGAATAATAATTTTTTGGTTTCTTGTCAGAAAGACAGTTATTTTTATGAGATCAGAAAATGATTAATTGATAAAAAATAGTTTAACACTATTATGGTGAAATCATGATAATAAATAATGGATTGTATTTCTAATATAGAAAGTTGACTTTTTGCCTGATTTATTTTATTTTTAATGCAGAAAATTTAATTACAAGCCAGGTATCTCATAGGTATGAGTTACTGTGGTTCTGCTCAGTTGTTTTCAAAATGAGTTACTAATGAATGGATTAAAAAACACTATTAATTTTGAGCAGAGGTCTCACTTGATACTGAGAGGATGAAGGACTTAGAGAACTGCTACCGGGGCTCTCCAGGCTTTTGTTCCCACTTCCTGGGGGTCACAGGCTCCCAAGAATACTGATTTTGAACTTCCCATCCTATGATGAAGGACACTGAGAGGAGACTTTTTAGATGCTTTTTGAAGAAATGGAGTTAAAATTATTGATACTGCTTTAATGTAAAGCCTCTTCCTCAGATTTTTCTGGAAAATGTCAACATTTCTAGGGGTTTTTCTTGAATTGTTTTGTCCTAAAATATATTTAAAGCTCTGCCAGAATAGTTGATTTTTCCCTGAATCTTTATGCTATATGTGGCTGTAGCTGTAGAGCACTGTTAGTGTATTGAGCAGCAGATGTTTTAGTTATTAGTTACTGTTCAAGCTTGACCTCTGCTAACAAGGAATAATGTGTGTGTTGGTGTTTAGGATATGCAAGTAATTAGCATTTCCTGTTCCGTTAGCTCAGAGTACTCCCATATGTGGGAGGAGAGGAATTATTTTAGTGAAACTACTTTTACTCATATTCAGAAGTGTTAGCAGCATGGGAGCCTTATGAGAGTGAATGGGTAGGATTTTCCTGTGGTATCATCTCTCTAATGTGCTGGCTTGTCTTCCTCATGGTCTTTAACTTGCGCAGCTGCTCCTTAGGTGGTTGTTTCTGTTGAAGTTCTGATTATAGCAGCAGTTGCATACAGCAGTTTGCCAACTAGATTGTTAAGGCTGATTGTTTGAAAATAAACAGTACTGTTGTGTGAATGGAAGTACCTGCGGTGGAAGAACCTGCTGATACAGCATGAAGCTGTCCGTGTATTGCTGGCACTTCTCAGAGAGGATGGGGATGGAGGTTTTTTAAATTTCAGGCAGCGAGGCACACTTCCCATCGAGTTTGTGTCTGTTGCTTCGGTCATATGAAAACGTACAACTTCTTTGGAGGGAGAAATATGTACTATTTTAGTGCTAATTAATAACATAAGCAGCAGATTTGCAAGGGGAGGGAACGCAAAGATAACTTGAACAGTAGAGTACACTTATTGAGATCTCAGCTGTTGCACGAGTGCCAGGTAGAGTGCAAACAGACAAATGTTATTAACCTTCTCATCATGGTGAGGGGATTGAAAGCATTCATTCTGAAGCCTCAGAGAAGAAGGGGGCAAGTAAAAAAAGCCCAGGCTTGTGCTACCCTTTCTTCATGATTTTATTTTTTTTTATAGACAGTCTTTTTTTCTCTGAGTTGGCAGGAAGGTAAATAGGGATTATAGAGTACACTACCAAAAGTGTAGTTAGTTCTCTTGGAAAGCTTGTGAGGGTTCCATGTCAAACAGTACACTTTACATGGGGTCATGTTGTCAGCTGATTACATGTGTTACCAGAAGCAGCAATTAGAAGTATAACCGGCACTGAATTGAAAGAAAACAAATATATTAGTCTCACAGAGAGCTTGGAGCTCTTAGCCGCTTGCTAGTGTTCACTAATAGGTTTTCATATCTGGATATGGCCAAAAACGTTGATACTGACATTTTTATTAATTGTAACCTATATATGTATAATGTGATTGAGTAACCAAGACAAGCCCAAGAAAGAATTAATACCCTTTTTTCATAATTTTATAAAAATTAAAAATCATAGAATTGTAGAATTGCAGAGTGGTTTGGGTTGGAAGGGACCTTAAAGCCTATCCAGTTCCAACCCCCCTGCCATCCATAGGGACAGCTCCCACCAGACCAGGCTGCTCAAGGCCCCATCCAACCTGGCCCTGAACACTTCCAGGGATGGGGCACCCACAGCTTCCCTGGGCAGCCTGTGCTGGTGTCTCACCACCCTCAGCGTGAAGAATTTCTTCCTGATGTCTAATCTAAATAGTCCCCCTTCCAACTTAAAGCTGTTCCCCCTTATCCAATCACTACTTGACCTCGTAAAAAGTTCCTCCATGGCTTTCTTGTAGGCCCTTCAGGTACTGGAAGAGAGATCTTTGGAGCCTTCTCTTCTCCAGGCTGAAGCCCAGCTCTCTCAGCCTGTTCTCGTAGCAGTTGTGCTTCAGCCCTCTGGTCATCTTTGTGGCCTCCTCTGGACCCGTTCCACAGTTCCATATCCTTCTTATGTTTGGGATTCCAGAACTGGGCTCAATACACCAGGTGGGGGTCTCATGACGGTGGAGTAGAGGGGGAGAATCATGTCCCTACTATTTTACCCAAAACTGTATTTGAGCTGTTAAAATTCATATACCAAATCGTTAAATACAGAAATCAAAATGTAGTTGATGGTGTACTGCTTCCTCTGCCTGCATCTCTTCCCCTTTGCCCCCGACATTCTTGTGTCCTTGAATCAGATAAAGACAGAAAGCTTAAAATAGCTTTTTTCTACAACTCTGTTGGTCTGTTCCATGAAACCCTTCCTGAACTGGATGGGTCTTTTAGAAAAGTGAGCAGGAAAGATCTAGTAATTTTTTCTTGTTGTTCTGAAAGTGGGCATGCTTAAAGTGCTTGTCATTGTTTTGTAGCTTTGTGAGATGCTGCATGCGCGTATGAGCATACACATCCATATGAAAAATGTAATGGACAGTGGGAGTTTAGTTTGCTGTTTAGTGTTTACATTACAGAAGGCAATAGCGCTGTTTTTAAAATTACCACTATTCCTGTGTTTCAGTGGGGAGAAAAGTTGTGTGGTTGGTCTTCATTTGTTCTGCATGGTACGAGATGGCTGGGCTGGGGCACTTGGGGCAGCTGCAGGGCTGGCAGGGGACAGTTGGTTATGGCGAAACTACCCCTGTAGACTTGCACAGCCTTAACTGGTCCTGTCTTGGCCTCTGTCACTGCGACTGTGCCTGGCTGCACCCCAAGTTGAATCTCTGCTGTGAGAGCAGTCATGCCTTAGGATAGAAATGGGTAGGGAGGAGGAAAGGAGGGGACAGTTTTGGCATCATAGGAGGCAGTGGCAGCGTGTGTCTGTGCTGGCACTCTACTCATGTGAGGGCATCTCCTTGGACACCGCTGCAGTGGAGCTCCAAAAACCACCTGCTCAGACCTGAGCAGCAGCCAAGGTGACAGGTGTTGTACATACTGGTTACTGGTTAAATCTGGTGTAAGTATATAGTCTAGATAGGCCAGACAGTGAATACTATAGAAGAGGAAGTTATTAGTGTGCTCTCCATCATGAGGAGGGACTTGTGCAAAGGCATGATGTAGGCCTCTCAAGGTAGAGCAAAATTATTCTAGAAGAGTTTGCAGTTAAATTTGGTCTTTTCCAGTCTGAGAGTAGTTCTTTTCCTTATGGATAATCAACTGTAGAACTGCTACTTTTTGTAGACATAAGGTTTTATAAAAGAAACAGGTGGAGTGTATGTCAGAGGATGCCTCCTTTCCGTATGTCTCAGTGCCCCAGCTGCCATACCCAGGAATGGTGAAGCAGGCGTTTTCCTTTAAAATTTATTCCCGTCTTTACTTTCTGTAATTAGTACAAAGGATGTTCACCTTGAGATTGTTTATTTGTTACCCTGGAACAGGAAGTTCATGAGAAGAGCTGACATGAATGTGGTAAGGAATCACTTGGCTCTGTTTCTTTTCCAAGTTATTTATTTTTGTTTAAAATGAGGAAAACCTGCTGTTTCATCTCTCAGAATAATATGATTAACATTCAGAAATGCCTACCATGAAGCACAGGTTCTTCAAGGTGAAATAAGTCAGTCTTCAGCTTTCTACTCCAAAAGTAGCTTGTCTATTCCAAAGTTGTTGTTTATGTCCTTGCGGTTCATTTAACTCTTTCTGGGAGCATATACTTAATCATACAAAACACGTTTTTCTCAGCTGTTTCCCATACACTACCGTATTAAGACTTGTGATGGATCGAAGGGAGAGCTGTTTCCACTGGGACTTCAGAAAACAAGAAACAACTTTATTGTATAAGATTTCTGTGGCGTAGAACTGGGTTTTGAGGAGTGATTAAGTAAAAGCAGCCCCATTTACTCAGCAAGTGTGATACCTTGTGCACTTAAATGCACTATATCAACTTCAGCTTTTGAAATACTCTCAAAGCTTTTACGTTTTCTGAGCCCTGTAGAGTCACAGCAGAGGATAAGATTTAGTTTCTGTTTTTGCTTGTGAATCATCATTTTATTGAATGTCAGGCCGTTATATATGTGTAAGCCTATTAGTATCTAAATGGGGCTGCACAGGTGTAAATGAGGCTCCAACTGAGAACTGCAGGAGCTGCACAGCTGTAATCTATGAGCATGGGTTCCCTGGAGGACCTTTACTACTGGTTTGCCACCCAAGAGGGATGTGAGGATGTGAATTTCTGATCCTATATGGGGTTTTTTTGGGCTGGCACTAAAGAAAAGTGAAGATTTCCTTGCCCTATGGTGATACGGAATCAGAGAGGCCAGGCCTGTGTTACAGAGATGTTTTGTACAGCTTCTGAAGTAGAACAGGAGTAAAACTTAATTTGCTGAGATTTGGTTTTAAGTATGTTTTTTAAAAGCTCTCTGGAGAAAGCTGCGTCCATATATATATATGTCTATGAAAAACTTACGTGAAATGTGGCAATTTGGCTTATGGCTTGTGCTATTTAATGTTGTTGAGTAGAAAGATTTATCTATATGTATTTTGAGATGAAATAAAGCAAGAAAAACATCCCCTTCTCCCTACAACATATTTCAAGCAGGAGGGAGGGATAACAGAATTTAAAGACTTTACCAGAAATACATTTCTTTGCTGTAGTGCTGTTTCTTTTTCTTCCCCGCCCCACCCCCTCATGTGCAAGGTGCATGTTAGAACATCAGGGAAGGTTCTTGTGACAGTTACTTCCTGTGGTATTTGAAAGCTGCTTTTTTTCATTCGTGAGAGAGAGCTCGTCTGAATCATTTTAAATGCCAGCTTGTTGATCTCTTCTCCCTGAACTCTCACAAAAATTCTCCCAAAGCAGTTGTGTGATAGTTTTATTAAATCTTTTGGCTTTTGCATTGTATTTTATATGTACTGCTGAATGTTAAATTTTGACAGTGGTAGATTAGGCTTTCTAACATTTTGAGGAGGTAATATAAATTTGAGTTTGAAAATTACAGTAATTGTGGGGTAACATGGGAGCACTGGGTCTGAAGACAGTAAAGAGTTTTTGTTTATATTCAAAATATTTTTTGGAAATATGTCTAACATCTGTGAAAGCTCCACGGTCATAGGAATGACCTGAATGGAGATTTCTTGAACTGCTTTACTACTTTCTAAAGCAGAGAATGAAAGACTTCTAATTTTTCTTTCTAGACTTCTTTTCCACTGAGAAATACCCTCATCATGTTAGTTTTTACTTTAATTTGGTGTGCTGTTCAGCCTAAAGTGTTTATTGGCTAATCTGTCAGCATTTTTGCCATGTTGCTCTTAAAGATAAATGACCTGGTATAGTCCCC
This sequence comes from Dromococcyx pavoninus, assembly GCA_033558185.1. Classification (NCBI taxonomy): domain Eukaryota; kingdom Metazoa; phylum Chordata; class Aves; order Cuculiformes; family Neomorphidae; genus Dromococcyx; species Dromococcyx pavoninus. The sequence continues at coordinate 722,028 of JAUMJL010001132.1, read as the reverse complement.
TTTCGAAACCAAAACCTTGCATTACTTTTTGGGCAGATTTTTGTTTACTTTTGAGTTGTATTTTGGTTTCTCTTAACTATTAGAGGCGATACTGTAATAAAGAGCTGGTCCAAGCTTCTGACCACATCCTCTGTGTGAAAGATAAAAGATTGTAATGAAAGCTAGATCTACTGGGGTTTTTTGGTTCCTCCCTCTCCCCCCCCCCCCATATTTTCAATTGAAAAAGGTGAAAGTTTATAATATTTACAAAAAAATAGGCCATACCTAAATCACAAATTGGAGAAAAGTAGAGAGGACAGCATGGAGCTCTGCTTGGGGCCACATAGAGACTAGGTGAATTGAGTACTCACAAGTTTTGTTAACAAATCAAGCCAAGGAGTTGATTAAAATTTGAATAACTGATCTCCATTATGTATGTGAGAGTAACTCCAGAGAAGTCTTGAAATACACTTGCAAATGGGCAGTCTAGTATCTTCCTAGCTGTCATACCACAGCGTTTCATGCACATGCAAATTACCTGCTAACAGCAGTCATTAGTCACTGCTGTTACTGTTCCTGTTGACCTAGAGGCTTTGCTTGTCAGATGGTGACATATCTATTAGTAATGACTGTAAATGTCCTGAGGCTCAGTTGTCTCAATCTGCATGTAAAATGCAGATTTCTGTGTTATGACTTCATAATTGGATTCACCTGATTAAATAGGAAAGCATTGAAAACATCTTAAACTCAGGGTACGTTTAATATCCAAAATGTGGCTTATGTCTGTAGTTTGTTGCCAATCAATTCTTGCAGATATAGAGAAGCTGCTAGGTTAGCCTGCCAGTTGTCTTTTACTTGTCTTTGAGCAGCAGCTCCCTTCTTCCAGGGGTGTTTCCGGATGTAATTCTACTCCCGTTACCCCAAATTCAGAAATTCTGAATTCTTTGTATAGTACAGTGACCAAGTTCAGCTAGTCCTTGTATGAGCTGCCAGAAAACAATCCTGCAGCTAAATTCTTGAGGTGGAAATTCTCAACCTTGCTCTGTGCCAGTGCTGCAGCATTATGTTGCATCTCATCGTTTTATTGCACCTTGATAAAAACAGATGCAGAACAGAAACTAGCACTGCACACACATTGGGCTTCCCTATGGTATACAATTCCACCTGAAGAAGTAGTTTGAGACTCTTAAAGCTTTAAGTGAGGAATGCAGAAGAAGTTGTATATTGGAAAGGCACTCTTGTGCCTACAGTGGCCTTTTTTCGAGTGCTCCATTATTTCTGCTGTACACAGTGCATTTTGTTTCCACTGCTATACAGGCTGAATTGCTTTGCAGTGAAAGTTGATGATCTCCTTAGGGAAAGTTATCTTGCTCTGGTATTAGCTTATTCTTGAATACTATTAAAATGATAATTTTCACAGCTGCAAATCTAGAAAATCTTTAACAATCAATGCTTTGGAAAAAAGGTGGTAAATAGGAATGAAGAAACACGAGACCCAGCCCATCCAGAATTAGAAATCTTCTCAGTCCTTTTTTTTTTTTTTCAAATACCTTGTTGCTCCTTTTGCTTTCCACTAGCCATTTCAGGAGGTATAGGTTCCTAGAGGCAGCTGTAGAAAACTGAAGTATGTCACCAGACTGCTGTATTTCAGACTTGGCAACCCTTTCCCTTGTGCTAGTTTATGCTAGTTTGTGATCCATGGATATATTAGTGGTTAGAACTGGCCAGTGCTCTGGATTTCAAGAACTATTCAGCAATTTAATCTTTTGACTTTAATCAGGAGAGCAGTTTCCTTGCATGTTGCATGTGGCATGACTTGGGCACAAACTGATCAGTTTTCCCAGTGACTCCATCCTGTGCTATGAGGTGAGATGCAGCTGGCCTGTTGTAAAAGCGAACCATGGTCCTAGAGCCAGTGTAGGCCTGAGCAGCTCTGAGGAAGTGATTCCACCTACTGCTGAGACACCAATTTTCTTAGAAGGTCTTGGAAGCTAGTCCAGGGCTAGAATATAATGCTGGGAAGCAGGAGATATTGAAGAGCCTGGTGTTGGAGTGCCACAAACTCGATTGTGTTCTTGTCTCCATCTCCTGTTAGTCATACTTTCAGACACTGATGTGTTTGTCAATGTCATGGTAACCCTTCCCTGCGGGTGTGTGACAACAATATCAGTGTTCTGGGTGTATGTTGCGATGTCTGAGTTGATGAGCGATACTAGAGCAGTGAGGTACTCATATCCACAGGGTACTCTGCAACATACTGTTAGCTGTGTTCTTTCGTAGCATTAAGAAAGCTGCAGTCATAGAGCAAGAGTGGCTTGTTCTCTCTTTATGCCAGGAGAGATGGAGGCTGCTTTTTCTGGTCTTTAGGACCTCCTGTTAGGAGAGATCAGCAAAGCCCTCTTCAGGCTAGAAAAGAGGAGGTGGCTTGTGGTTAGTGGGTTGAGCACAGTAGTGCTTCAGTAGAGCAAGGCCTATGGGAATTTGGAGTCTCGGGGCTACCTGGCAAAAAGTTACTGTGTCTTACAGCCTAAACATGCACCTTGAAGGAGCTGAGAAGGGGATTGCTCGAAGAGGGGTTCTTGGGTGGTAGACGATATGAATGCTGCTTTGCCAAGAAGAGAAATCTGCTATTTGATAGAGACATAAACAGTGACCAGGAATGGGCCTGAAGCTTTCACACAACAAAAAGCCTGTAGAAGGTTTGTCTGTGGGACCCCAACGTACAACCACAGCAGTCTGGGAGTTCTTAAAAGTTATGTTTTAGACATTGCAGTCTGATTGCTGTAGTTTCGTTGGCAAGTACACTGGAAAATATGCTAATGAGTTTGGAAAAATGTTTAATGCTATGTGACTTCCCATGCTGATAAAACCTGGAAGTATCTCTAAAAATTGTTGAAGAACGCAAGAGGAGGGGATCATGACAAGTGCTGGTGTTAGATACATACTAACTGAAGCCAGCCTATTCCGTTATGAGCAGTCTGGTATGTTCCTCCTTCATGTCCACACTGCAGTTTCTTTGCCAGGAGAACATTTTGGTTCTCCACATGCTGTCTGCCACTGGACTGATGAAATCTTCTCTTGTGGATATGCAGGAATGTACAAGTGTGGGAGTTGAGGAAGAACAGGATGGAGAATAGGATATACTTTGGGTGGAATATGTTGGGATCATCCTTTGTCAATAGTAAGTGTGCTTCTTGTAAATTTTGCAGAATTGAAGTGTTGCATGACTTTTTGAAGAAGTAATCCTTCTTAAGAAAAACAAAAAAAACCCCAAATACTGAGATAAATATGATTTGAGAGAAATAGATAATTTTACATATACAGGTCAGGCTCATTAAAGCTAATGGTAAGCAGTGTCCAGACATGACTGGAAGTTGTCAAACAAGAGGCTGATTGAATGGTTAAAACATTCTGTGATTTTCTTTTTTTATTGCTGACATATAAAGAGTGTATGTTTGCAGTAATAACTGTTTTTAACTAACATACTCTGCAGTTACAGGAATGGAATCATCAGGTTTTCTGATATCAGTGAAATTAGGACTCGTTAGAGAGGGGTTTGGACTGCTCTTTGGAAGCTGAGCAGTTAATTAGTTAATTACCTCATTTTTACTATGAGTGTTAGTTTTCTATGATGCAGGAGGTATAAACAGCTAGCACAGGTTGTGTTGATCCTGTGCTCCTTGTTTTACGTGGTTTTGACAGTATGTTGGTGACAGTAGTGGTGTCAACTGTAGTTTGTCTGCTATGGAACAATGATGTTACACCCTGGGCCCTGCAAAGCTAAAACAAAACGTGTCTGCCTGTCTAGGGTGGAAGGTGGAAGCCTGCAACTTGTGATATTGTCATCCTTGATTCTTGTCGTTTTCCCAGATATGTGTGACACAGATAGTCTTTCTTAACTCATCTGACTTTCTCAACTATCAGCTTTGTTTTTTACAGTCCTTCCCTGTTGGGAGGAGGGAACTGTAGAATTAATTTGAAATCTCTAAATACAGAGTGATTAGGCTGAAGATGATCTCCCTACTGTTGTCTACTCCTTTCTCCCTTTTCTAGGATCTGGGCATTTAATGCAAATGTTTCTGGAATTATCTTCACTGCACACCCAAGAAGTATAAGGCATTATTGTCTTTGCTTTAAAGGTGGAGAACTGGGCCACAAACAGAGATTAAATGGCTGGATAACCTGAGGCACCTTAGCCATGAGATAATTTTTGGTATTTTGTCCTTCATTTTGTGGGTTTTCTCTCACATTTTGACAAGCATAACTAATTAAATTAATCTGTAGTACTCTCATACTTCTAGATGCTTCGTTGCCATTTTGTTTCTGTAAAATTGCCTTACTTCTATGCAGTTAGTTCTGCTGCTTCCTGTGATGCTCCATTTGGCAACTGTATTATCTGCATGTATGGTTCAGGTTATTCAGCTGCAGCACCATCTGAGGGACAGGGCAGTTAACTGTTCAGAAAAACCCACAGACCTAAGAGTATGAGCTGAGTGTAATTAAGGGTATTCAGAAATTCAGATTTAAACTGTGGGATTTGTGCTGGAACAGAACTATTATTATTTTTTATTTGGCCTTTTGAGTACGAGAGCACTAAGGGTGACATGTAAAGAGATTTAAGGGTGTTACTAACCTGCAGTGTTTTGTGCTTGGCTTATTTGAAATACCAAGGGTAATTTTAATGGACAGTCCACATAACATTCTTTTAAGCATTGTGTTAACCCTTTGACTTGCTGTGTCCCCAGATTCCAATTTGTCGGCTTGCACTGCATGGGGTGCTCCATCTCACACGATTCTGCTGACAGCAGATCCATCACAGCTCAACTGAAGCATGAAGCCAGATGAGTGGCAGGGAAAAGCTCAGGAAGTGCAACTACTTGGAAATATATATACTGCAAAGCTCTGAATTCTTAGCACCTGATTTTTATTCACTGTTGTTTAGATTAGGATTTGGAATTAAATTGTGTGGTTTAAATACCTGAAATAAATTACTTTACTAGTGCTAGGGAGGAGCATTTGATTCCTTTGCTCTGACAGAGGCCTGTAATGGATCTGTAGCCATCAGTCTTGTACTAACTGGGTGATTCACTTAGCACATTGAGTGTGTAAGTAGCTGAAAAACTGCTTTTAAATTCACTATTACCAGAATCAATCTACTTAGACTTTGACTGACAGGCTTGATGCTTCACTGTGCTGACCTCCATTAGACCTCTCCCCACCTCAGAAGGTGTTTTGAAAATCAGAAAAGTTACAACTCATGATGAGAACTATCAGGGTTGAATGCTATCAAACAGGAATTGTGCTTGGATTTCCTTCCCTAGTTAATTTGACTATTGCGTAGAGAATCATCTGGTTCATCTGGTTGATGAATGGGGTGACCCAGGGCAGAGCTGAACCATGAGGAAACAGCTCTGTGAAAGGAGTAGTATTCCTCTTGTAGGAGTTAAGTTGTTTGGGGTTCTCCAAACCAAACTCCTGTGGTGGCACTACAGAATATTCCACATAACTGCCCCTTTCTCTGAGGATAGTGGGTTTTGCATTTTCTTTTCCCCGTGTCAACAAGTTATTAAAAAAAATTTAAATTCATCTTAAAAAGATACAGAAAGATTATATACTGTATGTAATATATATGCAGTCTCTCTGAACTATTTGGTTTTAAACTTTAAAGAACACATCTTTAAATTTACAGCTTAAAACCCCAAAACTTGTTTTTTTTAAAAATTAATATATTTGAACTAAGATTTTTTTATTCACAACATGTGGCTTAGTTGGCTGCAGCTGTGATGGAGAATGTATAATAATTGCTAAGCACATACTGTTTTAGAAGAATGATTTCATTCACATTTTCTTAAATTATTTATGAATTTCACCTTGACCCTTAAAGTTAATGTGATTTGCCGTATAGGCTACGGTGGTTGATTTTAAAAGATGCATGCTAAAATACGACTGGATTTGTGAGGTCAGGAGAAGGTCTAAGTATTTAAAATGTCTGAGCCGGTGCAATGAAATAAATCTCTTAAGTGTGTGATTGCTTCACATGAATGCCCAAACCATGGAGACTTCACTATGGCTCTTCACCTGTTTGGTAGACAGTGCATCTACCTTCATGTTCGTACCCATGGTACTGCAGCCACAGAAGTGGTTAATTATTGATTTGAAAAAATTGTGTGATCCTCTTAGGATGCTGCTGAATGCAGGCAAAAAGGCACTTGAAGAAAAACAAAGCAGGATAGGTTAATAACTAGCGATGTGTTCCACTCCTCCCCACCTTCCTCCACCATCTGTGATAATGATGTCAAGGTCCAAGCACCACAATGGCTAGAAAATTGACATTTTTATCAAATGTTGTCTGTTTTCTCTCCCTTTCTGGACTTCCTTACTACATAAAGATGCACTTCTACTCTGTAGTAATGCTTTCTCTAGTTGCCAAGATAACCATAAATTCAGTGATAAAAATGGGAAATAAATCTTTTTACACTTTCTCATTAATCTATCTGTTTGAAAAATTAGCTTAGAAAGAGACACTAATTTCTGGGACCAGAGCAAAGAGCATAGTTGTTAGCATGGTTGGCTTACTCCCCTATAGATCGCAAAATGTTGGATTAGAAATAGTGTTGCTTGATGAGAATTTTGGTGCCTGATGGCTACATAATATATTTCATTTCCAATTAATATTGTGCATCCATTTAGAGCCTCTCAGAAATGGGAAGAAATGCTGGGACCATTACTTCTTCTAAGTGTGTTTATATTAAATGAATTATAATAAAGCAGAGCAATGGGAAGTTAATTTGAATTTTGCATGTTACTTCAGAACTGGTTAGAGCACTAGTGTTTACGTGTATTTATAAAAAATTTTAAGTAAACTTAGAATTTTGGCAGATATACGTTGTACACCCACAAAATATTTATTTTCTGTGATTTCTTCGACTTTCTTTTACACCGCGCACCTCACAGTGATAATTGTGAGAAGTCACCACTAGAGGGCGCAAGAATTCAGTTATTGTAATTAAGAGTACTATAAATATAGTACATTTTAAGAACTGAATAGACCAATAAGAACTTATAGTTTGTCTTCCTATATAAATAGGCTGTAGAACCTTGTCTGCTACTTTTTATCTGTCCTCTAACTCTTGATAATATGTTTTTTTGTTTTTTAGGTAGAAAAGCATATAATATGTAAAATTTACAGTGGTGAGAAATCCACTGTGTTACAGTGGGTTAGATTATATTATTTAAAACTGCTTTTTCATCTGAATTCTGCAGTTTGAACCCTTAGCTTCACTCTGTGAGGGAGGGACAGCAGTGGAGTTCATTATTCTTACAACCCATCTCCCAGAAATGTCTTCCTGCTGGGTGTACACATACTGAAAAAACAAGGTACTCATTTAGCCTTGGCTAAATGGAATGAAGTTAAGCTTTTAAAGCTGAATGCTATAGTTCAGATTTCATTGTAATTTTTTTTTGTTGGGCTCCTCCTGACTTTTCTGCAGCTCCGGTGAAATGCCACAGCTAACTGTATTTGAGACACTCAGCTACTTGTTGTTTTGGGAGTCACTGTTGCCGAAAACTCAAATAACAGGTGCTGTTAAGGATGTGTTTGCAGGTTCTTAACTGTTGTATTTTATTTATTTATTTTTGACAATTACAGAATTTGGTGTTTTTAATTGGACACTGTGAGAGAGTTATTTACAGTTGCTGAACATATCAATAACACTTCATTGCAGGGAAATATATCTGATTGGCAAGTGTCCATTTATCAGTATGCCATAGGTCTGTTCCTAATAATTTGGGGATTACGTATTTCAGAATACTGTATCAGTCTGTATTGTTCTTTTTTTTTTTTTGGACTAGTTCTATATTGGAGAGGTGAGCAAATTGTATTGGCTTACAAAAAAGGAAAAACTCCGGCTGTTGAGCTTGTGTTTATGTACATCTTATTATGCACAGAAAGCAAAGGTGAAGCTATGCTTGAATCCACAGGTCATGTAACTTGGGGATATGTTGCTTGTGAGTATTCTGTGCAGAGTCTAGAGACAGAGTTGAGTGGGTTTGACCATGAGAAGCCACAATTTGAAGTGAACGATGTTCAGCATTGAATGTAGAGTGGCACTCTGACTCCTCTGTTGCTATATAAACGGACAGAAATTTATCTGAATTTCTCAGTTCCTTTCTGCTTTTGCAAAAATCCAGGTTGTGGATGTCAGGTTGTGAAATGTATTTTACAGTAATCAGGTCTCCATAATGGCTTTTGGTATAATCATATCTCTGGTTGTACATAGAAGGATTCAACTTCTTTTCCATGAGCATGTATCTACTTGCAAGCAGAAGTAATCTTTTTTCCCAGGTGACTCTTTGCCCACAGTAAGACAGACAAGTTTTGCTTCAATTTTAAAAAGTCTTTAGGGCATATTTCAGAATTGGATGCTTCACATCATTGTTGATCAAGTGGTAGAGATTTTCACAAAGAAATTGTGTGCTGAATTGGAGCCTGGCCTTGCAGGAGAAAACATTGCTAATTTTTAGCCTTAATGTGAAATGAGTTTTGACCTCTATGTTCCATGATCATCCCAGACATGATGCACTTGCCTGATTTATGGAAACTGAACTGCCTTTGGTACTTGAAGAGGGAAGGTGCTCCTTTTACTGCCTCTTACTGATGCTTTTCCTGCATGGTAGGTGGAAGACTTGGTTGTTACTCTTTAGCCAGTGCTGTTCATATCATCAGATAGGTAAAATTCCCTCATTTCAGGATTATGTGCGGTTCTTTTGCCAAAAATGCCACTTACAGACAAAATCTTGTGTATGTAGCAGAGAGGACGAGTGGAGTTACATGGAGGAGGAGATATTTCTCAGTGCTTATGTAGAGATTTGGGAATTACTTAAGAAGTTTAAGAAAGGAGGTTTGTCAGCCATGCTTGCCTTCACATGAATTTTTAAATCTTCACCCTCAGTATGGGCAAGCATGCCTCAAAGTGAAAAGCAATTGATGAGAGATTTTTCTGTTACTGGCTACGGTGGATGTGAATGCTACTGTCCTAGTGGAGAGGTATAAAAAGAGCAGGCATGCAGGCTGCCCTGGGAAGTGCCCTGCTACTGAGCCCTCCTGAGGAGCACCAGCAGGATTGGCTGAGTACCAGCTTCTGCAGCAATTTCAGCCTTACTTATACAAAAAAATCTGACCTGAGACCTTGATGGGACTGTTTTCTCATAAGGAACTGACTATTCTAAATTGAAAACATCTCTAGCAAAGTGTTAGCTGATTCTTTTGTGTTTGATCAGTGTTAAACTAACTTGTTTATAGTGGCAAGCCAGCAAATAGTGTCTGCTGAGGATTTTTAGTAGGATCTTCAATGGTAATGGCTGTGTGAATGCTTCATTAAATGCCTTTCTGAACCCATTTCCTGAGTAAGAATTTGTACCTGTGACTTGTAAAACTATCCCAAGAAAATGTTACTCTGTGTCCCCCAAATAAACATTTTGTAGTTTGTTGGAAGACACTAGTGGCTTCTTCTGTAATGTGTATTTCTGGAGGCTTTTCGAAACGAGGGCTAACATTATGATGCTATGTTACATGCTGAGCTGGTATCCTGAGAGCTGTCTCATCTCCAGTGTCAGTGTGAGCCCTCCCAGCTCTGCCCTGCAGCATTCTGCTCCACGAGTTTTCTTTCACCCCAGGGATGGATTAGTCGCTATTTACATCGGGTTTTTCTGTTTCCTGTGATTTTCTGCCCACGGTTGCAAACAGCCTTGGGTGATATAAACCACAGTGCTAGATAATTTTTCTGAGGCTGTAGCAATGCCAACTATCGGTGTTTTTCTAAGATACAGCATCTGCGAGGTTGAGATTATGCAGGAATCTTGCTTTCAGTAGTAGTACAGTCTCAGCACAAAATTGTACTTTCTGTAACTGTAAATGTGACCAAGTCACTTAAGTGTGACCTTTAGAGAAACAAAAAGGCAAATGGAAATTTTAAGGATGTTAAAACTAAGCTTACACTTTTTTTGAAGCCACAGTAACTGTTTTTCTGTATCTGACCACCATTGCTTCCAACAGCTCAGGCATTACTGAATGACAGTATGGTATAGTAGTAAACACTTCTATTTGTGTACTGCAGAGATGTGAGGAAAAATGTAAGGGAAAAATGCTAGTCTAGACAGAGCTGTGAAGGGAGAGCAGGAGAGGGCTTTGAGGGTGCTGCTGGAATTAGAAGGGAAAAGACTGATGACAGTAGCCAGCACATGTGGGACTAAAACACCTCGATTTGAGTAAAGCTTTTAAACTGTCTCCCACAGCATTCTCCTAGAGAAGCTGGCTGCTCATGGCTTAGACGGGTGTACTCTTTGCTGAGTAAAACATTGGCTGAATGGCTGAGCCCAGAGAGTTGTGATGAATAGAGTTAAATCTAGTTGGTGGCCGGTCATAGGTGGTATTCCCCAGGGCTCAATGCTGGGTCTGGTTCTGTTTAACATCTTTATCAATGATCTGGATGAGGGATTGAGTATAGCCTTACTAAATTTCCATATGACACCAAACGGGGTGGGAGTGTTGATCTGCTTGAGGGTAGGAAGACTCTGCAGAGGGATCTGGACAGGTTGGATCAATGAGGTCAGTTGTATGAGGTTCAACAAAGCCATGTGCCAGTTTCTGCACTTGGGTCACAACAACCCCGTGCAGTGCTATAGGCTTGGGGGAATGTGGTTGGAAACCTGCACAGCAGAAAAGGACCTGGGGGTGCTGGTTGACAGGCAGCTGAATGTGAACCAACAGTTGTGTCCTGGTGGCCAAGTAGGCCAACAGCGTCGTGGCTTGTGTAATAAATGGTGTGGCCAGTGGGAGCAGGAAAGTGATTGTTCCCCCGTACTCGGCACTGGTGAGGGTGCAACTTGAATCCTGTGTTCAGTTTTGGGCCCCTCAGTGCAAGAAACACATTGAGGTGCTGGTTGTGTCCAGAAAAGGGTAATGGAGCTGGTGAAGGGGCTGGAGAACAAATTTTACAAGAAGTAGCTGAGGGAACTAGGGTTGTTTATTCTGGAGAAGAGGAGGCTGAGGGAAGACCTCATTGCTCTCAACAACTACCTGGAAGGAGGTTATGGTGAGGTGGGTGCTGTTCTCTTCTCCCCAGTATGAGAGAAAATGGTCTCAAGTTGCACCAGGGAAGGTTTAGTTTGGATATTAGAAAAAAAAAAAAACTTATTTACTGAAAGAGTGGTGAAGAACTGGAAGAGGCTGCCCAGGGCAGTGATGGAGTCACCACAGCTGGGAAAAAAGAAGAGAAGAATCATAGAACTACAAAAAGACCTGAATTGGAAGGAACCCACAGGGATCATCGAGTCAAACTCCCGTTCCTGCGTAGGACAACCCCAACACTCACAAATGGACCAATGAGCAAAGGAAGAAAGTTGGGAGACAGAAAAGGAGGAAATGACTCAGAGTACCTGAGGGATGAGGTCATTGTTTTGAGTGGAAGAGGCATTCGGAGGCTTTCGGTACCCTTCTTTTGACAGCTTGTGTTTCAGGGTAGCTTTCTCAAAAGAGAGAGCTGATGATGGAGGCGGGTGTCCCAGTTTTCCCTGGGAAAGCCCTGTGTCTGGAGTGGCAGGGGGACACTGTGGAAAACAGCGATTAAGGCCCCGCGCTGCTAGTTCCCCAGGAATGGGCACGAAGGGGCAGTAACCACTCCTGTGGGGCGCATTTGAATAGGGTGCCCGGGACTGAGTGCATTCCCTCGGCGGAGCAGAGCGTGGCTGGCGGGCTCTGCCAGGCGCGAACCGAGCGCCTCGTGCGGCGCTGCTGGGGGCTGCCGTGGCCGTGCGGGCTGTGCCGGCGGCCGGGTTGTGCTTCCAGCTGGCGCCGCCGCGCTGGGAAGCGGCAGCGGCTGGGGGGGCCGCTCCGCGCGCCCCCCACAGGCGCACGGAGGCGGCCGAGCCCGCGCGCCTGCTGCTCCGCCGGGGCCGCCGGGCGGGGCGGGGCGCGCGGGAGCAGGGCGGCGCGAGCTGCCACACGGGGAAGTTGCTGTCGGCCCGAGTCGCTCTTCCCTCTTTTCTCCCCTCTGTCTGCTCTAGCGCCCGACGCACTTCGCGCTGTCTGTCTCCGCGAGCAGTCGGGGCCCTTTCTTTTCCTTCCCCCCGCTTTCTTTTCCTTTCCTTTCCTTTCCTCCCGCCTGTATTATGGCACTGAGTGTCTAGGGGCTGCAGCGCGGAGACATGGATATGTCGGACCCGAATTTCTGGACAGTCCTCTCGAACTTCACACTGCCGCACCTGCGGAGCGGCTCCCGCCTCCGCCGGACGCAGAGGTAAGGGCGGGGGCGGCGGGACCGGCTGCTCTTGCTCCCGAGGTGCGGGGCGCTGCGTGCCAGCCCGCTGGCCTTCCTCTGCCGTGGGCTTCTGTAAACCAAGCGCTGCCTCCATCTGTAAGGTGGTGGTTTGTTTTCCCCTGTCCATCCACGCTCCCCCCTTCTTTTTTCCTTAAAGACGTTTTCAGCTTAACCTCAAAATATTTGACCTTTTGTCCAGAGGAGATAGACTTTATATGGGCAACTCAGGATAGCCTACTTTGTTCGGTGTTCTTAAAGAGACAGGTTTGCTGGTGTTTGTTAATTCAGGAATGGCCTTTCCTTTTTTTTTTTTTGTATTACTCTCGTTATAATCAGAAGGGAAGAAAGGTTTGGAAATAGTAAAAATTTAAAGGTTTTGCCATCAATGGACAGAAGACTAAGAAGTGTTAACAATATTGGCTATTTTTTGTGCCATGTTGTCCCTGGCAGTTAAGTACTTCCTTCTGTCACAAGGAGTGGTAAAAGTTGATAGAAGCTTGTAACTTAATGTTCACTAGTACACCCTGTGCCATTTTGAGACCAGTTATGGTGTTAAATTATTATGTACTTCAGTCTGTGAAACTGCCTTGAGTATTAGCTTATGCGTTATCTTTGGAGAATGTGTGTGAAATGGTTCTGCTGGCTGAAAAGTAGGCACAAGGCAAACAGGATAGAGGCTTAGCAGAGCTGGCCGTTCCTAAGCCGTAAGTGTTTATGCAGTGATACTTTTCAAAAGGAAAAAATGTGTCTGTTGAATGGCAGAAAGTTAAAATAGGAAAATCAAGTGGTCTATTTCACATCAGTGCAAAACTGTTCCTTCAGTATATCTGTTCTTTATGTGTCTTAAGTCGGGGGTAGTGTAAGTGCTGAGCTATTTTATAATTATTATCCCTCTCCTGTATGTACTTTTTACTGTTATATAGTATCAATGTAGGCCTTATGCATTTTTCTTCTACAAATGTATCTTTGTTTAACTAGGGAAACATGCTGGGGCTTCTTCAAGTAGCTTCACTTTTGTTGCTCAAGTAGGTTTGCACCTTTATGAAGACCTAAAGGTACCTATTATAAAGTATATGGCTGCATGGGGGGTTGAGGAGAGAGACTTGGTAGACTTAACAAGAAGCACGAAATACATGTGTCCCCCTTGCTATTTGTTTTTGTATTTATATATATATATTTGCATGCCTTTCTGCTTTTCAAACACATTTAATGCTATACCGGGTTTGCAGAAATATTTGAAAGATTTTTTAAAGCAGCACTGAATACTGTCTTAGCAAATTGCATGCGGCGTATCATTTAATAGTATATGCCATATTTGCAGTTATGTTTTTTGTGTTACAGGGATATTAAGTATTTAATACTCTCTCTGTAGTGAAATTAGTATGTCACAGAATTTCAAGTAAAAAGCCAGCAGTGGAGTTTCAAGACTACTTACTCCTTACTGAACTCAATTACCGTTCTTTCTCAGGTTGATTATCTCATCTGGATGGGGGAGCTTAACACTGGCCGCTCTGTTACCTTGCTATCTCTTCGGAAAGGCTGACTGGCCCACTTCTTCATCTCCCTTCTTAAAGGTGGATCAGGTCCCAGCAATCCTGTACTTCTAATTAATCTACTAATGTAAATGGTAGATCCCAAAGTGATAGAATTGTCAGAAGAAATAAACTATATGGGCAGTGCAGATTCTCCTAGTTCTGCTGTGGAAATGGGCTTGGGTTAATTAAGGTATCAGTTGGTATCTACACATTCGAAGCTGTAACTCGTCTGAACTACCTTCATAGGCTCAGTCAGCCAGACTCAACTGTTACATGAAAAGGCTAGAAGAGGAGGTACCTGACACGGGATGCCTTTCCTTTCTAAAAGAGCACTGCTGGGTAGTGGTAGCCACCCATGTTTTGTGTACCTTTCCAGGCATTTTAGAGGACTGAAGAGTAATGAATAGGCTTGAGGGGATTCTAGTTCCTGTGATCCTGAGTCTCCTGTCTGTGATTAAGTGAAAGCTTTGGGTCCACTGGTTCAAGAGGCCTTTTTTCTTAGTAGTAACACTGCCTATGAAACTCTTGTCCAGCTAATGACAAGCCTTGGTCCTTCATGAAAACTTTAGAAAGGAACATTCATTGTTCTTTCTGGTGGTATCCACAGTTGGCTTTGGGACTCCTTCCCAATGTGAGAGCATTAATTTTATGTTTTAGTTGGGCATTTTTACCTCTTGGGTATGTTTCTTTTACCTATTCAATTACTTCTACCTATACAACCAGTATTCTTGCAGCCTGCTAGGTCCTGTCCTTTCTGTAAGCACTATCCTGTTTTCTTGACACTTGGGATAACAAGAATAGTCTGCTACTACTAAGAATTTTGTTTCTTTATATAGATTTACTTGGTGTAGGCATTTATTTCTCTTTGAGGTTCTACGAACTAAAGAATGAAACGATAGTCTATTCTCCTTCAAGCTGCAGTGTTGTGCCTGGCAGCTGAGTTATAAAATGGACACAAAACTTAGTTTATGGTCTTATTTGCTGACTGAAGTCTTTCATTACAATTTTTTTACGTCTCTTTTTCAACAGTAGGCTTAGCTGAATTTCAGTTGCAGCAGCTCTTTCTGCAAATCGTACCTGAACAAGAAATATTCCAGACTGACTTTCAAGTCACAGAGCAGGGTTTCAGGACTGGCAGGTAGAAAAATTCTCTTCAGTTATAAATTGGAGGTATTTGGTATTCAAATCATTGAGCCTATAAATGACAGGCATTACACTATGTGCTTTTACAGGGAAGAAAAATATGTACCACCACATGTTAACTTCTTTGTCTGTTGTTTCAATGCTTTATAGTACTAACTTCAGGTTCCTCCCTGAAATGGAATCATCTGGAGTAGAGAACTAGAAAAAGAGTCTCTGTGTATGTCTGTATGTTTACTTAGGTAAACCGATGTGTAGATTTAGGTATGAATAGATGTGCACGGATGCACTTTTTTCATATGGAAAAATATATGAATACTTCATGTTTCGTTCTATGCTTTGTATTTAGTTCTCCTGCTTTCTGTCTTCTGTCTCTTTTGTATCTTTTACAAAACTGACAAGCCAGCAATTTTTTTTCTTGTGCTTTTCTTTTGCTTCTTTGTGGTAGTTCCACTGAAACAGTATTGTTATAATCACTCTTCCTTTGAGTCAGAGGGGTTTTTTGCCCCATTGCTTCTTAGCCAAAGTAGACTCCTGGGTGGCTTGTGTTGAAACTTGACATTATTTGTGTACAGTCATTAAAGTGGTATTGAAACTTTCCTGATATGGGAATAAAATATTCATCAATCATTGACTAATAATTCATATGTTGTTACATTTCATAGCTTTAAAAGCAAAAGTAAATTATAAATCTTATGAATGACAAAGAATAGAGTTGTCAGACTTCATTGTACTTTTATTAGTTTTGAGACAGCATGCTTCCTGGAAAATGTTGAGCAAGTTTCTTGAACTTTTCCAAGTTGATAGTTTGAGTAGATACAGTGATTTTTGACGTTATGATCTAAACTCTTACTATTGGTTCTTGTGTAGATCTTGGATTTTTCCTTTGTCAATGTGGTATGGTATTATGTGTAAGTATACTATAAATAATTTTATTTAATAACAGGTGTTAAGTGTGGTTTTGTTGGTGACCAAGAAAACCAAGCACACCTGTTAACATAAAACCAGCCTCAGAAATGAAGTATAATTGTGTTGATGTGAGCTGAATGTGTCCATTCTCGAACTTGAGTTCTTTTACTTCTGTTATGTAGGATTGAATGTCAGTTAAAAGTGGAAAAAAATGTTTGGTTTTTGCTATATTTGTGTTATGTTTAAAGTATGTTTTGGAGCATGGTGATTTTGAAGAGCTTTAGCTCTTCCTTACTTTCAACCTGCTTGATTCACCTTAATTCATACATGCAAGAGAGAGGGAGCTCTTACCCGAATAGATGTTGAATAAATTCAGAGAGAAGATCTTTGTCCCTAAATACAGGGGAATAAGAAATGGGTCTGTGCAGGCTATCTGTGCTTCCAAAACACATTGACATTGAATATGTTTTGTTAGAACTTAATCTGTTGGTCTAGTGATCCCACTGCTTTCTGTGCTACATAGTGGAGTGTTGATGTATCTTGGTAATTGTATTGTCTTTCGTTCACAGTGAGGGCTGTGTGTTAGACCAGTCTGAACAGTCTCATCACCAAAGTGAATGTGTTGGTTTTATTCTGATTGGTTTGCTTGGTCAGTCTTTTTGTTCACGCAAATAATTTATTTCACGTTCTGCCTACAGTCTGAATGTTGGCAATGATCAGTTTTCTCCAGTGACCCGTCATTGCTTCTCAGCTTCAGCCAGACTGGTGAAGATTCATCTGGTCACATTCCTGTTTTTTTGCTTAGTTTTTACTCTGAAAAAATTCCTATTTTGTTAGAATTAAGTTGAGATTTTTAGGATTTGACTAAAGAATCTTGCTGAGGAAAGGTGAAATAATAGCAAAGTAAAGCAGCTCGGGTAAGTGCTGGAATGTGCTGAAAGAAGTTGTATTTTTTCTCCACTGTTGTGCCTAACGTCTGTTGTTACAGAGTAGGAGACAGTCTGCCTTTCTTATTAAGGGAATGAAAAGACAGTAGTCCAGACATTTCTTCATGAGCTGTAGTTGTTGGGACACATCACGTGATGTGGGCACATTACACAGAGTCATCCCACTCTCTTTGACTTTGCCTTACATGCTATTGCAGGTCCACAGAGCCATTACAGTTCTTGCTGTATTAGAAGTTGACTGATCTTTGCAAATGTAATTTTGAATCACCCAGGAGCTTGCTCGTGCTGGGGTTAGTAGTTCCCTCTTCTGCTGTGTCTTCTGTCAGAGAGCTTCAAGCTTCCGGTGGCAATAAGCTGTGTATGTACTTGTGTGGCTGCACATACTGATGGATGGCCTTGCTTCTGGCAGTTATTTGTCAAAACTGGAAAGTCAAAAGTTTCAGAAGAAATAAAAATAAGTGGATTTTAGGGTAGGTTCCTTGTGAATTGTTACACGTCAATGTACAGGGGTTACAAAGTAAGAAACGTGGGCAGTAGTGATTTTGTTAGTTATGAGACATGAGAACGTTCAATGTTTTGAGCCACTGTGTTTAGAATATGAAGATGCTGCTAACTGATTTAGATTGAACATTATTAATAAAGCTTATTAAATGTGTCACACTAATAATTGTGTTTAACATTGTCTACAGTTCTGTGTATATTGCCACATTAGGCTGTAGACATGGATCGGAATGTCATGTTACATACATGTTTTTAGAAAAACGTTTGCTAGAAGCTGAATTTTTTGAAGGAACACTGTAATGACACGAGCCAGATGCATATGTGCCATACTGTATGTCTCAAGCTGAGGAGAACCACTAAAGTTCGCTTGTCTTTGATTCATCCTTATTTCAATGGTTGTATCACACTTAGCAACAGTTCCTGGATTTTCTCTTGGGAACTTTTCAGAAAATCTTTGCCTCTGAACCTTTGCAAATTCACTAACTGCAGTAACTGCAAAATTTCAACATCCCCACCTCCCCTTAAATATATATAATTAATACACAAAAAGCATAATGTGCAAGTGCCATATATTAGACTCTGAATTTAATCTGATGTGGTGGTCTACTGCATAACACTGTGCATGGTTCCTGAACTTAATTTTTAATGTTACTTAAATGTACACTGGTAGAGACATTTAAGAAGATCAGTTACACTTAATATACTTGGCATTTTTCTACCCATTTATGAGACCCCGTACTTCTACTGGTTCTAATGGTTCAGTCCTTTTTCTTTTTGTAGCAGTGCATGTTCTATATACTAAAGATATGTATTAGTGTAAGTTAGGTGTCCTTCTGTAGAATCTTCCACCTGAATAAAGCTAAGATAAAACCCAACTAAACAAACACTTCTACTGCAGCATTAAATCTCATGAAAGGCCAGTTTTGTGGTTTTATTTGAAATGCTCAAACCAAATCCAGTAGTAGTGAACTAGAAAACTACTTTTGACATGTTTCCCAGTAAATATAAACATATCTTAGAAGAGCTATAAACCAGAACAATTCCCAGATTGATCTGCCCAACAGAGACTTCAGAACTACAAACTACATTTTACTGATATTCCTGCCACTGACAGATGAGTACAAAAATATTGAGGACATGCCAGAATAAATATGTCAGGTTTTTTTCCGTTTCTTTCAGATAGCAGTGATCTTCCCTAAAAAATCATTTAGGAATAAGGAAAACCATCATGCTTTATTGTTATTGAAAGATTCTGTTTGTTATTCGAAGTAGAATGTGTTATTCACTTGAAATAGTGGCATGTTCAGTTTGGTGATTAGAAAATAAAAACTTTATTCATCTCACCCATTCTGTTTTCTGCATATGCAGTAATTATGTAGATGTTCTATCATGTCATAGTCTGCTTTGATCTCTGTCACTTGGCTTTAACCTTGGTTTGAAGTTGCACATTTAAGAAAATTTGTTAAAAATTACCCACTAGTGAATCTTGTTTTTAACCTGTCCTGAAAATGTTGGAGGTAGGGAAATAGTTATTTATATGTGCTTAAAATGTCTATCTGTTCTAACTATGTTGGTTTAAAACACACTTATTAACACACAAATAAATTATAGGGAAATTAAGGGTATGTATGTACAGGGTTTTTTTAAATAGTTTATGTAAACAATTTTTAAAATCTGTTAATGATGGGTAGATTAAGGCAAGTCTTGTGTAGTCAAGTGCTAATGCTGCTTAATTTGCTGAAACAAATCATGCAAGGTGTTATGTGTCAAAATAATTCAGCTTAACAAAACTATATATACACTCAGTCCTTTTAGTTCTCGATTATAACGTATTTTAGAGTTTAAAAACCATTTTAGTAAGATGATTTTAAAACAATTTCTATGTCAGTAAGGGAATACCTCAATCTGAACTTCTTTTATGTGTCTGACAATTCCTGTGTTTTGTTTTCAGGGGACTTGCATGAATGTAAACTTACTTTTGCGGGGTTGGAGAGGAAATGTTATTGATATCTTTTGCTTGTTTTCATATGTGTCAGTATGTAGTTATATATGGCTGTACAGACTGTAAATAAATACACATAAGAGTGTGCAGACATTTATATACATAAATACTCAAACAGTGGCTGTAAAATAATACTTACTAAGAAGCTGAATGAGATTAATATTATGAAGCCAGTTCAATCAGGAAAACTTTACTTGTGCTTTATTCAAAGGCACGTCTGGGCATAAATAGGATAGATGCTTTTCCATCTACAAGGCTGTTTATGGTGTTCATAGTGTGCATTCGTACTATAGCTTTTGAAAATTCCCGAAGTGCAGCCATTTATAATCTTGTTTCTGGGATACAATTTGTGTTCCTAAACTGAACAAGACTCTCAGCTCTGTTCTAGCATTGGAAGAAGCTGGTTTATTTTTTTGAATTTTTTAACTTGCCTGATTCAAATTAGTATAGCATTTACATTTGGAAATATCATGATGTCTCTCTGTTTTTCTCTTGAAAAAGAAGGGAAGAATTCACTCGATAGTAATCTTTGTTTTTCAGAGGAAATACTGTGGATATCAGTTTTCGTCTGTAACTCAACTTGAGAGGATTAATAAATTAAAAGTTACTTTGAGTGCTGGTACTTACTGTCTGTGATTGTTTTAAGCCTCAAGATGTTCATAACTAAAAGAGTGGTGGAGGATAGACTTCTCTTTACTTTCCTCAGGCGTTTTTCTGCCTGCTTTTGGGATCACTGTAGTCAGTCTTCCTTCCCTCTATGGGCTCGGTGGCCCCATCCTATATGACACTTGGCACAGCCTTCTGAGTAGACTCTAGACGTTTCACAAGAGATGGGTTTGCATATGTGGAACAACTTGCAGTGTTTTTTGATAATTTTGTCTTTTTTCATGTGTACCTGAGAGACAGGAGTTTATGTAACATTTATTTTGTTAAAGCTGTTAAGGGTGTCTGTAAGAGTTGTTTACTTTGGTTTTTAAATACATTTAAATATGTTGCATTTTTTATACATTAGCTTTAAATCCTGAAGTTGTTGTAGGGAAGATGGGTACAGTAGTTTGAACTAGCTAAGCTTCCTTTGAGAAATCTGAGTGTAACGAATCAGCTTCCAATTTAAATTCTTCTTATTCTTAAAATTCTCTTTGGGCAACTGCTATTATCATTTCTTGAATGAGCTGCTGGAATTTTCTGGAAAGATATTCCTACAAAAAAAATACAGAAATCTCAAAAGTAGAAAACAATAGAAAGGTCTAGCATATTTTGTAAGTATGTGCTTTAACCGTGAAACCTCCCCTCCTCAAACCCAAACCAAACTCTAAGGGAACATGAGAGCTCCCGATAGGCACACAGAAGTCTCTGTAACTAGGAGGCAGGAACTTCTTTCAGCAAAGAGGTGGTGGCATTCTGGCTAAATGTCGCTGTGTTCCCTGACGGCACTACAGTAGCTGCAAGAATTGCTTGTGTTTTGGACAGCTAAACAAAAGTGAGGGAAGGTGATTTCAGATGGAGTTCAGAGAGTGAATGGAACATGAGAGATGGAAAATTTTGCAGGAGGATTGTAGACGATGTACTGTTGATTCAATGAGAGGACATGATGCTGTAGAAAATGGTGCTTCCTTGGTTCTTGTCTTGACAGAATTATTCGTGACAGATATGTGTAATTTAATTTAACAATATATAGCTTAATATCCATGAGCCTAGAAATCTAGAGTGAAGTTCTGCCTTCAGTAGTGGACATATCCTGTTGATTACAGTCTGTGCTGACTGAGGGAAGGCAAAAATCTAGATCAGGATTTTTGATAAATATATCTTCAGAGATGTAATGTAGTTCAAACATAAACATAATAATCCAGTCCTTGACGAAATGGAAGTTAGATACTGATGATAAGAATAAATCAGACTTGTGTTTCTGCCAACAGATGCCTTGGTGTTTACCAGAATTTGTTCCCAGGATAGGTTTCATAATGTAAATCCAACACATGGCTTTTTTAAAATCCCTTTTTTGGAAACTGGAAGGAGGATGCTTGAATACTAACCCGTTCAACTGACAGTGCTGTTTAATAAGAAGTGATAATTAACCAATAACCTTTGTGATAATACTCTTAGCCCTCTCAGAGTTAACTGATAAAAAGTAGATTGTGTTGTTTGTTTTACAAATCTGCTTTTTCAGTGAGTCTGGGCCTGTTCAGCTTGTTCTCACGCATGGGTATATCAAGGGAATTTCCATAAGTACTGTAATAGTAGAAGCAAAGGTAGTCAAACAAGTCCAGTATGCTCTGTTCACCTTGTCTATGAACACCCCACGCAAAAGGATAATTGTCAGTTCACTGTACCATCAGGTTTTACCAGAACATCCTCCTTTTGCTTCCCCCACATACTGGACAAAGAAAATATGTAACACATTTTGTAAGTAAGCTCGTGTTGGGGTTTTTTGTTGGTTTTTTTTTTCTTTCTTACCTGAGGCTTCATGATTTGGCTTCTTCCCTGGCCCTTCTGCCATGTTTTGTTGATTAAACTGTTGTGTGTGGAGGCATCTGCTCCCTGTCTGTGACCTGTGACTAATGAAAGAACATGAGTTCTGTTGGGATATACACTTCCATCAGTTTTTTCCTTCCTGCTTGATTGTATGTCACATATATTATTCTGTTTTGGTGAATGTCAAAATATTATCTTTTGCAAGGCTGTGATTTCTATTGGTGGAAAAAAATCAAAACCAAAAAATGAAACTTCCCCCCCCCCAGCTTGAAAATTAAGCTTCTTCACAGTTTTCTTTTGTGTCTTTTTCAAATCTTAGAACAGCAAACTTCTTTTTTGTTCATTTGTTTGTTTGTTTCATTTTCTGTAAAGGAAATGTTTCAAAGGAAATACAAAACATATGAATGCATTAGCTTATTTTACTAAATATGTGAGTTGTTTGTGTAGGTCAGACCTAAACATTCAGCATTATCTATGAATTAATACCTTTTAACCATCGTGTGTTTCCTTCTTCTGATTCACAAATTATAAGTCAAGAAGGAACCAGTAGGATCACCTGCTCTGACAGTCTTACAGGAAACGAGACATAGAGTAATAGTGTTGGAGATTTAGTAATTTGGCCTTCCCAGTCAAGCTAATGTGTTTGTTTAATCATTGGCAAGTTGGAGAAAATCTGTAAAGTTTGCCACTGTTTTGGCCTGCTTGCTTTTGATTCTTGTTGTTCCTTAAGTGACCTGTGTTTTTACCACTACTAATTTATTACTGATGTTAGTGTCTCTGTCTGTAACCTTAGTAACAGCCTTGGAAATGTTGGACCAGTCTTTTTATAAACATAAAAAAAAATGTTCTGTACACTCTTTGGGACTGTGACTGCCTAAATCCAGTCCAAGGGTCAACAGATGGGTTTTAGTAGAAGGGAAGAGGTACAGTGAACTGTGTTTTCTGCCCCATACAGTATGGAAAAAGTGCATTTTCCCCTCAAGTGATACTGAAGGAACAATAATGTTGTGTTTTCTAAGAGGCATCTGCCCCTGGAAGCTAGCCTGTGGGCCAACAGCATGGTGTGGCTTCTGTCCATGTTGGGAGCACTTGGTCCAGGTCCCCGTAGGGGTGTTGGGTGTGTGGAAGGACATGGGTGGGCACAGTTTTGTGCTGCTTTTCTCTCTTGGGGGGGTCAGACTGGAAAGGTGGGATTTGTATGAAGGAATGTGTCCTGCAGAGGTGCTGTTGGAATATTGCAGTGGGAGGCAAGAGTGTCCCATTGGTCTTATTCATGTAGACTCTAAGAAATGGTCTCTTGAGCTGCTCTTAGTTTTTAGCTTGTAGGTAAATAGTTGAATCATTCCAAAACACGATAGAGGAATGAAGTAAAACACGTGCAGTACAGACAATTAGAAGACCAGGGTCCGGAAGCTAGAACATTGTGTTGCACGAGCGCCCAGTGCATGCTAGAAACTCAGCGCCCTAATGAAATGAGATGTTGCCAAACATAGTTTTAGTGCGGGGGTAGTGTATGCATGTAGAGTGTTAGAATATTGACCCTTAGATGAAGTTACGTTTTAAGCATTCTTCGTTTTTTTTTACACGAAAGTGTTGCTATTATAATAAAAATTCAGATTCTGAACACGCATAGAGAAGAAGATACAAAATTATGGAAGTCAATGTAATTACCCTATTTTTATGGAAAAGCTTTATAAAAAACATTTTTCAGTTATGGGCTTTACTGTGGTCAGTGGAGGAATTAGTTTGAGAATTGACTGTTCTGCATTGCAGAGTGGACTCTTTGGAGTCACAGTAGCAACACACGTAATGCCACACAACCAAAAACAAGAATGGAGACACAGTTTTGGTGTTATTTTTTTGTATACGTTAACAGATATTTCACCTGAACAGTTTGTGCTGTCAAAAATAATTTGTTTTTCTTCTGTCAAAAGTTTTTATTTTTGCAAAACTACTCTTCTGATAGATACCAAGATTCCACAAACTTAAAACTCATAAAACATGAGTGGATGACTTAGCTTATCACTAGATGATAGCCATCGTGAGGGCAAAGGCTGTAAATGTTTTCAATGCAACTATTCAAGATAAATGAAAGCAAGTAACTATAAGACTTCCACTTCAAATACAGTAGAAGTCCAAGTAGTTAAAATACAATTTATTCTAATGTGATTTGGACTGTAGCGCTTTATGTTTCTAGAATAAGTGTGAATATCAGATTTTATGGTTTTAAGTAATTTTTTTCAACTGTTAGTATTTTATGAAAACAGCTCCCATTAATCTACTGACCTGTGCATTTGTTTGGCTATGGACGCTTCTTAGTCCTGTAAAAGTTCGGGCTGTTGTTGCTTCATATGACTACTACTGTGGAGGACTGAAGTAGATTTTGGACCAGTCTGACATTTTTTGGTTCTTGAATCCTCTGACACTAACATTCATAAGGCCTATGGTGTTTTCCAAACAAAACTGAAGACTGTAGAAATGGTGTTTTTATCTTTTCTGCACATCACTTCTTCAGGCATACTTCTGCTGTGATGCAAATAGAAACCTTAAATTAGCTAATGGGCTGGATGAGTAGTGAGGTGATTACTCTTCCTGATGGCCCAAAATTGTAACACACCCTTTTCTGTCACCTTACTTCATCCACACCCTATTCCAGCCCATCAGAGGTGTGTGTCTCATCTAAGTGTTATGCATGAGTTTTTGGACTGTGTACGCTCTTTCCAGCAGAGGTTGTCATTTGTTGTGTTCGTATGATGTCTGGAACAATGAGAACTCATAGCCCTATTGCATATATAAGAAGTAATAATGTTTCTCACCGTTGTGGTTTCTTTTGCATTGTGGCTTTGGTTTTGAGAGTAGAAAATGCAGGGTTTTCTCATTTATGACAGATCTTATCTCAAAATAGTTCTTTAGAGATCTTGGAACAGAGATGACTTACTCAGGTTTTCTAGAGTTTCTGCGACTTGACTACGTTGTGCCCTAAAGGAGGAAGGCTACCATCTGAAATAAATGTACAGTTTTGAACAAGAACAACAACAAATCCAGTCATTACTTAGTTTTAGGTAAAATCTAGAGTAAAAACATCTAAAATAAATTATTGATTATTGCAAAACTTTTTCAACCAAAAAGCACAATTATAGTTGCCTGTAGAGACAGAGTTGATTATTTTTTGGCTGGGAGGAGTAGCACGTGCTGTACAGACGTACATAGGAGTACCTACACTTTTTTTGTTCTAATGTCCTTCTAGAAGGAAAGGGATATGTAGGAAACAAAATCTGCAGAGTATTTTTTATATACTTGCTGCATTTTAATAATGGAATAGAAAATGTGCAACGGTGCTAATGTACCTGGTGAGTTTGGTGATTGAAGTAAGCTGGAAGGCACCTTACTGTAACACTCCTAAGACAATAGTTCTGCTTGAAGGTTATTGGATTTTTTTTTTGCCTTGCCTTTTACCAGCACGCTGAACTTGTAAACTGACAATATGTAACTATACAGAATACTTTTTCTGTTGAAAGTATTTGTATGTATCTTCAGAGTATAATTTAGTTGCTTGAATTTGAAAACCTGACTTTTAATCTGTAGTGTCGCCATGCACTACCTGTTTCTCTCAACAAAACTCGTGACCTTCTGTACTTCTCTTGGCATACTCAGTGTAATATATGTACTTTTTACACTTGGCTTATGATTTGGTAAGAATTTGATTTGTTAAACTGGATAATTATGTATTGCTAAATTTAATCTCAAAAACATCCTCATTGCACTTTATTGTCAATGGGAAGTTATCTTGAGTGATAGATCTGTGCATACATGGTATGTAAGTGACCTATTTTTGTTTGGGTGGTTTTCAGTAGCTGGGGTCCATCAAAAGACGTTGGTTTTAAGTTAAGCATTGGTAGAGAAAAGCTTAAGATAACTAGGGGTTTGCGTAACACAAATAATGCAGTCAAAAAGTAAACTTTTTCTTTAATCGGCTTATTGAGATCTTGAAGAGCAACCTGAGACTGAAGAGTACCCATTCAGTTGATCTGGGCTTCTGAATGTTTGGTAGGTTTTTTCACAGTTGGTGCGTGACTACCCTTATGCTTAGCAAATGCAGTGATCTCTAATGATCTCACGTGGTTGGCAGCCCAGATTCATTTGCAAAATAGCACTGTGCCCTGCAGCACCATACTGGGGTGTGTGCTTTGCTGTGACTCAGAGATGGTCATCATTTCCTGCAGCAGCTAGTTAACCTAATGCCGCATAGCCTGAGACAAAATCACAGCACAAGGTGATATGGCTACAGGCATTTTGACTATTAAAACTAGACTTGTAGAGGATATGACGTGTAGCTTTGTATCACATTGCAGCAAGATTCGTGTCTCCAGCACCGAGGAATGACATGTTTCTACTCTTCTATGTGTGACAGTCAGTGAATAGGAAGGCCAGAGTTTGTCCTTTGGAGAGAGTGAATGCAGTATCTGTTTTAAATTGTGGCTAATATCACATACTGAATAGTCAGAATTTAAAAGCTGCATGTGTTTTTCTGGAATTATTACTCGTGTTTAGAACTCTGAGTGGGTGGCTATCTGCTGAACTGTTAATCAAACCTGTGAGCATCAGTAATGTAATATTCACTGCAGCTTCAGTTTATTATAGAGACTCTGGGACTTCAGCAGACTTTTGCAGAAAAGATACTGTACCTTTCCTGTGTGAAACAGGTATGAAACTACTGTTCTTGTGTTTTAAGAAAAACAATACAGGAAAATTAAGAGAGCAAGCTGTGCTATTTCTCTGAAGAATATAAAGAGAAGGAATCTGTGTCAATCAGAAACAGTCTCCACAAGTGTATGAAATCGAATGCAATACTTTGGAAGGAAGATTTCCTTCCAGTTGTGGGAGGGTATATGAATTGTTGAATGCCAGTTCACCAGTTAGAGTATTTTTTTTAATTGGTCACTCTTTAAAATTTTATCCTTACTTTCCTGTATCAGCTAGATTTATGCTAGTCACAGTGAGGCAAGAGATAATACATTCCCATAAAAACAAGTCAGAGATCTGTAATCAATTTAGGCTAGGTTGAAAAAACAATCAGTCACTTTTTAATTGGTCACACACCCATATATACATCAAATTAATTGTCCAGCCCTTCTAAACTGTGTGCTACCATTAACTGCTACAGACTTTCTCAAGGTTTTGGTAGACTGAAAAATCATTTTGATTTAATGTTTAGTTCTGCATTTGTAGGAGGGAGATTATTAAAAGCATGTGATTATGTTAACATTGATTTATGTGAATAATTTATCATTTAAGTCTTTGAAAGTAAAATCTGTGGCAATTCTTGCAATGGCAATTTTTGCAGTTAAAATTTGAAGAAAGGATAATCCCAATGAATATCTCTAGTCTTTTATATTGAAGACGTTTGGGGAAGTGGTTTTTGCTGACATTATTTTCTCTCTCAGATGTATGGCTACAGTTAGCTTTGAAGCTGAACTTAGTCTGTTTGAGGTCATCTAGAATAATTATTTGAAAAGCTGAGATAGAGCTTATGTTGACAGAAAATCTCATGTTTGATTAAACCACTGAACCAAATTAGAATTTTGGGGCCTCTTTTTTGCAAAATCCAGAAAATTAAGGATGAGTGGTTGTAGTGTCAGCGTATTCTTCCTTACTACTGAGAAGGTTAGGAGACCGTAGAATGCTATGTGTTGTAGTTCCACTTGAATCTCGTCTTCATTACATCCAACAGACAGTGTCTGGAAATTGTGTCAAAGTAAGTTTTCAGTGACCCAAGTAGTCATGTTTTAAAATTACTGAATTCATCTTAAACTGTAGATTCAACTTTCAGTTCTCTTGATCCACGGTGCTTAAGATGACTGGTAGGCTGCAAGAGTGCTTTCTGTGGTAGAATTCGCTGGTGGGAAGCTCAGAATAACAATGATGATGGTATAAGCTCCTGGCAGTACAGCATACAGAAATGTGTGCATGGTCTTGTTTTAGCTTGTCCATGTAGGAGTTATTTGCTTGCATAGTAGTATGTCTTAGAGAATTTGAGGAACATACAGTGATGTGGTAGTACTTCAAGACACAGTTGAGGAAAAGGGGAAATTGTTTCATTGTAGATCGCATTATAGTGTTCTAATGACCATTTGAATGTTTCTTAGGTCTACATCCAACGTAAGTTGTAGGCACAAGTTCCAATTCAAAATAGATGTGATCTGTGAAAGCAAAAAAGGAGAGAATTTTTCTGATTTTTCTTGTAAGTATATCTCGCATGTTTGAGATAACAGATTTTGTGTAATGAAATTTATGAACAGTGAAAACTTATGTAAAATCACTTGTTGTAGCAGAGTTTCAGTTCTCCTTGCGACAACTTCGACATATGTTCTCTTTGCGATTTACTCTTTCCACTGTTGTGTTTATGCTCTCCAGAACATTGCTGCTGGAATTGCAGCTGAAGGTTAAAAGCCAGATAGATCTGGTTTTGCAGCACATTGAAGTCTTGAGATTTTTTTGAACTATATAGTAGAATTCATCCAGAGATCAATGTATAAAGAAGAAAGACTGTCCCATGAATTTCACTGTTCAGCTTTGTTGTGTGCATCCAAGCCAGCATTCCTTTTATTTGGAATTCAGTACTGCTGTGTAGATTTTAGCACTTTCTTTTCTAATGCGGAAATGTTCGTGTTCATCTGGTTTTAGATGTTTAAAAATTCCAAAGCAAAAATCCAAAACTGCCACCAACAAAACCCTATCTTCAAACACTGGAAACTTAGAGTTCTGGAATCATTGTATGAATACAGAAGCAAGAACTTGAAGAATAACTGCATGAGCTATGTAATATGGTTACAGCAATTGACACCACACTCCTTTGGTTGGCCTGCCATCCTGCTTGTGTTTGAGCAGATACTGTTTAAACAGTTTAGTTTTATTGCAGGTATACACCATCCTGTGTTGCAATTTCACAGGCAGTATTTTCTTTAGCATCTCGGGTTGTTCTTGGTGCTGCCAGCTGCATTGCTAGGTCTGGCACCTACAGCTGTTGCTACTGTTGCGCAAAGTAGGTTATGGGCTTTCCTGACTGTGGTCAGTAAGTTAACTGATGTCTTCAAAATTAAAATGCTAACTATAATTATCACTGCTTGCATTTTTTGTCTCAGCAGTGGATGTTGCATTGATAGTCATTTTATGGTACTTCATTCTTGACACACCAGGGTGAACTAAATAAATCTTCGTTGTGAAATTGTTTCTCTTCACAATATTAGCTCATACCTATTTGCACATTACAAATCATATCCTTGCATTTATTTTCTTCCTTTTCTTCTTTCTTCTACACTGAGTCACTGGCATTTGCTTTCATGAATCTTCTGTGACTGACTTCTTTTTGTGAGCAATTAGTGGGTTACTTTGGTAGTAAAATACTCCTTTCTTGGTATGGATATTTTTACAGGGCAAAGTACATGCAAAATGTGTTTTCATAAATAGCTTGTGTACTCTCTCCAGTATTTATGATGGACTTAGTCTTTTCTCTATGTTCTTGTTGGGATGCTGTATCACTGTATAGATTTAAGTCTAGTATAGAAAAGAGTACTAGATATGAAAGTTAATTTTAAATTGCTGTTTTGCCTTGTTTCAGTGTTCTTGGGTTCTTATGAGAAAATAGGGTGTTATTTGCTGCTGAAAGTATCAGGAGACTTATAAATGAGAAATCAAGATTACTTGGTCGTAGAAATTCCAAGTTTCTGTAAAACATTATTCACAGAAAGAAATCTTGGTAAGGATCAAGTATGGATGTATTTA
The DNA here is from genome assembly GCA_033558185.1 of Dromococcyx pavoninus. NCBI lineage: Eukaryota > Metazoa > Chordata > Aves > Cuculiformes > Neomorphidae > Dromococcyx > Dromococcyx pavoninus. The sequence continues at coordinate 692,444 of JAUMJL010001132.1, read as the reverse complement.
GTGGACCAGATTAGTTCCTGAAGGTACATTTCATTTTGTTAGAGCTCTGCTTGGAGTGTTGAGTGCATACAGGTTTTCTTTTGCTGGGAAAATGCTACTCATTTTCCAGTTTCACTCAGCAGTTTTTCATTAGATGTTAACCACATGAATAAATTTAAGGTCAGATTTTATTATAATTGTGCTGGGTCACTGGTGTGGGAAAGAGCTTGTAATATTGCAGAGAAGGAAAATTTCCCACTCCCTGGGTAACGTGTCATTTCTTCTCAGAGCCTGTATCAGAGATTCCAGTCTAGGACAATTGCGTTTTGATCTCCAGAAGTCCTATCTTAGATAGACTCAAGGGATTCTAAAGTTCTGCAGTGTTTCTGGTTCAGACATTTGGGTACGTGGATCATTAAACCAACACAGCATGTCTGGGGGAAAGGAACATTTGGTGGCATAACATGAATGTTATATCACTACTTACTTGGGGTGGCCTAGATAATTTTTCTGACTTCACTGTCTGAGTAATCCAGTTACTTGACATGTACGCCACTAGAACTTTTTTAATACTGTAGTATACTATTTTTAATAGTATGAATGTTCATGTATGTGTAAGTGCCAGGTCTGTGGCAGAGAACTGAAAAACGTAAATGATCTGATCTTTCCTGGCTTGTGTGGTGCTTGATGATTAAGCATTACCAAAAAGAAAAAATAGAGTGAGTGGATGTAAGAAGCCTTGTGTTGTCATCCCTGCTGATGACTGTGCCTGGAGATGTTTGAATTGTTTCACTGGAGATTATTCAGACATTTCTAATTACCTCACCATGACTTTGCAGCAAAGCAGTGTGATCTGCATGTGTAGTAGATTGTCTTCCTCACTAGGTGCACTGCCATATGGAGCTGAAGTTTGCTCCCGGACCTAGTCTACGCACTGGGTTTTATACTGGGGTAATTATTTGAGCTATAGCTAGTCAGCTATTTTTGCTGACCTAGCTTTGTTAGTACACAATTAAAGTTGAAAAAGACAGTTTGTATTCTTATGGTTCATTTTTATTTCCATCTGGAAAAATCTAAATCAGTAAAAGACTTCTACCCTATGGTGTAAACGACATCTGTAGGAGGGAGAATGTATTTGTGTAACTATACCAGTATAGATACACAGCTAACTCTTTAAGTGTAGATACTTTATATCTAATAAAAATTTGTGGTGTGAAGAAGTGATTGGTATAATTTCTGTGGTTTTGTAAATGGTGTCAGGTATGTGCCAGCACATATTTAATATTTTTGTGTTAAATTCCTCATGAAGCTTTGTTAAATACAAAAGTAACAATCAATACTTGTGTCAGTTACATAAGCTCAGTTTTCATCTGGAAAAATAAAAGACCAGCCATAGAGCATTTTCATGCTGGCTATTATTTTGCTATTAAAGGGATACAGCTGTCTTAAGGAGCTCAAAGAGCAAAAAGACTCATTTGCTGTAGCCTCATATGTCTTATGGGGAATGATACCTTGCTGGCTGCACATACGTGTCGAGTAATGTCTTAATGTTGTGACTGTGGAGTGTTTAGTTTCTTAGATTTCAGCATGACTTTGCAGACTGCTGGTTCCTACTAAACAGACACCCTCTTCATGGCAGTTGCCATAGCTGACATTAATTGATGCCCTCTTCAGCAGGTTACTCGGACACTGACAGCTGAATAGGCGCAGTGAAAGGATTATTTTTTTTTTGTCCTCCTGGGAAGACAATACTTCTAGAAGCTTAATTATGATTTAATTAAAAATCTGGTGGTCAGCTTGACAGTGGAAGAGAAGGAGAACGTGGGTCTTGGTAAAGAGAGAGGGCCTTTTGTTTGCAAGCTGAATTTCTAAACTGCAGTCAGTGTGTGCATACTTGAATATGGGGTACTAATGGTGCTGCCAAAGGTCTTACAAGAACAAACATATTTTTCAGGTTGAATGCTTCCCGTTTAATTGTTTGTATTCAGGCCAGTAAAAGGGCATAGTTTGCAAACTCCTTTATTTTGTATGAAATAGTGATTTTTATTTTTTATAACTGTTTTCTTTATTTCCTTAATTCCAGTCTATTAGCAGCTGAAACTCTACCAGCTACTTACGTCCAAGCCAAAGACAGTACAGAATATTAATTGCAAACCATTTATTACTTGTACAGAAGGTGTAATCTTTTAGCTAAATAATATTGTCCCTTACCACTTTTAAACATTCACAAATAAAAAGGAACACTATTTGCACTATTTTCTTTAAAGAAAGAGTGCAAACTTATCTCACATGGCGTAGTTAGAATTAGGCATTTGTTGCAAAGTTTTAGCAGATTTCATATATGTAGGAGGAAAGGAGAGATAAATCTCTGGAGTTAATGCCAAAGTGCTGTGCAAGGGGTGAAGTTCATTTCCCTCATGTGTTAAATGCTCTGCAGGTTAAGTGTGCATCGTTGTTGCAGTGCTTTCCAGTCTATGGACATGTATCCTTACTTCTGGTTCTCAAGGGATTTAGTAATGGTAGTGCTCAGAACTTTCTGCTTTTACTTGGGAGAGTGTGTCTGCTGGAGACTAACATACTTGAATGCTCTTCCCTGCTTTTCCATCTCTTTTTTTTTTCCCCCCTCACCTGTCCCTCTCCCCACCCCACGCCCTTTCAACAAAAGGAGGTCTAGTTTTGACCCTTCAGAGGAAGCACTCGGTGTCCCTGCTTCTGTTTAAAAACTGTGTGAAGCATTGCTTCTTAAGTGGTGGCAGGCCTTATGTATTTAGGTGGGATTAACAGTCATTTTGCATTTTGGTGATTACAGGTGAATTCTGCTTATACCTATGTGTGTGTAGGCTGTATTCTAATTATGTGTTTCTCTTAAAGATGTGAAGTTTATAGATCAAGGAGTTTTGGTGCTGGAGGTGTCAAAGTTTGCTGCGTTGGTGCTTACGAACCTTCTTATTCCACAAATGATTTTTCAGGTGGTGGAGGCTGAGTTCTTCCAGGTCAAGGACAGCCCAGGCCTGGCTGTGAAGTGGAGCTGGGCAGGTTCCCCATGCTGAAGAGCATTGGTAGCAATTTCCTGGCAGACAGCTCTCCTGCCACCTCATAAGGAGCCTGGCAAGGTCATCCAGGGCAACTTGGCTGGAACTGTACATGAGTGTATCTGCTTCCTCCAAGACACTGGAAATATCATACCTTTTGCAGGGGAGATGAAGGGCTTTTTCTAATATGCTGGCTGTCATCCGTACCAGTCAAGGTAAAATGTCACCAGCTAAGGGTTGCCAAACAGAACAGTGGCATTTGAGAGCTGCACTAGTATCATGCCTTCCCAAAATGTCTGTGTTAAAAACTGCATACACATCTTCTAGGTCTAAGGCAAAGATCTTCCTTTGAGTAACAGAATTGGAAACAAACTAGTTGAGTCATTTGTGTAAGCTTGCTCTTAAGATGAAAAGGTGAGGTCAGGATATTTATGAGAGAAGACAAAGAAAAAGTTTTTTTCTCTTATTTTTCCTGTGGGTGAATTTACAGTCTTTTAATACCATGTCATTTGTTTCATCTTTTTATCCTATTAAACTCTGTTTTGCTTTTCTTCTGTTTAGTCCTGGTTATGTAGTGCTGTGAAGAAGTTGCATTGAAGTACTGAATGATGAAATGAGGCTCATACAATTTTTTTCAAAACTTTAGTTCAGAGTTCATTTAATTTTTGTGTTTTAGCATTCTCTTGTTGTAGACCACCTTTTGCCGGAAGGTTAAAGTTATATATCTACATGAGTGTACTTGCACAGCACAGACACCTTGCTTTTGGGATATGATTATTTACAGATGAGCTGTAATCTTTTTTTTGGGGGGGGGGGTGTGTGAATTAACTAAAAAGTTAAGTCTACCAATTTCAGAAGAATGATGGCTCTAGAAAAGACAGAAGTTTCCCAGGAACATGCCTCATCAATGAGCTGGGAATATTCAGAATATTTTAAGATCCAATACAAACTATAATTTGCGCAATGGTTATTTAGCAGTTAGTCTATAAGTACTTTACTTTTCCGTCAGAAAATAGCATCTTTCAGCTTTAGGATGCTGCCCAAGTAGGAATAAAAAAAAATTTAAAACACTTATTGCTAGCAGGTTTGATCTGAGAGTTTAGTTTTTCTTCAGTCAAGTGCATTGCTCTGACATTTTCATACCCCTTTACCCCTTGAGTCTTCGGTAGTATTTGCTAAAATTGACACATTCAATCATCGTAGTATCCCTGAGTTATGAAAGGTTGAGAGCTACCAAATTTAACAAGGGAGGAAAGAAGCAGTCTAGTCTGGACTCGCTGCTCTTTTGAGTAAAAGTTACTTGCTACTACTTAAATATAAGAGAAAGGAGTCAGGTATCAATATAATTTTTTTTTTAGGGGTTAAGCCAGAAGAGAACTACTGGGTTTGAAAATGAAACTGCGTAAAATAATGTAAAACCTCTGTACTTCAGGCAGCTGCCAATGTTCTGCCCTTGAATTTTAGGATATGATTAATTTAGTTGTACTACTTCATGGTTATTAGGAACGGGGCAGGGGAGCATGAAGGACACAAAAAAAATGCTCAAAACGGTCCTAAAACATTGTGAAATAATGTAGGGGGAAATATTTCTAGGAGCTTGTCTTTTAATGGCTTTTCTCATGGGAAGAGTCCTTGGAGTGCGGTGCAGAGTAGACGGTGTTTCATGTGATAAAGCATACTGTGTAGACTTTTAATAAGCCTCTGATTCTTTTTATATGAAAGTAGCATTGGCACAAATTATTTTGGGTGTAAACAGATCAGGGATTTTGAAATGAAGATGAAACACTTCTGTAGCAAGAAGGAAAGCAAACTAAATAGTTTCTTCTTTCCTTCCCCCAGCTGGAAATGGCTCTGTCATTTCTGAGGCGTCTCCTAGCCTCAGAAATACTGGTATACCAGACTTTCTAGGCTGACCACATACATAACCATGTGATAGTTTCAGACCATGGCAGACTGTAACCCTTTGAGACTGTGTTGAGATTGACACCATGCACACTTCTCTGGCCAAGAGAAGGACTCCTCAAAGCTACTGTCCATGCTGGCTGTGATGAGGTCTGGCTTGTAATTCTGGCTCACTAATTCCATTATATATGGTAAGTTATGTGCAGTGGTGCTCCAGGCCGTGGTTGTTGGAACAAACTGTCAGCAAGAAAAAAGATCAATGAAAGCCAAGAGGAGGTAGGTGTAAGTGAAAAACAGTGAGAGAGCTGGGGACAAGGTGGACGGGGTTTCACTGTGGTAGGTATCTGGATAAACAGGTCTTCCGTGTGTAATTTGGAGACACTCCCATGTTTTATCTTAATTTTGAACTATGCTGGCCTAAGTTTCCACTGGAGTTATAGAAAGCTCAGGGTATGTGCTTGACTTTCTTGCAGTACTGAAATGTCCTGCGGCGTTGGCTGCAGTTAGTCCTCAAGTCTGAATGGATGTTGTTCAAAGGAAATATGGCTGGAACAGGACCTATTTGTTTATTGGTTGTGTTGGGGTTTTTTTTAAGCACCAGACTGGGTAAAAATGGCCAGTAGATGAGCTGCTCAGTTCAGTGTAAGTGTGGAAAAGGCTCTTGGTCTGTACCTTAACTTCAGCTGGGGGTGGAAGAGTGAGATCTTCTAGCTACCTCCTTGCCTGAGTCTGATTTCCTGGTGTTGTGAGCAGCAACGGCCACAGGGCACCAGCCTAGCTCCCAAACTGGGAATAGAGCCAGTGGCAGGTAGGTACTGCTGGTGACAGTGTCTGTGCTACAGCCTGGCAGATGGCATTCTAGCGTGAGGTGGAGGGAGCAGCAGCAGTGAATGGTGTCCTGCAGGTCTGGTTCACCTCCCTTTGCTCACCACTCTCCTCCAGGCTCTTAGCAATGATCAAGGGGGCAGAGCGAGAAACATTCTACATGCAACCTGACCACCACAACATGATAAGAAATGTCTGGCTATGTCATCTTATCCCAACAGATGCACTGGGGAGCTTGTGGAGTCAAAATCTGGAGTGATCTGGGTTAATGTGAAATTGCTGGGGATGGCCAAAAGCATAGCGAGACCTGTGTTTAAAACCTCCAGTCTGTGCTCCAGCAGTAATAGACCTGTGCTCCAGCATTTCCTGTCTAATGCAAATAATTTCTGCAGGGTTATCTACTGTGCAAGTCAAGACACTACTTCATTTGCTTAACATCTCTGAAGTGTTGATGCTTTGATCTTCATGGGTGTCATGTATGAGACTTTTTTTTAGTGCGTGTTAAATATTAAAAACCCATCACTGTGGCTGCTGCTGGTTATTTTTTTTTCCAGTTAGGTGTGTGTTTGTTTTTGTTTGTTCGGGGCTTTTTGTGGGTTTTGTGGTTTTTTTTTTCATTACCTGAATTTGGTAGAGTAAAGATAATCACACTTAGCGATGATTTTGGCTAGCCCTGTGTATTTTTTCCTCTGTTTCTGGTACTAGCTTTCTACTAATCTTTCTATCTTGAAAGAGTAATATTTGTGCATGGAGGAATTTAGTTAGATAGCTCAGTATGATAGCAAATGGGCTGCTCATCTAGTAACTTGGTTTATGTTCCTTCCCAGAACACAAATAAGGTTAGAAAAGAAATTCAAGAAGCAGTGGGATTTAAATGATCCCATCAGCTGTTCTCAATAGGTTATATTATACGATGATGGGAAAACTGCATTTTGTGGATAATAAAGCAAAAATCAAACAGTGGGCTTGTTTATGATCCTGAGTGTTATTTTTGTCTGCTGTCCACTGCCTGCCCACGTTTTGTGTGTGACAGACTATATCGTGTATGCAGGTATTTTGTGAATATTGTATAACTGTGGAGTTAGTAGGTAGCTTAATACTTCTATAATTAAATATTTATCTCTGTAACACGTTGCAATGGAATCAGTTGTTTTAGGAACAGAACAGATCAAAATACACCATTTTATTTCTGTAGAAGAAGTTCAGATTTCTTTAAGCTCTACTGGGTTTTCTCCTCTGAGAAGAATTGTGAATCAAAATTGCTTAGAGTAGAAGTGAGAGCAGTCACTGGAGTTGAACATGTATCTAACCAGGAAGGCTTAATGAGGAACCTGTTTGTTTTGTAATGCACTGGAGGGATGAAGATTGAGAGGCCTTGTACAGCATAAAAAGTCTGTCTTTGCTACAATCTTCCTCAGATCTGAATGGCAGAGATATGACAGATGTTTTTGTAATCTGTGATTTTTCTTGGCTGATGTTTTTGCAATGATGCAGCCTTGCATACATTTGAACCCTTCAGGCAGTCCGTGCAGAGGGCGTAATGTGTTGCATTATAAGTTTTATTTTTTCTGATGAAGAAAAAGACTGAGGTCTCCACTTTTGTGTCACTGAGGAAAGTTCTGGTGGCAAGATGGTGTGCTGGCAGGTGGTAGAAATGGCAGGGAATAAGATATTGGACACAAATGTGTGAGTACCTAGAGAGGACCCTTAGCTTACCATCCATGCACAGCTGACTGATGGCCAGAACTGAAATGCTCGCTGTAATGATGCAAAGATTCAGGACAGACTCTGCCAAACTAGGACAGCCAGCAGCTTGTGTGCTTCACCTTGGGACGTCATGTTCGTTAAGTTTCGATAGCACTCATTTCTTTAGACTAAAAGCGGCCTCATTTAGGTTAATTAAACCTGAAATATGAAAGAGTAAAATCTGAATTCCTACATTACAACAGTTTAAATCCTAAGACCCTTATTTTTTTTCCAGCTCATTAAAGACTGATGTGGAATAATTCCTACAGGCTGTATAAAAAATAGAATGCTTGGCTGTAAGTGTAATGTTTTAAAAAGTGTTGTGTGTATATATATGTCTTTGTATAAATATAGGTATATATTATACATATGAATATGAACATGTACATGCCTGTATACGTATCTATATGTGTGCAACAAAAATTTGGAAAGTATATATGCAAACATATAGTCCAGTAAAAATATGTCAGAAAGTAATGCTAGGTGATGCTAAATGGATATGAACTGGAACACTGGAAGCTGTTAAAAAAACAACAGGAAAATTCTGGCTCTTTCTAACAACATATTTTACTCTCATTCAGATGTTTTGTGCATTTCTCTCAATGATTGTAGCATCTTGAGAATTTGCTTACTTCAGTCTGGGAAATAGCTCTCAAAATTGTAAGCCTTTGCTTCCTTACTCTTCAGTCTCTTTTAGCTGTGAGGTAGAACAGGGCAGCACTGAATGGAGCCTGTGTATCTTGCTCATGTAACCGTAATTCCACGGTATTCAAAGAGGAACATAGTTGTTTGATGATTGTTTTCTTTTATAAAGAGATCTAGGTGTGAAACTACCAGTAACTGCAGTTTTTGTGTTACTTTGACTTTTTAGAACAGCAGATGTTTCATCAAATACAAGCTTAAAGGCGACTTCTGACAAGGAAGCTCTCAGTAGGTGTGCCTCATCTCTTCATGAGAGCTAGTTTTTGCGTTCAATGGAGTTAATATCCCACAGAACTTGCCTGGTTTCTGGAGAGCTTGGAAGTACTCACCAAGCTGCTTTTTAATGTGGAAGATTTCTTTTTTTCTTTGAAAACAAAATAAATACAAAAACCTCAGAACAAAACAAGCTAAATTCCTTACTCTAAATGTTTTAATTTTTTGTTACGGTGTTATGTGCACTGTTGACTCTTCCATTTTGCTGCTTATGAAGACGATGGCTAACTATGAAGTCATATGTTAGCTAGCTTCATGATAAGTTAAATATAACTGAAATAAACTTAAATTTGACTTTCCTATGTAAATGGAGTGGCCACATGCTAAGGACAGCATGTTTCTCCTGAGGTAGTTTTCAGCTACGCAATTTTATCACCATTGAAACTATAACCACCTTTTCTGTTCCTAGAGCCTTCGTGGGAGTACGGGTCTTGCATTATTAGTCTCCCTTATGTCTACGTGGTCAGGTTTTGCATTCTGCATATGGCAATAGCTTAATTTCTGAGCAATTGTATTAGCAGCTAAAAAGTTTTGCTTGCAGCATCTCTTAAAATAGGAGGAGTCCCCTTTTAATCTTTACCTTCAGCTAAAGCACTGTATTAACTGCTCCAAAATTAAGAAGCTGTATTGTGAAGTAGTGTGCAGCGTAACCTGTGAAAGATAGTGAACTGTCATAATAGCTTGCAGTCCAAACCTGTCTTCATTACAAGTGTAAATATTAATAATTGAGGATGTTGAAATGAAATAATTGACTAAAGCAGATGCCAGATTTCCCACGAAAAGCGTGGCAAGTGGTAATCTCTGTCAATATAGCCTACTTTCCCTACTTATTTTTTTGAAAATAAGCAGTTAACCTTTACTGCCAGTAATTTGCTCACATATTAGCTCTTGTTCTGAGGAAGAAAATTCCGTCTTGCAATTTTTGCTCTTTCTTGTTTACTCTGTCAGGAAGCCTGCATTTAATATTTCAGCTCTGAATGAAGTATTGCCTGCCCTGGAGGAGCTGGATTTCTGCTTCAGCTTTCTATACTGTTTAGTGTTTTCAAGAGTTGGTAGAGTATAGTTCTGTTTTAATGTTTACATTAGTATGTTGTTCTTGTAGTTTGCTCGTGTCAGTCTAGCAATTTCCGTCTTCTCTCCCCAGACAGCTTTTACCTGTTATGGGAAGAATTGTGGCTGTTTAAAGAGCAAGGTAGTCAAGCTTCATGCAACTGGATTCAGCAGCTCTAGTTCACTCTTGCTTTGTGTTTTAGCAAAGTTGAGCATAAAGCACTTTATGTAGTGTCCTTTATTTGTTTTGTCCTGAGTACTTCTCATGGTAAACATTGATCATCTGTAGCAGCTGGAGGAGAAGTGACTCGGAGATTAGTGTGTTGGGCCTGATACTGGAGCTGGGACCAAGGAGGAATTCCCCAGTAGTGAGTCATGGTGAGAAGTCAGGATAGGGAGGAGAGGTATGAACAGGCAGGAGCATCAGTGGCAGAAAGCAGGAAGGAAGGCAGAAACTGTGTGTAGGGAATTTGGAAACCAAATAGGAGATTATGAATTGTATTCCAAGGCAACGAACAGCACCAGTAGTCCAGGGCAGTGCTGATATGGTGTAATGCCAACTACTTCCAGGTAGGTAGTCATCCATTGCCACTTTAAGCTATGGACAATGGACACAAACAGTAAGGATCTTATAGGGGAGAGCAGAAGATAGAGGACAATAAGTGTGAACTTTCTATACTGTTCCAATTTTATGTGCACCCCAAAAATTAATTATTGTTGTAAGGGACCTATTTTTTATTTTGTTCTCCCCTACTCTCTGCTCCTTCCTCCTTTTTTCCAGTGCTCTAAACCCTATGCCATATCTGCTGCTTGGCTTGCAAGCCTCCTCTCTGTGCCGTGCAACCTGATCACGACATGAAATGCAAGACTTAGGGAATTGCATTTTGAGGCTGTAGTGCTTTGTGTTTACCAAGGTTTGTGTTTCCCTAAGTTACAATCCCTGCAGACTGTTCCTGCACTGCTATAACTTTCCTGCAGACAAAGAGGCTTTCTTTCACAACTGCCTCTTATCAGTTGGTTTATCTTGTCAGATTTGAATGGGAGAAGAATAGTTTCATGACGACAACAGAAGAGGAGAGTTACTTGATGTGTTCAGAGATCTAGGAGAAACAGTTTCATCTGCAGAATGGCTTTATCTTCTGAGATTTTTATATACAGAAGACTGCTGTGTTGAAACTAAATACAGTTCAGTGAGTAATGCTTTGATACTTCCTCAGTGCAAACCTGCTTCCCATTTGCAGTGTTCTAGCAGTTTATATCATCCTTTAAGGTTCCCTGAAGGCTTTTTTTTTCACCCACAAAGAACCTCTACTGTAATAGCATTCTTTTAGGGAAGGAGTTGTATTTCAGAGATCATAAGGGAAGAATAACATTGTTTCAAAACCTTTGTGAAAGGGAACCGACAGTGAGAGCTGTAGGGTGAATTTGGCCTTTCATGCAGTGTTTTGCATCTTGCCTTACTGGTATCACAAATAGATGAGACGCCGTTTTTTTATTTTCTGTTTCGCAATTGAACGTTTCATTTGAGTGTGAAAAATGATAAATTCTCCATACAGCTGCAGACATGTCTGAGCAAATAGAGGGTTTTTTTTAAATGGCAGTTGGTAGAAAGTTTTCTCATTGCATAAGATTTTGGTATTGAACGTAATGCCATCATACTCCCTAGAAGTAATTCTTAAAAATAACTCCCCCCAAAAATAAAGGATTAGGTATCTTGGATAATGATTTGTGAAATATATTGAGCTAACTTCACCTAAGGAATTTCAAGTTTGAGTTTTAATGTAAAAGTGAATACAAGGCAGTCTTAGGAAATTCTGGCAAAGATGATAAAACTCAGTTTCTGCAGATAAGGGAGAGGATGCTGATAAACGTATCTAGAATCATCGTTACAGCAAAATCAGTGGAAGGTGCCTAGAAAGTAGTAGTCACATTGTGGATAGATGTAATATACGTGTCCTTTAATGAATATCTAATTACCAAAGCTTCTACTGAGTTCCATTTTAGATTGGAGAATTGCAAAGGAACAGTTATTCAAGCTTTTTAAAACAGGTGCGGCAGGTAAAGGGAGGCCTATTGTAGTATAATACAAGAGAAGTTACCAAAAATACAATTACATAGCATAAAACCAAAAGGAAGAATTTAGACCTGTTGGAATGGATCTGGAGGAGGGCCACAGAAGTGATCAGAGGAATTGGAACACCTCTTTTATGGGGAAAGGCTGAGAGAGTTTGTGTTCTTCAGCTTGTAGAAGACAAGGCTCTGGGGAAACCTTATGGCAACCTTTCACTACTTCATGGGGCCTATGAGAAAGATGGGGACAAACTTTTCAGCAGAGCATGTTGCAATAGGACAAGAGGTGATGGTTTTAAACTAGAAGAGAGATTTATAGCAGATGTAAGGAAGAAATTTTTTACAGTGATGGTGGTGAAACACTCAAGAGATGGTAAAAGCCCCATCCCTGGAAGCATTCAAGGGGAGTCTAAGCAACCTGATCTAGGGGAGGGTATGCCTCCTCATTGCAGGGTGTCCAACTAGATGACTGTTAAAGGTCAGTTTCCGACTTTGAAATTGTTGTCTAATAACATAAGGAATATTTGCCCAAATTCTGTCATTTAAAAAGTAGATTAAGTGCTGAGTATGTTAAAAACACTTGTAGGGAGCTGAGCTTATTCTAGACAGATTCCTAAAAACACTGATCTTAGCGTGTGACTTTTTTTGCATATTGTAGGTATCTTCTATACTGCTTTCATAGTCAGTGTCTCCTCTGCCTTTTCTTTTTTATTTTGCTTCTTTTCTGTATCACTTTGGCTTACTTTTGAATCTATTTTATTTAGCTGTTTATGCTATTAAACTCCATCCTTTCTTCTGCATTTTATTCAGCTTACACTGTATAAAGACTAATCAGTCATGCTTTCTGGCTATTATATGGAGATCACAATGTTACAAAATTTGTCTTTGGAGACGTGTACAAATATGATCTGAATCTGCCTCTGGTGGAGCCTGCTGTGTTAATGAAATGATTTTATGTATGAATTTTCCCCCCTTTAGTGGTTTTGAGTTTAGCCTTTACGGAAAAAAATTCTGATTGCAGTACCATGAACATTAGTGTATGCACTTAACATAGTTATGATCTCTGTGACTTTAAGGTTTATTCTTGTTGTGCATTAATGTTCACAGTGTTGTGGATATATGTTTGTGATAGTATTCATTACAGAAGAAGAAAAAAAAGCCCAGCAAGTCTGCAAACAAATCTTTTAAAACTCTCATCTTTTAAAGAAAAATATCTTCTTTCACAAGTTTAATAGATTTGTTAATTTACTGTTTGTCTTGCCTAATGATCTTATGATATGGGAAATTAGTGGCTTTGCAAATGAAATATGTATGAGTAAAAAAATGGATTTATCATCTTAGGCATCATCTGTTCCATTGACAAAAGGCACAGATGTGAAATTTATCTCAATAATTAGATTTATAATTATTGTATCATTCTCAGATTGATAAATTGTTCTTTGTGGCATGTGATTTAGAACTACAGTTTATGCCACAGTAATGGATTTAATCATTGAATGATGATTCTAAATATGAGACTTTTTCATATTATGCTTGTATACTTTTATAAATTATAAAAGGTATACGACAGAAACAAGCTACAGTTAAGGAAGAACATTTTGTAAATGACTCTACAGAGTAATGCTGGTCTTCCCACAGAACAGCAAACATGCAAGCCTGAAAAGTATCCATGATGCATTTTCTTTGGAAACTGCTGACTTTGGTATTATCTGGTATTGTTGTAGACTTCCTGGACATGCCTACAAAACCAACAATAGCTCTGATTTTGGGAAGCGAAGGAACAAAGTAGCAGAATATCAAAATGTCCATATATGGTACATGCTGTGTTTCTGATGCTAATGTCTTCTTTCCTCTCTATTTCTCCACAGTTGTAGAACAAGCAACAGGAAGAGTTTGATGGGGAATGGCCAGTCTCCAGCTCTGCCTCGGCCTCATTCACCGCTCTCAGCTCATGCAGGTGATTTTATATCTACTGCTGCTATGATTAAATTCTTAAAATGTCTATATGAGAAAAGGAAAACAGGCAAATCCTCTATCCCACTAATCTTCTTTCTACTATTTGTAATCGCAAAATTTGCTTATCATTCCGTATAGATTTTTTGGTTCACAAATCTTGTGTTATGGTGAGAAGCAGTCCAAAGGAAAAGACTGATTCTTGTATTTGCCTTTCAAGGGGCTAGTCTAACTGATGATAGAACTGAGAACTTGAGCCATTGAGGACTCTTTCAAACCCACATATCCTTAGAAACGTTTAGCTCCTTGTGATGGTTTCTTTTCTTGTTCAGTTCTGTGCAGCAGCCCTCATAACTGTTGGAGAAAGAGAGAGGTTGCAGCAAACCTAGTCTGTCATCTTTCCTAGCTTCTTCAGTCCTTTTTAATCTTCTAAGCATCTTTAGATGTGCATTGAGAGCTATTGTCTTTCCACTTTTTTTTGTTTCTGTCCTGTCTGTCTTTGTTACCTTGTTTCCATGTTTAGGAGAAGCCTAAGACACTTCTGTGATTCTTTAAAAAAATATCAAAAGCACTAGTGAAGATGTGGACTCTGAGAGTTCCCCTTTACTATGCATGATCTGACCTTAACAGCATTTTAGGCCAGAAATTATGATATTGAATTACTTCTGTGTGTACACTGCAAGATAACCTGCTGTGGTTTGAATAATTCAAATGGAAATTTGTTCTGGTTTTTTTTTTTCCCCACTAAGACCTCTCATTTGTGAGGAAAAAAAGTGCTGTGCATTCCGTGTCAACTGAAGGAGGGTGCGTGAAGGCATATTGTAAATCTTATGGTGGAGCTCTCTTAAGAGTGAATTACTGCTCATGCCAATATCTATGACATTGCTCAGAAATCTGAAGAGCAGTCATTTAGAGGTCCAACTGCACCTTCAGAAGCAGTGTGCCACTACTTCAGACCTCCTTCAGAGCGCTGATTGCTAGTAGGTAATGATAATGATCTGAACTGGAGATAGCCAAAACAGATTGAATGTGAGCAGTATTGCTCTGTTTTAGAAAAGAGCCTTGAATGTAATCATAATTCCTCAGGGAGCATTTTATACCCACGTTCTTCCTTGTAGTCCTGTTTTTCTCCCAGATACAGTCTGAATTAAAGGCTGTTCTCTAGTTTAGGTAGACATTCTTTGAGGAGGACTAGTGGCCCAAGTTTAGGGTGATGAAAATTACCCCATGTGGGAAAGTAATACAGAGGTCTCAGGCAGATTACACACCCCACTTCCAGTTTCCATTGTTAGCTCTGGAGAGATAGCAGATCATTGTTCTTACACAGGAGACCATTGTTAATCTTTACAGATGCAAATGTAATTGGACAGACACTGAATACTTGCATGAAGTTTTTTTAATTGCTAGCCTTACGTTCTCAGTTATTTTTCAGAGTGACATGGTAGGATGGAGGGAAAGACAAGTGAGACAGCACCGCACTTAAGTAGTAGTGTATTGTGCAGCATGCAAACAGTGCATGCGTAGCACCTGTCAGAGAAGGGACAGATTTATTCATAAGCATGAAGGCTTGTGTGCTGTAGTAAAAAGTGGTTAGAACAGCAAGTAGTCCAAGGCTTGATATCACAGAGAGAGGCATATGGTCTGAGACTGAGGGTTAAAAAGGGTATAGGAAGAAGAGAATGTAAGGAATAGGTATGTAAAATCTCTGTCACACATGTGACGTACTAATACAATACATGCAATGCCCTTTTCCACTGTGCAGGACTTGCAGCTACCAAGCTACAATATTTTTTTTGGTGGAGAGTCAGATTTTAGTTTGCAGCTGAAGTCTCCCACTATGCCTTACACATACGTGTAAAGAACATAGAAGATATCAAGAATAATATCAGCTTTCACTGTGTCAAGTCTTTGTTTTTTATGAAAATAAGAAGCAGATGTGTACCAGGTTGTTTCTTTGGGTTCAGACCTTCATCATTGTTAGTAACTGTCTTGGGTTAGTTGTTCAGACATCCTCTGCCTTTTGTATCTGGAGTGGAAGCTATTAAACCTGCTAAAAGATCCTTTTAATTTTTGCATGAACTGTGGGTTTATTCAGAATTGTGAAAAGTGAGGGACTTCAGCATCAGCTTGGACAACATCTGGTGCCCTAACCATTAATGGGGTTTTCCAGCTGACTGCCTGCTGTTGCATAGGCAGGTTATCTGCACCACCCGGTCTGTGAAGTAAATGATTACAATCTCAGCAAGTCAGGGCATTCAGGTGTCCACACCTCAGCAGTCACAGGAGCTTGTTCCTGTGGGTGATACTAACCCCTAGTGATTAATAGTCACATGTGGTGCTGTATAATTGTATCTTCTGTGGGAACAAGTTTTAGCTGTTAGGAGTAATCCTGTAAAATTTACACCATCTAAAGATGGGTTTTTTGCTAAAATGAGAAATATTATAAAGTGGGAGCAGAGGTTATCAGTAGAGTCCTCAGGTTTTGGTGTTGTGGCCAAACCTTTTTAATCTTCTCTAAGTGACATTGGCTAATTATCATAGCTGATGTAAATTTGAAAGACATCCAGTCTGAAACAGCATGGGGAGACCATTTTGAAGTCACTGAATGATCTCAGGTACTGGAATAAAAGCGTATGAAACTACATAGCAACATGCGGCACTTCGTGCTGGAGGACCAGTAACAGAATTTTCTACTGTAAGCTTTGGACACATCCATTACAAGGAATTTAGAAAAGGACCTGACTTCATTTTCTGAATCAGATGATGTTTGCAAGGATCAGTTAGTGTGGGTTTGAAAATCCAATCTCCAAAATTGTATGAAGGAAGTAATTTTCAATTTGGGAAGATTTCATTCCATCATATGATGTCCTGGTTAGATTTTATTGGGAATACTATGTGCTTTTATGTGCTTCATATGTGTTCAGATGGGATTGGGTGGGGAGAAAGAAGCTGGTAGGATAGAATGTGAGAGCTTTTCATGTAAGGCTGAAAGACTGTTACTTGTTTGCCTCAGCAACAGGAAGACTGAAAAGCCTGTGCTGTCATCTAAGTCAGTGAGAAGTGTTTTCTTCATGGAATGAGAAGAGAAATACATGCTGGCCATAGATACCATAATATGAAGGTTCCTGTCAAATTGTACACTAAACGTGGCAGGTATAAACATGACCTTTCCAATTGGATTCAATAAATTTATGAAGGGGATTACATGATGCAATTTTCCTAAAGGAAAATCTGAGGCCAAGGAGGTCTTAGCACAACTGATAGTCCCTTTTCTAGGATTTTTTAAGTCTGTTTAGACCTTCCTAGGCAGACACTCTTAGAGTGCTGACTGCTGACATTCTGCTCTCACTACATTACAGCTTACTGCTTGCATCAGATAGTTTTGTTTGATAAATGTACTTTAGCTAGCTACATTGAAGCATAGACATCAGCAAAGCTGTTTCCAGCATATAGTTCAGTTGTGCTAGACTTTGAGTCACATTGGAGGCATCTGTGTTTGCACATCAAATTTAGAGTTACTCTCCCTGCATTTTAACGTTAATCCTATGGGTTTTGTCCAACATAGGAATAATGAGTACTGGCTTACTACAGTGTATTTCAAGCAAAGAAGAATTTAGTCTTCCTTTTGCATAAAGGAAAACTTTTGTAGCAATTTCAGAGCATTTTCTACTACTTCAGGGACAAAGGAAAGTATAAATGACAAGTTATGTGCAGATAAGCTGAGTTTTAAATTAAATCCCATTAAAACATAACACTGCTAGTATTTTAAGAAGTGGTCAAAACATACAAAAACACCATGGCAAATGGATTTAAGGAGTCATTGCTAGTGTGAAGTGTAATGTATCCAGGTTTTGAAATAGCTTGAGCTCCTTACCTCTGAGTCGATCTCAGTGGAAAGCACTTGCAGAAGTATTTAAAATTATTCTGCTGCCCAGTTTTGTTCTCTGCTGTCTGGCGTGGTTTTTTTTAATGGTGTGAATAAGACCTGTAACTGTGGGTGGATTATTTCTTCTGCATTGTTTACTTCACCACATGGGTTCCCCACCAAGTAAACTGATACCGAAATGCATGACCCATTGTTATATTGTGTTACTGTGGTGCTGTCGTACTGTGATTTTATAAGACCATCAAATAATCACATCAAGACTTCAAGCTGAATTTGTCTTTGATCCATCAGGAATTTTGGATAAAAATATCATTAATCTGTTACTCCCTCAGTACTAACAGAAAGTTATTGTATCTGAAGCACTTATTTTGTAAGTAGACAGCTATTAAAACACATTATTGATATACAGTGACTGTAAAATATGCCTTTTTAAAAGATTTAAAACATCTTCCTTCTGTGGCAAAGACACGGGAGTTCTTGAAGCTACTTACAAAACAATCACAATTTAATTAGTCTCTGTATAGCTTTCTTAACAATAGCTGCTTGCAAAATGAGTTACCCTGTGTGTAGTCCTGAGGTAGAGTATTGTTTTGGTATGTTGATTTGCCTATTATTTGTGTTTCCCTGAGGATGCTGGAGTTAATTACTTACCTATTGGCTGACCACCAGTCAGATATACTTTACCAGGTCAGAAACATTGACGGTAATCTCAGCAGCGTAGAGGGTATCAAAACATAAAACAGCCAGCAGATCCCAGAGAACAGCAGGGTTTGACTAATAAGCAAGCACTGCACATATGGACAGAGAATTAACTGGCATGGGTTTTTATTTGGAAGTCTCCCAGGTATTGGCTTGCAGATGTGTGGATGAATGCCGTGATGGATGAAGGTCACGTGTAGGACTCTGCTTTTAACCAACCTATCTGGCTTTTCTGGAACACCATACCTTAAACCCATAATAACACTAGCTTTTTCTTCAGTTGTCTGGGGCTTGGATTGTCATTCTCTGTTTCCAGGCTTTTCGCAGTTTTTAGACTTAGAGATTAAACCCTCAGGGTTTAATAAGCAGGTATTATGTATATGGCTTTACCAGTTTTGTTATTTTAAAAGCTCATTTACTATTGGAAATAGTGCTTGCAAATTGATTTGCCTAATAACAGGATCTGATGCTTTTCCTGAATGAGACTTCAGGTTTTGTCTGTTGGGAAGTGATCTTTGTTGATTCTAATGAGGTAGCTTGCAGCATTGTGCCTCCTTAAATCCCCTGCAATAGCAGTGAAATTACTGAGTTCTTCCACTGTGTTTTTTGCTTCTGTGTCATGTTTACATCTACATTCTGACCAGCTGATGGATAGTTAACCATGTCCTTGATGTGTGGCTTAAGATTCTGCTTCTCCTCACCCCCCCTGCTCTGTTCTGGAAATGAAAATCCTTGCCACCTTGAAATTATCAAGGGCCTCGGAAGTGCCTGAAGAGTGATGAAGAAGCTGAAGGCTTGAGAGGGAGGAGGGAATATTGGAAGGATATGATTCAGCTGTGATAGATCAACAGGGAAAAAAAGTTGTAGTTATTGGCTAGTGAAAGTGGGATCCTTGTCTCTCAGGGCTGTGGGAAGAGCAGCTGTGAAGATGTGATTTAAACATAACTCAGAAAGCATCTTACATCTGCTTTTAGCCAAAGAAAAGCAGGGAGGTGCATATTGTCTGCATTTGCTACCCAATAGCTTCATGATTATGCTTTCTTGTATAGAATGAACAGGTTCTGTTAAAGATTTCAATATTATAAATACAATTTTAATACAAAAATTTGAGTAGAAATCAAGGACAGTTAAGTTTTTATAAGGACTGTTGTGTTGGCCTTTTCCCATGTAGGTAGTCATTGTTGATTCTAACTGGCTGCGTAGGAACTTTTTTATCTGTTGCTTAATGTTTTGGTCTCATGTCCAAATTAAAAAACTACCACAAGTACATTACTTTTAACATATTTTTGTAGTCTGTTCCCTATTTAATGAAAGATTGAAATTCAGATATATGTAAGTGCTACTTTAAATCAAATTGGTTTAGCTTTTGGTGTTTATTTATTGGGGTTTTTTTGAGGTGGTGTTCAGGTTTCATCTTAAATTTTTCTTCAGATACCAGTGTTTCTGGTGCTAAGGGGCAGAGGTGGCAGAAGCGTCTATCAGCAGCTGCCTTCTTTCTGCACTTTTGCTGGTCAGCAGGGAGTTGAGTGCTTTAGTATGAAGGAGTAACAGACCCTAAAGTTAGAACATGCTCACAATGTGCAGTTGCTTCCTCTCATCTCAAAGGGTGGTCACCTTTCCATGCCTCAGTCTAACAGAACCAAGGGAAAAAGTTCATTCAGTGGGGTTTGTCTGCCTGTTTGTTTTAGAAAAAAAGAACAATGAAAAAAAATTGCAATAAAGCTCCTATAGAAATACTGTAGAGAATTTGTGTAAGGGCTAAATCATGCTGATCATTACCTTTCTATCTTTTAAATATTTTGAGTCATCTAAAAAGCCCACCTGGTTTCTGACATTAAAAATATGTTTCTTTCAAGTTAATATATGATTTCTTTAAACTTTCATTCTCAAATTAATTTGAGAATTCTCAAATTAAAAGGCTGAATAATTATAGTGGGTTCTTTTTTTTTTGTTGTTCCTCCCTAATACCTTTTTTGTGTTTCCCCCCCCAATAGGAAACAGTCCTCAAGACAGCCCTAGGAATTTCTCTCCCAGTGCCTCAGCCCACTTTTCTTTCGCACGAAGGTAAGAATTTTTTGTGCTGTGCAGCATGCATTTGCATGGAGGAAATGTTGTTGGTCCCAGGTATTAAAAGATGAACACGAATACATCTGTCAAGTGTATCACTTAGAATGACAAGTGTTATCTTCTTATGTAAACTCTCCTGAACCTCAGTTTCAACAAAGTTGTAGTGGATGATTGGTACCATGCAATAATATAATACATTTTAGACCTGAAAAAAGAAAAATAATTTTTTTTAATGACTTAATTGTAATGGAACCGTTTCAGACACTAGCTACTCATGCATTGAGATATGGGGAAATTTTGTTAGATCTATTTTTTTTTCTTTTCTTAACAGTGTGAGAAATACATTGCTTATAAGAGCACTATTATAGAGGTCCTGATTTCAAGGCCTGATTTTACTGCCAGCTGCAATACCATCATCATACCTTTAATACTCAACCTTGACCTGTTTAACTCTGTGCTACTGAGAGAGAGTCAGCTCTGTCATAGGAATATTGTGAGGATTAATGAATGCTGGTAGAATCTTTGAAGATACAAAGTGAATTTGAAGTGATCTGTCATGCAAATTATTATTAAATTAACTGTAACCAACACTGATAGCATGCCATGGGAGAGTGCTTGTTTGTGCTGATGTGATTCCTTATCACTTACTGCCTTGTCAACCTACTCCAAGTAAAATACTCATTAACGCTAAGTCTGGGAGGATAGGTGGCGTTTCTATGTTGACCCAAGAGTATATCCACAAAAACTTAAGTTGAAATGCTGTGGCTTTCTTTATAATTAAGTAGTGCTGGGCATATAACTGTTGAATTTGCAAAGAGGTAGCACTTGCTACTATAGTTTTACTACTTTTCATTTGAAAGTTCAGTAAATAGCTCACACAAGGCTGTCAAAAGTGTGAGGAAATTTCTTAATTCATTTTAAAAGCTGCAAAGGGGAGAAAATGTTACTTCTGTATTCCTTTTATCTGACTCTAATTCATCTGTGGCAGTAGATCATGTCAATCTTTATAAGAGTGTAAGTCACTTTATAAATTAACGCCTTAAGAAAACAGAGTATTTTTTTTGTCTATTTCCCCTTGATAATGTCTTTAAAAGAAGGAAAGCCGTGTCTTCATAGACCGCATTTGTTTGTGAGCATACTTCTAGAAAGGTTCATTAAATCCCCGAATAGATTATGGACTAAAGCAGATGCGAAAGATGGAGCATTATGTAGAAATATTGCAGGCAGAAAGTAGTTTTCCTTTCCTACTAATAATCAATAGAACGTTTAATGATTGTTTTTGCAAACCTTAAAATTCAGGAGTAAAAAAAATAATTTATTTACCAGTATTTCATTTGAATTTTGACCATTTTAGAGCTCTAAATAACTTCTTTAATTAAAGGAATGCCAACACAAGAAGTTTGTGATTTCAAACTATTTCACCACTTCGGTGGGATTCAAGAAGCTTCTTTTGATCAATTTTCTATGGAAACTGTTTTTTCCTCCATGTTTATAGTGAAAATACTTGATGGCACTTAAGTTTTCTTATGGCTTTGGTATATGTGTTGTGATTGTCTTCATATAACCTGTAGATAGTAAAATGACCTAAGGTTAATGAGAGTCATTCTCAGACTTCTGACTTTATGCCTTTTCTGCTATGTTTTATAAGTTTAATGACAATACAAAGGAAGGGAAAGACAGCACATATGGGTTTGATAGAGCAGGTTGAAGGAGAAGAGGCAAGATGCTATAGGTGTATAGATACTCCTTTTCTATCCACTGTCCCCCTGTCAGTGAAGGTACGAAAAAGTTGGGTAAGTGTGAGAAGAGGAGGACCAGGCAAATAAAATAGTTTGGAAGCCTCCTGTGGGAGAGGGCAGCTTCCCGGTGTAGCTGTTTCTCATCAGCTGCTGGCATTGCCATGTGGTTGTGGTGTGCCTGGCTGGAGGCAGCCTTCCCCAGGCCCCCTGGCCATGAGCAAGGCTGTTACCCTCCACTGCCCACATCTGATGGGGGTGATCATTGTCTGGGACTACCCTGTCTCTCTGGTAGGGACTGCTTAGGCTTCTGCTGCTGGTATCTAAAAGTCCAGTATCTGCAAGCCCATAGGTAGATGACAGATGCTGATTGCAGAGCTGCTGGGAAGTGTACAGGACTGCACTGTAGGGCAGAGACAAGCCATGTATAGGAGTCCAAGGGAAAATAATGTAGGGACTTGCTACCCTTTTTTCTCTTCTTCCCTAATGGATGCCTCCTAATCTGACACTTTTCCTTCCCAGATAACTTTCTGTGGTATCCCTTCTGTGTGAGAATTTCTGTGTGATACAGGAATCCTGTTCAATAGGATTTATTCCTTAAGGGTGTACGTTCTGTTTCGCAGCTACAGAATATATGGGTCTTACCCATGCTTAAATACCTTCCAAGTTCTTGTTCTTTCAGCTGTGAACATATTTAGCTTAAGCAGGCTGATCCAAAATGAAGAGAAAGCTCCTTTTGGAGTTGTTAATTCATATGGAGGTAGCTCGTGTACCTGGGGGAAGGGGAGAAGGGAGGAGAATTAATGAATTAAAAACAAAGTTATGGGGGAAGGAGGAAGTTCTTTCCAAAGGTCGGTCTTTGATACAGTCAACAGTCCATCTCACACATGTTCTCTTTATATTTTAAGACTTCTTATATAGTGTTGTTTCTTTTATCATGCTGTATATGTTCAAAGTCCCAGAGACTTGGGTTGTAGCTCGTGGGTGGATAGATGGAGTAGGAAATAAGGCATTAGAGTAGACGAAAGCAAGAGGGTGTTTTGACAGTTAGCTTGAAGGGTAGGGGAGCTACATCAGGAGGTTCAGTGTTCCTGATTTGGTGTAACTTCAGTTCTCCTTTATGGAATTATTCTTTTTGTGTAAGTCAGATTTGAGAGGTGATCTTGGTACTAGCTATGAAACAGAGCTTCACTTCTTTCTTCTTTCCCCCACTGTCATGCTGCTTTTTAATGAAAATGTGTTTGGTTTTGTTATTTATGTATTATTTTGCTTTTTTTAACATATTTGATACAATTGTACTCCAGTCATGGGCACCGAAATGACAGGTAAATGTTACTTCCGCAAAAATTCAAACATGGCTCCCGTAGTTGTTAGTTATTTATTGCTTTGTCACTTTGAATGTTCAAGTTCCATGTTGTCTGTGTGTGACGTACCTCAAGCATTGAAGAACAGAAATTGTTTTGATTGTGATTTTTTTTTTTTAATTCTGAGTGAGCATGATTTTTGTTGCAGAATTCTTTTTCCTGATTTACATATCTAACGTTTCACAAGTTGGTTCTTATGTAATTATTCTTTGCAGTTATTCTTTGCAGCCTGCTATTTTGCTGGTATCCTGCATTGATGTCACTTAAGAAAGTACTATCTTTGTGTTTCAAACAGACTGTGGTGGTTATTCTGTGGTTTAGAGCATTGTGGTTTGCATTTGTTCACAAGTTCTTAATTTGCTTCTCATTAATTTTCATCTGATGGACCTGAGAGTTGTGAAGACTCCTGGTGGTCCATTTCTATATGTATTAGTGAGACACAGTTGTGTGGAGCTGATCATTCACATTCTGGTTGGTTGTTCTTGCAGATTTTTAACTAGAAAAATACACTAAAAAAAGTCTGTAAGCCTAAGTCATCCTTGCTGAATGCTTGTTTATTGTCGTCCCATGTGAAAGTTTACTTTTTATTAAAAATGCTGTTTGTATAGTGCTTTTGGAATGCAGTTTTGCACAGTCATACTCTCACAGATGTTTCTGTATTAGGATACTGCAGTGTTCGTTTTACTAACCTTGGTTTCACAACAGGACTGATGGTCGCCGCTGGTCTTTGGCATCTCTCCCTTCTTCTGGCTATGGTACAAATACACCTAGCTCAACTGTTTCTGTAAGTATCCACTTCAGTATATTGACAGATACGTAATATATGCTGTATCTTCTCAAATATAGCTTGCTTCCCATGGGAGAAGGCAAGGTAGGTTTTGTTACTGTTGATAGATCTTGAACTAATGTGTGATACAAAGTTGCTTTACTCCACTGAAACAGAAGAAAACTTTAGGCAGTGTGTGCTTTGATCAGAAATCTTTTTCTGGCAGTGAGTAATTGTTTAACTGCTGTGTTTTGATCTGTGAGGCAGTAGGAGGGGGAAACTTAACTGCCTTCGTTTAACCGTATGGTAGTTAGTTACCTGGCAGTGAGGCTGCCTTGCTAACAAAAATAAAACCTCCTCTTAAGACACAATTCATCTATCCTAAGTTAGGGTGCTGTCTTAATGTGGAATGAATCATGCATTTGCCTGTCTTTTTTTCTTTGTCAATAGTGAGATTTTCACACATGATAATAGGTTAGATGTTTAGCATTTATATGGTTATAATTAGAAGAATCCTTTGGGATACATAATAGGATAAATGTAAGTCTAATTTGTTAATTTTTGCCTGTTAGAGCAATCTTACAGCAGCCACCCTGTCATGTATGTACCATCTGACTTGTGACGAGCACCATAGCAGTACACAGTGGGAGAAATACGGATCTGTAGTTTTGCGCATCTTGCACACCTCTGTACTGGAGAGGAAGTGCTGGATTGCGTTACAACTTGGAACTAAGTGGTCTGTTGTGATAGTTGCACCTGAGAGACTGGGCATATAGAGCTGCAGAGAAAACCTGCTTTGGAAATAGCAAACATTTGGCATTTTGACAGTTAAGTAACATCTTCTGTGATAAAAGATCCAGCCATGACTCCTCAAAAATTATTTTCTGTCTTTAACCTTCTTTTTTACCTTTAGGATTGTATCATTAACAAATGTACTGTATTATGAATGATATGTATTACTGGACATTTAATATCTGATTTTTAAAAAATGGGAATTCTTTTACAATTTAAATAGGCTCTTTCTTCCTCTGGGTCTGTTTTCTGTTGTGAAATAGCTGAATTTCACAACATATACACTGATGAAATATGACCATTTTATATTATGATTAACTCTTATTTTGTTTTTGTCCACAAAGGCTTGTGGAAAGTCAAGTCAATTCTTGCTGAGTTCAGACAATGTTGAAGGATTTCATGTGTCTTAACAACTGTTCGTCAGCTACAGTGATTTCTGACCTCTGCTTTCCTTCCTGTGTAGATGTTACTTTTGCCAAGCAGATTGCTTGGTTTCACATTGTTCCCTAACCTCTTTCCATAGTGCATGTTTGTACACCTGTCATTGAAACTAGGTGAAATATGCTGTGCTATTCACTTAAAATGTATTGATATAAAGGAGGTTATGTCAGAAAATACGTAATTGCTATAGCAACCCCATCATTGTTAGAAGAAGCTTGTGTTAGAAAGGAAATGGAAAAGCAGTGTCAGAAAGGTATCAAAACACAGTTCTGATTTTCACTCCTTACTCATACACTTTGACAACTTCAATTTATAGTGATAATTCTAGTTCATGTACTTATTTTCCATTTACATTACCTGTCTACTGTATGCATGCTGGAATGTGGAGCAGATTTACATCATTTTTGCATTTATTAAGAAAAAACATAGCACGGTCATTTGTGGACTCATATCTTAATTTCTATAATAGACTGTTGTTGAGTTCTCCCTTGATATTTCCTGACTAGACCATATTGTATAAATATTAAAATAAATGTCTTCCCTAGCATTGAACTAATAGTTTCTGAGTTGTGGAAAGAAACCTGTTTTTCCAATAAAGAAAATTTAAATTTTGTTGAAGAAACCAGCATGCCATACATTTCTTAAGGTTAGCTGAGTTTTTTCCTTAAGAATCTTCTGCTGTTGCTGAACCTTGCAAAAGTACTTGAAATAATCTCTGAATTTTAAATCTAGCTACTGTTTCTTTGCTTCTTAGTAGACATGGTATTCACTTGGGTTTTTTAGCCCACTGGACAGTATGTGTGAAGCAGAAAATGAAAACTGAAAGTGTGCCTATCTAATTGATTTCATGTACTTTTTCATAACCTGAAACAGCTAGTACTGTGTGACACTCTTGTCCACATTCTTACAAATTCTTAGAGGCAATAAGAGACTACTTTACACACAGTAGCTTCGGTGTACATAAGGAATGCTCCCTTTTCGGTGCTGGATAAATAAGAGTCACGTTAATCCAGAGATGTATTAAACGGAGACCAGAAACAGTTTTGTCCTCATCATAGTAGAGCACAACTTTGGTCTCTACAAGCAACTTGCAGGTCAAAGCAGTGGCAGAAGTGTGTATGTTAATCACTGTTATGCCCAGGTGAGTGTAGTTCACTGTTTCCTGTTATCATGGGTTTTTTTTTTAAATATTGAAAGTGAAGAGATTGATAGAATTGGTAATGGTTTTAGAAATGTTGCAAGTATCACATATACCAGTTCTTGCAACAAAGTTTAAACTAAATAAAAACATCTTCAGCTAAGATTACTGTCATATTCTAGCAAAGTTGGATCCAATCTTGCCAGTTTTGAGATGCAGTTGAGTTGATGGTTCATCATCTAGAACAATAAGCCTATAAAAGTGATAAAGTGACAGAATACTCAGCTGCATGGTTTTTTTCCAATAGATTATATTATTGGAATCTTCTTTGGATGGGGAAATAAAATGAGAAGGAGATGAGTAAGGAGATTTTGGGGTTACATTAGCTGATAATTAGCACTTCTCTGTTTCAGCAATTCATGTTACCATGATGCACTGGGATTGTGCATACTAAAAATGTGTTATGTGGTTTTTTGAGCAGCTGTTCTAGAATGTCATGAGATCTGGGTGTTTTTGAAGAGTTTAACTATGAGAATTTAGATTTGTACAGAGATCAGAATTCACACCTCCAAGAAAATGCACTCTGTACTTGTGATGGTCCTGACACAACTGGCAGTTGTTTGTAAAAGGAAGATTCTCACTTCAGTCCTGCTGGATCTAGACTCTGTGGTGCCTTATATGAGGAAAACCGTGATATGGATTATTGTCTTCCTGATCTTCCCAAAATTCACTGCGACCAAAAATGTAGAGATAACCATTGGTGATGGTCTGTATTGGGAAATTTCCCTGTACTAGAATATATTTTACATTAAGGAGCATGGCTGAAGGAAATACACTGTGAGGTTATGGGCAACTAGCTGCCAGAGTGTGAGATAGGAAAGCACTTACGCTGTGTGCTGAATTGTGCATGGTAATGTGCTACGGCTGAATTTCATAAAAGAGTTCCCGTGACTTGACAAGCTACTACCTGTCATGTGAACTGTGGTAAATTCTTGGTGTGTATGCTTCTTAGCCTGCAGCGAAGGAAGGTAATGCAATCTTGCTGACTATAACGTGTTCTGATGTGATGCAGCCTTCCCACATAGAACAGTCCTCTGTGACTTAACCTTTCCCAGAGTGGGTTTTCTTCTTTTTTTTTTTTTTTGCTTTTAGATGACTTCATGAGATCTAGTGTGATAAGTAATATTTTCTTGAGTTCTTAGGAATTAGGATATATTCAGCCTTTACCACCCAAGTTGCCAGGAAATTACTAAGACTGCCTAGTTTCTGTGCTTACCAGCCTGGATATTAACTGCTGACGATAGCAATGTAGGGCAATGATTGTAGACCACAAAAGTATTCATTTCTTTCCCTATTGGTGATATATCAAAGAAGCTCTTTGTACTGACCTCCAGTAAAAGAACAGCCAGGCAGGGGCCTTGGTATCTTATATGAGAAGACAGATAAGAAAAATAACGTGTACACTAAGATCAGCGTGTAGAAGAAACTAATTTTCTTGAAAAAGCCATGTGAAGTTTGAACAGTTCCAGAAGTTTTTGGATTTCTTCCCCTCCATAGGTAAAATAAAGAGAATGTCTGCATAATACCAGGCAGCTTCGTACAGTCATCCAACTGTGTTTGTGAGCGAACCATCCTGGAAACTAGTTCTGGTACCAGAAGCAGTGTAGCATTTCTCTGCCTACACTTGTTGGTTGAGATTAGCAAGGCTAATGGTTAATGCATTGAACTATGTATGGGTACTTTACAAGGGCATCAAATTTAGGCCTGGGGAGGTAGTTTCAGAGTTCTGATGTGGCTCAGGTAACTGGCGATGCTGCATAAAGGCAGCAAAAATATGATAGTATGATTATCTGCACTGCTTCATCTAGTGCAGCTTTATACATGCAATTTTGCTAGGCTAGTTATTGTGGTAGAACTTACAGTTTCATACCTATCATTATCTTCCAATATTATACTAAGTGGTTGCTTTAGGTGTAATCCTGTTCACTTTTTTCAGCCACAGAACACTGTCTTAATAAATGTTTTGAGTTCTTTCACTTCATTTTGAATGCATGGGGTTTCATAAGAAAATATCATATGAATTTTTTAAGAAGAATTTATATATTTCATTTGATTTTACAAAGCTTAAATAATGTCATAAATATGGATAATGAAGTATCTTCATTATATAGATTTTCATTTAGTGTTGTGGTGATAAGTCCTACTCTGAGGTTATCATGCTGTCCTACTCAGATAATTAGTTTTCAACAGACCCCGTTTTAACTATTCTTACGTATTGATGCGTGTTACTGTCATAAGATAGAGGGAATTTGAGCTTTTGAAATGTGACAGCTGTTTCTTCTGGGGCTGAGGTTTATTTACTATATGTTTAGCTCATTAAGTTGAGACTAATTATTTTCTTCTTTAAGTTGATTGTCAGACATGAGAAACAGTAACTAATTTTAAATTAAATGACCTTATTCATGGGCACTGAATATGGTCTTGGAAATTTTTTTTCACTCTTGAAGCTTGTGTTGTGTTCTACTTTTGTAGTCATCCTGCTCATCCCAAGAGAAGCTACACCAGTTACCATACCAACCAACACCCGATGAACTACACTTTTTGTCTAAACATTTCTGTACCACTGAGAGCATTGCCAGTGATAACAGGTGCAGGACCACTGCAATGCGCCCTCGGTCCCGAAGCCTCAGGTGAGTTTGGCTGTTTGGAAATAGGAGTTGGATCTAAATTCACATAACCTGAAGCATTCACTGTTTTTGAAATTGCTGAAGTACAATACAAGAAGCACGCATCTGAGACTAAATTATTAGTAGTCCTTTTAAATTCTTGCTCTGGTTTTTGATTGTGGGTGAACTTCAGTGGTTAACATT
Organism: Dromococcyx pavoninus; assembly: GCA_033558185.1. Taxonomy (NCBI): domain Eukaryota; kingdom Metazoa; phylum Chordata; class Aves; order Cuculiformes; family Neomorphidae; genus Dromococcyx; species Dromococcyx pavoninus. The sequence continues at coordinate 663,153 of JAUMJL010001132.1, read as the reverse complement.
GTACTCCAGGTCTTAATGAAAGCAGCTAACCCGCATGAACTGTCTTGATGAGCTTGTCATTGTTGATCTAACTGTAGCACTTGTTCTCTTCCAGAGTTCAGACTGTTTACGGAATTAAGTCTTTATTTGCAAAACTAATTCAAAATGTATTTATATCTTAGGACTATCTGGAAAGAAATGTGATAAAGAACAAACGGGTGGGCAGGGAGGCTATGCACTCATCCATTTTCTTTAACCAAAATGAACTTCCCCAAAGACTAGGCCTCTACATTTCATGTGTGGTGGTTGTAGTAAGATGTGTTTTATCCTAGATGAGTTCTGAACTACCAGAATAGTTTAGGTTTGGAAAATGCAGAGGAATTGCACGGGTAAGTTTTCAAGAACTGGAATGTTGTATTGATCCTTTGAAAAGTTTGAAAATAGTTTCAGTTTTTAAAAAATATTTTTAGTGCAATGTATTTTAACTGTTTTATTTTAAAATCTCTGTTGACTATTATGACAAATATTGTTACCTACATGAAATCGCACAGTAATTAGTAAGAAGAAAATCCCATTTCTTCTTTAGTAGAGTACAGATTGAAACTGTACTGCACTTGTCGTTCTGCTCATGCAAGAAACCCTTATGTACATGTTTTGATAAAGTCACTCCTAGAGATAGCATCCCTTTGTGGGGTCTTTTTCCCACTCCACATCTTTTAGACCAAGTTGAATGGGCCAGAGTCACGGACCCAAGAAAATCAGATGGAGATTTTTCAAAGGAAGTGGTAAAACTGTGAGACTTATGATAGCCAGAAGCAGTTTTGTAGATCAGCCAAGGCCTTGGTGGATACCTTTTACGGATTGTTTTCTGGCAAGTCTCATGCTTTTCTTGTAAGCACAATGCCCCAGTATTGATGGCACCCAAGGATACATGTGGCATTGTTTGTAGGAAGCTGCTGCCCATATCTGCTGGCCAGATTGAAAGTAGATTGTTGTTATTTTTTAATTGTCTGTTTAAAAAAATCCCAAAACTCCTCAGCTTTTTCACTTGCAGCTAACAGACTTCTTGGTCAGGTTTTGTTATTTAAATTGTATGTAACCTTCAAAGGGGCAGGCATAGCCATAATTAACAGTTAAATATATCTCTTTCTCTTCTGAGAAAGAGATGATGTTTACAAGTGCTGCAAAACTACCCGTATCCTGAAGTGTGGTTATAGTCTAAGAAAATAACATAGCTATCAGTTAGATGTCAAGCACGTGAAATAATATGTAGAGCCTGGTCAGAAATAGAAGAAACCCAAGTGTAGTACTGATGAGAAAATGTACCTTTGCAGTGAAGCCTGTATTGACTTTTTGTTGTGAATACACTGTACAAAAATGTAATAACTAACTTTAGTTCATGCTGAGACAAGTTTAAAGGGATAATTTGCTTTGCTTGTAGCCCTGGACGTTCTCCTACCTGCTGTGACAATGAAATAATTATGATGAACCATGTCTACAAAGAAAGGTTCCCAAAGGTAATGTACTATATTTAAGATACTCAGTATCTAAATTGATATGCTACATTGTTTTTAAGTAAGTGGTTTTTCTTCTATAGGAACTAATGATCCAATCCTGTAATAGCTTTCATAAGGCATCACCAAGCTCTTATTAGAAAGATAGCATCTCAATAAAGAAAATTCCTGCTGAGAACTGGACATTGATTTGGCAAAGCTGCTGAACTGGTTTTGAAATTAATTATGCTGGCAATATATTGTGCTGATTGGAAAGTGACAGTAGATTCAATTTCAATTGGTTTTGTATACTTGGGGCAAATGTATGCTGAATTAATAAAAAAACATAGTTTCTATTGCTAAGTCTTGTGCGACATCTGTTGATATACCTGCAGATTCCTTCCTGTGGTGGCATTTATTCCTTTTAGAAACACTTGTTATAGTCTTAGTTTAATTGGGAAGACTGGCACACTGTTGTGGGGGTTTGGCTGTGGGATACCAAGTGAAGGTATCTTGGTGTTGTGTCCAGAGATCTGAGATGCAAATGAGTTTGTAGGTGCAGGTGCGTATCTCTGAGCACTGTGCTCTTGATTGCTCCAAGGCTTTTGATGAACCCTGGAAAATAAAATAAAGGAAAGCTGATACTGTTCAAAAAATGCCTAAAAATAGAAGAAATTTCTTCACATTTTGTTGTCAAAGGGTTTGCAGAGAGATTGAGCAGCCATCTGAAGTGTGGAACAACCCACTTGTTTCAGTGTTTGAGATATGAACTAAGAGGTGTGGGATTACTTTTTAATAATAAAAATATCTTCAAAGGATTTTTAAAGCATCTGCAGTTCATTGAGAACCAGGCAATTGGTTCTGTAAAACAGACACATTTAAGCAACCTGCAGACAATTCTGACAGAACCTGTGAGCATGTGGTGCTTTTAATCAGTCCGTGTTCATTCACGCTGCCCATTGAAATATTTTGTGGTATAACCTGTATGAAAATAAGAAAGATATTGTGGCCTGTTGTGTCTGCAAGTTTTGCAAAATAACAGACATCCATGAGTTCTCTTTTTTAAATTTTTGGCTTAGACTTAAAGTTTTACAGTCATGGATGTTCCATTAATACTATTTAGTGATAATCACAAGATTAATGCACAGATAGTCACTAGTGGCAGACAAAAGGAAAGACGTGTGTAGTATTGACAGTAAGGCTGTTGCTTTTCTGGACTGGTAGTATCAAGAAACGTCATTTGTCACTTTGCCTTTCTGCTTAATTCCTTTTTTGCTTCAGTCATTTAATGTATTGCAGCTAGGTTACTTCTTAGGCAGTACAGGAACGTTGGAGAATCAGAAATAAGCTTTGAGGCTGTTAGCTTCAGATGAAGCTGATTTAATGTATTGTGCATCTTTTTGCAGGCCACAGCTCAGATGGAAGAGAGACTTTGCGACATTATAACAAATTATTCTCCCAATAACGTCCTTCCCCTGGCAGATGGAGTGCTCAATTTTACCCACCATCAGATCACTGAACTGGCTCGAGATTGTTTGGATAAATCCCAGCAGGGCCTCATCACGTCACGATACTTCTTTGAGTTACAGCAGAAATTGGACAAATTGCTACAGGAGGTATGAGCCCTGAGACTGTTGTTATGTTTGCTTGAAAAATTTTTAAATCTGTTTGCGTAAGATTTGTTGTCTTGAATTAATCCTGACTCAAATAATTGTCAAAGGGGTATTCATAGCACTTTCAGTCTACATCATAACCACTAAAAAGGCTGTAAGGCTTCTCAGTATAGTAGACTTGAATAGATGGGTTGTAAAGATTTCTGAAACAACAGCTTTTTGTCATGCAGTGCAAGTTATAAATTGGTTAAAAAAGTGTATGCATAAGCCCTAAATGAGGAGGGTTGTTATTCCATTTACTGTGGATAAATCAGGAAACATACACACTTTCCACTTTATCAACTCTGCTAAATGCTTGCCCTGTTGAGAAAGCAGCCAGCAACCCTTAGCTTTCCATTAGCTGAAGATTATTTAGTTATTTTAATAATATTCTTTTCATAATTAAAATTATTATTAACAAATATAATGCCATTTATGAAAGTGTTGAAAATTCCATAGAATAATCAGATAAATAAATTAAGAAGAGCTTGGAACTTGGCAAAATAGATGTGACATAAGTCACTGCATTTTATGAGTGTATTATGTTTAAAACAATAAGTAGAACAAGTAATATAGTAATTCGTGTGGGATTTGAGAGCACATTATGAGCCAAAGTTAGTGTGGCAGGCTGGCAGATTTGATATTGACTTGACCTTTTCCATCTGAGGTATTAAGATACCGTGTCTGTCTGAATTTATGTATTTTCTTCTGCTTTTTTGAATGTAGGAGCAGTTGTTAAAGGTTTTAGATTGTTTGTCCCCCCACACCCCCTGTTACTACTTTTCTTCTGTTCAGCAGCTAGGTTTTCTGCAACTACGGTATTTTGAATTTTCTCTCTTTATAAAGTAATGCAAAACTTAAGACTATCAATGATTTATCTATGGATTATTGAAACCCTGTTTTTTAAACAGAGAAAATACATCGAACTTGCTTACTAGTCAAAAGGAGATTTGAAGTAGTGACTTACTTGTGAAATGCTCACATTTTATGATGCCAAAGTGCAGGCAGAGTTGGCCAGTTGACTTGGAGGTACCTGACTATGAATTCTTTTGTGCTAGTGGTGATGCTGAAATAAAAGGAGACACCTCCAAACTAAGATTCTGAGCCACTGTTAACCCTACTAATCACTGTTAACAATGCATCCCTTAAAATGGCTACACAGTAAGTAGAGTTTAGAGTGCTGTTCACTCATTGACTTAACCCCCTAAAAAAACCCACCAAGTTATTTTCCATTCTACATATAAAGCAGTGCATTATTAAAAAACAGAAGCACTCATTGTGTCGTGCTCTATGACGCAAATTCTTTATTACGTAAAAATTTCCCGTTTTGCAAAAACATAATACCTTAAAACATTCAGACTTTAGAGTCAACTGCATAGTACCTGTTAATAGTATAATATGATAATAAAAAAACTTCTCTTTGCACAGCTCTTGTTACAGGCACTCAGTTGTGGTTTGAATTCACATGATATATTTGTTGTCAATTCCCAGCTGCGATGTTCAGTAGAAAGCTGTGTCTCTTACTGCTACTTGGCACGTTGTGATTATTTTGCAAAACCAGGGGAAGACCCCCTTGTGGTTTGAGCAGCTTGATTCAGCCAACATTTTTATAATTCTGAGGTCAAGGTCAAGTGGACTTGAATGCTTTCCTGCTTCATCTCTTATATGTATTGAATCTTTTGTTCACATATGCACCAGAATGTTTACAGTACAAAGGTTCTTTAAATTTTTGCTGATGATTAAAACAGGCAGACGTTTTCTTTACAAAAGAGTTTTCTTTGGACTTGGTTGATAGTGTGCAGAACACTAGCGCTTGTGTACATTTCAGGTTCTTCCAAAACCTATTGCAGTACTAGATGGTATTTGTGCCTTTTTTTTTCTTCTTTGAACTGCCCAGCTTAATTCTTGTAAAACATTCGGTGTTTTTAAAAATTGTAGTGCTTATGTTGAAAGCAATCTGTAGCTTCATATTTTCGAAGTTTTTTTATCTTAAAAAATGTAAGAGATATGCATTATCTCAGAAGAACTTACTTGTCCCTATTAATTGCTTTTAAAGTGTTACTGTCTTAATTCTCTTTGTGGTTTTGAATAAACAGGAGATCAGGAAAAACTTAATTTCACAATTTCTACTACTCAAAGAAATGCTTTGATATTTGAATGAAGGGCTGGTAGTATATTTTACTCAGTAGGAGAATGGTATGGTTTCTTTGCATTCATTAGGATGCTTAAATTTTATCAGTTGTTCTTAGCAACATTTGAAACATTGTACAAATGTTGTCAAATCTTCTAGAAATATTTTTTCTGTAGTTATTCTTCTATAGCATTTTCCTCCCTTTTGTTATCTTTAGAGAACTTAATTTTTCATTTTCTTTTTACATGTACCTTTAGATGAGCTCTCTATGCAAGTATAGGGGTTTTTTAATATGTATTTGTCTTTATCACTTTAATTTGACATGTGTCCATAGGAAATTAGTATCAATTTGGCATGGGTCTTACTTATGTTTATTAGTATTATTTAGGTCAGTTTTTATTTAATCCTACAGTTATTAATGAATTCAGAGACACCTGTGCAGAGATCTATGTTATATGGAAATGTAGTCACTTTTGCAAAGCTAATGATAATTATACTGTGTAAGTTAAAAAAAAGTAAGTATTATGTCCATTATAGGCACTTCTGTTTTCTTGTTACAGTGTTAGAATTGTACAAATGGAATTACTTCAATTAGAAATTAGTGTTGCTCAAATCCTTGTTATTTCTGCTGGTGTCTTGAAATTCATGTGCTGTTTGTCTCAAGTACGTGCCTCAAACTCTTGAAGGTTTGAATATGCTTTCCTGAGCAGTGTATCAAATGTGGTTGGTTTTATTTCACTTTATTTTTCTCTTTTAGGCTCAACAGCGATCAGAGAGTGCAGAACTGGCATCTATTAAACAACTTGTGCGAAAAATCCTGATAGTTATTGCTCGTCCTGCTCGCTTACTGGAATGCTTGGTAAGGTCATGCTTACTGTAAGTAGATTTTTTACTTGTCAGTGTAGGAAAGTTTCTGGGCCAGTATTCAAGAGCCTTTACAGTTGTTTTTTGAAGCATGTCAAAACAACAGGGCAGGGCTTCATTGGTGGGATAGTTTCAGCTTTTATTTCAGGAACATGAGACTGGCAGGGACCTCCTGCAGTTGTGTTTGGTTCCCTGCTATTGCAAAGACTATGTTATAGAATCCATTTCATCAACTGAGGAAGCTCCAGTTCAAAACCAGCTGTTTTTTTCTGTTGTTTTGTTAGGCTTTGCTATTCCCTTGGGAGGACTGTTCTGGAATTCTAATTGCTTGGTGTTTTTCCCATTGTTGTTGTTCTTATTACAAGTTTCACCAGTTTGTTTCACTCGACAGCTGCCAGGGCTATAAGCATCTTGCAGTCAGCTCTGCAGTACCTGATTTGCAGTGAATAGCAACAACGGGGTTAGGGTTATCAGGATGTGTGGATAGTCAGAATTGTACTGGGGACCAGAAGGAGCAGAATAGTTAACTTAATTACGCATCAGCATAGCAGTGATGTTACCAGGCTAGGATAACTTGTGCAAAGCCGTGCGTGTGTTTCTGCTTTACCTGCCCCTGCTGAAGGAGCTGTGGTGGCTCAGGTGCAGGAAGGTTGTTACTACACACAGAGCCAATGTGTTTCAGTTCTTCAGTGGAACTAATAAACCCTCGCAGAACACAGTGTACTTAGTAGGGCAGTGTGGACACCCAAATACCATATAAGAGCCAGCCTGAGTGTAACAGGCCTGGCAGGCAGCCCGAGTTGACTTTGTCGAGCCATTCTGCTTGCCAGCGCCAGGATCACAGTGTTGATGCTGCATACAGCTATTTGAGGCTGGCGAGGCTTGTGTGGGAGCCGCTAAACTGCTGCTAGACTGAAGTTATGCCTAGAAGTGTCATAACTACATTTGCATGGCACTAAGTCTGAGCTATTAAGTCTTTCCAACCTGCCTTTGGCTCTGTGCTGTGTCTCTTCATGTGTGGCACAGTTAATCCACAGCCTGGCTTGTTCAGCCATGGGTGTTTTGAGAGATGCCTGCCTCTGTTTTGTTTTGGAAACACCATGTCTCAGTGGTCTCAGTTGCAGTTTATGATTTGCAATTCAGAGGAATCTGAAATAAGGTATATGTTCTGAATCAGCATGAAAGAGAGGTTTGAAGAAAAAAAGGCAGGGTTTAGAGAACAGGATCTCTTAGCTCGTCCTGCCGCCTGCTATTGAATTCAAACTTGTATTATTTCTTCAGCAGGGGCCCTGAAATGCTCATTCCGTATCTAGTGTGATCTTTCCTTCTCCATCCCCAGGGTTCACATAATCTTCCTCCAGCTCTCCTATGAAGTTTTGTCTTTCTACTGGTCTGCATCCTTCTTTATCATCACACAGCAAAAATGTCTTTAAATACATCCTGTGGTCTGACAGACTGAGGCTTCTTTATGATGCTTTGTCCTTCCCTTCCCTGCTTGCTGGCTCTCTTCCCAGCTACCTGTACCCCCAGCATCATCCTTGTCTTTGAGCTTTTTAATTCAGGTTCTCTCCTGGTGACCAATATACCCATTAATTCATTCTCCTAAATGATAATTGTTATAGCTAGCTAGTCCAAATCTCCATTCGATTAGTTCCCAGTTTTTGCCCCTGAGATTTTATTCTAGTGTTGCTTCTGCCTTTATCGTGCTTCAGACAGAGCTAATGTGCTTCGTGTATCCCTGCTTTTGCTGGGCCTGCTGGTGAGAGTGAAAAGACAGTGTTATGAAGCCATGACTGTGTCTCTTAGTTCAGAATTTCAGAGCAGCAATTGCAGAGAAAGCCAGCACAGCTTTGTTAGAGTGTTCTTACTTCAGATGGGATATTTAAGAGTTTTAAACTGGAATGTGACAACTGTGCACAGTGTGTTTCTTCAGAGGCAGGTAGTTTAAGCAAATTCTCATGCAGTGAGGTCTTAAGCTTAAGCTTTTCTAGCATTGTAGGAAATAAATCCAGCACTTTTGTCGTGAACAGTTTCAGATACTATACAGTTGTCAGTTCTCTGATGGTGATCTTGGTTCAAGTGTTCATGGTCTGCAAATGCCTGTTTTTATTCACTTGATAATCATATGAATAAAGTATTTGCAGTTTCATATGTACCAAGAGCTGCTGCCAAATACTGAAAGATTTTCTCTGCTTGCACATGGAAAATGAAACACGGTTAGAAGTAAAGATCAGAAAAGAAATTTGTAACTTCTAATTACTTGTATGTGAGTATGTATATATTTATGTGTGTGTATATCTAGAAATACACACATACATGTATATTCATATGATTAAAAGTATCTGTGAAAGTATTTCCTTGTGGTAGCTGCAGCAATTTGCAAGCTTCCAAAATGAAATGTGATACCTGATTTCTAGAGCTATCTTCCAGGTTAGGACGTTGAGTTTCCAGGTCCTGGGTAGTCTGAGCCAGGACGGGAGCCTTGTGACCCAGCACTAAAGCCCCATGGAGTTATGGCTGACCAGATGACAGGCAGGGAAGCTAACTAGCTCAGAAGTCTGCCTGGCTTCTACATATGTTTTTTACAGAACTGACTTCAGCAAAAATCTGTATTGTTACATCAATGTTTCATGGCTCTCCCTGGCTCTCACTCTGTAAAGGATTGCATCTGCTGTTATCTGTGGTTGACACGAACATCTTGAAGAATGTAATGGCTACGTGAGAGATGTTTTGGTTTGAATTCGTACTGATAGACAGTACTTCCTTGTTCCTTTCAATGTTTTCCTATTTTTATCATCTATCAAGATAGTAAAATAAACATTTTTCTTAGGGACTTGGGGGATCAGCAGAATTCTGATTTTGTATTTTTTTGTTTTCCTCTTTGAGGCTTGTTTTTAGTCATGGTATATATAATAATTGTAATATAGTTGGTTCCCAAACGAGGATGTTCCATTTCTAGATTTGGAACAGTTGGATCAATGAAGTTCATTTGTTGTTTTCAGCAATTTCATATTTTTGTTTCATTCTAAAGTTAGTGATTAATTTAATTGGATTTTCCATAAACGTAGTTATATATATTGATTAAAAATACTTCAAAATTTCACGCAGAAGTGAAAAGCAATGTATTTACTTAGTTTCATTATGTCAGTAGTGAATTTTTATATTTAAGCAGCTGCAGGGAGATGAAGTCTTCTGTATGTGAAATTTCATCGCTGCTAGTCCTCACTCATTTCACTCTATTATGAGAAGCTTTGAGGGCAAAGAGCTTACTATTTTTTATAATGTAGTGCTCTGAAATAATGGTATGAAATTTCATTGCTTACAGCATGTTACATTGTAGAAAAATCATAATACAGTAACAGACTACTAGTGATAGAATAAATAGGTATTGCTTTTAATAAGGGAGATGTAAAATATTTGTGATAAAAGAAGCAAAGGAGGTTTTTATGTTAGATTTTAAGACTTCAGTTTCTACAGAAAAAATTGTGATGATTCTTTTTCTTCTAGGAATTTGATCCCGAAGAGTTTTACTATCTTTTGGAAGCAGCTGAAGGTCATGCTAAAGAGGGACAAGGCATTAAAACAGATATCCCTCGATATATAATTAGCCAGCTGGGCTTAAATAAAGATCCCTTGGAAGGTGAGTGCGTCTTCTGGTCCACCTATAGACTCCTAGGTTCCTCCTTCTCAATGTGTTGTATCATTCTTATAATCTGTACCTGAAAAGGGTGGAAGTAATAAGGGAGCAGGACAAGCATTTGCAAACCCTCACAGTTCTTTCACAAGCTCAGATGCATTAAAAGGGCCATCTGAGATTTTCCATTGTGACTACAGTTCACAAATACAGTGTGTCAATGATAACTCGTCATCATCTTCCAGACTGGCAGTGTAACTTTCTTATTTCAGCTATAGCCAAAATTTACAGATATTATTTGATTGTGATTAATGAAACTGGGCTGAGCTGTTATTTGCCTAGTGCTCCCCAGGCTCCCACATTTTAGAGACCCTGAGAAGAATATCTCCCATTCCTATTAAAACTGCAAAGATTTCTTTTCCTGGGTAATTTAGGTGTCTAAGTTGAGGACTCTTGTAGGGAGAACTTGGGTTCCTACATACGTACAGAATTTTTGTTTGCCTGATCCTTCTTTTAAGGACAGTATTGGGAAAACCACAGTTTTTTCTGTCTCCTAACCTGACCTCTTCTTTTCTATGCAGAGACCAGGTTCTATCACTAGTGGCAAGTGGAAATTGGTTCATTGTGTTCAGTGCTAATCCTGCCATTTGGAAGAAATTGGCAGAATTGCAATAGTGGAAAATTAGTCTATTTTAGTACTTTTTTAGTACTATTTTAGCTTGTCTTCTGTGTTGTGACCCAGGACAAGCGAGATCTCTCCAAGAGTATGTGATAACCAAAAATAGCAGAAAAAAAAATGATAAAGTTCTCATGATGCTTTAACACATTTCCTTAAGTTAAAGGAGTAGTATAATTTAAGTGTGTTAAAAGAAAACTCTTTTTTGTTCAACTTCAGCGGCTTGTGAAGTTCAGCACTGCCAGATGTTGTCAGGAGTTTGGTTAGATCTGATTTGATTAGGTTGGATGCTGTTATAGATTATATTCATGTGACATTAACAGATTTAGAGAGAAACTAATAGTAGTCTGCTGCTATCTACGCAGAAGAACTTCCTCATCCAAATTCAGTGTTATTTTTATCTGAGGTATAGGTTAAAGCATCTTTGATGCTTTCTGCTTGGATTTGGAGTGCAGCATGGATGCAGGAAAAGTTGGGAAAGTATACATAAATATTGGGTTTCATGTGTTAGCGAAGAGAAGTAGCTTTGTCTCTGCGAAGGAAAAGAAATATCTGCTGGATTTGGAGAGCTGTTGATCTGTCCTAGACTGACAGTTCCTAAGTTCTTCACTGATCAAGTATTCGAAGTTTAATTTGGAGTGTGAGTTGAGGATTCAGTATTAGTGACCCTCATTCTGCCACTTGAATCTTATCTTGCTCATGGTCTCTTTCTGGCCACTTCAGTAAGTTCCTCAGCGTGAGTCAAGAATCTGACACCAAGTAAATGTCACCTGCAAGGTTAACGTGCATGTAGATTTGCGATCAAATAATTCAAGCCACCTAAGTCATATTAATGCTGCCTGATCCCCTACGAAAAGTGGTATTTATAAGCAGTATGAATCACTGTGCAATGACTTCTTAAATGAACTGGGTTTGATTTTAAATTGGTGCCTCTATGTAGAAGAACACTTTTAAGCAAAAATGAAAGAATGGCACTCTGGTTTTGTACCCTGGAATTAATCATTTACAAGGAGAATTATTTGGAAACACTGTATTCTCTGCTATAAGAAAATATTACATGAAGATCATCCTCCAGTGAGAGCTTTAAATTCTTTCTGTGCAAAAATAGAAAATATTGAAAATATTTAAATAACAGAAGACTAAATCTTCTGAAACAAAGAAAATCCACCTCAGTAACACTACTTATTCTGAAACACAGGATTATATTTTCAACTAAGATGTTAAATTATGTCTGAATGTTCATAAATATGCACGCAAGGGATTTTACTTTCTCTGCAGAGAATGGAAACCTACTTCTTTAGACCCTTTCCTTCTTACTTCCTTTGTTGCCATAGCTGTAGTGTCCTTTCTTTGAGTGAAATGGTGCATGCATTACTTGGAGATAATGCCAGATAAACTTATACTGTACTGAAAGCAACACCACAACAGATTCATCACTTAGCAGAGACTGGCGGCTGCATTTCTGAAGTGTTCCCTGGGGAGAAATTTTTCCCCGTGGTTTTTAAATTACCATCTTTACCTTTTTGAATCATGAGTCTTCAGAAAAGGTTTAAATCAATGAAAGAAAAAGGGCAGATGTTTAATGGTATTTAGATGAGTTTTAAAAATCTCTTCAGGCATTACAAAATGGTTCTATAGCTCCCTGTTTCAAAAGCTGGCTCTTAGTTCCATTCCATTACTTGCAAATATATGTATAGCTCAGATAATGGTTATTTTGCAAAAGTTCTGTTTGAAAATAACTCATTTTAATTTTCTATTTGTGAAAATAATTTCAGTTGAGAAGGCTGTCAAAGTATATTATTCTAGCTTGCTTGGTTCTCACCCACAAAGTAAAGGTTTCATCAACACTTCTTTTACAAAAACCCTGTGTTTGCAAAACTGTGACTTTTCTTAGGGAAATCCAGTCCAGTTTGAGGTTTGTTCTGTATCATTTTAGCAGCTTTTTAAAGATTCATTTGTTCTCAGTGGAAATGTTTTTACTGTTAATTGACATCATATTAAAAATTCTTGGAATGATTTTAGCTTCTCTAACACTTTAAAGGTATGTTTGTTTTTTGAAGTGACATTTTCATTACTTCTGATTCTTACTCTTTACAAGCATTGTGTTTTGGATAGTGATTACAGATGAAAGTTCCTCCTTAAATCTTCAACTGTTGAAAGAGGGAATTATCTGTGTGGCTAATTTGCTGCTAATGATTACATCAAGTATTGTGCAGAATTTGACTTGTAATAGTCATTTATTATATAGAAAAATACTGTTTAGATATTCTGTGTGACTATTACAGTTCCTATGTTTTTCACATTCATAAAGTCAGCTAACAGTTCTGAGATAAAAATGCATCTGAAAAATTTCAGGTGGTCTATCTCTTATCCCCAGCACACAATTATGATGAAATGTAAATCTTTGGCTATGTGGAGTATATAATTAACTATGCATATGGTTAAAGTAATCCTAAGATTCCCAGGGTCTTTTAGGTACCAGCTGTCCCGTTTACCTTTTATTACCCAGTTAAATTCTTATTTAGTGGGCCCGAAGAACAGGATAGGCATAAGAGCTCTGCAGCATGGGTTGACACTGGCAGGGACAACCAGGTCAAGTTGTAGACCCCCAAAATCTTAGTTTTCCAGAGAAGTCATCTTCTCCAGAAATTATAAGCTTCTAAGAAGAAAATGGCTTTTAGCTTATTCTTTTAGGCATATCAGCATATCTCTATAGAAGATGCAAACCATTTGGAGTCATTCTCTGTCTAAACCAGAAGCTTTTTGCTCTAACCTGGATGGGGCCTGTTATTAACCCCTTAGGGGCTAAGATCCTCAGGAGACTTAGCAGGCTAGTGCTGTCTTTCCCTAAATGCTCAGATCAGAATCTTAGAATCTGTATGTCTCAGCAGTGATAACAGTATCGCCCTTCATTGATCCATGCCTGTTTGAATTCTTCAATGCAAGATTACATAGTCATTGAATAGGAGGTCTTCATTTCCTGAGTAGGATTTTCTTTTATATATCCCTGGAGATGCCAAAATTTATTTGGCAAGTACTGCAGATGTACAGCACGTTTATTAAGTATTCCAAAAAAGTGTCACTTTTCAGTTTAAAATTAAGTTTCTAATCTTTTTGTTTTTTCCAGAAATAGCTGAGCTAGCTAACTGTGACAGTGGGGTAGCAGAATCTCTGGAAATGAATGAATCAATGAATGTAAGTTTTCCTATTAAGTTGGTGCTTTTGCTGAATTTTAGCAAGAAAAAATAAAATGTGTTGCATTCCCCCCATCCCCTTCCCTACTCCCTTGTATTTTCTGCTAGTATGTGTAAATAGATGGAATAGAACTGTGGTTAATCCTCAGACTTGTGCCATGGTGCTCAGCAGACAGAAGGCTTGCAAAAATATTAGAGCAAAACTTCCTGCCTGTTTTTGTGGATTTTGCAGTGTCTGTAGATTGCGGAAGTTTAGCATTCACCATATGGCACTTGCATTACCATAGAAATCCACCACTACTTTCTTTATTTCTGTTAATTTAATGTATTTCTTTTTCTTTCGGAAGCACTTTTAAACCCTTCCTTAAAAAATATTCTAAACATATTTTAAATCAGTCTATTTACAGAGGCAGCTAATAATCAAATTGAGAGACTGAACAGATCCAGTCAAGATTCAGAAAGTTAGTTTGCAGTTTGGAAGATTGTGCATTGTTCTTCTGAGCCTATGTTTGAAAATATTTGACTGCAATAATGGTATCATAGAGCAGTATTTTGTCAGATGCTTGTTCAGGTTGGCAGAAGAAAAACTAGTTGGAGGAGTTGATTGGGATGAGTATAGTGGACCAAAATGCTATTCTTATTTTCAAAAGTTGATTCTTATACCTTAGATTTCAGTCAACAAAGTAAATGGATTTTTAACAATTTAGTATTGGTTTTCAGTGCAAGTGGATAGAACACTGTTTTGGGGGGATTTGTAGGTAACTCAGTGATACTTCAGTATTTACACGTTAGTCAAGTTTAAAGTACAGACATAGGGTATTTATTAAACTGGTTCTGATATACTACAGAAAATACATCCTCCCCTGGTACATTTTGTATTATCTTTAGATATGATCTCTGATTTTCTGGTAAAAGGCCACCTATAAAGGTTTCTAGAGTTGTGATATGAAGGGTGTTTCTTACTCTGTTGTGTTTATCTGCATTTAAAGTTCTGTATTGGACCTAAGCAGTATTTAGTGGAAGGATACTGACAAATGGGAGAAAAGACAGAAGGAATAACTAGAAGGCTTAAAGGAAGTGCTGAAGTCCTTAGGAGAATCTAGGGTGAAAACTGGCTCAGCATTGTCTTAAGAAATTACAGTTATAAAGTTATTTGTGTTGTGCAAATGTTGAAGATATAAAGGAAGGATAAAGCAGTGTTATAAAAGAATATGAATAGGGGAGATGTTGCAGTGAAATCACTGAAGAAAAATACAGGGTGAGTATTTGGAAACGTTTTCTCAAACTGTAGCTGTGTAATACACATGGGAAGTGGCAGGAAGCATAACTCAAAAGTACAGGACCATTCAAAATCATAAATACGCAATTAGGAAGAATCCTGTACTGGCGGACAAATAGGCTAAACAATGAAGAAGTTGTCTTTCTCTGCTCCTGTGTAGTTTATTATATTAACTAGCCTTGAACTGAATTTTCTTTAGCAACCATTTAATTGAAAATGTTCCAACTAGGTCTGCTTTCAAACTTAACTGTTATCAAACTGCCTGGGTAGGGGATTGTAGAACTTCTGGCAGATTTAGAAAACATCTTTAAAGGAATCTTAGGGTTTTGGAATGCCGAATTTGAAAATTCCATACCTTCATCATTGCCCCCGCACCAATTCTAGTTCATACTTACGGCTTCAAGAGTGATTAAAAATGAAAGCCAGAAAAAACATTCTGCAGTACTTGGGACAAATCCAATTTGAAAATCTTGTGGCATATGAGTAGGTGAAAGTTACCTCTGTAATGGTAGAATTATTGTGGTTTTTTCTTCCATTTTTTTGTCTTTCATTTTGTGTCTTTTTTCAAGGTCTATCCTAAGTAGTATCGCAATGTATCCTAACTTCTGTTTGAAATGTGGGAAAAAAGCTTATTTGAATGAATGAGAGCTCATCTACAGTTTGTTACTACAAGGCTATACTACCAGGGTCAGATTTACTAAAATGGGAAGGCGATGGCCAACGAGTACATGGTGGGATTCGCAGAAATCTATAGCTCCAGATAGGAATTGCCAGTAACTCCTTTACGAGAAACTTCCATGCATGTCTGCTGTTACCTCTGCATGTGATAAGTGAACAAGAGCTGCAATGTAACAGATACTTTCTTGATGAAAAAGCAGCTTTCCTTCAGGAGTGTATTTGGCCCCTCTCTGTGCTAGCTATAGGACTAACTGGCCATAATTTCTAGCTGATTCCTCAGGGTGTGACTGCCTGGTGATTACTGGGGTTTGTTTGTTTTCTGTTTTTCCCTGATTTTGAAAACAAATACTGTATGAATTTTCTTCTTTCTCCTCTTTTATGTTGAAGAACTCTAATACCTCACTGAAGCTGCAGAGGAAACCTCGGGAAAGTGATTTTGAAACAATTAAACTGATCAGTAATGGAGCTTATGGGTGAGTAATCCATGAGTGCAACAGCTCTTCTGTGTTCAATTTTTGCTTAACTTCCCATTATTTCGTATTGCAGGGGTGTTTATGTGAGAGAGTTTGTTTGCAGTTTGGTTTTTTTGTTCTACTTTCCTATTTTGTTGCTAGTATTTGAAGGTCACCATGAAACCTTTTGAAAACCTGCTAAGCAGTAATGAATTACTATATGCTGTGTTAAATTACAAAACTAAATATTACATCACAATGATTTTTCAGAAGTAGGTTTCATGTAACGCCAAAGATGAGATCTGAATAAAACAAAAGACAGATTTAAAGCTAACTTTACAGTAGGTGAAACAGCCTGTGTTTATGCGGATGTGAAACAG
Source organism: Dromococcyx pavoninus (assembly GCA_033558185.1). Taxonomy (NCBI): domain Eukaryota; kingdom Metazoa; phylum Chordata; class Aves; order Cuculiformes; family Neomorphidae; genus Dromococcyx; species Dromococcyx pavoninus. The sequence goes on along the minus strand of JAUMJL010001132.1, from coordinate 646,741 downwards.
AATAAAACTGCATCTGTAGGGATACAGATTGTTAAAAACGAGTGCTTACTTGACCTAAAAATATTGGCAAGGTAGAAACAAGTTTTCTTAAGTAGGACAGCACTGTTTTGTTCATTCTTCTTGGATGCTCTTTGTCCTCACATTTTAACCAGTTAGCTTTTAAGGAATTGCTGTTAATTGGTTAGTTTCTGGGTACTTGGAAAATGCGCAGCTTACTGCCTAGGGTGTATGAGTCACCTGGAGATATCCTAGAAGACCAAGAGAAAATTACGTTAGCTTGAGCCTTAAATGAACAGAAAATGTTTTCTGGAAGTACCATGCAGGGATTCTGTCTATCAGGAGGAAGAACTCCGTATTCAGTCACCTCTTCTGATCAGATACCTTCTGTTAGATCCTTGACTGAATCCTCCTTTACACTGAAATGTATCAAGGCAGGAATTGTTGGTCTATGTAACCTTCTAAACCAGGAAGGATGTATTGGTTCAAAAGAAAGGTCTTATCATCTTGAGCCCTTTCTAGCAATGGAAAGGACTGTGATGCTCTCCGTAAAACACCCCACTAGGTTGACTCAACTCAGTGCTACTTGAGGTTGGAAGCAGCAGTGGCCTTAGAGGACTGAACACTCTTTGAAGAGACGTTGGACATAATAGAGAAAGCACCTGCAGTCTACGCAGTGGAGTTTTGCATGCTGCTTTAATGCCCTGAGGCTAATGGACGTGATAATACTGTCTGATCATATTTAGTTAAAGGTAACCTGGAGCTCTAACAGGAGACTTTTAGTACAGCCTGTTGCAGATAGGTTGAATGGAGGCTATTACTTGTGTTCGGAGCTGCTTATATAGCTCAGCAAAAAACCCAAAGAAAGTAGCATAGTTTACATTGAAGCTACGTAAATATCCACATACACCTTCTCACTAGTCAGCCTCTGCACAATTCATTTTCTCAGAAGTTCTCCTTAGGCATATTCATTACTTAGGGTATTCCAGTTTCTCCCAGTTCCGCCAGGACTTCAAAAGCCTTTCTTCCAGCAATTAGCAGAAGCTGTTGCTGCCCTCCCTGGTTGCATCTCTTTCTCCTTCTCTTGGCTGATGCTTAGTCCCCTCCATTCCTCCTTTCCTCTCCTACCCAATTTCCTCTTTGTCTTACTATAGGAGGAGGAGAACAATTGTGTGTGTTGGTTGCCTGTCCAAGAAAAGGGTGACTGAGTCACTAGGCATGCCCAGCTTCCCAGCAGCTTTAAGACAGTGAGGGATGGGGAGAGGAGGGCGCAGATGCAGAAGAGGATGCTGCAGCCAGCAGCATGAGGCTGCCCATCTAAAGTCAGAGGTTTGGTAGGCCTGTGGCTCTTGTTATAATCAGAAGGAGCCTTGATGAGAAATTAAGTAGTATAGACTGCAGACAACTCTCCATTTGAAACCAGGCACAAGTAAGGATCTGATAAACTGGAAAGAAAGGATGAAAAGGCATGGTTTTGGCATGTAGTATTTTTTTCCCCCTCAGGGAAAATCAGTCCTTATGAAGCACTTTTTGAGCCAATAGTATGTGAAATCGGAGGTATAAATGTTACAAAAATTGGATGCGACCTTGAAAGAATTGTAAAGAAAAGGAGAGTTGATAGAAAATGAACACCTTGGAGTGTGACAGGATTGTGCATGAACCGTTATCGTCTTTAGCAAATGTTAAAACAGGGTAGGCTGGTGGGTTTTACTGTGGTAATATTGAAATAAGTGAAAATTGAAAATCTCATCGGTTCAGTAGAATGCTATTACTTCTGTTCTTAAGCAAACGTTAACAGTGTAGATTTTGTTAATTTTTGTTCTAAATGGTTACTTGTTAGAAGAAAAATCCAGAAGAAAGAAAATGGCTGTTCAGCACTTTACTAATTAATGTAGAGAGAATTGAACACAATCAGTAGATTGTGAGACAATAAACTTTTAGAATTATTTACTTACTTTTAAAAGTGACTTTAGTGCCTAGTCACTTCCCCCCAGATACTGTTAAGCTGAGGAGGCTTGTATTTCTAAATTCTCTAGGATATCACTTTTTCAAAACCATCTGTCTAGTTGAAGATCTCGGCTATGGTATGTCAGATAAGTAGGACTGTAATACTGACAGGGCGGTTTTTGATCTTCATTAGGTGTTTTTTTTCTGTTGGCACCAATATGACTGGTTATTAATTTACTCAAAAGTTACAGTGAAGTTTAAAGGGGAACACATCACAATAACCTAAATGCTCTTTAACCCATCTACAAACAGAGTATAGTAAAGCAATAATACCTGTTCCATCTATGAATACAAAGCAATAAACTGCCCTATAGGCATTTATTGCTGTTTATTTACAAGCAAAAGCAGCTGAAATAAAAGTTATTGTTGTTACGCTATGAGGATTATTTTTTCCCTTGCATGTTTTTCCAGACCATTAATTTTTTGAAATAACCTAAATAGTGTGAATTGTGCCATTCATTTAGTCTCAAAAATATGTCAGTGGGCATATTTTGTGCTCTGACTTATTAAAGATTCTGTTGTAATACTTTATTTATTTTGGGGCTATAATGGATTGTTTCATTCTGAACCAATTTTAAAAAGCCCATACGTTCTGTCTCTGATTTTGCTGTGATGTTTTTGCCTTCATTAGTGAAATGGAAAACTTTCACTGCTTGACAGGGTAATTGGTGGTCTTGGCATCCTGTAGCAGAGATTTGTCAGATCTGTTAAACTTGATGAGTTTAAATACAAACTACTGGGTTTGGGAAGGTTTGAGTAAATATCTTTGCATTTAATTGAATGGATAAACATTTGTAGTGCAATTAAATGACTATTGTAGATGAGGTATATCAGGCTTTTGGGAATGGCTACAAATATACAAGATGTTAAACAAGCTGTGAATCAGGAAATATGTAGGATGCTGGCCAAGTCATTAATGGTTTCACAAGCTGTTTATCTGACTTTTTTTCAGCCAACCGAAACTTCTCATATGTCCCAGATTTTAAACTTCTGCTGGCGTCAGAGCAACATTTTTTCTGTATGCTAGCTTGGAAGAGGTAGCAGGTAGTAGTAGTAACAGTAGTAGTCGGCCTCTTCAAGTTGGCATCAGCCTGGTTTCCTCAAACAGTTCAACAAAATAAAGATGACATTTGGTTTCAGGGAACTGCGTGATGTTAGTTCAGTTGTCATACTAATGTATGCTTATATCTGCTTAAAGCAAATACATGAGACCACTTTTGTGCCTGCCTGGAGTGCTTTTACTTCTGCAAAGATAGTAGTATCAGTATATACATGACATGTTGGCTAATGGTGTTTGCTTGATAAATTTAAAATTCTGAGGCAGTGTTGGCTTGAGCAGCTGCTGCTCCTGTCCTGTGAGTACTCGTTCCTGTCCCTTCTCTGCACGTTAGACAGTACTTGCTCATGTGTAGTTGCGTTTGGAATGGGACTGCAGAACAATGTCCTGTCAGTCAGATTAATTAATCATCAGCCTGACAGCCACCAACCAGTTCAGAAGTAGAAGGTGACAGAGTTGTGACTTTGTAGGTTCGCTTAAGTAGCACCACCTCTGAATGGTCTAAGGAGCTTTTTGGTTTTGTTCACCCCTGTGAGTGACTGGTCTATGCAGAAGAAAAGACTTTAGTTCCCGGAAGCTCATAGGTTGAAAAGCACTTTAGAAAGTAGAGGCTGATGATTTCTATGCTAGCGGTTGTCATCATTCATTGTGGACTTACTCAAGATGATGAACTCGGGCACTTTATTGCCTTCAAGTAAGGTCTCCTTCCCAGTGCAGCACAGGCCAAGTACCTTTGCTTTCTTCTTTAGCTAATATATGTGTGAAGATCTGATGTTGGCAGGTAATGCAGTCCTCTTGGTAGTAGAGGAAGGTTGTTACCATGTTGAAGCTCTTGGATTCTGTCCTTCCTGAGTGTGAAGCATGCTACAAACTTTTGAGGACCTCAGTTTCTCAAGTGTTTCTTTTCAAACACAGAACAGGATGTGTCAACAGCAGTTTCATCATTCTGCATTTGTGTTTGCTAGCTGCCATAAAGACAGAACACTTTGCTGCTGTTAGGTATGGAGAGTTGAGTTTATTGTCAAAATTTGTGACACACTGGAACAATGAGAACTAATATGAGTTGTGAGAGAAGGATCACAGCTGTCATGTTTTCTTCTTCAGATCGCCAGCTTCTCATTTTCTTCTAGGCAGACTAGGATAAGTCTTGAAATATTGCTGAGGGGATACTTGTTGTGCCTGTTGCGCTTGGAAGACCCACACCGCAGTGGATGTTCATATTAGGAGTACTGCAGTGCTTTAGTCCATTTCCCTCTGCACCCAAATAAATCTTAGCTGGTCGTGGGCATCACCTAACTACTAGGAGGTGGTGCCGTGCTGCCTGTAAACTCTAATCTGAAATAACTCTCTGTAAACTTTACCATATTGTTGTAACAGGAATCACAGCATCGTGGGTTGTTCCTCTTCACTGGAGGCAACATCAGACATAATCCAAGGTAGTACAGAGTTTAGCAGACTGTTTTTAAGAAGTTGCTTGTGAAATATAGCTTCTAGTGAGCATCTGTAACTTTTAAGCAACAAGTATAGTACTTGTGTTTCCCCAAGGAGCTAAAGGTCTTTTGCCAAACTAGATAGTCGGATCAAAGCAGGCAATACAGCCGCATTAGCTTCAAGCAATAAATATAGACTAGATCATAAAATGGCTCTAAAAGTTGAAGTTATTGAAAAGCTGTAAACTAGACCTGAAGCCTGTAAGCACTTCAGGTAATAAAAAAGAAACTTGGTTGTACAATTGGAGGAATAGATTGCACAATATTTAAGTTGGAGCAATTCAGGAGCCCAGTTAAATGCTTTAGCATTTTTTTGTCACCTTAACTCGTGCACAGTGTTTTTTATATTTACGCCTAGTTAAAGGTGTTTTAGAGATATTTTTCAAGCTGAGATTTATGTTGGAAGTGAAGTAAGATAATGTTTGGACAATGCCAAAGTTTATGAATTTTCTTATTTCTCTTGAAAAGTAAACTATGCTATGTTGAAACACAGCATCAGTAAAATGCGGAGCACTTGTGTGCCTGTTAAAATTCATACAGTGAAATCAGAGGATGTTTTGGAAATCTCTTGTCACCATGCTATGAAAACAGAAAGGGGTGAGGTGGGAAAGCAAATTCTTCATTTGAAACCATAGGAGGTTGCAGCAACCACCACTCCATGGTTTTGCAGGCAGACAGGGCATACCACTGTAATTGAATGGATTGACAGGGCAATCAGATGGTCTGGGTGTTCTTAATATATTACTTGTTAAAGGAATTCTTAAATTTACAGTTGTCTTTACAATATACTAAAAATCACAAGCAGCATTTAATGATCAAGGCCAAGGAAGGAGGAGTGAGGTATTGCGCTGTCTTTTAAAAGCACACACAAACCAAAACTAAAATTCTGTGTACTGTTCCAGCTGTAGTATTCCGAAAAACAAAGAATAGAAATGCAGGAAAATGGGCCTGCGGGCGTGAAAACAAGGTGCAAGTTCAGTGCCAGGGTTACAAGCATGTAGCAACATCACAGCTTCAAAGAGGATGAATGGAAACTAGAAGGTCATCCCAATCAACATGATTATACAATTATACAGTTGTTATTGTATAACAGAAGTGTACTTTGAGACTGGCAACTCAGTGTTCAAATTACCCAAGCCAAAGTTATGTACTGGAACTCACTGTGGCTGTTTCCATTGTTTTATCTTGGAAGTTCTCAGTTGTGTCTCAGCAGATGTATGATTTACTCCAAGCTTTCCTTTTAGATTAAGTTGAAGTCCTGCCTATGTGCAGATACATGGAAGATTGCTCAGGCAATTTATGTATCTTTATTTAACTGTTTCTCTTTGGGAAGATTTCATTTTCTATTTACTGTTTTATTGACATTTCTGCAAATTCTTATAAGGTCTTTCAAACTGTGGCAGTGTTGCAAGCAGTCCCAGGTGCAAATGTTGCAATATCCTTAGTTTGGTACACTGCTAGCTTGAGGAAGTGGTATCACTGCCATGAACTGGAAGCATCAGCATCAGGGAGGAAAGATGGTCTTCTGCAGGAGTAACTTGCTGCTGACTAAGGCATAATTTTCTTTGTAAAGCATAAATGCTGTTTGCTGGAGTTAAAGTGATCAGGTGATGTGAATAAGTGGTGTTAAATGTTGTTATGTGTTGAAGATAATTTGAAAGGACTTCATATAGCATGAACAGTGTATGCATATGTAAATCTGAGATACACAGTGGTGTTGAGTTGTGTCCTTCGTCCGGTACACTTGAACTGAACGCGTTTTTTCAGAGGAATTAAAGATAGCTGAATCCTAGGAGAAAGTTACACATTTACACACCTGTGATTGTAAGACTGGAGAATGCAATTTAAAGAGCTGGGGAAACATAACCAGCCTGTCCCAGATATTTACTGGACTAAATAGTGCTTAAAATTTATTGGTTCTTCATCTTTAAATATAGTAGAATTTACCCTGCAAATCCATTTCTTATGCAGAGGCAATTTAGTAAGATGTTGTAATAACATACTCTGGTTAATATCTGTCTTTCAAGAGTTCATCTTGGCATACTGTCCAGATTAAATTTCTGAGAAAGACCTGCATACTGAGACCTCAGGTAGTTCTCAGTCCATTCATATAACTATTTTTCTGAAGGATTGTGGCTTCAGTCACCTGAAGGGCTCAGTTTTATACATACCAAGAGTGCCCAAGGAAACTGGAGTAGGGAACAGAAAAGATGAAATTACAGGAGATTAAGAAGCTAAGACTGTGACTGACAGGAGATGGCAACAAAAGAGAGAGAAAAAAAAACAATTTAAAGGAAAGAAAAGCAAAGGATAAGAGTTGTAGTGAAGGGGTGGAGAGAGAAGCGGGCAAAGGGGAGCAGTAGGAAGAGGTGCAGGAGGACAAAAGGCACAAAGCCAGCAGGGTGGCGTACTGGAGTTGAATAACTCGATCTTTATTCCAGCTTGGAAGGGGCAGAAGGGAGTGAGACTTAGTAGGAGACATGCAGGGTAGGGTTTTTTCCAAGGTAGTTTTTCCCTATTTTGATACTGGTGTAATGTTTTACCTGCTCCATGCTCAGACAAGAGCAAGGGATTAATGAAAGCTTTTGGAATCAGTAAGAGAAACTTTTTTTCTAGAAGTTTCCTCCATAAAGAAAAGACAGAAATATGTTGGATTTTTTTTAATGCCTTTAACTTTGATAGCTGTGGGAGGATCTTCATAGAAATAGTAAGGCAAGTATTGCTTTTTATGTTTAACTAAATAATTCTGTGCTTATAATTGGGACCTCATGGAGACAACAGATTGAATTTTAAAAATTACGTGATTGAGTCACGTGTCCCGTTCTTCCCCCCCTCCCATTTTGTCCTTTTAGTCTTTTCTTTCCATAAACACTCACTACTGTGGTGATTGTATACTGGAGATTCTAGAAGCATTAAATGTAACAAAATAGATTTCAAGCAAGGCAAACATTTTGAGGATTTACTCAAGAGATTTTGAGAAATGCAGCAGTAATGTCCTATGTCAGTGTGGCATGTTGATTCCTTCTTCTGAGCCGTGAAAGAAAGAAGGTTTTTCCACCCGAATTTTTCTTTCACTTTGCTTCCTTTGTTGCCTTGAGCTTATCTAGCCAAGTTTACAGGGACCTTTGTACTTAGTACCAGAGTGGAAATTCTGCATGTCAAAATACATCTTAATCCCACATTATCATGCAATTAACACAGTGATCTTTGTTTTGGATTACCTGCTGGTGACCTACCCCGATATGGATCAGTGCTGATGTCAGGAACTGAAGAAGAACAGAGGGTGTTGCACCTGGCAATGAGGGAGGCACCCCATCGAGCAACTTCTGAGCAACTTCATGAGAAACCTGTGACATAGTTTAAAATTCCAGGCACAGAGCCTGAGTCATAATTATCTGACAGCACACTTACAGAATAAGCCTTTGTTGGAGTGATTTTTAACTCCCTGCCATAGCTCAGTTTTATAAGTAATCCTGTCTTGATGGAAACACCCCAAATCTGCCTAAACTGAGAGCATTTGCTTTATCTGTTGGGGGATGTGTTTGTGGTACCTGTTGCTTGCTTTAGGGTATGGGGTTGGGGAGCTGTTTGTTTTTCATTTGTGTACTAATTTCTGTTGACTGAGACTCAGTTATGAAACAAAATGAGGTTTGTAGCCATACTCTAATGTGAACATTAAGGCAGGTCAACTACGTTAAATTAAAACCAAATATTTTATATAATGCATATAAAGTTTTTTAAATTTTTATTTATTTGTTTGTAAAAAAAATATTTTAAAATACATTGTTAATAGTTATTCAGACTTTTCTTTTTCTCTCCCACTTGAATGTCTTCAGTGCGGTTTATTTTGTGAGACACAAAGAAACCAGACAGAGATTTGCCATGAAGAAAATTAATAAGCAGAATCTCATCCTGCGAAACCAGATCCAACAGGCCTTTGTAGAACGTGATATCCTGACATTTGCAGAAAATCCATTTGTGGTCAGCATGTACTGTTCCTTCGAAACAAGACGTCATTTATGCATGGTCATGGAGTATGTAGAAGGTAAAATGTTCTGTTTGCAGAGGAAGAGAGTTGTTTTCTTACACCAAGAAAGAAAAGTAACCTGTATGCTACTTGCATTACGCCCTCTGTGTTCTGACAATACAGATTTAAGATACAAATCCGATAACAGGGTGGCTTTTTTCCCCAGTCATCTCCCAGTGAGAGCCTGTAAAACTCTTGGGCTCCATCTATAAAAGGAAAAAAACTGCTTTTTGAATAAGTTCCTCACAGACTGTAATCATAGGTGTCGTAGCATTCAAAGTTCAGATTTGCATTAAGCATCTGTAATAGTTATTTTATGAAGAAATAGGGAAGAGGAAGGTATTTGAAAAGGTGCTGATGGTGCAGAATAGTGGACAGAGGCTATAGTTGTGTGTGGGTCTCATCCTGTCTGTTCCTGCATAGAGTAGTGTAGACTACATCGGTTTGCAGATGAACGCTTGTATAGCCCACTCCCAGCTTCACAATTCATTTCCAGTTATCATTTGATGGGAAAATAAACGTTGATGACTACATTTTATATCGCTTTCTGTGGCACGTATGGATTATACTGATACAACTTGGGAATTTATAGCATTCTCTATAGCATTTGTCCTGTTTCCACAGGTGGAGACTGTGCTACTTTGTTGAAGAATATGGGTCCTTTACCTGTAGACATGGCAAGGATGTACTTTGCAGAGACAGTTCTCGCCTTGGAATACCTTCATAATTATGGAATTGTACACAGGGATTTGAAACCAGACAAGTATGTATACTCCATATAACCAAAAAAGGACCTTGAAATTGTTAGATAAAATATGAAAGGTGTTTTGAATGTTTTCTAATTTTTTTGTGACTATTATGTAGATTTGTAATTTCGGCACAATTTTTGAATTTTCATTACCTGCAGTTGCAAAAATTTTTTTTTTTCACAATTGATTGTTTAAAAATTCTATTTTTAAGATGGAAGGGGCTGTTTGTGTAGCTAAAAAAAAAGTACTGGCTGAAATGGAGGAAAATGTGTTTTGGTGATTAAAGAAAAGATCTTCCAAATTACACTTAAAACAGTGTAAACGTCTTTCAGGTACTGGCATATGTGAAGACATGATTGACTACCTGTTGGGGAATCTTTCCTGCTACATGTTTTTTGTTTTTTTTTTTCCCCAATATTTGGAAGTACAATATTGCTCCTGCACAAGTAAATAACATTACAGTAGGTAGCTGCAGTAAAAAGTATGGCTGTTGCAGCTCCAGTAGTCTTCTTACTGTTTCACATTTAAAAGAAGAGAATTGAAGTAATTTCTGATCAGTGACAAAACGTACCTCAGGCCAGAGTAGTATTAGTTACCAACTTAATACCTGCAGGGTTTTTAGTGAATGACCCAGATTGTTAAAGATAGAAAAAGCTCACCTCACTTCAAAAGCGACATTTATTCTAGGTCTTCCAGATGATGACTGTGTCTTTTTCTTCAAACCATCTAGCATTCAGGTCTCAACTCCTGTATGGTTCTGTAAGATGTTGTGCAATTGCATATAAAAAGTTTGTTTACTTTGGATAATAATCGTAACAAATAGAAAACTGTCACATTTTTAACCTCTTGGGTTTGTAACTGGTTACATTACTTTTTAAGCTGTCTTTGTATTTTTGCAGTGCTAATGAAAAATTTTCCCTCAACTATAATTATAATAAGCACCACATAAGGTTGAATTATGTGATGGTAACTTCAGATCATTTTAATTTTCAGCTTACTGGTAACTTCCATGGGCCATATAAAGCTTACAGACTTTGGCCTGTCAAAGGTGGGGCTAATGAGTCTGACTACGAATCTATATGAGGGTCACATTGAGAAGGATGCTAGAGAATTCCTTGATAAACAAGTAAGACAGCTTTTTTCATTTCTGCATTGAGTGTTTTACCATCAGAATGTATCATGATGCTATATAAACTGGAGTTATTTTTGCGTTGCCATTCCAATTGTGTATGTCAGTTACTTTTACTGATGCTTGCAGGTTATTCTAGGCTTTTTTCTTCCTACATTAGAATCTGTTAGTAAGATGAACAACGTAATTGTGTGCAAGGGAATATGTGAGAGAGACAAATGGGAAACTGTTTTTATAAGGAATTCAGAAGTCTCAGTAGAGTACCTGTGGAGCTCATGATGCATTGTACAGCCAAGGGTGCTAAAATCCTTGCTGTGGCCCATTTCCCCTTAAGCATGCCTCATTACCATTGCTCACAATCTGTTCACTGTAAAAGTTACTTAACATAAAACCATCACAACTTTGATGTAAAAATAAGGATATGTTTAAGTTAAATAAGATAATTGCCATGATGGACTCTGGTGTAAGAAACGCAAAGTGTCCTTTGCGTGTAGATATGCAAATGTTGATTATGATGCCTGTAAATGTAGCTAGTTCATTCTAAAAGCATTACTTGTTATGCACATTCACCAGACTAAAAGCTACTGAATACGATTTTCTATGTTTCTGTGTTTAGTTTGCAAGAATTACTTCTATGACATAGCTCAATTAGACTTGTTTTGCCATCACACTTATTTTCTGGTTTTTAGGTCTGTGGTACACCTGAATACATAGCACCTGAAGTGATACTGAGACAGGGTTATGGAAAACCTGTGGACTGGTGGGCTATGGGAATTATCCTTTATGAATTTCTTGTTGGATGTGTGCCATTCTTTGGAGATACACCAGAAGAGCTATTTGGACAAGTAATCAGTGGTGAGAATCAAACAATAAAAATGAAAAAATTCCAAGATTTCTTAGATTGTTGTACAAATTCCAATTTCTGTAAATACTGAAGATGTTTACAACTTTATTAGTAGACTGGGTTTTGAAGCTAGTTTTACTCAAAACCCACCATTGTCATAACATTACATTACACAATTTGCTGTCAAAAAGATAAGAATAAATTTGGATTAAAACTGAACTTACTGTGTATTCTTACTAAGTGCAGAAAAGCTGTAATGTAGAGTACAATGGTTAAGCTGCACTGTCTAAAAAAAGAGAAATAGTAGTAATTGAAAAGTAGTGCCACTGTGGCGCAGTGATTACAATCTTTAGTAAAGAAATTATACCAGAGAAGAAGCAGTTAAAATAAATTTGCATAAATGAAAAAATACCTCATGGCACAATGAGGAAATTAACGAAGGTGTAATAAAACCCTAAAACAAATGTCTCCCAAATAATAAATAATGAGAAAGGAAAGAAAGCAAATTCAATTCACAGATTGTTAATGATTTCATTGGTGATTGTTGTAGTGTAATGTTATTTCTGTAGCAGCTGCTGTTCTTCCATTTAAAATTCAATAACCTTTTAGTTCTTAACCTACAGGCTGACCCTAAGTATTGTTATGTGGCTTGTGGCAAAACTGAATGATAATTAAACAGAATTGTTTACTATTCTACCTGCTGTTTCCATAAATTTCCCAGATGCATAGATCTATGAGGGCCACTATTTATGCCAAAATTTTAGCAGAATGGTACCTCTGTTACTGAGTATTTCCCAGTCTCTTTTGTGATCTGCTTAAAAGGTCTAGTAGCTGAGACAGAAAAAAACCTAAACAAAAACCAAGCATACAAAAACTCCAACAGAAACAAAACTAACTGCACCTGTGGTTCCTTCCTCTCTAAGAAAAAAAAAAATCCCCTTTTGTACATAAGTAGGTACTCTGTCATCATCTTGCTTTCCTCCATCTCTGAAGCTAAAAGCCAGACTTGTTTGCAAACTGCGGTGAAGTGGATTTGTGAGTTGCCTCTAGTATATGACCTCTTTATACAACATCCTACCTGTTCATGGATTTATAACCATGTTGTTTTCTGATGTGATACGCTCAGGCCTGAGTGGCACGGAGAATCAACTGTTTAATTAACAGAAGCAGCAAATGTTGGCTTTGTTCTGGATGCCTCATGACTGCAATGCATATTCATGCTTTGTTTTCCAAATCACATTTAAACTGCAGTGGAAGCTGTAGGCAAGCAAAGATGGAAATAACTCATGTTTTTATTGCATTTCCAGACACATGCACATGGGTTTTTATCTTTATGCTCTCTGACTAGGTGAATGGGAGGGCATAGTCTAAAATTAGTGACAAAATTTGCACTTTCGACTTTATTTTGCATATGACATTAATTTTACATTTTGTCAAACAAATTGTCATGTGTTACAAAGCATCTGATACTTATGTAAATAATGAGCTATTAGAGTGCGTCCTTTTATCTTCCAGAAATTATCTGTAGAGGTGTATGATTGTAAACCTGATCGGTTTCTACCCACTCTTCAAGACTGTCCATCAGCTTAATTTCTTGTTTTAGACATTGACTTGTCAGTTTCTTCTCTAAGGCTCTTTAAATAGCCTTACTTACTGAAATTGTTCTGACTGTGAGCATGTGCAGGAGAATTCTTCTGTTGGTTAAGTTTCCTGTGCTAAAATATATGATCTCCTTGTCTTCAACTGTAAAAGCTGTGTTAAAGAACCCAAACTGTAGTCTAGATTTCTGTTCCGTTTTCTGTGGGTGAAATCTGCTTTAAAATTGCCCCCTTATTTAACCTTTCAGCTTCTTTGTTATAGGTTGCCTTTCCTGCTTGAAGTCTTAAGAGTATAACTGTGGGAGGCCTCAGTGTAAACTTAGTTGACTGAAATGATCGAGGTTAAAAATAATGCTCCAGAAGCAGGTTGCATTTCATGCTTGTTTATTTAAGTACCTTTCCTTAGACTCTGAAATACGAAGATTAAGCTTGTGTGTAGCTTTTGATTGATCATTTCTCCAATGATGAACATTTTGAAGGATAAGCGTAGATCATATAATGAAAGCAAAATCCTTAACAGCCTTCTGGATTTCCTGAGCTTTTAGTGTTTTATTTTTCCAGTGCCCAAATCCTTGTACCTCCTAAGAAACTCCTGCAGAGTTTTGTCTAAACCTGCCATGTATTACATTTGTGCACACAAGTTGTACTGAAAAACAGACAAAACTTGCTGTGTAAGCTGTTACAAAGTTCATGTTCATATTGAAACTGGCATAATTTTCCATTGCTTAATTTAAATGAAAGCTTGGCAGAATTTTACCCAGTCTTGCCTGAATACTGCAGGGTTTAGTATCTTGGTTGCATTATCTAGGTCCAACTTGCTATGACTTGCAGAAGTTGTGGTAGTAAAAAGAGTCAGGAGAGTGAGGTGGCTTTCTACTGAAGTGTAAGACACTTGGAAAAAAGCTCCATTGGCACGTATCTCTCCAGAGCAGATTCTGATACCTTGGCTTCTGGGTCAGGTCAATTGTGTCCATCTTAACAGTGGCTTTGATGGAAGAAAACTAAAATTAAAACCATGGTTGGAGGGTGTAGAGGGTGGCATGGAGAACAGCACACAATTGGTGCTAATATTTTACAATGGTTTTCCTTGAGCCAAGAATTCCTGCATTCTGTTGTTAAACGCTGTTTTGAGTTAAAGCATATTTCCAAGGAAAATGGGAACATAACAATATGTTTATGGAGCTTATATAGAGAGCGTAAAAGTTAGAAGTAATTTATATGCACCAGAGAGCAACTTGAAAAAGCTGCCTTAACTCCAGCTTTACTGATAGCTCAGTATGAGAGCTTTCACACAGTTTTTGCGAATGTTGAGATCAGACTTCAGTAATACCAAATGACATTTTGTTTTGCCTAGATGAAATCAACTGGCCTGAAAAGGATGAAGCACCACCTCCAGATGCCCAGGATCTGATTACGCTGTTACTAAGACAGAATCCTTTGGAGAGACTGGGAACAGGTTAGGAGACACTATTTCATACTGAAGTATGCTGGAAATACTCTTTTCAGCGTTGGGACCTTTTGTTCATCTATTTGTTTTGCCCAGGAAACATCTGTCATGACAACATGTCATTGTTGTGGAGCATATTTTATAGAATCAGACCAATAATATGAGATTAAGATGATGATGACTGTCCTTTTTTTTTGAGTTTACATAAATGATCATTTGCATTTATTCTTCTCTTAATTTGATAAATGAAACAAATTTCTGAAAGACCCTGTTAGACATTGGATGGCGTTCCTTCATGAATACAGTATTAAATAACTAAACACAGGTACAGAGAAGGGGAATCAGTGCACAATTGGTGCTTCCTTTTTCAGATGTATTTTAGCTTGACAGTTGAGTTATGCCAGGCTTTAGGATGGGTGATGAGTACTTGAACTGATTGTTCAGAAATGACTGTCTGAGGTTGTGTTGTGAAAGGTCTTCTCATTCAGCAGACACTATGCCTTACATGAATAAAACAACGAGTGTGAATATTAAGGAAGTAAATAGATATTGGTGAGAACACAATATGCTGGTTTATTCCTCTGTGGTCATTCAGTGTTGTGCTCATTCCATTGCCAGAGAAGAACCTGGCATGTGGTATTAGGAGTAGTGAGTCTGCATAGGCTAATGAAGGCACTGTGCGTTTATGTAATAGATGTTATTTGTTTGTTGATGGAGCAGGTTTTATTTGGGAATCTGGGTGAGAGGCAGTAATGACGAATATAGCTCATGATTTTTAAAGTGTTAATCTATGAGAACCCTAGTCACTGACTGCCATCCTACTGGGCAAATCACTATGTAGACACAGCAAAAAAAGGCCTCTTACATAAAAGAGCCTGAATATAAAGGTAGAGTCTTATTTACAGTGCATATTGTATGCCATGAGTATAAAAACACTGAGCATGCTAAGGAAACCAAGTAGCAGGTGACTAAGCATGAGAGTACTTGGAAGATTGCTGGCAAAACTGAGTCCAGTGGTCAGGTTGTAATTCATATTTTTATGACTAAAATAAAAAGGAGCTTTAGGACCTTTACCAAAGCTACTCAGGGGGTATGTGAGTTTAACCCGGACCCCAAGTACTATTGGTGTGGTCCCAAATGACAGGTCTTCCTTTGGGTTATAATGATGTGACTGAGATGAGTGAACTGCATGTCCCTCCTTCCTTGAGCATCTGGAATCTGTGTGAACAGCCCTTAGACTTCACCATAGCTGATGATCTGGAGTAAGCAACACCTGGCAGAGTTTGTTGTTCTCCCTTGCCCCATGTTGAACAAGTTAAGAGTGTGTGAGGTGTCATGCCCCTGTCAGCTTCTCTGCTTCTGCGTGCTTCATCAGCTGCAAAAGGGCACCACTGCCAAAGGCAAAATTAAAAGCCACAATCTCATTCTGCTGTAGTTTACCTGGTCAGTTTTCAGAGTCAGATTTGTAGTTCCTAACACCATCCTTGCCTACCTGCCCAGGACAAAATTTTTTAACTTGAAGCTATAGTGTAATTGTTTCACGTGCATTGTAAGAAGCGGGCAGTAATTGATAATAAGATAAATGATATCTCCTATAGAATTGTTTATTATTGACATAAAACACCAAATGGAGCTTCTGATCAGCAATGGTGTTTGCATTGAGCAACAATCATTAAGTCATTCTTCATTACTTTCTAACTTGTATTAACTCATTGAGTGCACATACTTATTCATAACTACTACTGCTGCATGTGGTGATTCTGACTTATGTGTGGCTGCTAGATAATAATTGGTATATCCAGAAAAAGAGAAACAGGGAAGTGCCCTGACAAGTTTAGGAGAATCTAGTGGAAATCAGTGGGAGGATGTACCTGCCTACAGTGATGAATATGCCTTTCTGTGATAATTTGCGTATTTTTGCTAGGGGATTTTCTCGGTTAATGTCAGGAGATTTGGTGTTATTTGCTCAGTGTCTTTCTCTGGCTCCCTCAGGTGGTGCGTTTGAAGTAAAGCAGCATCAGTTCTTCAGGGGCCTTGACTGGAATAGTCTGCTGAGGCAGAAAGCAGAATTTATTCCACAGTTGGAGTCTGAAGATGACACAAGTTATTTTGACAGTAGGTATTTCCTGGTACTAAAAAAATGTGATGAATGCCATGTTTAAATAATCAGTGCCCTTTGACTTTTGCCTACTGCTTTGAAAATCTCCTTTATCAGAACCAGTAGCCTCTTGCAATTTCACTGGTGGTTTGATTTTTCAGCAGAAATTATTTTAAAACTAAACTTATGCTTTTGGTTAATATTAAAGCTTGGTACCCATTCTTCCTGATAAATTCGATTTCTTTTTTTCCCTTGTCTGTAGCTCGTTCTGAGAAATACCACCATATGGAAACTGAGGAAGAGGATGATACAAATGATGAAGATTTTAATTTAGAGATCAGACAGTTTTCCTCATGTTCACATAGATTTTCAAAAGTACGTAAAAATTGCTATAATGTTAGTAGGTATTGTGTACATAAAAATTTTGCTAATTTCATAGAGTTTCAAAATGTTAGATATGGAAGAGAAGTGTAGGTCATTGTTTCTTCAAGGAACGTTAATTGAAATACAGCAAAAATAAATACAATTAAATCAAAACATGGGAAGATTCTGTAGGAAGGTTATGTGTTGAGTCCTTAAGAAGGAAATAGAAAATTATATAAATAGGTTGGTATTTTCTGTAGAAAATTCACGATGGAATAAGAGAAAGTTTAAGGGAACTGTTCTGTTCAATGCTAATGCATGTGCTCCTTGTGTTAGTTTCCTTGTACATAGTTTGCGTGTTGTTCCAATAGTGTCCTGGGTATATTTCAGGTGATGATATGACAATGATAACAGCAGTAGCCTATAGTAGCTATTAATTAAAACACATTAGACTGAAGGGAAAAAACAAAAAAGTGGTTAACATATTATCTGGTAGTGGAAAGAGGTGGATTTGGGGGAGTGAATTGCTGTGAATTGAAGGTAAAGCTGACTGTTGTGTTCTTAGTAGCTGAGGTTAGAGCCAGTTATTGATAGACAAGGGACGTCAGTAAGGAGCAGAGTGGACATGCTCAGGAAATACTGAGTGGGGTAAATAGGACATAATGGAAGTGGAATGCTTGTGTGTTTTTAGTCTTAACATAACATCCAGCAGTGATTTTTAAAAGCTTTATATTTAAAGTTTCTTTAACCTACTTCAGGAACTGTTTAATAAAGTCTGTGTTTCTAGATTGTTTGTCCTGGATTGTGCTTTAAGGAATTATTGGATATTATGCTGGCTCTGTAGTACCACATAGGTATTATATCTGCGACAGCACAGAAGAGCAGACAGGAATCACAGATTTAGTTATCCTCATTCTGTGTAAATTCCTTATTTTTACCTGGTAGTATGTTTTCAGTTCAGATACTGGTAAAAGATGCAGTCTTTTGGGGGATAACTTGGATGAGAGGCAATGGGGCTGTGCTGAAGGACGGTGAGTTTTGTCAGAAGACAGGGAGACACTTCCATTGTGAGGGTGATTAAGCAGTGCCACAGGTTGCCCAGAGAACTTATTGTCAGCTAAGCAAACAACACAATTCCAGTGATCAGTAATTTATTCTTAACTTCAAAGTCCATTCAGATTCATTTTTCTGCTTTCCACACCTGACTGGTAAATACTAAGTCAGTATATTGGGGTTAGGGTTTTTTTACCTTGGCTAGCTTTATGGTTGTGAATTAATCCAAGATGTGCATTAATCCTGTGATCTGGAGACCTCAAAGCTATGAATTTTGTTTGTACTCTCTTGGTTTACCTAGTGAAATAGGGAAAAAGCTGATGAATTTGTAGTGAGAAGAGACATTATTCATGACCCTGTACATGAGAAGCGAAATAGGAAGATGTTTAAGAACACGTACTCTGGAAATATAAAAAGGCTCGAAGTTTGAAGTTTGCACTTTGAAAACTATATACGCATTTAGAACACTGAAATGTGCTTTTTTGCTTATCTTTTTGTAACAAATATGTCAGTGATGAGTTGGGGTTTTTTGTCTGTAATAGGTTTTCAGTAGCATAGATCGAGTCACTCAAACACAAGCTGAAGAAAAGGAAGATGGCGGAGACAAAACAAAAAGTGTAACGTTCCCTTCTGTGGAATCTTTAAGCTGGAGTTCAGAATATTCTGAAGTGTAAGTAGAAGGAGATGCTTGGAAGTGGTCCATCTCCTGCTTCATGGGTAGCAGGCCTCCTCTTCTCAACAGCTGCATGAAAGTTTCCTTACTTTTAATGCAGACAACAAGTTTCTACATCCATCTCCTCTGACACTGAGAGCAGCAGGCAGCAACACAGTTCTGGTTTGCTTCCGAAGTTGGCCATATCAGCCGAAGGAGAACACGATGCTTCCACTGGCCTAGTGGGACCCCAGGAGGAACAGGAAAAGCCTGTTTTTGTGAACGAGGAAACAGTGCAAGATGACCCTGAAGTAACCACCCCAGCAAGTACGATCAGCAGCTCTACGTTATCAGGTAATTCTCAATGCATCTCTTGACAGATGACATTAGAAACAGTTGTAGATTCTTTACTTACCAGTAACATTCCTAAACTTAGAAGTCTTGTATTTCAAAATGCTTCAAAATAAAAGCATTCCAAGAGGGCTCAAGCTGAAAAAATTTTATGAAAATATGTATGGGTAAATTTTGACATTTTTGGAAATGCCAGCATTTGATGTAACCCCACTGACTATGGAGGGCTGCTAGACAAGTGGATAAAATGTTGACTTGATCTTTGCACAATCCTGTGGAGAAAAGGATTCTTAGATCCCTGAGTATTTAAAGCACTATTTTTATATCTTCCTTTGCTGGAGTTGGTAGTCTTTTGATTGATCTGTTTTGCTGTTTTCTAACACACTATTCTGCACCATTGTATGTTTTTAATTAGGACTTCTCAACTATGTACACCTTTCAGAACTGGCAGGATTGTCACTTTTGGCATTAGGAATCTAGGAGGGAGTGTTGTAACCCAGTCCTTTGTTAAATAATTTATTCTTTTATATGTCCCTCTCCTAGCTCAAATATTTGCTTGCATTTCAGTAGGATCCAGGGCCGTAGCATTTTGCTGGGTTTGTGTGTTTGGAGGAGAGTTTTGTATTACTGTTGGAAGACCTGATACTTAACACAGATCTAGGCCTATTATCAGTCTCATGATTGTCCCTATATAGGTTCCAGTTACCTTTTCTACATATTTACCTTTCTTCAGCTTCTTTCTCTTTCGTACCTCACTGAGTTTTCTCAAGATACCCCTTTCTATTCTTATACCTCTGATTTTCCTTGTAGTCCCCATTGTCCTCCCCTTTCCTTCTTTCCCTTTCTGGGAAAATTTCTTCAAACTCATCCAGCTGTACAACCATTTCCATCTCCTCCCTTTGTCTGAAACCTTGAATGTGCTGTATCCTAAGTCTTGCTTGTTCCCCCTGGCCCTGTATTATGGTGTTGGGTTTAGTACTGCAGTCACAGTGATAACTCAAAGCATCTGATCCTTTTTTGTCACTTATCAATTACATTTAAGAGTTTTTCTGTGGTCCATTAGCAACAGGATATTGTGACCTTAAAGGAATATTAGGAATTGCTGCTGTGTCCTGCCCTTGATGCACATTTCATAAGGTCGTACAACTTTCCTGGAACTTTTTTAAAAATCCTTTGCAGATTGTTCGCATAACACAAGGCCTTTATGGGTTTTTTTCATTATTTGAAACCTGGTTGTCTTCTGTTCCGTACAGTATTGTGGAAGTTCATTACCTGTGATAGACTAATACCAATGTGGTTGTAATACTGAGTTTAGTGGTGCCAGATGTCTTTGTCCTGGGTGGTAGAAAACCACCCAAAAAATAAAAGCAGAAGTTAGTTATTAAAAATAAAATTATGCTTAGTGTGATTTCTGAGAAGTTGTTAAGCTGGTAGCAATGTAGGTAGGATTGGAGCCTTTCATTTACTTTAGGAGGAGTTCACATAAAAAATAAATGTATGATTAAGTTCACTAAGGTGAGTGCTGTGTATTGAGATACCAGACTTGCTTCAGCTTTTGTCTCTTATTTTACATTAGTCAGTGACTTCAAAAAACTGTTGCTTTAATTCATTCTGTTAACATTTATACATTCTATAAGTCTGGAAGAATTACTTAGATGTCCATAATGTCGTTTTGTGAACTTGTTAAGAGAAAGAAGAATTCCTATCTCACAGTTGTGCAGTTACCCTCCTTCATCCCCAGTTTTGTCTTAATGTATTTATCCCTTCTTCTTCATACAGTTGGCAGTTTTTCAGAGCACTTAGATCAGATAAATGCAAGAAACGAGAGTGTGGACAGTGCAGATAACTCCTCAAAGCCACCCAATGAAGTTGCATCTCACATGGCTCGTCAGCGATTAGAAAGCACAGAGATAAAGAAGATCTCTGGAAGAGTCACCAAGTCGCTTTCTGCAAGTGCTTTGTCCCTCATGATCCCAGGAGGTAGAGATAAATGTTTTTCTTTGAAGTGTTATGATTTATGCATGTTTGATGGTTTAGGACGTAAATGCATGATTTTACAGAGTCCTAGATTGTGTCATGCTTTCTTGTTTCTCCCGTTGTTCACATGTGTTACTAGATGTTGCAGTCTTGTCAGTGACTTGCACTGGTCACATTACAGTTGAGGAACCTTCTCTGACAGACAGAAATGTAGTTTGGTGGTGACTACTTTGAGTTCTGCACAGCAGGCTTCAGTACTTGGCCTACCCTACAGTAGGAGTATAGCTTAAGTTTTAAGAAGCTCACCATGTACAGCTCCAACAATAGCTGTTTGTTAGAGAAACACATTGAGTCTGACTAGTTCTTTCCCATCTTCCATGAGGAGAGATGATAAAGTGGAGATAAGTGTCACAAAAATGGAAATAGCATGTAGACTCCTGTTGTCTACTCATGTAGGCTATGTTGACTTACATGGAGTGCTCAAAATTTGAAGCCAGAATATTGCTACAATAAGTAGAAACATAACAGCATAACAGTAGTATTGAGTGTTTCTAGGTGAGAAGTGGAGCTTTACTTCTTAGTTGTTCAGCACCAAAGTCCGGATTTCACAAACTTTAAGGGTTTTTTTCCAAAAGTGAGTTTATAACTCAGTTTTGCACACTAGCCCTATGCTCTTTTTAGACCTTAAGTGTAATTTTTAAGTGCCCGCTGCTCTGATAACATAATCCTGCACTTGCCCCATAAAGCCCCCCTATAGGTGACTTTGGCACTAACTGAGGTTGTTTTGAGTCCTCAGGCAGAGAGAATTGCACAGTGTTGAGGTGTTGGTTCTAGCTCTCCTCTTAGACTTCACCTGTCTTCGGGTTGTCAAACACATGTACCCTCTATGCTCCTTTAATACCTTGGTGAGCAAACAGTCTGCTATCATGCATGTGCTTTGGAGACCTTGGAAAGGCGAAAGGCCCCTGTGGTTATTGTTACTGCAGGAATTTCTGCTCCTCCTCATGTTTTCTACGCTTTCTTTGAAAAACAACATAGGCTTCTCATGCAGGACCTGTAATTCCAGCAGCTAACAGTGAGGATTTTTCAGTGAGATAAGTCAAGAGGAAAATACTGAGTCTCTGTTAACGAGGAGCATTTTTTCCCTTCCTTGAATGAGGACAACTGGGTGGTAATGAAGAGAATACTTTGCATTTGTGTGATGCTGTCCAAATGTGAATGATCATTCTCACAAAATGCATGAGATGATGATGCCTTTATTTTTACCGTGAGAAAGATAGTGACTGTGTGCTCAGCCTGTTCAGGGCAGTGTTGACTGCAAGTGGCTTGCACTGAGTGTTTGTTCCTTGTGTAGACTCCTTCCAAATTATATTTGTCTCACATATGTTGTAAGCGCTTTTTGGTATACCCTTGTAACAGTCAGCACCATAGTTATTCTTTCTGCTTGTAGAGGGCCTGTAGTGTGTGGTAGTTACTGAGATTTGCTGTCGCAGGAATGTGATACACACACAGGCAAGGAATACTTAAGAATTTTTCGTCAGTTGTTACTTAAGTAGTTCTTTCATAACTTTAAAGAACTGTTGAGCTCAGAGGTGATACAAACTGATTTACTGTACTTATCAAACTGCCGTTTTCTTTGTTTCTATCTCAGCATCCTTCTGTAAAATCCCAACTCACCTTTAACCACACCTAAAGATGTGGTCATTATATTGATATTAACAATTTTTTATGTTAGCTGCACCTAATACTGTCCAATAAACCTACCTTATTCATGCTTATCTGTAAAACAAGCTACAGCAACGGATGGCCAGTGCTCCCAGCCTCAGCCATGTAGCTGAGAAGTCATAGGACATGTTGTCCTACAGGCAGCAGAAAGCAGAGGGCAGGGGATTTGGCCATGTTTCAGAGCCAGAGACTGACAGTGACAGCCCCCTCGGGGCTTGGCTTTTCTATGGGCTTTCAGCATTAACCAAGTGATAGGGATCTCTGGGAGCTTCTGGTGGCTTGCATCCAGGAAGCAGCACCTCTGCTGTCAAAGTGTATCTGCCCTCAGATGACATGGCTTGACATGGATACCAAAACTAGAATCTTTCTGGGCTGCGTTCCTTTGCAGTACTGTCAGCCTGTTATAGACATCAAAGTGTTTTGTGCTTCTGCAATTGTGTTTATATTTGCACAAGTATGAGCACAGACTGTTTTCAAAACAATGAAATAAAACTGTAATTTATATTGTTGTTGCAAGAAATTCTTGTGGTCTTAGATGATGTAGCAGAATGTATAAGTGTAGACTTGGTACAAGCATTGAGTTACTGTACTATGTACCAACCCAGATATTGTTTAATTGCAGTAGTATTTATTTGTATCTGTATATAACTGAAACCAAACAAACAACTTGTTTTTTGTTTAGCGGTGATGAATGATTTGGATTTTTTTTTGGATGTACTGACAATAACATCTGCTACCAAGTTCTGATTTTCTTTTCATGAGTATTTTTTGGGAAGAGGCTGAGAAGTGCTCTTTCAAAGTTAACAATGAGTGTGTTTCGCATTTAAAAGGAAAAAAGCAGTCTACAGCTAGGAAACTAACCCTGGCTTTAAAAGCACGGTTTACTTTTCGGTGAAGGAAGTTCAGTTCTAGGATCTGGTTGTTAGTTAAATTACCCACTAACCAAGATACGCACAGATGGAGGAGGAGAGTGTTTATGCAAAGGCAGTTATATATTTTGGCACAAAGGTGTTATAAAACTAAGCAGATTCCCTATTGTCTCTCTGTGTTTTGGGGTTCTTGGAATGTACTCTAATAGGCTGATTTTTTTCTTTCAGATGTGTTTGGTGTTTCTCCTTTGGGAAGTCCTATGTCTCCTCATTCCCTATCATCTGATCCTTCATCCTCCCGAGATTCATCTCCCAGCCGTGATTCATCGATTGCTGCTGCAAGTCCTCATCAATCAATAGTAATTCACAGTTCAGGAAAAAAGTATGGCTTCACTATCCGAGCCATCAGGGTTTACGTG
Source organism: Dromococcyx pavoninus (assembly GCA_033558185.1). Taxonomy (NCBI): domain Eukaryota; kingdom Metazoa; phylum Chordata; class Aves; order Cuculiformes; family Neomorphidae; genus Dromococcyx; species Dromococcyx pavoninus. The sequence goes on along the minus strand of JAUMJL010001132.1, from coordinate 622,889 downwards.
GGTGACAGCGATATCTACACTGTACACCATATTGTTTGGGTAAGATAACATGGGTTTTTGCTTATATAGAGACACAGAAAACTCTGATTAAGTACTTGCTTTTGGGTTTTGTACTTACCTGTTTGTTTACAGTTGGTATGTAAATCGTTATGATGTGCCAAACAGTTTTCTTAAAATGAAATCTATGCCTGTAGGCAAGACCAGTGTTGGCTGTAGGAATGACGCAAGCTGCCCTTGGCAGAAGCGGTACCCACATGTGATGTGTCAACCTTCTGCATAGGTCACTTTCACTTTTGGCAATTTTGTCAGTTGTGATACTCATGTCTAAGTTCGGAGTACTGTGACTTGGAAACCAAAGGACTGGTGCAATCCCTCTTTGGCTGAGAGCAGGATCTGCAAAACCAGGAGGTGATACACATATATTGTTGAAATATACATGGGAGTTTATTAAACTGTGTCATTTAAAGGATTCTTGAAAGTCAGCAGTGTCTTACTAGACACAAGCAGGCTGATTCCAAGCACCGACTTTCTTGTGTGTAGGAATGTGCAAATCATTTAGAGTTTTATATACCTTTGAGGATTCTATGGCACAGAGGAATCATTTTTCATCCTCTATTCACTTCTGGTTTGAGTGAAGTGGGAGAAAGGCTAAAGGGAAAGACAACAGGTATTGCATTTCATTGTCTATCAACCTCTTTAATTGTAAAGCAAATATATATTTATGTAAATCTATGTTTGTATTTATTTTATACTTTGATAATGAATTATATATTTTATATAATCTATATGTAAATAAATATTTGCATGTGTGTAAACTAAAATATTTTAACTGCCTTAAAATAATTTTGAAAGATGTGATTACTAATATATTGCAACTTTTGAAGTTTTGCACAGTGCTTTGTTTTTAGATTTGTATTGTAGATTTTGAAGTAACAATGGTACTGATGTGGTAGTGCAGTACTCATTTTTCATTTGTGTTGTTTACCTCTCATACCTATTCATCCATCAAGAATGTTGAATCTGAAGAATGGGGTACATTTGATAATGGAATAAATTTTAAGAAGTGGATTTCATACCACTATTGTAGCATCACATCAGTGAAAGGCAGGGAAAAATATTATATTGCAGTGAAAGTGAAACTGTGGCTTTTCAGAGTGCTATAGGTTTGTTGGTTTTCATTTTTTTAGCTCTGTAAGCCCTGTAGGCTTCAGTAGGGGCTGCATAGTGCATTTTTTTCAAAAGCTCATTTTAAAGTATGATAAATTATTTGAGCTGCCTTCAAAATAATTTGCAGTTCATTTTGTTTTGGTCCTTCATCACCTTTGTACTGCACTGTTCCCTCTAATGGGCAGCCTGGTGAATTTGAACCAAATCACAACAATGGTTTAACCATATGGTGAAGTTAATTTTTGTCATCATTAGGGTACTGCATGTGACCACTGCCTTAATTACTTCAGTATTTCTCAGGGTCAGATGCTAAAAGTCTTTATTCAATTCTGAAATTTTGCTGTGGGGAGTGAATCACCCCTTCTTCATCATGCATGAAAACTGTCACGCTATACAGAGCTTACTTAATGCCAGTGGCGACAAGCAGTGTTCATTAAGCTTTGAAACCATTCCAGGCCCGTGTAAGTATAAGGTTTGAGTGAGTGGTTGATGGTGAAATGGCTGGTCTGATTTTCTGTCTTTTCTTCCTTTCTCTAATTTAATATCTGTAAGCTTTCTTCATAGCCCACTGGCTTTGCAGAAGAGTGTTCATTAAACGAAGCCTACTCTTGGAAGTGTGAAGGTTAAAACAGGAGTCTATTTTGAATATATTCTCTTCATCTTTGATTTACAGAATGTGGAAGAAGGAGGTGCGGCTTACCAGGCGGGTTTAAAAGCTGGAGACCTGATTACTCATATCAATGGAGAGCCAGTACATGGTCTTGTTCATACGGAAGTCATTGAATTGTTGTTAAAGGTAACTTCTGGACAACTGGGATACAAAAGCGCTTGCTGTTTTCACTAAGGATTGAGGGGTTATGTTTGTTTCCTTCAGAGATTTGTTATCAGATTTTGTTGTTGTACAAGTGCAAACTTTAAGCTACTGTTGCATAGATCTGGAGAAAGGTCAGGGCTTAGTACATCCTGTTCTCTGCAATGAGCTGGCACTGCTGCTGGCATAGCTAAACTACATTCGAGGGACTAACACAGATGTCTCTGTCTTCCAAAATTTGACATTTTTAATGACTTTCTTGAATTCCTTCATCATCATCAGATAATTCAGGCTTTGATAATGATGCTACTTGTTACTTTCTCTTTTTAAAGTGAAATTAATGAGTAAAAATGGAAGCAAAGATAGGAAGTACTTTCTTGCCTATTGTACAGGAATGTGCTTTATATTATGTTAAGGCACAAAAGATTTTTATCTGTTGTAGTCAGGATGTCCCACAAGGCTTCTTTCCTTAATGAAGCTCTGATCCTTCAGTTTGACTTGTTTGAATAGTCTATCACTTTTTTCTATGATCTGTCATATTTGTGAAGTTTTCCAAGGTCTGTCCTATAGTTTGTATTATAAAATTGTTTTTCCTTCAAAACAAACAAAAATACCAACATTTTTTAATGAGCGGTAGTGTCTTAGCTTTTCCCTATTGCTCATCATATTGCAGTTTTTATATAATCTTTTCAGCACAGGCTTAGAAAGGTCAGAATTATTCTAGACAGCTGTATATTTACTTCCTATAATATTAACAATTTATGGTGTTAAATGTGGACCCTTGCCTGTCAAAGAGAGTAGTCACTTATAGAATAAGATTGGAAAACAGTGAATTAATGGGGAAATACAAAGAGCTGAGAAAAGATGGAAAATACACTTTTCCTTAAGTGTTTATTTTCCTTCTCTAAAACTGGGAAGAACTTTCAAGTTTTCCAGTTTTGCAAGAAATGTATAAGTGAAAATCCTGTAATTTTAGGTAGTTGAGCATGCAGCTGTTTTCTCTGTCAGACATAGAAAAAGAGAAACAACTCCACACACTACTTACAAGAATAAACTCAAAACGAGAGATTGTTGTTTATCCAGATGACCTGTATCATACATTAGTTTTGGCTATTGGAATTCCTTTGAAAAGCAGTTCACTGTAGCTGTGAACTACAGTTCACTGCTGGGCAGGAGGTATGGATTTTTTAAACACGATATAGGTATTTTCAGTTAGTTTAATCTACTGAGACATCTGTTAGTACAATTGGTCCAAAAAACTTAATTTAATTCTATTTGTTATCTCTTTTGAACAAGATAAAAGAATTGTTTTAGACTGAAAATGAAGATTAAGTCTTGCCCTTTAATATATCATTGTGGCAGTCAGTATCCTGAAACGTCAGTGGCCAGCGTGGGCCACTGAGCAGTGACAGCTTTTCTTTGGAGGAAAATAGGACGTTACTGTAGAAGCTGTCATCTTGAAAATGACAGTCTTGGTCAATCCTTGGTCTCCTCCTCTCTATCAACAATTACTGGACTTTCTTCCTGCCTTGAAGCTGGAATGGAGGAAGTTCAGGAAATTTGGCAGAATTCGAGAATTTACCGGTCATCGTTTATCAGACGTAAATGAGCCTGGCAATGTCTTCATAGGGCTCCCTGCACTGCCAGCCCTCACTGTGATGCTGGAGTTCTGTCTTGTATTCATTTTTGTGGTGTAACTTCAATTTAAGGCAAACTCATCCTGTATTACACACACCTGAACCTTTCTTTTCCATTTTGGCAGAGTGGTAACAAAGTCTCAGTAACAACAACACCTTTTGAAAACACTTCTATCAAGACAGGACCTGCCAGGCGAAACAGCTATAGGAGCCGAATGGTCAGGCGCAGTAAGAAAACCAAGAAGAAAGAGACTTTAGAGAGGTGAGTAATCCTTTTGTCTCATGGTGCGTGTGTAGACATAACAATTTAAAATATGAAGTTAATGCAGTTCTCCCTCTTGACTTCTATATCTTTTCACCTTCTTCTGTGAGATCCTGTAGTTGTTATATGTCCTTCCAATCTTGTTTTGCCTAAACTAGATCTATTAAAATAATCCCTAAAAATTTTGTGTGGCACACGTAGATTTGGAGATAAAAGTGAATAATTCAGGTTGAGTTTTAATGTGGTTTTGTACTTTTTAAATTAAACTTTCCACTCGTAAGTTTATGGGCACTTCTAGTTTGATGGTAAGTTTATGTGTGTTTTGTAAATATATCACTAGTACTTTATAGATATTCCTTCAGTTTTGACGGGCTCTTAGATTGAGAAATATATCAAATACAGTGAGTAAGTTTTAGTACAAACAGATTTAGTTACAATATCTATCCCACCACTCTGCAGTGTGGTTTGCTTTCATATAAACATAGATTTAGTATTTGCTTTTCTGAGAGTAATGAGAGACGGCTGCAGTATCATTTGTGAGAGTTTTTGCCTGTGGTGATAGTATCTTCTACTCATCTTGACTTTTCTCATGCTAGGAGAAGATCTCTCTTCAAGAAGCTGGCCAAGCAACCCTCTCCTCTTCTTCACACCAGCAGAAGCTTTTCCTGCCTGAACCGGTCACTTTCATCAGGGGAGAGCTTGCCTGGGTCTCCAACCCACAGCTTATCTCCTAGATCACCTACACCAAGCTACCGCTCTACTGATTTTCCATCTGGTGAGTGTGATGGAGTGGAGGGCAAAGGAAAAGGATATTTAATGTACTCTTCCCCAGATCTGTTACACTCTGCAAAGAGTAGCCAGCTCTGACAAGCATAATCATTGAACAGCCAGATTCTTTCTGGAAAAGGGAAGAAATTCCTGATGCAAAATCAAAGGTGTTTTCATGATACAGGAGCACCTAAAGGGTAACTGCTGTCTGCTATGTTTGTCCCAGAGTTTAAATCCCAAGTCCAGTGGCTGTAAATTGAATAGTAAATAATCCAGGTTTGGAGTAAAAGGTGACATCTTGCCTAGGAGAGGCTGATTGATTGAAGAATGAACCTGAGGAAAGAAGTTTCTATATGAAAGGATTAGCATGGACACTCACCAGGGCTGATTTATTGCTGAAGAGATTGACTAGGTGCTGAAACATGCATCTTTCTGGCTTCTTTTCCTGTTTTACTTCTGTCATGTTTTTAAAGTGACTGCTGTTGTACAATCTCATGGCAAAGCTAAATTATTTGGAAAGCCTTGATCGTTGTTTTGAAGTGAAAGTAAGCATTAGCTATTCTATTGAAATAGAAGGAAGTGATAACTTAAAGGGGATGAACGATCAGAGGAAGAAAGGGAGAAATAGCAATGCGATTAAAATGATGGAGGGGTTTACAACCCAGTCACTCAGAACCTTCCAGATTTTGGAACAATGTGGGAGCAGACAGCACATAATCTTTTGGGCCAATGAAAAGTTTTGTTTCTCACGAAACATTTAGACAAGATTAAAAATGCCTTACTCATGTTAGGTTTGTTTGCTGTGTTTGTTTTTTCTTTTTGTAGGTACTAACTCTTCCCAGAGTAGCTCCCCTGGTTCAAGTGCTCCCAATTCTCCAGCTGGTTCAGGACACATAAGACCCAGCACTCTTCATGGGTTGGGTCCAAAGCTTGGTGGGCAAAGATACAGATCGGGAAGACGCAAATCAGCTGGCAGTATTCCTCTCTCTCCTCTTGCGCGAACGCCTTCTCCAACACCCCAGCCGACATCCCCTCAGCGATCACCATCACCATTGCTAGGACATTCAATTGGAAGTACAAAAATAGCTCAGTCTTTTCCTAGCAAAATGCACTCCCCTCCAACTATTGTCAGGCATATTGTTAGGCCAAAGAGTGCAGAGCCACCAAGATCTCCACTGTTAAAGAGAGTCCAGTCTGAAGAGAAACTTGCACCCTCTTATGGCAGTGATAAGAAACACTTGTGTTCACGAAAACACAGTCTGGAAGTGACCCAGGAAGAAGTGAACAGAGAATTGTCCCAAAAGGAAGTAACTCTTCAGAGCTTGGAGGAGAATGTATGTGATGTGCCGTCGCTCACACGGGTCAGGCCTGCAGAGCAGGGCTGCTTAAAAAGACCAATCTCCCGAAAACTAGGTAGGCAGGAATCCCTTGATGAGCTGGACAGAGAAAAGCTAAAGGTCAAGATAGTTATGAAAAAGCAAGATGTAGCTGATAAAGCAAATGCTACTATTCATGAACCTAACAGTGAACCAGAAAATCCCAATACTGTAGGATTGGAAGAAAGAGACAAAAAAGCATTCCAGAAGGTATTAGAAAGATCAAGTCAGTTTGAAACAAAAATTATTGCTTTGGAGACCCAATCAGCTGGTGGCATACTCAAAGACACCCTTCAAAAGAATGCAAACTTGAGATCAAACGATGTTGTTGTTTTAGATGCACAGATGTTGTGTCATGTACCTTCACCTAATGAGCTCAGTCATACTTCTTACGACTTCAAAAGAGTTTCCCCTCTGTGTACATTGCAAGATGTGCAACCTCAGTCTTCTGACAGGGGGCTAAATGGGAAGGGAGAAAATACAGACAAAATCATACCAACGAAAGAATTTGTCAAATTTGAAAGATTAGATGGTAAACTTGCAAATATTGATTATCTTAGAAAGAAAATGTCCATTGAAGAAAAAGGTGACAGTGTCTGTCCAGTGCTAAAACCCAAACTGACATCAAATGTTCATGAATGCCTTCAACTTAATACAGGCAGACCCATAAACATACAGCAGGACTCTGCTGCAGTTGCTGATAGTAGAGCATTTATCGGCAGTGCACATGCTGCTCAGATTAACTCAGTTTCTTTTGTTCCTCTCAAGAGCTTGAATGCACGAGCAGACATGAGTATGGAAAAATCAGCCCTTATTTCCACTGAGGCCCCTGTCAGAAAAAGTCCGTCCGAATATAAACTTGATGGTAGATCTATTTCCTGTTTGAAGCCAATTGAAGGCACACTAGACATAGCCTTACTTTCTGGGCCACAGGTTTCGAAGTCGGACCTGCCTTTGTGCATGCTACCGGAAGGACAGAACACCAATAGCGATGGGGGGTCTCCTAAACCCATGGCACCACAAGGGAGTGGTGGGAAGACAGAATTGACCTGTCAGAAAGACCAGTTCTTAAGCTATTCAAAATCTAGTGAAGTCAACATATCAGAGACAAGCAGGAGTTCTCCAAATCCACCAGTCACCCCTGTGGCTGCAGAAGTAGTGAGAGAGAAAAAGATTCTTGGTCCTGCTACTGAAGACAATATTTCTATTATTGAAGCTGTTCAAAGGAAAGACACCTGTCCCTCAAAACAGAGGGACAATTCAATGGAGACAAAGTCTTGTGTTATTCAGAGTGTTATAGCTATCCAGACATGCTCCAAACTTCCTGCTGTCCAAAGCACTCCTGAAAAGACTATTGGAAAAGAAAAGCAAATACAGAAGGAGTTGCCTTCCAAACAGCCAGTAGCTCATAGAAGGTGTGAGCCTGTCCCTGCAAAGGTGGAGGTCATCAGGGAGTCATCTCTGAAGGTATCAGTCTCAGATATCCTCATAACAAGCTACTCTAAAAGCAATGAAAAAAATTGTGCTGATTTTGCCATTCCGCCTCAGATGCAAGGGAAAGTGCAGGCAGCTGGCTCCAAGGCACAACTGAAGGATGACAGAGAATCACCAAAACAGCTTGGCAAAGATGACAGCAATGTTGCTAGTAGTTTTGTGGAAAGGGACATAATCAAGAAGAAAGTTCTCACCGAGTCGAAGAAGGGTATTGCAGAGTCAAAGAGTGAAGCTGTCCTGTCCAAACGGCCTGTGAAAACCTCAATAGATAGTGATCCTAAAAATGAGAAGTCTGCACCCACGTCCCCTGCTCAGAAGGACAATGCCAAAGATGTTGGAAAGAAAGATCACAAACAGCTTACTGACATAAAGCTTCAAACTCCTGAGAGAGAGCCATCCAGCGGAGTTCCTCAGCAGCAACTTGGTGCTTCAAGCTTCCCTGCTGTGAGAGACACTATAAGCAGAAACTGTGCTGTAGATGTTCACGCAAGTGTTCAAGAACATGTGAAGCCTGCTGCCACGTGTGTGGAAAGCAGCAGTAATAGACAGAAACCAGTCTCTGATGCGAGTTCCTCTAAGTCTAAGTACTTGGATAAACAGGCACTGTCACAAAAACCGTGCACTCCAACCACGAAGGAAAAAGAAACTATTAGTCTCGTGTCTAACAGCTCCCGGAAGGATGGGAAACATGGTGGCAAAAATGTGCTAGATACGCTTTCTTCTGTTTCAGGCTCTCTGAGGAAAACAAGCAATGAACATTTGCAGGCTGAGAAGCCTGTGGTTTTGGAGCATGGCTCAGTAACCCCGCTCCAAATGAGCAGCATCACTCCTGACACTAAACCCAGATCTTCCATTGTGGGCCCAGCACTAGCAGGTCCAGAGACTTCTAAGCAGATGCAGAAGCAAGACCCAGCAGACTCGGGGGCATCTGCTGATCAAAGGCAACTTCACCTCAGTGAAAAACAAACCACACCTCTGAAGTTTTCCACTGTGAAAGACTGTCTCTTGCTGTGCAAACAGGCAGACACATGTCCTGGGAACCAGCTGATCTCTGCAGACAAAAAACCTGAAGGAAAGTTATGCACCGATGCACTTTATGTTCAGCTTGACGGTGAGAAAGTTGAGCCTACCCTTTGCCTCACAAACTGTGATGCTAGAGGGAAGGGAGCAGAAAAAGTGACCACAAGTGGCAAAAACTCTCAAGATTCAAAAGGGAGAGGACAAGTTAATCAAAAACTGCCAGAGGATGCAAACAAGCAGATTGCAATAAAATATTTGTCGGCTTCCAGCGGGCAGAGTTCTTGTCCTACGACTGCAACACCAGGAAAGCCACTGAATTGTTCAATCAGTTTCTCTGAATGTAGACGAGAAGTGTCTGTTTTGTCTTCAGCAAAGAGTGATGCATCTTCAGCAAAGGTTAAAGTAGCCACACCTGACCTTCCTGCAACCTGCAAGGAAAAAAACAAGAAGAGCACCTCTTCTGCAGGAAGCGGCAAGGCAGAGATGACTAAAAGCGTTTCACTGATGGCCTTGCACAGTGCTGCTGTTGTAGAAGCCCACCACCCTGCTTCAAGCCTTGGAGGGAAACTTGGAAATCAAGAAAAGTCTTTTTTTGTTAACACTGTGGATGCAAAGGGAAAAGATGCCATTCAGGCTCAGCAGCCTGCTTCAAGAAAACAGAATGTAAGTAAAGATTTATCCAGGCCAGCAACCACACCTGACCGTCCTAACACACTTTCTAACGACAAAGATTCAGCTCGCCTGCGGCGAGGAAAGGAGGCTTCGCGGAGCAATCCTCACAAAAAATCCTGTTGACTGTAAGACCTTGCAGGTGTGAATTAAAGACTAACTGAAACAATGACAATATATTTGCCTGCCTTTAAACCAGCGCTGTGTCGTGTCTTTGTGCGGCAAAGCTTTCATGTCACTGGAGAAAGATAATAAGGGGATATATAAAAAACGAACTTTTTTCAAAATGCCTTCCCAATTATAACCGGTAAAACTGTTACCATATAGTATTTGTACAAATATACCTTTACAGCTGACAGCTGTTGAAGAAATATTTCCTTTGAAAATACCTAGCGATGTGTTTGGGGTTTGAATGTAGCATATATACTTTGCTGCTGAATGTGTTGTTTACTCTTCCCTTTTTTAAGATAGTTGCTTTGCTACTTCTTTGCCATACTCAAATATGAAACCAAATTATTAAGACTCAGACCTGGCATGAACATGAAAAGCATTGGTCTGACTGCTAAACAAAAACAGGCCACATTTTTCTTACTAAAAACCCTAGCTGGAGGCTAAAAAAATGCTAGTATAGAATAAATACGGTGATGCATTGTGAGTTTTTACATGTATTTTTAATAATCCAATTTTGATAGTACTGTACCTGGCTGACTGCTTCACCAGATCTAACACAAGACTTAACTGTATCCCCCTACTGCACAAAGCCTGTCTCTTAGAGTAGGTGTTGTTAAAGCTACTGGAGGACCACTTGGTTATCAGGGCGTCCCAGCAAGAGTCGTGTTCTCTGGTGAAATGGTGGTTCTTGTCTTGTCTGTTGGGAGTGTGTTCTGTGACTTTCACCTCAGACAAGGCTGAGACTTCAAAGCACACGCAGTGTGCGTTGTTTTTGCTGCAATCCTCTCGACTTCCTTGAGCTTTTTTAAATTCAGGCCCTTACAGTGTGAGGCACAAGTATAAGCACATGACTTGCAGTACTGGTTTGTTCATCCTTATTTTTTAACACATTTAGGGAATACATAATGTCATGGCATATAGATCTGCATAATTAGCTTCATAGAGCCATTTTTTAGTTCTATTTTATGACAAGTAAGTTAAAAAGTTAAAGTGTCGGTATCATCAAAAAAGTTCAGGACATCTGATACATTTTATTACATAGCTGGGGCCTTATGTTGTAGTCATAACTTGCTGTTTTTAGCAAGTAATTCTGGGTTCTAAATGCATTGAGTAGCTCCATACATTTCATAACATAATCTTATTATTTGTATGCAAAAAAAAATAGTAAATACTGTAACTATAAAAGAAGCATTTTGTAACAAAGGAACCTGTTGGAGCTATTTGGTGCTAGAATGTGACTGTCTTTTTACTTTTGCTAAGCCTTATTTAAATTTTGTATACTGTGGAACATGTAGAATTTGATCATTTTCGTAGTGTTGGAGGTATTTAATTTTGAAGGATGAAAGGTAAAATTTGCCACGTGTACAGAAGCACTACAAAATACCTTTACCAGATGCGTGTTTTTTAGTGATGGGGATCAATAGAATGCTGACTTTGTTTATTTCTGTTTTATGTACTCAGAGTAGAGCTAGGCCCTCGCCTGTTTCACCAGAGCTTACAGATTGTCTTTTTGTCTTGAAAGCTAGAAAGTTGTTCTTAAAAGTACAGTGTAATCTTGTCTCAGAGGTTGGTGTAACGACAGACAGTGGGCAGAATTCATTTCCCTCTGGTGAAAACTGATCAGTTGGCTTGGATTCCAGCAAACTTGTCATGGAAGGATAATGCCACAAGTCCTTCTGATTTTTCATTGGCACTAGAACATTCATACTGCCTTTGATGTGTTCACAGAGGAGCTAGTGAGCATCGGATAGTATTTTTTGAGCAGTTTTAAAGATAAAATGGTCTCAACATTTACAGTTCACCTGTGCTTTGGCAGTTACTACAAATGAATGCTAATGCACTTCAAAATAACATTTCTGTCTGGGAGGTATTTCCTAGTTTACAATCTTCAGCATTTTTTCAGCTCTCCTTTTGTTTCCTTTGAAGTACATCTAGCTATTTGTTTACAGTAGGATTTCCTGTATGTTTTACAAAGTTCGTTAACAATTCTGACGAATAAGTTCTCTGCATTTTGAAAGTTTAACAGTGCTTAAGCTTGTGTTTATGTAGCTAGTACCTGTTTGTTGGTGTTTAGTGAGCTGTTAGGAAACCTCCTACCTGTGTGCTACTTGGTAAGTCTATCTGATTGTAGATCTGATGTGTTCTTTTGTAGACTTCCTGCTTGTAGGTTCCTCAGCTTACAGACAAAAAAAAAAAATTGTTATGGTCTGTGCAATAAAGTGTTTGCAGTCTTATTTTCTCTAAGAAACTCCTTATGGATGTTATAATTGTTGTATATTGAACACGATTATTTATACTTATGCAGTTGCATAACATTGAAATAAAAACTCAGCATGAAACACTGTTGTGTATTTTCGCCTCAACTGCTTTCACTTCTGTAACTTAAGGCACGTATCTACTCTGCTCAGAGATGGACAGGTCTTTTTCATTTTGTTTGTGGCCAACTCTGTGCATGGCTTTTAGGGCCCTGCTAGCCAGGGATTTTGTATGAAGGAATGTAGTTTAGTCTGTAGAAGGAGGAGGTCTGCATAATTGAGTATCTTGTCTCAGGCAGTGGCTGGAACCACTGCACTGTTGCATAGATTGGCACTGGGTGGTGATGGTTGCCCTGATGGATACCCTGACTGGTAGCTAACAGCAATGGTAGGCTGAAATGTAATGTTTTAGTCTTTCCTCCAAAACATGTATCACCCTCCTTAGAACAGGTAAATATGAGTTGTGTACCTTCCCTCAAAATCAACAGTCTTTATTGTTTTTTTTATTTCTGCTTAATTTTCAGCCTTAACAGATCTCTGCAGCATGTCTAAGTGCAACATTTTCTTCAGTTATTAAATCTCTACCCCTTGAATGTCATAAAATCATTATTTTCTTCTCATAGTAGAAAATAAAATACATGTGGTGATCCACACAGGGGGGGATGGAGCAGAGCACCTTAGTATCTGGTGGCCTCTTTGGTGAAAGAGAACACCTTTTTTTTTGCAGAAGGAGCAACAGGGCAGGACTATTGTTCCCCTGATTTTCTCCTTAGTACTTTTTGCACAGGAGTGACATCTTTACTATTCCATTGCTGGTAGCTTCACACAGCTGAATGTCACGTGTCAGGAACTCTCTGCCCAGCTAGGGAGTTATTTTTCTTCACCTTTTACTATTAAATTGTTTTCTCTCTGTTTTTCCTCTGTACAAGATCAGGTGCTGCAATGTTACAGCATGGGTTCTGCAGCTTTGATCTCTGAAACCAACAGGTGGAGGGAAGCTCCAGGTGATCCCTAACCTTTCCAACTTGCTGCAACACAGCAGAAGACACAGTCTGCAAAATCAGTGCACTGGCATGCAGTGTAATGAGTTGGGGAGGCTAGGAGCGGGATCCAGCAGCTCAGGGAAAGGAAATGAGTTGAGGATTGACTCCAGACCTAACTGACCTGCATGCTGGACTGTCTCTGTTATGGACAACAGCTGTCAACCTTGCCTAGGAAGGCCTAGAAACCTGCATGCCCAGAGCGAGTCTCCATAGTGTCTGAGGGCAGAGGAAGGACGGTGTAAGTTGTTTGCATTGAGGAATCGCAGAATCATTTATGTTGGAAAAGACCTTTAATGGCAAGTCCAGCTGTAAACCCAACGCCATCTAGCACTATATCTACATGTCCTTTAAATATCTCTAAGGATGGTTACTCAATTGCTTCCCTGGGCAGCCTGTTATAATGTTTGACAACCCTTGCAATCCAAACTAAACCTCCTCTGGTGCAACTTGAGGCTGGTTGCTCTCATCCTCTCAGCAGTGACTTTGGAGAAGGACCAGCTCCCACCGCACTGCAATCTCCTTCCAGGTAGTTATAGGGAGCTATATGGTCTCAGCTCAACTGCTTCTTTTCCAGACTGAACAACCCCAGTCCCCTCAGCTGCTCCTCATAAGACTTGTACCAGACCCTACACCAGCTTCGTTGCCTTTCTCTGGGCACACTGCAGCGCCTCAATGTCTCTCCTGTACTGAGGGACCCAACGTTGAACACAGGATTTGAGGTGCACTCTCACCAGGGCTTATTACAGAGGGAAGGGGATCACTTTCCTACTTCTGCTGGCCACACTCTTATTTTACACAAGCAGGATGCTACTAGCCTTCTTGACCACCTGGACACACTGCTGGCTTACATTCAACTGGGTATAGACCAAGAGCCCTGGGTCCTTTTCTGCCAGGCAGCTTTCCCATGACTCTTCCTCCAGCCTTGTAGCCTTGCACGGAGTTGCTGTGTCCCAAGTGCAGGGCATGATGCTCAGCCTCGTTGAATCCCATACACTTTGTCTCAGCCTGTCCAGGTCTGCCTGCAGAGCCTTCCTTCCCTCAAGCAGATCTATCTCCCCACCCAATTTGGTGTCATCTGCAAACTTACTGAGGGAGCACTAAATCTCCTCATCCAGATTATTGATAAAGATGTTAAACAGAACTGGCCCCAATGCTGAGCCCTGGGGAACACCTCTTGTGACTGCACCCAGCTGGATTTAACACCACTCACCACAACTCTCTGGGCTGCGCTGCCCAACCAGTGTTTTACCCAGTGAAGGCTACCATGTCCAAGCCTTAAGCAGCAGTTTCTCCATGAGAATGCTGTGCAAAACTGTCAAAGGCTTTACTAAAGTCTAGGTAGACAACATCCTTAACCTTTTCCACATCTACTAGGTGGGTCACTTTGTCACAGAAGGTGATCAGGTTAGTCAGACATGACCTGCCTTTTTTAAACTGATGCTCATGGGGCCTGATTACCTGGTTATACTGAACATTTCGCATGATGGCACTCAAGATGATCTGCTACATAGCCTTCCCCAGCACTGAGGTGGGGGTTGCAGGCCTGTAGTTCCCCAGATCCCCCTTCCAGACATTCTTGTAGTTGTGGGTCTCATTTGCTGATTTCCACTCAAGTGAGACCTCCCCAGTTAGCCAGGGCTGCTGACAAATGATTGGAAGTGGCTTGGTGAGCACTTTCGCCAGTTCCTTCAGAACTCTCAGGCAGATCTCATCTGACCCCATTGACTTGTGCATGTCTAGGTGGAGTAGCAGGTTGGTAAGCATTTGGGCCTGGATTATGGGGGCTGCATTCTGCTCCCCATCTCTGGTACCCAGAGAACAACTGGTCTTACTATTGAAGTCTAAGGCAAAGAAACCAGTAAGTACCTCAGCCTTTTCCTCATCCATTGTCACTAAGTTTCCTCCCACATCCAATAAAGGCTGGAGATTCTCCTTAGCCCTCCTGTTGCTGCTGATGTATTTATAGAAACACTTTTTATTGTCCTTTATCTCAGTAGCCAGATTGAGTTTTAAGTGAGCTTTGGCCCTTCTTATTTACTGCCTCTATAACCTCCCAGCATCCTTGTAGTCCTCCTGAGTGGCCTGCTCTTTTTCCCACAGGCCACAAACTTTCCTTTTTTTAACACAGTTCCAGCTGGAGATCTGTTCAGCCAGTCTTCTTCCTGATAAATTTTTTTTTGGCACATGGGGGCAGCCTGCTCTTGCACCTTCAGGACTTCCTTGTTGAAAAATGTCTGGCCTTCCTAGATTCCTTTGCACTTCAGGACTGCCTCCCAGGCAGCTTTGTTGAACAGTCTCCTAAGCAGGCCACAGTCTCCCCTCCAGAATTCCAACAGTTCTGCTGACCTCTCTCCTCACTTCTTCAAGAATCCAAAACCCTATCTTTCTATGACCGCGATGCTGAAGTCAGCATCCAACCACTGCATTGCTGACAAGTCCTCCTCTGATCATAAACAACAAGTCCAGTGGGGCACCTTCCCTGGTAGGCTCGTTCACAAGCAGTGTCAAGAAGTTATCCTCCACATGCTCCAGAAACCTCCTGGACTGTTTCCTCTCTGCTGTATTGTATTTCCAGAAGATATCTGGTACATTGAAGTCCCCCACAAGGACAAGGGTCAGTGATAATGAGGTTTCTCCTGGCTGCTTATAGAATCATCTGTGTCTCTTCATTGTAGTGACTGGTCTGTAAGAGATTCCTACCATGATGTCTATCTTCTTGGCATTCCCCCTGATTCTCACCCGTAAACACTCAACCCTCTTGTCACCATGGTTAAGTTCTAGATAATCCAAACACTCCCTAACAAACAGAGCTACGCTACCACCTCTCTTTCCTTGGCTATCCCTTCCAAAGAGTTTGTAGCCACCCATTGTAGCACTCCAGTTTTGCGAGTCATCCCACCCTGTTTCTGTGATGACAACAACATCATAGTTTTCCTGCTGCACAATAGCTTCAAGCTCCTCCTGTTTGTTACCTGTGCTGTGTGCATTGGTGTAGAGCCACATCAGCTGGGCTGTTGGCCATGTCACCTTCCTAGAGGAAAACCTCTTAATTCCCTTGAGGTGTTTCACTGGTGTTTCCCTCTTGGCTCCTGTTACCTCAGTAGCCTCAGGCTCTCCTCTGTACAATGTATGCTGTGTTCCAGCATACATAGCACATCTCAGAGACACGGACTAAGGGTTCTCACTAGTACCCTACCCTTCTAAACTTACTATGTCATCCCTCCACTTGTCTTGGGCAAGCCTGATATTGTCCCCATCCTTCTTCAAGTCTGGCTTAAAGATATGTCAATAAGCCCTGCAAGCTCCTGAGCAAAGATCTTCTTTTCCCTTTGGGAAAGGTGGATCACATCACACACCAGTAAGCCTGTTACACTTTGAGGAAGTTAAGTCTATGGCAGGGTTAACCTATTTAAAGCACTACTGTCATAAAACATACTACGGTGACACAGTGCAGATGAGTAGGCATGTCAGGCTCCCATCAGACCCTTAGTCAAATACACATCCTGTGTCTCACCACTGGTTTTACTCACTTGTGATGGCAGAAAGTGGGGTTTGGGCATTTAGTAATAGCAAATCTGCCTTCTTTCTTCCCCCTGTGGCTGTTGTCTATCCAGTTGGAGCAAAAAGCACAGCCCAACTCTTATTTCACTCCAGGAAGGCAAACACCAGAAGTGATGTGAACTAGCTGTTGGCACCAGGAAACGGTTGCGGCTTCCCAGTTCAGCCCCCTTTGCAATCTCTAGTTTTCCTTCCCTGGGCTACTGCTGGAGGAAACTCTCAACTCCAGGCTGGCCCAGGAAAATCTCTTAGCTGTTGACATCGGTTTTCAAATCTACAGGTTTTATGGTTAATTCTGAAATTTTTGCTAATCTCTGTTAAATCTGGAATCTAGTAAATAGTCCCAAATCAGGGGCTGCCCTGGGGCAAGAGATGGTCTGGTGGATGTTCAAAGTTTTTTTTGTTGTGCAATTTTTTTGGTTTGTTTGGGGGGGGGGGGGTTTGGTAGTGAGCGGTGGTGGTTTGGTTTTCTTTTTTTAAAGAGAACAATGTTTGCATTTTGGTCCTTGAATCTTCCCTTTCCAGGTGCATTAGCCATAGTAGTTGGGACACCAGCGCTAAAATTGAATTGAGTTGAAGTGGCATTTTGCAATAAGAGAAGTGATTGATGTTCAAGGCTCAGGTCCTAGTTTATTTTTCCAGGTCTCAATTTTTGTGTTATTTTTCCAAAATTTATGATACAAGTAGAAAGGGTATTACAAAAGTTAAGAAAATACAGGTCACAAACAAAACAGTAAGTTGTCTTTCATCTTAATACAATTGCTGTACATCTTTTGTATTTCTTAATCACAAGCTTATATTTGCTGGTAATTTCGCTTGAAATAGCGAGCACCCCAAATGAAGATGGCACCACAGGATGAAATCGCCAGGACTACGGCAATGATTCTTGCTGTGCTGATTTCACAGGAGACTGAGATGGTGGCCAGCCGAGACCCAGCTAGCGATTTGGGTTCGGAACTTCTCCTTCCTTCAGGATCTTCAGTTTTATCCAGATTCTGCTTGTACCAGGTGATTAAACCAATATTGAGGCATGTGCATTCCAGAGGGTTGTAACTTAAATTGATTATGCAGTGGCCAACTAGAGATGTTAGCTCATCATGTGGTACAACATGAATCCTGTTGTGGGCAAAACTGAGATAAATGCTCTCGAGGTTTGAAAGTGCAGCTGTGCTGAATGCAGTAAGTTTGTTGTGGCTCAGATCAACATGCCTTAACTTCTTGGGACTGTGAAATGCTTGGTCACCTATCGCTGTCAGTTCACAGGATGATAAAATTAGCACCTCTAAATTGGATAGCTGTTGGAACAGTTTATCCTTTGGCATGATCCCTGACTCAAAGTTATTTTGACTAAGATCCAGGAACCTGAGGTTTTCCAGGCCTTGAAAGAGATGCTGAATGCTAGTATTAAGTTGGGAGGAGGAGAGATTCAGCGCTTGCAAGAGATGCAAATTTCTGAAAGGACCCTGTGAATTGTTGATCTGAAGAGGAGTGAAAGCTAAGTCCAGGAGTTCCAGGTTAGGACTGTCCTTAATGAGCATATCTTGGAGGGTGGAGCTTTATGTTGTGGCTCAGATTAAGATACCGAAGGCTATTCAAACCACTTAGTGCTTCATTACAGCAGCTGAAACTTTCCACATGACTCTTACTCAAATCAAGGTGTTGAAGCTTTGCCAGTTTCTCTAAACAGCCAGAGCCTAGCTGCAGGACTTGCAAGTTCCCCTTGATGTTAAGGTGGGTAAGGGAGGGGAAGGCAGCAGAGCTGATATTGCAGAGGTGCTTGAAGGAATTAGCGTTGAGAACTAACTCTGTCAGCGAGCTCATGACACTGATGCCAGGGGGCAATGCACTGAGGTGGGTTTGAGTTAGGTCCAGCTTTCGGAGCTTGGTCAAGCACTGAAACGTGGTGGCATTTAGGTTTATGAAGTGCTGTAGCTGCAAATAGAGATCCTTGACAGACGTATTACAGAGGCCTTGTAAAACATCTGGGCTTATGTAGAGCTCTTTTTCCATGTTGTGAAATGTTTCCAACCAAAGGGTCTCAACTGTGTAGTTCTTTATCCCTGCCAGCATCCCAGGTATGTCAGTGCAGCCCCCAAAGTCCAAACTGTAGAAATGGGACTGCAAAGCTCCAGGTTCAATGTGTAAAACATCATTGGCTTTAAAGATGACGGTTACATTGTTGGTCTTCTGCAGAATGTGGACGCCTTCTGCTGTGATTTTGTTCATTTGGAAGTCAAGGTATTTGAGGTTTTGAGTCGGAAAATTGAGAGGGAGATGCAATGAAGAGATGTGATTGCTGCCCAGGATGAAGGTATCCAAGCTGTCCAGATTTGTCATTGAAATAAAGGATTTACTGGTTATTCCTGCCTGCGTTAAGACAAGTTGACTCAGGGACTGAGGGCCAGCGAATGCTGTGTCAGACAGAAACATGAGCAAGTTTCCGGTCAACACAATTGTCTTCAGCTGCTTGTTGCTGTAGAAGGCACTGTTGTACACCCAGTTGATCTGACAGCTTCAGAAAGAAATAGAAACCAGCGTCAGTGGCTTGTCACGCAAAACTCTCTTTGTGTACGTCCTTGACCCAAACTGCGTTTCTCTGTGAGAACTCATGATCAGTTGCCTGCACCAGGACAGGACTGTCATTCTTTTCTAGTGATGCATGCCTGGCACTTGTAAAATCACATTGAAATTAAGGGTCCTGGTGAAAAGAAAAACCTGCCCTGAAATGATGGGTGTGTGGAGGCATTTGTAGAAGTCAGGGACACAAGAGATTTATAGCATCCAGCTTAATAAAATGAAAGTCTTTGTTTCTACAAACTTGTCTTTCTCTAGGGTTTAGGGAACAATATCTTTATAGGAGAGTGGAAAAAAGAGTATTGCTTTAGTGGCTTTGCTGTCCCTAGTGTCTTAATAGCAGTAATGTATGGAAACCCTATATTTCATCCACTGTCTTGTGAATTATTGTCACCAGAGGAGAAGCCTAGATACTGTCCAAGCATATCAATCTCTGCTTAGCAAAATATTTCTCAGCTGTCTCCAAGTACTACTAGTGGTTTCATTATGAAGGCAGGAAGATGCTGCTCTGGTGTTCTCCAGAAGCCAGCCTCAGGCAGGGTGTTTGAACAACCTGATATGCAGAACTGACAATGCTCTTCCTTACCTTGTGAAGTCCAAGTAGAGGAGAGACTTCAGCTTAGAGAATGTCAAATGCCAGAGGGCAGGGAGCACATTGAAGCTGAAGTCAAGGATTTCAGTTGTGACAGGTAGTTTTTCAGGGATCTCCCTCAGTACTAAACCTTCACAGCTATAGCTTTCATTTATTGTAATCTGTAGAAAACATACAGAGAAACTGCAAGAGGTATGTACTACAAATATTAGTAAGAAACTATCACACTCAAAAAAACCAAAAAAACAAGAAACAAACCAAACAACAGAATTTTTAATTATTTAGAAATATAGCAGCAAGAACCCTAGAAAGCCTTGGTGCAGGCTTCTGATACACAACCCTGGGCTATTGTGGAGTGTGTTTTTAAAACAAATGCCTTGAATCTCTCTTGTACTAATTTGAAGAGTGTCTTATCTATAGTACTTTCTTATCAAAGTTAGAACATATGAGGATTGTTTACTGTTCTGGATGAATTATTAACCACAAAGAAATAATTCCCATGAGGTAGTTCTAAATTCTGAATTTCATGAGTCTTGTAACAAAGTTTCTTTTAATAGAAGTCTTAACAAAACGTTACAGAGAGGAGGTAAAAAAGAGCAAGTCTGGGAATGTTTCTGAAAGTAACATGTCCACTTCATTATATCTGAACTGCAGTTACATGCTGCAGGAAGAGGATGGCAGAAAGGGTTTTTCTCAGGCTAGGCAAAAATCATATGATAAGCTGAGCCTTTAAAATTTCTACGAAGGCTTTTCAGCATAACTGAAGTAGAGAAGTCTACTCTGTGGATACCAGCAAAATTCATTGACCTGTCTTTGCCTGGTGATTGCATGGAAGTCAACCAGACCCTAGGACTATGCTGTACAGTGAAACACTGCCCTGGAATAACCCACCATACTGCTTTAGGCATAGGAGATGTTCAAACACCCTTGTCCCTGCTGCCAAAAAGTGATTGGGATCAGGGGCGAAGTCAGCCCAGTGCCACCCTCCTCCTCACCTGGCCCTCCTCCTAACGAAATCCCTGGGTGGTTATAGGGCCAGCCTGGGAGGTTTGGGATCCCTAGGGCCACATGAGAGCTGCAGCTTTGGCAATATCCTGCCAGGAAGCTCAGAGATGTTCCACTTGCAGGGAATGAAAAGCTCATACTGCACAGTTGGGCAATCTGACCATTCTAATGAGGTTTGAAGCTATTCTATTAGCCTTTGGGGTAATAGAAAGCAAGCATAGGCAATGGAATGTCCAGTGAGAAATGTACTGGAGCCTGGAGTCTGTGGTGAGCAGAGGATAGCACAGGTGTGTGCCCTGTGGGGCACGAGCATGTGGCTCACCAGGGATTCATTGAGGTGCACATGCAGGGACCCTTGGGAAAGGTGCATGAGGTACAATCTTTTTGTCAGCATGTGATTTTGAGTGAGACCAAACCACATCTATCTGTGGCTTAGGAGAGGCAGAAGGGCAGTGGATGCACTTGGTAACCTCACTGGAGACAAAAGAGAAGTATTTTTTTCGACCCACAAGTTGGACCTGGTGAACAATTTGTTCCTTTCCTGCAGAAACAAGTCCTGTAACAGGGCGGTACTGGGGAGCCCTAGGACACCGCAGCCCCATGCCACTGTAGTTGGTGCAGCCCTGCTGGCATGGGCAGAGGTGCCGGTAGGGAGCAGAGAGGGACTGTGACAACAAAATGCCCCATGTGGACAGGGAGCATGGCTCTTCTGCAGTCCCTCTGCCCCTCTGTGTGCTGGGGTCCAGCTGGAGCTTGTTGTGCCCCATGTGGGCACTTCACACAAGCTGGGGGAAGTAAGGCAGGTTTGTACCTGCAGTAGCATGGGCACTTGGCTCCAGCCTAGAAGAACCAAAATAATACAGTACTGATAACTATAGAAATTGCAAAATATAGACTTAGAAAAGCCAATGCTTTTGATACTGGTAAGCAAAGAAGAACCTGTGGAGCTGGGTACTGTGTAGTGCAGTTTAGACAGATAAAAAATGTTCTGCTGTCACTATAAATAAGTGCAATGTTTGTGTTTTACCACTCAAATAAGACAGAGAGCAAGCATGGAAGAGCTTTTGGAGGGAGGTGAGGAGCAACCAGGTTTTGGAGGATCCCACTGTGCAACTCAGAATTCTTGGGAATTTGTACATTGAATTCAGTGAAGAGCTTGCTATTGGCCCCAGCTGTGTACTGTGCGGGACAAGACTTCCATGGTGCTTCTTTCTTAAATCAAAATTCTTGCATGTTTTTCCCTTGTTTCCCACTTAAAAAAATAACCAACCAAACCACTGCAGTGTATAGGTCAACCTCTTTCCCTGCCCATGGGAAAAACATGGTACTCTCTTATTATTCTTGTGTGGTGTCTCACATCAATCAAACAGCAGATAGAGATATCATCATCCCACACTGTGTATAAACTGCTGTTTGGAGAACACAAACACAAGGGAAAAAATCCTTTTATCTGTCCTCTGTCTAGCTTTGATATCTGCTGAACAGCTTTGTGAAATTTCATTGTCCTTTGAACCCTCTTTGGAGGTGAAACGTGGTGCTGGTTTGACAGGATCCCGAAGTCCCCCACAGTGGCAAGGGAGCGTGAGGGTGCATGGACACATGGGTGTAAGAAGGAGGAGGAGGGACAGTGATTGACTACCCTCAGCACATCTCAAAACACCTGCCTTATTTGTCTGATAAAGGCCTTCAGATCTGACTGAAAGAAGCCCCTTGGGAACTGGAAACAGCCAGACATCAGCCAGCAAGTATTCACCAGAGACTGAGCCTTTACACACACAGCTCCTGTTTGTCAAGAAGGACTGACATCTATCACTCACCTCTGTGCACATGGTCTCTGTAGCACCGGATGCTCCGCAGCTCACACAGGCAAGCGTTGTGAAAATCAAGTATAGATCACAGGCCATTATGGCGTGACAAATGATCTTGTGCTGTCATACCTCAATGAAGGCAAAACAGGGCATCAAAAATCAGGCAAACTGCACGAGTCAGCTGAAAAGTAGTCATAGAGAAAAGAAATGCTTGCTGGACCTCCTGGGCTCAATGTGAAAAAGCAGTAGTTTTGAAGTGAAAGAAGAACTTCCTTGTTTTAAATATAGTCAAATGACTGTATGTTGGTGCTGTTCTGGGGCAGAACAGTTTTTTTAAAAAACTGCAAGTGGGGGGAATTGGTCTTTATAATTGTACCACTAAGTGTGGGGGAGTTAGTTCAGCATAAAATAGGAGGAAGAGCAAGAAAAGAACAGATGGGACTGCAGTATCCCACCGAAGGGGAATTTATTCCAATGGGAAGTTTAAATCGATCAAAATCTGGTGCGTCACTTGTGAAAGCTACAAGAACTTGTAAAGCAACTGAAATACAGGCACCAGATTTGTGTCTATATGGCTACAAAAAGAATCACAATGTGCAACATGTTTCCCTCTGTGCTGTGCTCCTCCCTACAGGCGTCTGGGGAGAGAGGTGTGATCAACGTGGCAGAAGCAAAGCTTAAAATTCAGTGCAGAGCTGGGTCTCTGTTGCATCTTTGCCTAAACACCTTGGGTGGGCTGTTGCTGCTGGTGGGTGTGGAGAGGGCACAGCATCAGTGCTCTGCTGCTGTATTTGTCTGCTGCTAGGATGCTTCTGTGCTAATCTGATTTGGCTGGGTGGTTTTAAAATCTCCTCAATTTATAAAATTTAAGAGAAAATAACTTATCTGAATGACAAGCTAAAAAGCTCATTCCATATCCCGCTAACAGCTCTGTCTCTTCCCCAGCCAGCTCTGCTTTTCCTGCAAATACTGCTCCTCTTGCATCTCACAGGAAATAAATCAGACAAATTTGTTGTTTGGAGTGTTTGCTCCTTGTTTGTTTGCTATTTCCTGTGCTAAAGCTTGGGGTGTCACAGTCTTCCCTGCTATGCTTCCCTGGCTGGCAGCAGTTTGGACTCGTATTTGTGCCCTGTGTCTTGTTTCTGGCAGGCTACAAGCCTTGGTGGCACAGATGCATCCTCAAACCACCTGTATCAGAAACCTTGAATTTAAGAGGAATATGTTGTTTTGGAAGAAAAGTCCTTTAATTCAGGGTGGGATATCAGCCGAAGATATTTCTTCTCTTCCTGCAGTGCAAGTGTATTACCATATGTCATGGAATAACTGTGTGACATAAAGGGGTATTAATATCTCCAGTAGGGTGTGAAGTGGGGATGATTTTGAGAAAAGGGGAAGCTTTATCATGCAAATAATGAATTCCAGACCCTGCCTTCATTTTGGCTAATAAAGAATTCATTATGACATTGATATCAGATGACCGAAGTTCATCTTCTCATCCAATGTGCACAAGAAACTGCTGAGCTTTGTAAAAATGACTGATGATTAGAGATGTCTGAATTATTCATGTGCTGATTATATGGTTAAGTTTTCTCCTTGTTCTTGTAAAAGACTGAATGTGGAGAGGGTAAGAGTTATGGCAGCAGTTAGTGGTAGGGGATTTTCATGTTGGCAGGGAACTTCGCTGTGGGTCCTGCTGTGGGCTTGGACTTGGCCAGGCTTAAGCCCCTCTGCGTCTGTCACTGTGGCAGCACCCAGGGCTGTTGCAGTCTGATTCACCTCTTGTGCTAAACAGAGAGAGATCTCTTTTCTGCGTGCTTTCTCCTTTTAATGATGGTGTTTGATGTTCGCAAGTGCTGAATCCCTTCTTCATCACCGCAATCAGCAGGGTTGTAGGACCACAGAGATCACTAGCAGAGTGCCCCCAAGAGCATTGTTCTGTTCATGATATTACTTTCTATGTGTTTGGCTGAAACTCTTCCCACTTTGATGATGGGGATTTCAAGAGCAGATAAACACCAGTGGTAATAACTGCCTTTAGTGTGACAGTGCTTGCCATTGAGCGCTCATGAGATGTTGAATGCTGTTGAGGGCTGAGTAAATTGTTCCCTCTGCACTGTCCCTCTGGCACCATGCCACCCCACAAACAAGTTGCACCACTCTGCAATCAAAAAATCCCCCTAGAAGTTCTCTTTTTTAAACTGATTTCTGAGCTAGACAGAAGGAACGGCTCAATGGCTCATGTGATGTAACCACTGGCAGTGACCCTACCCCCAGCTAAAAACTGCCAGCGATGCTGTGTCCATCGTAGCTGGGACCATAGTGGTGTAACGCTGGTGTGTTCCTCACTCCAGCCAAGCGGCACAGATGTGGGCATCACGTAGGTGGTTGACATGATGTTGAAGTCACAGAATGCCAAATGCCAACAATGCTGCAGAAAGGTTGGTCCTGTTTCTGATCCCACAGCTGACTGGGTCAAGAAGAAATCCTGTCTGTTGTCAGATCTGGCCCTGCTCCTGTCTTGGCCGTTATGTCCTGAGAAGCTCTTGGTCTGAGCACTGAGCACAGTGCCTCCAAAATACCTGGCTCCTGAGGGGTCCGACAAGTGGATTGAGCTGTGACAATTCCCCCACTGTGGCCATGTGGTGCCACAAGAGGAGTGACAGCAGAGGGGAGTACCAGGACCATCCACCCTGCCATGCTACAAACCTGCATTTTCCAGTAGGAAAGCCAGTGAAAGAGGTGCTGCAGGCTCAGCCTGTGCTCAGAGGAAAAGCCTAAAACAAGGTGGTGCAGCAGGAGCATGAATCACCTGCAGGGCAAAAAAGCTGCCACAAATATGTCAGGCTTTACCAGAGTTTATGTGAAACCCTGCTGCTTCACGCTGCAGCAACTGATCTTTCTGAAACCCTAGACAAGGACAAGAAGCAGGACCCAGATGCGCTCTCCAAACCACGTTCTCTGTGCACGTGAGCAACATCCCCTTCGCATGCCCTTGGTAGTGGTGGGGGGCACAAGACCAACAACGGTTGCAATACTCAGCCTGCGATGCCCTCCCCAGCTGGTCACCAGCCTGTCTGGTATATGTTCAGGCTGCCAGGGTCCAAGCTGAACCTTCCCACCACCCCAGAAATTCTTCTTCCTCTGCTTTGCTGCTGCTCCTTGGCGGAGGACCAAACCATCAACTTCTGTACTCTGGCACTGATGGTTAATGTTAATACTGAATGCATGTCATGGCTTCAATCTGAAATTTCCATTACTTGAGCAAACCACCCACACAGGTAGTGGCCTGGATGGCCCTTGAAAAAGAGAAAGAATGACCAGGACTTGATGAGAGATCCACGTGTACAAATGCCCAAAAAACAAAGTGAGTGCTCTTCTGCCTGCTTTTCCATGGATGGCTTGTTCTCATGTGGATTTTATTTGAGGCATCTTTCGAAAGTATTGATGGCGAAGATACTCAGCCAGGGCACTGCTGCTGTGCCAGGTCCTGCAGACCTTGGGCTTTGATAGAGCGTCAGTGCAATTTTTTTAGTAGGCAGGATGAACAAACTTTCAGCTCATGATCACAGCTTGCTAGAGGCCAAAGGGACGCCGGGCTTCCTGGCTCCAGCGCCGGCATCCTGTGCTTGGCCTGCCGGCCAGGAAGCTGGGTTGGTCACAGCTGGGGCATGTGAAGCTGTGTGAAGTCCTACTAAATGCAAACTGAAAATAGTTGAGACAAAGAAACTATGCAGGAAGGAAACTGCTGACAGGAATTAACAATTGATTAATTCCTAACGTCTTGTACATCCATGTTTCATCTGCAAAGGGAGGTGTCTCCTGTACTCTCCCTGAAGATACTGTTTCTGTATAAATACTGTTGTTGTGTTTTCCTTCTTGAGTAGCATGTGGTTTTTAAAAAATTCAGAAGTTGTTTTGAGGATCTCAGTGCTGGAGCCCCCTGTTACTCTGTGAAACAGCTGTAAGACATTTCCCTGTCTCAAAAACACAGTGTCTGTTCCCTACTAAGCAAGAAAAATACCCAGTATTCTTGCTCCCCATGTGTCAGTCCTATAAAGCCAAGCTAAAAAGCAAATTTCAATGATTAATAACAAGCTGTTCTTCCTCTTTATGAACCATACAGAACCTGACAAACTGGGCTGTACAAATCTCGCATGCTAGATTTTAGACAGAAAAGAGAGAAATATGGTTGCATCTTTAATCCGACTTGAGTAGCAAGAAAAAAAGTTAAAACCCTCATGATCTTCCCCTTTCCTCAGCTGGTCTCTATTGAGCGTAGCTTGGCACTGCTTTGAGGAAAAGGTGCTTCCTAGTCCTTGCATGGAGAGACTGTACTGACCCCTGTGAGTCACACTTTTGTTGGATTCGGTTTGCTTTGGCTGGCTGCAGATATTAACCTTGCAATGGGAGGAAAGGGGGCGGAGATAAAGAAAAAGAGCCAAACCAAGGGAGCTGGTGTGAGTTCAGACTATTTAAAGAACTTTTGGTACAGAGGCTTTAAAATAACAAAAGAGCGTCTTAAAAGGAAATCCTGTTGCTAAGTGACATTGACCACTGTGTACAGAGCTCCAGGAAAAGAAGCGGAAAACCACTCCCTCCACTTTCAAGTTACAAATGCTGGTAAGGTACACTCATGACCCAGGTGACATAGCTGCATCTGATGTGGGTTGGAAGTATACCAGGATATGCACTGGCTGAGAGAGGGTTTCCATGATCCTTTGGTGCAGAGTGGCCACTGTGTGGGTAAGTAAGAGCTGCCTGTCCTCCTCCACCTGGGGTTCTGAGAGTGTTGAAACGCAGCAGTAGGCTGCACCTGTGGTCAGGGCGGGTGAGAATGAGAGAAAACAAATACTGCCATGATGAGGAAAAAAAATGTACGTGATGCTCAGCCAGATGGCTTGAAAACCTGAAGTGATGTCTCTGCACGGTTTAGACTGCCTCAACTCACTGCTGAAGTTTCTTTTCTTTTTCTCCTCCATTCATATTAGCAAATTCTTATCTGTTTATCTTGCACTGATGGTGATTTCCAGATGAGCATTCACGCAGCTGCCAGGTAATAGCCTCTGCTGGTTATGAATGCATGTGAGGAAACAAGGTAGCAAGGTAAAATGCAAGCTGCTCCAGCTGGGAAAACATTGGTGCCCTAAATATGTTTTGCAACAGAGTAGCATTTGCTGTTTTCTCCTCACTATGCTTCAGAGACGTGGCTCTGAAGTCCTAATCCTCACAGTGATCTTAACATGTTTGCCAAACATGAATCCTTGACAGATCTGGTTTGCTGATTGGAGAACGAACCAATCTCACAGCTAAGATTCAGGGTTTCATTCTCAGAGAGGTTCCGGGAGCCGGGACTGTGGGTGGGTGCTGCTAATGAGCTGCTTCTGTCAGATGGTTTTGAAAGGGGAAGTTCTTATTACCCAGTCAGACTAAAGATGTGGAAATGAGGTGAGTGGTCCTGCACATGCAGGGCGATCCCACGGCAGTACTCGCACCCATGCCTCCTCTATGCATTGACCTCAACAGATACCAGTGACCTGGAGCCACAGGTCACTTCTTCTATCAGATACTTGCTCCAAAAATCCCACCTACTCTAACATTTGCTTTCATGTTGTTTTTTTTTTTTTTAAATACGTATTCTGAATACCTTTTTCCTTTTTGCCAAGATATGTGCAATCAGAAGAATCTTCTGAATGTTTAGACTTGAAGAGTTTATCAGGTCCAGGTCAGAGATGGGCAGATTTACTCCTCATGTACTCCATGGTCCCTCAAAGATTGCTTGACAAATGTCTTTCAGCATTATCAGGGATAACTGTATGCAGGTTGGTGATTAGTCTTTTGCAAGTGTTTCATGTGGAAAATCTATCTTCAGGAAGGTTTCTTTGCCGTCAGATAAAGCATGTCACAACTTCACGTTGCAGCTTGGCTTGGTGTTAAATATTTCAATATTGCCATCCTTCCAAAATATCAATTGCTTTCACAGTAAATCCATAAGCAAGCAATAGCCTCCTCTTCCTTTTTGCAAGAACTTTAACAAAAGTAGTAAAATGCTCAAGAGACCATATCCCAAGGGTATACAATCTCTCAGGACATCTAGAAGAAGCTGAATGCCCACACCACCGTTTGATCGGCAGCAGGGAAGGCTTGGGATGGCTGATCTCTGTAGCCCAAAAGGAAGGAAGAAGTAGCAGAGGAGTCACCTCATTCCCATGGCCAACCTCTACCCTGCCATCACAAGACAATGATGATGAAGT
The DNA here is from genome assembly GCA_033558185.1 of Dromococcyx pavoninus. NCBI lineage: Eukaryota > Metazoa > Chordata > Aves > Cuculiformes > Neomorphidae > Dromococcyx > Dromococcyx pavoninus. The sequence goes on along the minus strand of JAUMJL010001132.1, from coordinate 594,428 downwards.
CTTGTAAGGCTGGACTTGGCAGATAGTCAGCACTTCCTCTGGAACCAGCAGCCATTGCCTAATCACTCTTGCTATCAATTATAGGCTCTTTCCTCTTGGTGTAGCTGTATTTTTCTTGCTTTAATTTAACTTACTGCTTATTTTGCTGTTGACTATTCAGAACAATTGATCCTTTCCTCCACTTAGCATCCTTCACAGCATCCGTAAGCTGTTGCCAGGGCAGTGCATATTCCCTTTTCTGCATTGTTTTGCCACCTATTTGGCTCCCGTGGCTATTGGTCAGGGCCATTGTCTCCAGCTTCTAGAGACCAAATCACGTTTAAAGAAGTGTTCCCAGAAGATGAATGAAATATAGTTTGTTGTGCTGCTGTACTGATCTCAGCTGCCCTGCCTGGGGCACCACAGGCTGGGCACCATCCCTACATTTTAATAAAGAAAGGAGAAGTTCCTGCAGTTGTGCTGGTGTGACAAATAGCAATGTATTTCAATATGCTGCTCTTTGTGAGTGGAAAGCCTGCCCTAGCCAGGGTTTGCCTGGCCTGGTAAAATAAAAAAAGGCTGGTGGAGGCAATGGTGCTGTATAAATTGTGTTTGTCACACATGAGTTAAAATACTTCTTTGGAGGAAGATGGTGGCGTGGACGATGGCAGAAAGTAAAATTCCTGTGATGCAGATGGGATTTCCAAAATTCGCCCCTCATATTATTATCCCTTTATTTAGTTTTACCACTTGTGTCTTCTGTTTTTCGTCTGTGTAAGCAGCATAAACAGCAATGTGTGGTTTTCTATTGGACCAAATCCTACATTATCTGGTGTGGAGCAGTCATGACTGGAATTGTGGTGTGAGCAGGCTCTGAGGGAGGTTCTATCCCTGAAAGAAGAGGATAGAGGGAAGGTGAAGAAGCTGGAATTTGTAGCAGATTTAGTGGTTATGCACTGCCAAAGGGAAATCTGGCCATTTGCTCTTGGGAGCCTTCCTTTAAGCATGACTATGTCTAGATTTGCAGTTAACAGCATTTTCTATAGTCCCATCTCTAGACTGCCAGCAGTCCAGACCTCATTGTGACCAGAGGAGTTGGACCACTGTAGTGCATGCTGCATGTCCTGGGAACGAGCTCTTGCTCTCTTGCCCTCGTGCTGAGTGGGCATTCTTTGCTAAAATACTCCAGCACACTCTAAGCATGAAAAGGCAATGCAGAGCTCCCCTGAGGGGTAATTCATCTTCTTAGCATTATTTATACTTGTGCATCTTGCAGGTGAATGCACTTTCACCTGAGGAGATTGTTGCATCCGTGTTCAGCCATCTGCCCTTGTGGCTTATTGATGCCTTGTGTAGTTCATGGATATTTGTCAGACCTTTTAAGCCTTAAAGATTTCATATTTTCTGAGGTGAGTCTAAGTGGTGGCAACAGTGCAATAACAAAAGAACATGTCCTTGCTGCTGAAAGCTGCTTCTTGTTTTGTTTGTTCCCCAGGACATGGATTAAATAGTCTTGCAAGATAAAGTCTGTTATCAAAGGGTAAAACTCAGAGCCTGGGTAAACAGGAGAATAAATCCAACAGGAAAGAGGGAGCAATTCTTTTAAAATATGGCCTTATGGATTTAATGTGTGCTTGCTTCATATTCATGATTGAAAGGTTTTCTTATCTAAACTGGGAACTCTTTCAAAGACAGGAATGTGTTTGAGCTGTGCAGTACAGATGTTCCCCCTGATTTATGAGTAGACACATAGGGGTACAGACACTCCTAGAACAAGCTGCAGAATGAGAAGGGGAAACTAGACGACAGAGATAAGAAAGAAATGCTGAGCAAGGTGCAGATGCAGCTGTAAATTAACTGATGTAGGCATGGAGTAATGGAGGAAGTTGTACTCTCTTTTGCAGATGATCTGAAGTGAAGCCCTGTGTGGCCGAGCTTGAAGCCACCACACAGCCCAAAACAATCCTGTGAGCTCTGAGCATGATCATACACTAACCATATAAATATTACAGATATATGTCAAAAGTCAGACAAAATATTCTTTTGGCTTTGCACAGAGATATTTTACCCTTTTTAAAAAAGCCTGGAGCTCTGAGTGAAGCTCTGGGAGGGAAAAGACTAGAGAAACCCGTGCAGATGGGTACCAAAGCCTCTGCCGGCTCATCCAGCCAAGGAGCTCACTGCCGACATTTTTCTACAGGTTTTTTCCCGGTTGGTTGTGGTTTGCCCCCGCTTCTGTTGCTTATTTCCACACGGTGGAGCTGTTCTAACGTGGCTGTACCACCAGCCCCCGGAGAATGGTACACTACTGCATAATTTATTTCGTTTCAATGACAGCGTTTTTGAAGTGGGTGGGCTTTTAGGAAAAATCATAATCCAAAAATGTCCTCAACTGAAACTGCTGGAGTTTGATGCTCATTTTACCAGGCTACGTCATTAAAAGACTCCTTGCGAAAATTGCACGTAGGAGTTGCAGGTGTGGGGCAGAGCATCTTTTCCCCACACTGGGGCAGATGGTAGGGTATGCTTTCAGCCTCGCCTCTCTGGAGGGCTTATTTTGCTGTGGCTAAGGAAAACTCCAATGCCCCTTGTCCCTAGGGCCACCCTGCATGCGCCCATGTAGGTGACTCTTCAACATACACTGGCTCCTACTCCCAGCCCTGGTCTGAGGCAGCATCTGCTTTTGCCAAGTTATGATAACCCCCTCATCTGGCATTTCTGTCCTTTCTAATCTAGTTTTTAAATTTTATTCGTTTCCATGCACTGCCTTCTTCCTGCTGCAACACCCATTCATTCCCTCTCTGCTTTGCACCCATTGGCCCTATTTCCCACTGAGTCACACTCCAGTAAAACAGTCATGCAAAAGCTATTGTTCTGTGATGTGCATCTGCAAAATGAATGGCCTGACCTAGCCTTTGGCCAGGTCATGACCACAGAGCCAAGCTTCTACTCCTGTTCTGCATGTTTTCCTACTGCAACCCCTAAGAACAGCAGCAACTCAGGGAGAGGCTTTTATCTGGGAAGTGTCTACAGTAGTCGCCAAAATCAGGGCCAGGTTTATAAGGAAAAATCTGTAATGCTTGAAAAGAGGGTGTCCTGAAAAACTCTTGGCTGCTGCCTGAATTACAAACTGGTTTAGAGCTGTGCTGGCATAGCCATGAGCAGACGGTGTTGTCCCTTTGCATTCAGGAGATAAGTGGTATCTCTGTGATGAGGTGCTCCTGGCAATGCAGGCCTGCCCTCGAGCATGCAGCCATGCACGGAGGTGGTGGGAAGGTGTTTCCCTCCCAAACGAGTGCCCAGATCCACAGGCCAGTTCTTCCCCACACCTATCACAGCAGAGAGCCAGCTGTGACTTCTCAGCCACACTTGAGTCTGAAATTCTTTCTGCTGTGGGACTAGCTTGGCTAAGTGAAAACCAGAGCAAGATAAATAAGGGTCAGCTATACAGGGCAGGGAGCTGCCATTGTTAGATCTGGTAACAGTGCACCTGTTCAAATTCCCGTGTGAAATCTTAGTTTGCAAAGACTGGAGCATGAATATATTTGGTGGTTTTTTGAAGGATTTTTTATCCACTGTGGTTTAACACTCCTCTTTCACTGCCCCCAAGACTGCATTTGTGAATTTAGGATGAAATATAAAAACCTCCTGTGAATTCCCAAGCAGAGGCCTGTCCTCTTTGCAGGCACACCTAGGGCAGTCTGAAATCTCTGACGCACTGTTGGCACACAGATACTTAGCAAGCACTGTTTGCCTCTTGCTTTTGAAGAGCAGGACAGAGATGGCATCAACATAATTTGAGTTTCTTTAATCTGATGACTATTGTCCAGCAGCTAAGGAGTGCAGCCAGGAGGTTCCAGGGAGCAGGTAGACATCATTCAGGTCTGCTGCTGAGGAGTGTCTTGCTGTGGTTCCCTCCACAGAATCTGCTTGTCTTTCTTCCTCTCTCCAGTCTACCAGTATGACTTTCTTTGAAGTGATTCCATTTGGACAAATTCCTTGCCACCATCCCACTTGTCCTTTCATGGAGTCATTAAAATCCTCTAATAAAGCTTATTTAAACATGGCTTTGAAGGCCTACTTTTCATAAAAATGTGGCTTTATTTGTGCACGTAATTACCGTGCACCTTATATATGTGTGCTTGACATGCTCGCCCATCTGGCTCAGGCTTTGCAGAAGTATAGACTTGCTGTGTACATGTCCAGATATAAATGGGCTTTTGAAATTGGCCAAGAAAATATACAATTGCCTGTGGATGTTCACGGGTGTAATCCTTGAGGGTGGCAAAGTGTCCATAGCACCTGATGGATTTCACTGTTGTGCAAATTCCCTGGGACAAGTTGGCCCTGCTCCTGAAGATCCTGACTTAACTCGCCTCTGGGAGGGCCACCCCAACAAAGGTAAGGTGGGAGCAAGCTGATTGCAGCACGTGGGAGTACAGCATGAGCAATAGTGGTTCCAGGAAGAAAGGATGGATGTAAAATTGATGAGTCAATCACCCCTGCTTTGGGCAGGCAGTGAAGCTGGAGCACAGCAGAGAGTGAGCACCTTGCTTGCCAGCACCCCTGCGAGCCTGCCATCTGGAGCCACAGAGGGCTGAAAACACACCACAAGGGGTGCTTTCTCACTAAGACAAACTATACATGCAGCAATCTATGTTTCCTCACCAGAAATAAGAAAGTGTGTGACAGCTCTTGCTAAACTTTGGTGCCATGGATATTTATTCCTTTTAAGTGAGAAGAAAAAGATTGTAAAAGGATGTAATAAACCACAATACAAATATCACTGAAAGATATGGGATAGAAATTACTTGGACTTCCATGAGTTTCACCTGAGAGGGGCACGGGTTATTTGGGCTAGTGATTGTTCAAGATGCAGTGTGTGATTGGACTTTTGGGATTTGATAGGATTACACTTGCTTGTGAAGTGGGTGTTTAATTTCTCTTCAGTTTTAACTCATTATTTTTAAATGTTAAAACTAACAATTATCATGCCCTTAGTCCATGGCATAGGACAAACACTACTAATTTTCTCCCCCCTCAGCTCAGAATAACTGCTTTTATCTAGTGTTACTAATGACACAAAACAATATGGCTTTTCTTTTTTTTAAAAAGTTCACATTGGTGTGTGCATGTGTACATATATGCAGGCAGGCATCTGTTTCATAACAGGTTTTTGTGGCTGTGACTCAGAGCTGACCTATTAAACTATAACACATGGCTGACATCTGGAATTCACTCAGATGTTTTTGTCATTTGAATATGGGTAGCCATAATTTGCCACTCTCCTTTTCTCCAAAATGTAACTTGCTTTATTTTCAGCTCATAAAATCAGAGGTAGAATATTTTACTAAGCCTGTTGATGTCACTTGATCAATATGTATAAAATATCTTGTTCTAGCCTGCTTGAAAAGCAGATGTATTCGGAGTTTGGCAGACAGATATTTCTAAAGAAAGTCTCTACTTTGTCTTTAGATTTAAAATGACTGCTGACCATGAGAATACTCAGAAAATTTTTTATTGTTATTCAGTAAGAGTCTGTACTTTCTCAGAGTACAAGCAGTAAGAATTGCAGACAGATTGCCTTAGTATTTGAATCCATAATAATTAGTTACATTAACTCCTTGAAATGAATGTCTCTCATTCAGCTGATTTTTAAAGCAAGATTAAAATATGCTGTTATGTGGAACAGTTTGTCCTACCTGTATCTCACAGGGCACTCTGTGCTACTCCCAGGGTTGTTTGCTGTGGGCTGGTCTGTTCCTGCAGAGACTAAAATTTTGCATTCTCCTTGAAAATATTGTGTGAATGCCAGTCATAGTGTTGTAATTAAGGGTGGGTTGAATCTCACATTGATACCAAGAATTTAATTAATACTGCTATCTATCTGCTGCTACAGGGAGTCTCAAGGAAAAGGGGTGGATTGGAGGAATTGTTCTGGCTCTCACTCAGAAATGCATGTAAACATATACTTCAATCCAGCCATATAAGCACATCTTTAACTTTGGGGACCAACTAGTTTTCCATAGACTTTGAGGAGGATGTGTCCTTACTTCAGTGCTGCTTCAGGAAGAAAGGAGGGGGTGCTGTTTAAAGTGTATGGTGACTTCTCGCTCTCTGAGAGTAAGTGCAATATCCCTCCAAGGCACCTTCTTTGCCTTCTTTGAGGGGGCTGCAAAAAGATGAGTGAATTTGCCATTAGATTAAAGAAGATAGTCAGGAAGGTTTCTGAGAGACTGGCATATGAAGATTTGTTGAAGAGGCTTTCCAGTCTCTGGCTATTGGATTAAAAAGTGGCAGCGGTGGTATAAAACTGTGGTGCCTGTAACAGTTGTAGCAGTGAACTAATGGCACTCGGTGCAAGATTTTTAATGTGCTTCGATGTAAGGCCTCAGATTCTGTAGGGAGGTTTTCATATGCAGCACATAGTCCACAGCACAGATATGCCACATACAGCTAACTCTGGTGATCAGTCAACTGTGTTTCTGGGCTGTCAGCTTTTCACATATGTATGGTTTTGATTTCTTTTTTTAAGCAGTTCTGTTTCAGACTTAGTCATGTCTATTCTAGTCACAGTTGCTGGGTAAAATTCCTGTGTTCATGCTTCAGAAAATAATTTGTGTTCTGGGGTCTTTGACTGTAACCGCTGTTCAGTAATCACACCATACCAAGGGGTGATCATTGCGTCAGGCTTTTATGCTTAAACACATGATTACAGGAAGAGAATCCTGCCTAGGGTTCTTCATCCTCACAGATGCGTTTTGCCAATGGCTGAACAGGGTGGACCCATATTGTCTACTTAATTGTCAGGATTTATGTGGAGTCCTTCAAACTCGCTCTTCATCAGAGAGCACCTGGTGCTGCTGAATGTGGCCCTAAGCTGTACCTTTATAAAAAAGTTTCCCATATGGATATGTATGTTGATGTGGCCTTGGTGGTTGTGCCTCTGGTTAAGGCAGGGGGTGGACTTGGGCAGAGGTGGTGATGGCCAGAGCAGCACTGACCCCTTTGTAGCCTATAAGCAGGTGAGACAGCCTTGGTCCTTCTCCCTGAGCTGGTGTGCAAACTTGATTGTGTTTAGCTGGTGGCAGCACTACTAATTGATTATGCAGTTACACGAAAGTGCTGTGTTATAAACAGCAATTAAAACTATGCTTCAGACTGTCAAAAGCAATCTCAATTTCGGATATGGCCAGACATGCTAATTTTTTCTCATTGTGAGGTTTAGAACTTATTATTATGTTTATCTGGTTCTTCCAACTGTCAAATTCTGTTTTCAGCCACTTTGTAGCTTTTGATAAGACCCTGAACTGAGAACTTCCTTGACAAATTTTTAAGTCAAGCTAATTTTGCTGGAAAACTTCAAAACAACTTCAGCTTAGCGATTCTTAAGCACAAATCTTGTGCACATAAATCCTGGTTCACACCATTCCCTGGGACTCCCCAAGCTCATTGCATCCCTTGCATGGCTCGAAGGGTTCATGTGCCCTGGGACTTGCACCAGACCATCCCAGTGCCTTTGCCACTGACTGAAGTGTGCCCCACTCCCTCAGATTCCAGTGCTGTTCTCCAGCTTGTGGATAGGTTATTTATGCTTCTTAGGTCTGGGGTGTGAAGGGAACAGGGAGACAGGTTTTGAGTTTGGTCCCCACTGGGGATTACTGTTCTGGCTCACTTCTTGTAAAATGAAAATTATTACTTCCCACTCCTCTTTACTGCTTGCACATTTTCCCAGGCTGCCGTGGAAAAGTAAGTGTTGTTTCTGAAGCACTAACTGTAGTGGCATGGGAGGAAAACAGACAAAAATTAATTAGTCTGCTTCAGAGCAGGATTTTGAGAATTATAGAAAATAAACCTGCTAACATTAAGAAGAAAGCTCCGTACTGGGTCTTCACTCATCTTAGGTACTTAGTGACATGTTTTCACTGGAAAAAAAAATGATATGATCATGTTAATTAAAGGTTATGCCAGAATTCATGTGTCCAAGAGGGGTAATTGAAGAATACTGAATGTCTCACAGTTTGACATTACCTAACTAGATTGATTTTTAAACCAAAGTAAAATTCACATATTTATTTAATTTTTGGGGATGCCATGTGAAAGAAAGATATTTTAGCAAAATAGCATGCTGAGTAGAGTATATTAAACTGGTAGGGTTTCTTGCTGCTCTGTGCCTGATGGAGACAATGAAAACAGATAGTAAAAAAAGCAGAGAAGCAATGGTGTGAATATCATACATAAAAAGGCACTGTAACAGCGGTGAACTCTCTGCCATAGTAATGAAGAAAAGCATTTGGAATAATATGATTTCACAGCAAGAAATGATAGTAGAGATCTGCTGAGCTGTATCTATATTAGACTGTTGATTTTTATCTGCATGAAACTATAGAAAAAGGTTAAATCTTAATTTTATTAAATAGTGAGTCATAACAGACAGGGTCACCTTATGATTTTTCTAAATTCCAGCTTTTCTTGTCTTCAGCTTGTTGTTTAGGACTGATGATACCCTAAATTACTAATTTATCCACTTTTCTCTTGAATTCCCCTGTGCTGTTTTCAGATTTCTCTTTGTGAACTATGTAAAAACTTTGGACTTTTACAGATAATTACTACTCAAATTACTTCTGCTGGGACACCTCTGAGGGAAGAGAAAAACCTGACTGAAAAAAAGAAAAACTAAACCACATGCAGTGTAATTAAACCTGAACCTCTTTTGGAGGTTAGCTGATTTTTAAAACAATTTGTAACTATTACGTTGAGCAAGTGCAGATAAGCATCATTACTTGAACTTATCTTCCATGCCCTGGTCACCTTTGATCTCCATTTGTCCTTCTCCCCTTTCTTAATGGTCTTTCATGTATTGCTTCAAAGTAGACTGTAAAGCCTTTGGGGCAAAGACCAATGGTGCAGCGGTAAATGAAAGAGACAGACTGACTCCTTCATCTGCTGGCCCGGACTTGACAGTGGGAAACGGGTGAATGCCCTACTGGTGATGGTAAGGACAGGTAAAATCCACCCTTGCAGAAGGGAAATTTACTTGTGGTCATGTCACAGTCAGAGAGACTGAGTTTTCCTCACCAACATATCTGGATCACTTGGTGGCCAGGAGAGTAGCTGCTTGGGACACCTGTGCAGGAACCAGTCTAGCCAACACTGTGACCTGTTATTGACCAGAAACCTTGGCCAAGGGGCATGAAAGAATCTTCTATTACAGAAAAATAAAAAACTTATAGAAACATCAGATGCCTGTAGCTTTAACTTTCATAATATTTTCACTCCAAGGGGGTGAAACTCATGAAGAGTTTCAGTTATTCTCTGTGAAGGTACGGATCTTCAAGACACTCTTGAACAGATAGTTATTGTCAGATTTTACACAGACAAAAAAAAAATAGTATGAGGAAAAGCCAGAGATAAGACAGCCAATGGGGAAATATCAGAAAATTACTCTAGAAATGTACATTGGTTTTTTAATGCTTTTGATTATGTTTAATGTTTCTGGGAATAAACTGTGCAAAGAAGCTGTTGTAATGCTAGATAAAGGAGGAACAGTTCTGAGAAAGTCAGGTCTTGAACACCTGGCACAGTAGAAAAGCTCAGGTGAACCAGAAATGCCACTTACAATGCAAACACCAAAAAACCAGAATGCCAGTAGCTCTCTTCACTAAAGACTGATCTCTAGACTTTGCCACAGTGGTTAGGGGATGTCTTGTCTTCTCTTGACCTTCGGCTTTCCCCATTTCTTGATTTTTGTCTTTGTCCCTTGATGTAAGGAAGAACTGCATGAGGACCTTAGCTCTGAAAAGTACAGGGTACAACTCTTTGCAGCTCTCTCCAATTACATGCGATGGCTTGAGAATAATCTCATCCCTCTTTATTTCCAGCTCTCTCACCTTAAATAGATGTGAAAGACAAGACTGGGTTTTAATATTCGAAGAGGTAATATACTTTAAGTTACTCTCAATAAGGCAGCCCTAGTCAACAAGGAGGATGGAAACTAGTGAATCTAAATCAAGACTGTTGTGAGAAGTTTGGCTAAGGTTGTTTTCTATCCACCACTACTAAGTGTTTTTATAAAGTAGAAATGGATTATGAAATTTGCGTACAACACCAAGGTGGAAGTGCTGTTAACATATCTCAGGAGGCATCTGAATTCTAAAGAATCTCAGTGACTTAACGATTTGAGGTAAACAAAAGGATCAAGTAACTCAATAAAGACTAGTCCAAGGGTTTGTTTTCTTGAAAGGGCTAAATGGGCAGGAGTTTGGCAGAAAGGGATCTGTGGGATGTAGTCAGTTACAAGGTGAACACAAGGCAACTTTATTCTCCGTTTGCAGGAAGGAGGGAAGAAGTGCCACTAGGGATAGCAGCAGAAGAGAGAGAAGTTTCAATGCTGCAGATACTGCTGTTGAGTAAGGGAATGGTAGTTTACAAATAGCAGTTTCTAGTTTGAAAATGAGAAACACTTTCTGATGGTAAAGGTGGTGAACTATAGGAACAGAATACTGGTTTTCAAGAACAACTGGGAGAAACCTCTCCCAGTAATGACAATGGAGTAGCTGATTCTGACTCAGGACAGTGGTAAGAAGTTTGTAGTTTCACAAATCCTTTTAATCTAAATAGTTCTATGGTACTACAATATATATTTCAAAGCACTTTGCAGTGAGCAAACTGAAAGAGATGATGTAGTTTCATTTTTCTCTTGCTTGGCATGCCTAGCATCAGGTGATATGACTTTGCTTTTCACAGTAGTAAGCGTCTTGGTTCATTCTCGGGATTGGTAACATGAAATGAAAGAAAGAAAGGAGAAGTTTGCATTCTGGGAAGGTGCTTCTTCTGCAATCAGTTTTTGGCTGCAGTCTGACTTAGGCTGAAGGTTTGGAATCTCACTGCTTCTAATGTGCTTTTATCGTGAGTTTTGAATGTCACTGCTCCCCTTTAGCTCCACTTTTTTAATGTCCATTGGCTAACATGTACAAGGCTTTGTAGCATGTAGCCTGGCTAAAAAAAGGTAACTGTCAAATGCAACTTGTTGGGAAACTGGTTCAAGCTACACCTTGGTTTGACAATTAAATTTCTGTAAGTCTGTTTTGTGGAAAAATATGAACTATGACTCCTAAGGGGAAACAAAAATCTAAGAATAGTATTAGTAGGAATGTGGTTTTCGTGGTTTTTCTTGGTAAAGAGACAGATGAGCAAGATGTAGCCTGTAAAAGGGAAGAGGAGGTTGGTGAGTATAGGGGAGAGAGTGGGTTTTGAAAATTCCAGGTGGGATCTAGTGGATTGGACATGTGGAAAGTTAGACTGGATTTGCTAGCTCTTTAACTGTAAGATATACTTTCAATCTAACTGAAGCATGAATTACCTTCTCAGACAATATTTTTTTGAGCCTCTGCATTTTAAACAGTCATATAGGCCTGAGTCAAATGTGTTAAATAAGAATCTGAAATTTGATGTTTCCAGCCTTAGTACAATTCCTCCAGAGTTTCATGTCAACGAGTTTCTGACATTTTTTTTGTGGGACATTGAAACATCCAGCTGGAAGAAGAAATTTCAATCATTTCCACTAAAACTGGAGAGTTCTATGCAACTAGATGGATTTTCCTGGAATTTTACAAAGAAAGAAGAACAGCGGTAGAGTTTAACATTTTCTGGTGAGATACTTGAATTATTTTTAAACTATCCAATAAGGTCCCAACTTTACCCCCAACTGAATGCTGAATATTGAAGTAATGTAAGTGTAAGTCAGAATAATATTGGGATACTTTGATGATGTTGATTACAGAATATCTGGATGACTGGAAACCAATGTTGCTGCAGAATCTGCCTTGTTTGAGAAGTGGTAACTTGAGGGATGTGCTCCAGCCTGATGTGGGAGAGACAGGTCTTGCACAGCTCTACTTGAAAGCTTCCTCACTTCGTAGATTTTCCTCGTCAGGAAGATCAAAGGAAAGAATCAAAATTGTCCTAGCAAGCTGTTTTTGAACCACGTAGTTAGGAAACTAGGCCTAAAGCTTCCACCAACTAGCTCCACACAAAGAATGAGGTTCCACTTCCAACTGGTCTCCATTCCACCGACACTGCCTCGGGACATCCCCGTTACCTGCAAATGGTCATTGAAAGTGGCTAGCAGAGGACTGCAATATAGCTCCCAAAACTATTTCGTCAGGCACAGCATAGACCTCTGTTCTCACATGTCTGTTTCTGAAGTGGTAGAGTGCATGTCTCTTCTGTGTGTAGAGCTTAATGCGGAAGGGCTAGGTGCCGTTTCTGTTGTGGATGTTGCTCAGCATGCTGCCGTGCTCTGATCAAAGAATACTTCCCCAGAGAAGTGACAGGATTAGTGCAGGTTATCCAACCTGGAAAAAACAGTCCCTAAGAGGACAGGATTAGTAGACAGTTGCAGCATGCTATTCCCACTTCTTCCTCATCTTTAATAACTGAACTGTTCATTTGCAGCTACAACCTCCTCCCTAAGAAGAATTCACAGCAAAATTCGTAAGAGAAAGCACTGCTCGGTTGATTCACCAGTTACACAGAATTGGCTTCAGCCCACAGATCCCCATCATAGAGGAGTTGTGTGGGGCTGATGCAATTGCTGTTCCATCATGTCATGTGTTTGAGGTAAGTGTATCTAAATCCTCGAAGGCAATGATCTAATTCTCCTGTACCACTTTCCTTCATCAGTTAGGGATTGCAGCTTCCATTTGCTGCCAAATGATTGCTGAAGACACTAAACAAGACAAAGCAGGTCCCCTATTTGCCTCCAAGCACTGAGGCTGAATTTATAATGCATCTTCATGTTAAGTCTCTAATGTTCCACTAAGCTTACAGTCCAGCTGATCAAGCAACTGCAGAAGTCTGACAAAACATTTCTTTGTAAACCAGTGCTGTCTTTACCCATACCAGTGGCTGGAAGATTAATGCTGTTAATATCTTCTCAGTTGTTCCATTCCAGGTAAAGCAGAAATCTCCAGAGGTCTTCAGCTGCCTGAGACCTCAGGGAAGGCTGGCAGATCTGGAAGTGAATGTCCAAATACCAGGGTGCTTCCAGGCTACCTAAGCAGGTCTGGACACTGTCAGGCAAGGTTATTCTCCAGAGGAGGAGAAAGGATGCTGTAGATTAGGTCTGAAACCACAGCCTTGGTATATAGGAATGCAAGAGGAAAAGCTATTTGACTGCAAACCAGAGTTGGAGGTTCCCTCTGCAGCAGCACTTCCATCCTGGTGTCCCAGGTATTCAAATGTGGGAACTCAGATACACACACCCTGTGGTGTGGACCGCAACCCTCTGGCTGACTTATCACTGTAGGCAGGAGGCAAGGTTACGTTCTCTGGCAGCTAGAGCTGGCCAGCAGTTGGTTGTTTACTCTAGTGAAGTCTTTTTCTTGAAATAAAAAAAAAAAAAGTGGAGGACGTCTATCATCCAAAGAATATCTGCTCCTTCCCTTCATTGAGGCCAAGCAGGCCGATGGTTGTATCTGTCCCGCAGCATACCCTATAATATCTGCAGCACGCTTGCTGCAAGGCACCCTGAAACCTGGATCCCTCAACAGTAGCAGTCACACCATGTTTTCTTGTCTGCACATCGGGATTTCTTTGCTAAGTCTGGAGCTTGGTATGCTTGTGCCTCACTGGTCACACTGGAGGTGTGGGAGATCTGGATTTCAGATGTGATTTCAGATGTTTCTGAATGAGGTAGTAGCATGACTTAAATATCAGCCTGTTGCCTTTCTGGTAATTGTTTTAAGCAAAAGTTCAGACTTCGATATTCTGCCTGTTTCTCTCAGCAATTTTGTAGGTGTAATTTTCATTCTGATATTAGATTAAAATATTTGATATTTTTAATGGAACAGGGTTTCTGCCTGGTTGCCCAAGGGAGGTGGTTCATGGTGTGTCTTTGTAGATCAACTTTATGGCGAGAGAGAGTTGCCAGGGCCTCAGAGAGGTCCCATGCCAGTAATCAACATTTCAGATGAAGAGAAATCCTCCTTCATGCTTGTTACAGTCGTCTATCTTTTGCAAGTGGAGATGATGTGATTAGGGAAAGGTGTCGATAGTTAATAAGGTAGGGTAATTATCTGTAGCTTATTCTTCCTAAAATCCTCTTTCCCTGCCACCCCTCCCTTGGTTTCGTATTCTCCTTCTCTCTAACTCCAAGAGACCTGAGCCTCTGCTTGGCATACCAAGATGAAAGCACAGAGTGCCCTTTTGGAACGAATCCCTGTGGCTTGCAGTTCCTCTTGAAGACTGTCTCTTCTGAGATGTCAATGAGGATGCAGTTTTCAGATAAAGAGAAACAGAGTAACAGCTGAGATTAGTTTATATGGAAACCATAAACAAGCCATAATTCACTTATGGAAATACATAAATAAAACTTCATCGGTGCTTCCTTTTTTAATTTCTGTTCTCTTCTTCCAACAGTTTGGTAAACAAATTTGATGTGGTCCCTTCTTGTTGTCTTACACATTTGTTGAGGGTGATATGATGAGAAACCTACGTATTGGTTAGAAAAGACAGCCATTGCAAAAGTACTATTGTGGACAATAGGAATAGTCGCGAAGGAATATGAAAGGCCTGAGTAATGAAAGCTTGGACTGTTTCAGCTGACAATCATGGACGGAGTGGGGAAAAAAGAAAAGACAAAACAAGAAAATAGTAACAGGTTTGGATGTTTTTTTTCCTCCAGTGAAATGTAATAAAATCAAAATTTTTACCTTGGCACTACCAAATGTGTTAGTTTTGCCTCAAATTAAATAATCTATTTTTACACTCCAAAACCACTGAAACACTTTGTTTAAAAACTCTTTCCCACCTTTATTTGGTTAACTCTATTAGACTTGAATTATGGACAGTTGAATTTTGGTCATTTTTGTCATCTCTGAGATTACATATTTTGTTGCAGGTCTACTCATAACCACCCCTTGCATCCATTAGCTTCCTTTCTGTGATCTCTGAAACAAAAAAGTCAAACCAAGGAACCAATGGGACTGCATATGGTAAGAGTGGTTGCAATTATTTGCAGTGCTGTTGAGACTCCATTGCAGAAATCATACAAAGAGATACAGATTTTTTTTGGATCCAGAGGAGGCCTAGGTGTTGTTTACTGTCCCAGGGAGGATTTGTGGTCCTCACTCCTTGGCAATGCCTCATGTACTTCTACGGCAAACTTTCTGGCTGCTCCAACTGCTTATAAAGCTAATCTTCTGTGTATAAAATGGTAGTCAGCAAGTGGGGTAAAACAGCAGAATTCCTTCTGTTCTTCAGCAAAGATGGTCCGATATGATTTAACGTACAAAATTTAGTAGTACAGACAACTAGGTTAAACAATAGCCAAATGATCCTTGTCTTAAATGGAAATAGCCCCCATGACACTGCAAGGGAAATGGTCTGGCTGATGTAGCATGTAAAAACTTTAAATAACTATCCAATATCTGGCATTGTCTGTACTTAGAAAAGCACATGGAATGCTGGGCTGCTCTGTGGGTCTGGCTCCACATCCTGCCCCCCTCCTGCAATCCAGCATCCTGTACCCAACACCACACGGGGTAGTGCAGAGCAAGCTTTTGAATTCACCCCAATTATCATAGAACCACTGAATAATTGAGGTTGAAAAAGGCCTGTAAGACCAAGTCCAACCATCAGCCCAACACCACTCTGCCTACTAAACCACATTCTGAAGTGCTACATCTACATGATTTTTGTAGTGGAGGTGACTCCACTGCTTCCCTGGGCAGCCTGTTGCAATGCTTGACCACTCCTTCAGTTAAGAAATTTTTCCTAATATCCAATATAAACATCCCCTGGTGCAAGATGAGGCCATTTCCTCTCTTCCTATCACTAGCGACATGGAAGAAGGGACCAGCACCCACTTCACCACAACCTCCTTTCAGGCAATTGTATAGAGAAATAAGGTCTCCCCTCAGCCTCCTCTTCTCCAGAATAAACAGCCCAGTTTCCTCAGCTGTTCCTCATAAGACTTGTGCTCCAGACCCTTCACCAGCTTTGTTGCCCTTCGTGGACACACTCCAGCACCTCAATGTCTTTCTTGTACTGTGGGGCCCAAAACTGAACACAGGATTTGAGGTGCAGCCTCACCGGTACTGAATACAGGGGCACAATCACTTCCCTATTGCTGACCCGACAATTTCCAATACAAACCAAGATGTCATTGGCTTTTTTGGCCACCTGGACACAATGATGGCTTATATTCAACTTGCTGTTGAATAAGAACCCCCAGGTCCTTTTCCATCGGGCAGCTTTACAACCGCTCTTCCCCAAGCTTGTGGTGGTGTTGCATGGGGTTGTTGTTACCGAAGTGCAGGGTCTGAAACGCAGCCTTGCTAAACCCCATACAGTTGGCCTCAGCCCACTGATTGCATTTGTCCAGATCTGTGTGCAGAGCTTTCCTTCCCTCAAGCAGATCAACACTCCCACCCAATCTGGTGTCATCTGCAAACACACAGTGCTTATGCTCAATCTCCTTGTACAAATCGTTGGTTTGCAGCTAGTTTGAAGCACTAGGTTAGGTTACTAGATGAGAAGAGCAGTCTGTGGTATGGCAGGTATGGCTTGCTTTCAAAGGCCTGTATTTTCTCTAGTTATCTTCCTAGTGATGATGCGTATTGTAGGTATTGATGCCTAATGGTGAAAGGAACTCCCTTTTGCAACAATGCTTCCTCTTAAATTTGAAGCTCAGACTCTTTCCGAACTGGAATGAACAAGGTTGAGCACATCTGAAGTGAGGGTAAAATGTGTGGCAAAACACAGAATTGTGCTAGATAGGTAGCAAACACTGAAACTAGAACTCATATATAAGGTATCTCTTCTGTGGCAGTCATTCAAGCCAGATTTTGACCATGGGTTGAATCCATTGGGAACAGAGCATAAATTTCATTAAGCCTAAGCCAAAACTGAACTGGAGGGCAACTGAAGCTCGGTGCAGCTACCTTTCATCCCCAGTACACCTGTCTGATCCATTATCTCAGCTGTGATATGAGAGATTCCTTGTTATGTTTCTATCTGTTTTCAGGCTCTGCAGAGAGCCACATATCTCTCCCATACGGATTTTGGCAATCAGCAAGAGCAATATGTCCTACTTCTCCGTCTCTCGTTGGGTCAATCACTTAGCGTAGCAGTGACAAATGACAAGGTATCTATGTCATAGTGTCAGTATTTCATAATCAGAAAAACACTCTTTGGCCAAAATCCTGAAGATGAATCTCAGCTGGCCAGAACACTGACTGCCCAAGGTAAGCCTGCAGCAAAACAAGTGCTCCAATATCCCCTTGATTTTTCGTGAAGCAGGAGGATATTTGTGTCTGTGGTAGCAATTCAGACACTCTTCTTCCTGCACTGAGTTCGAGGTAGTTTTTTACTCTGGAGGATAATGTTCCACTGAGCATGGCAGCTGACAACATCCTAGGAAAGATGAAGGATAAAAGATAGACAGTGAGATAATTTGATGTCTTCTGGTCTTCCAAGAAGGCCTTGTGATTTAAAGGCAGTTGGTGGTTTTATTTTTGATTTGGTAAACACCAGTTACGTCATTTTTAAAACCACCAAATTGGCTTCTTGTAATCTCAACAGAGAAAGGTGATTTGTAAGGTTCATATGTGAGAGAAAACCAGCCATCAGCTAAAGTTCCTGCCTGAGATACTGAACTTCACAACTGTAGTGAGTATTGAGAACTTCAAACCACTCTGCAGTGATATTACTCATCCATTTTGGCAGCCAGCCTTCTCTCTTCGTCAGGTCTTGGGATTTTATTATAGCAGAAAATGTAAGATGATGGGTAGAGGTTGTGCCGTGAAACTCAGTGGTCCACCCCTCACTCAGTATATCCTTTTCCCTCCTTTTCCAGGGATCACAATAAGTAAAAAATTCATATTCCTGTTTTTGCTTGGAATTTCAGGTATTCTGCCTGCATCGTGATACTCTAGTTTTAAGATGTTTCTTGCTGCTGAAGAAGGATAGAAAGCACCATCCAGTACTGGATCTGAAGCAGTTCAGTGCCAATGAGAAAATAGTTTCCATTTGTTCAGTCCTATCACCTGCTGTCTCTTCTTGTCCTTCTCTAATTAGTTTCATCCCCTGATCTGAAGGATACATACTAACACATTTCTACCAGACCATGTATTTTCAAACTTTGTCATATGCAAATCTCTTTCTCAGCAAACTGGGGTTTGAAATCAGGCACAAACCCTCTTTCCATGTCCTGTTTGCCCTCCAGCTGCAGGAGTGGGTCTGGGCTATGCTTTAATCATTTTTCCCTTTGTACAGGCTGCGAGAAAAAAAAGGAAGAATGAGGTAGGGCAGCTGCAGTGGTCTCCACACAGCCAGAAAAACACTAATGCACTGGCTTTTGTCATACCTGCAAGGGACCGTACACGTTTCTTCATGTGTCGCTGGACCTTTATCTCAGTTGAAAGAAAGCATTTATTTCTCTTGGCGTACTTTGGACTCGCTGCAGGGCTTTCACACTTTTTTAAACAACTTGCTCTGTATAGATGTGGCAAGTTTCATCAACAACTGGAAAAAAACAACCTTATCTCTTAAAAACCCCTCTTTTTTTCAGAATTTGAAAACCCACGAAGTGTCCCATCACTGTGCATTTTACAGCAGCAACTCCTAACAGGTTCTCAGCTCAGCCTTTTCACAAGCAAGACACTGGCCCTTGCAGGATCACCAAAACAGGCAGCTTTGCTGATAAACTTAACTTCCATCAGGGCTGTGAGCTGTCATGGACATGTTGTTTGGAAATCCCTGAGAGTCTGGGAACTTGGGCAGCGCTTGCTGGTTTGGTTGGTGTCTCTGGCATGTGGGTTCCCAGCCCCAGCCTGGCTGTAGGAAGGTCTGCCCTGCTCATCTGAGAGTGGCTGCTTCCAGCTGGCTTTTCGAGAGCCCTTGGCAGGCAGCTGGATGCCCCTTCCCTTTTCCAAATACTCTGCTAGTCAACAGTCACCCTACTACTTATTCTTTCAAATATGTGTGAATAATCTACCAACTCTCATCATGCAGCTGTTTTCTAAGATGCTGTGTGCTCTCTGTGGGTCACAGTTCTCCCTAAGGGTAACACACTTTCATTTCAGACCTGAGAAAAATCTTGCCAAAAGCTGGTCTGTTTTTTTTACAACAATTTATTATTCTCTGTTCACAGACCTTGTTGCTTTATTGTCTTAGGTTGTTACACCCCATGGTGACTATACCACCACTATGATGCCGGATTACCTCTGTTGTTTATGCTGTGTCTGAAATCTCAGGCATGGAAGCCTGTTGGGGTTGTGGTTTTTCAGAGGCAGCCTTGAGGAAAAAACTGACTTAGTTCCTAAAGCACCTCTTCCCTCTCACCTCTGTGGGCTTTGGGAAAGGCGGCACATTTCTGAGGTCATACTGTGTCCTTGTTCCAGGACTCCTGACCCCCATTTGGACTGAGGTGTTTGTTTTCTACTCCCTGTCTCTCCACACCTGCAAGGCTGGAGAACCAGTGCATGTTCCCTGGTTTGCAGATGCTTTCACTTCTTTTGCATCAAAAATTATCAGCCAACAAGCTGCATCTTGCTCTGTGATTCAGAGCATTTACATGTAAAGCCAAGTAAATGTACTGCAAGTGCTTACAGTGAGTGCTCTACATTTCAATACCATTTTCCTTTATTCCATGAGGCTAGGATTAGCTGGGGTGAGATGCTATGTGAAGGCAGGGCAGTTGAATGTTGCGGTTAAATTCATTCTCAACTGCAGACCATTCAGCTCTGCAGTACCATGTCAAGTCATGTCATGTCAGTATTACTAAGCTAGGTACACCAAGTTGAAAAAAATATGTGAATTTGATATTTATGTTTCATGTGTATTTTCTAGTAAAGCTCTTTGTATATAAAAGTCTGATTATCTACATCACAGTCTGCTGGTATTTTCCACTTACCATAATCAGATATATTTTACCTTTGTTCCAGTGTTCCATTTTTGTTATACCACGAGTGTGACTTCTTCCTCTGACTTAGCTGTAGTTTTCATATATGGGACCAGCAGTTTACAAGTACTATCTTACTGTCAATTTGAAGTTGATATAAAGCATCTTAGTGTTTCTTTTGGGCTTTATTCATCACTGACTGACCTTGTCATTATGTCAGCTAAAGAAATAGCAAGACTCCTCCTCATCAGCACAGTGGCTGAAGGGTCACAGGTTCTTGGGGCCTTGGCATGTGTAGGCAAGGGACGGGGAGGGTCTGGGGCCTTGTTTCGGAGAAGCTGTCAAGGTGCATGGGTGGATGGCACCGAGGAGGCCAGGGAGGGAAAACGATGAGGGAGAAAAGTAGTAGAGTCAGGCTGAGAAATCATTTGGAAATACAAACCCAGGGAAAATATCAGTGCAGGACTCAATGGCAGAGCTGGTAGATGAACAGTGACCTCTGAGCACACACACAGCTGACAGACCCTACCACTGAATGTTTCCAGCCCCAGGGCTACAGGGCTGGGAACCTGGACTTGAGGCAGAGATGACTGCAGTGCCCATGTGAAGATGTGCTTCTCTCCCCCTCGTACCTGTGCTGCACCTTCTGGGTCACCTCCTCTAGTGTCCATGCCCTCAGCCACAAACTGAATGGATAAATATTTCTTCTTTCCAGGCTTTGAAGTGGAATGAAGACAGCAAAAGTGACTGCATCTCTGCACATGTGCTATCAGTGCAGATTGCAAATAAAACTAGTGAGGTGAGGCTAGGGGGAGCTGGAGGAGGAGGTGTTGCAAGAGCAGTGTTGTGCTGAAAATGTTCCTGTCACTGACAGCATTATTCAGTGATAAAGTCTTGGCATCTTCTTTTAGATGCTGATTTGCACAATTTTTCTTCACTTTCTGTTTCAATTTCAGAATGGCTTTGAACACAGAAGATGAAAGCAGAATTGGAGGTGTATAAGATATTCTACATCTGAATTAAGCAGATATGAAACCCTGACCTGTGTTAAGCATTGAAAGGATAGATGTATTACTTTAAATTCCCTTAGTATGGTTCAGACTCAGAGGGAAGAAAATAGAGGAAACATTGCCTGAGTGGTCCAAGGTCAGTTCACAGGCGTGAAACTTTGCCTCTGGCTTCTCTTTGCACATGACATTTTTGTTCACCAGTGATAGTCCCTGACTTGGCTCCCATGGCAGCATAGAAAGCGCCTGTGCTGTGCGGTGGGTAAAACCTCGCTCTGCTGCAGTGTTATGTACCTCCTCGGTGTGAACCACCCGCAGGGCTTTGGGTAATGTTGTGATCAGCTGGCCACAGTGAGCCGTCAAGAAGGCTAGTCTCTGTAAGTTGTACTGCACCCAGGGGTCTCATCCTGATGAGGCAAATCATGTAGCACACTTGTGATTTGATCTTCCCTCACTAGTCGAGGCAGGTAACTTGCAGGTACTGGATCATGCTAGCTGGAATATGGGATAGTCCCATAAGTTTATCTCTGCTGGGAGATATTTCTTACTAAAGTGGAGTTAACCTCTGGTTAATGCTGGGAGTTCCCATGCTCGCTCAATGCTATGTCAACAGCCCCAGACACAGCAACATGCCTTCTCTTCCCTGCTGGCTTGAAATGGCCTTTTTTTTCTAGGGCAGAGAGACTGAACCTTTCCTTTCTACTTGTATTTATTTCTTTTTTAAAACAGAGGGATTCGGCATATGGGCTCTAATGTGACCCTTCCGTGTTCCTTTGCTTTGGGACTTTCTTATTTCCTGAATGGCTTGCTCTGCACTCAAGTTAACTCACATGCTGGATTTTGTTCAAGTACATTTTGTTTCTTGATATGAGGCCAGGCTTTGCTGAGTTATGGTGCCGTTTTCTTCTCCCTGCTCTCCTCCCTGCTTCTCTATTATCATTCTTATTGCTGAGTGTTACTGGCATTCTGTAGCCAAAGGGGGGAGAGAAAAGCATAGCCTCATGCCTGCTTCCAAAAACAGCTGAAACGAGTGTGCTGAAACTGTTGTGAATGCCTTCTTTAATGATCCTATAGGTTGAGCTGTCCCAAGCTCAGCCAGGCACTAAAAGGTATGTCTGAAACCAGCTGAAGCAGAATACTCTTGAACACTACACCCTGCCAAATAGCTTCCAGATGTGTAAGATGTAGCCTTGCTATGGGCTCTGACTGTAGCTCTGCCAACATACGTCTACACGTATCTGGTGCACAGGGAACATGGAAGTAGATCTTTTACAACATCTGCTGCCTTTCTCTAATTCTCCCTCCCTGCTTCTTGTGATCCTTTTCCTATATTTCATCCTCCTATTAAAAAAAAAATCTACAAGTTCTTCTACTGGTTTATTAAACCTTCCCTGCATGTTTCATACCTTTTTGTGCTGGTAGTGTAGTAAAAAGGGAGGAAAAGAGAGACCATGTTCTTCTGCCTGGAGATCCAGTGAGTGCCTGGGTCCTTTCATCATTTCTGTATTGATTTGGGGCTCAGCTGGGTGATTTCCCTGCAGAATCAAGTCATAAAATGGTATCAAATCCCACCAAAAAGCTGATTTTTTAAAAAACAGAGATTTATCTTACGGTCACATTAAGCATTATTGTCTTAATCCTGCAGTCACCTGGTCCTGAGGAGTGTCAGAGCAGAGCTGTCCAGAGCAGAAGAGAGAGAGAACAGCTAGGGATTAATTTACATGAGAATGTGATAATGCCTCTTACTTGTAAATAAAGAAAATTATTGCTTTTTAAGGCCTTACTTTTAAAGTACTGTTTTGGTTAAGAAAAAAGGCAAACCTTCTCTTTTGCTGTTCCCACATCTCTTCAGGTTTATTATGACTCTTTGTCTCTGATTCCATGGTGGCTGTTTTTTGCTCACCTTTGTTCCTACACACACAAAAAAATGTGTATTCTTCAAGAAATAATTATATTTGGAACCCTTGGCTGTGTTGATCTCATCTGTTCTGGGAAGCTAACCATTCCCAGGCCTGGGATATATTTTAATGAGAGACCACCTGGGAATCACAGAAGCCATCCACATATGCCAGAGAGTTGTGGTCAAACGCTTGGCACATAGCAGACCACAGGAATCTAATGAGTACAAAGACTTCATTTGGCACCATTACCAGTGTCGATTGATGGGGTTGAAATGCAGCCATATTTACATACCTGTTTCTGCCTTCCTGTTGTGCAGAACTGGGGCAGGGTGTGTGGTATATGAGAAGCCTTTCAGTCAACTCATTCGAATTTTACAGATGAAAACATCAATGGAGGGTGTCTGTGCTGTTGTGCATATTGTGGAGCTGGGGGGGAAGACAGGGTGTTTCCTAAACAAGTTTGCTTATAGTGTATACTGCATACTTTCGTCTTCCTTGGTTTGAAGCCGTCAGTCTGATAACGTTCACCTGTTGCTTCAGTATTTGTGATGAATCTGCCTGAATGACACTTGGTCCTGAATTAATTTATAATTTTGTTGAAGCAACAGCTTGGAGAGCTGTAATATTTACCAGCAGCTCCATCTACCCAGGTGTGCAAGCTTGTTCCAGATCTTGTTATAAACCTCAATTCTCATAGGCTGGAAATCTTTAAGAAACCTGAAGCCATCAAGTAAAACAGCTCTGTGAAGAAGACGAGGAGGGTCGTAGTCACTGGGGACTCCCCATTGAAAGGAACTGAAGGATCAATAGGCAGACCAGACCCATTACATAGGGAAGTCTGCCGCCTGCCCGGGGCCTCTGTCAGTGGTGTGGTAAGAAAACTCACAAATCTTGTTAAGTCCATGAATTATTATCCACTGCTCGTCTTTCAGGTAGGAAATAATGAAAAAGCAACTAGAAACCTTAGAGAGATTAAAAAGGACTTTAGAGCTTTAGGATGTACGGTTAAGGGTTCAGGTGTGCAGATAGTATTCCCTTCTCTCATAGAGAATGGAGAGGGAAGAAGTGGGAGGAGCCAGGAATTAAATACCTGGCTCTGAATCTGGTGTGAAGAACAAAACTTTGGGTTCTTCGGCAATGGGTTGGCCCACATGCCAGGCCTGCTGGTAAATGATGGGGTACACCTGTCCTCAAAGGGTAGAAGGACACTTTCCAAGAAATTGGTAGGACTAATTAAGAAAGCTTTAACCTGGATTGGAAGGGGAAGGGGGACACCACTGGTCTTGATAGAATAAATCACGGGAATGACACCTCAGCTTCTGAGGGATGAAGTACTAGTGAGGGCCCCTGGTCTGCCACCTCAGTGGAAGTAGGGGACAGCGCTCCAGGTGGCAGCCAGAATTCAAATGGAATTCTTGGGTTACAAACCACAGCTAGAAGGCGCTTAGGACTTACGACTATTCCACTCGGGAAAGAAGAGAAAACAACAGCTCAACTGAAGTGTTTTTACACTAATGCACGCAGCATGTGCAACAAACAGGGGGATCTGGAAGCCATTGCAATGAAGGAAACCATGATGTAATTGCCATCACGGAAATGTGGTGGGACAATTCACACAACTGGAGTGCTGCCATGGGTGGCTACGAACCCTTCAGACGGGATAGGCTGGGAAAGAGAGGTGGTGGAGTTGCTTTCTATGTTAGAGAATGTTTTGGTTGCATGGAACTTAATATTAGTGCTTGTAGGTTAAAATCAAGGGAACATGGCAAATGCCAGACATAGTGGCGGGAGTCTGTTATTGGCCGCCCAACCAGGACAAAGAAACTGACGAGCTCTTCTACAAACAATGGGGAGAAGTCTCACAATCACTGGTCCTCGTTCTTTTGGGGGACTGCAACCTTTCAGATGTCTGCTGGAAGTATAACACAGTAGAAAGGAAGCATAGAGTGCATGGAAGATAACTTCCTAACACAACTGGTGAGTGAACCGACTAGAGAAAGTTGTCCTGCTGGATCTGCTGTTTGTGAACAGAGAAGGCCTTATGGGAGAGGCGGCTGTTGGAGGATGCCTGAGGCTCAGTGATCACGAGATGGTAGAATTCTCAGTTTTAGGAGGAGTAAGGAAAGGAGACAGCAGAACTGCCACCTTGGACTTCCAGAGGGCAGACTTCAAGCTGTTTAGAAGGCTGCTTGATAAAAGTCATTAGAAGACAGCTCTAAATGACAAACATCCCAAGAAGGCTGGATGCTCCTCAAGAAAGAAATCCTGGTGGCACAAGAGCAGGCCATCCCCTTGTTGAGTTGGTGGGGAAGAAAACCAGTTTGGCTGAGTAGAGAACTTTGTATTGATCTCAGGAAGAAAAGGAAAGTTTACAAGCTTTGGAAGAAGAGGCAGGCATCCCAAGAGGACTACAAGGGTGAGGTGACATCATGTAGAGAGAAAATTAGAAGACCTAAAGTCCAACTGCAACTCCAACTGACCGGTTCAATGAAAGACAATAAAAAATATTTCTTCAAGTATATTAACAACAGGAGGACGAAGAAGAACCTCCTTCCTTTACTGGATGCAGGAGGGACAGCAGTGATGAGGGATGAGGACAAGGCAGAGGTACTTAATGCTTTATTTGCCTTGGTCTTTAATAGTAAGGTGAGATGTTTTTGGGATACTCAGTCTCCTGAGCCAGAAGATGGTGAGAATGAAGCTCCAACGATCCAGGAGGATTTGGTTAGAGACCTGCTTGGCCAATTAAACATATGTAAGTCTTTGGGGTCAGATGGGATCCACCCAAGGGTATTAATGGAACTGACAGAGGTTCTCTCCAAATCCCTTTCCCTCATCTACTGACAGTCCTGGTTGACTGGGGAAGTGCCACTTGACTGGAAACTGGCAAATTTTACTCCCACTTACAAGAAGGGTTGTAGAGAGGATTCGGGGAACTACTGGTCTGTCAGTCTGACCTCGGTTCTGGGGAAGGTCATGGAGCAGAATATCTCGACCACTATCATACAGGGCGTGCAGAACAATCAGGTGATCAGGCCCAGTTAACAGGGGTTTATGAAAGGTAGGTCCTGCCAGACGTATCTGATCTCCTTCTGTGACAAGGTTACCTTTTTAATGAACAAGGGAAGGGCTGTGGATGTGGTCTACTTGGATTTTGCTAAAGCCTTTGACACCGTTTCTTGCAGTATTCTGCCTGAGAAACTGGATGCCACTGGCCAGGCACACCCTTTGCTTGGTAAAAAAATGTCTGGATGGTCGAGCCCAAAGAGTGGTGGTAAATGGAATTAAATCCAGTTGGAAGCCAGTCATGAGTGGTGTTCCCCAGGGTTGTCTGCTGGGTCCAGTTCTGTTCAATATATTTATCAATGACCTGGACAAAGGGATCGAGTGCACCTTTAGAAAGTTAGTAGATGACACTAAGCTGGGTGGAAGGGTTGATCTGCTTGAAGACAAGGAGGCTCTGCAGAGGGATCTAGACAGGCTGGATTGATGGGCTGAGACCAACAGGATGAGGTTCAACAAGACCAAATGCCGAGTCCTGCACCTGAGACACAAAAACCCCATGCAGCATTACAGGTTTGGGGAAGAAAGGCTCAAAATCTGCCTGGCAGAGAAGGACCTGGGGGGTCTCGGTCGACAACTGGCTGAATATGAGCCAGCAGTGTGCCCAGGTGGCCAAGAGTGCCAATGGCATCTTGGCCTGTGTCAGAAACAGTGTGGCCAGCAGGACAAGGGACGTGATTTTGCCCCTGCACTCAGCACTGGTGAAGTTGCACCTCAAGTACTGTGTTCAGTTCTGGGCCACTCACTACAGGAAGGACATTGAGGTGCTGGAGTGTGTCCAGAGAAGGGCAATGAGGCTGATGAAGGGGCTGGAGAAAAAGTCCTATGAGGAGTGGCTGAGGGAACTGGGGTTGTTTATCTTGGAGAAGAGGAGGCTGAGGGGAGACCTCATCACTGTCTACAACTACCTGAAAGGAGGCTGTGGCAACAAGTGGAAATTCTCAGGTGAAATGGCTTAGCTTTGGCCTCTTTTGCAATTTAATTCATTGAGGGGCAGCTCTAAATTCTTTTTTACTATATAAGAAGTGGTTTCATTGCTCCTTCAACTGAATCTAAAATCAGTGTGACAAATCTAGAGTTTTAATGAGGACTGTTATTTTCTTAGGTGGCAGATATTAGGAACTTTTAGCAAACACTGTCAAAACAGCATACTCTATGTGTCTGAGGGCTTGATGAGCAATTAATACGTAAAATCTTGAACAGCCTCCAGGACATTGTTGCATTTGCAGAGAAGAAGTCGGTAGAGAGAAGCTTGTCCAACTTGCTTATGCTTGAAGTCCTAAAAATGAGGTTTGCCCTGTAAATGAGGTTCCTTTTAACTGGATATGAGAGGTTTTAGTCCTGCATGTCAGCTAGCCATAAGCTATGAAACAAGCAGGTAGGGAACACGTGTTTTGGAAAATAATTTGTTCTTGACCTCTGCTGAAATAAATAAGTCCCTGTGATCTTTCAAATGTGTATTCAGTTGTAAGGTATTTGCCTCCATATATTGTTAGACAAATTTCAGCTAAATCAAGCTTCTACATTTTCCCAGAATTCAGAGATAAGATGTGTATTTCTGATGATAGTTCTCAGAATAATTTTTATTTCAGCAAACCATTGAAAATATTCTGTGCCTCATTATGTAGTTTCTTTTTTTTTCATTTATAATAGGTAATGTATAGGTAATTGCTGTTTATTAAGAGGTGCAAAAACACTTCAGGGTGCATTATTGCTCATTATGTGTACATTATTCCTGGCTTTTAATTGGGTGTTTCCTAGAATGCAGACTGGATCTCTCTCCTTCAGGGCAGAAGAGACACTGAAAAACAGAGAGGCAAAAAGAGTCCTCAGACCCATGGTTTTATTTGTTTATTCCTTCTTCTCCCCCTTCTCCTCCCTCACCATGGCTGGTAATCCTCAGTCACAGGATATGAGAAATGAAGTCTGATTATACACCTAAGTGTATTTATGTTCCTGCCCATAATTTCCTAGACATGCACATGTTGTCACAAGTAGTTCTCCCAGAGAATATTTTATTACCCAAAGAGCATATGCAGCTCGGATCTACTGAAACAGGACACATCTCCTGGACTTGTGCTTTGTCTGGTTTAAAAAGAAGTAAAAAGGTTTCTTCTGGATTAAGAGGTCAGAGCCAAGATCTGAAGAGGTAGTGAGAAAGAATTTCTTAAATCCTCTTCTGTACAGAAGGAAAGAAGGCCGTAACTCCTATTGCCTGATAGATGAAGAAAAAGGTTAAAAAAAAAAGAAAAGTAGACTCTGAAGTGCAGAAGGGTATTTTGAAGTCACGGGCAATGGTTTTGTAGGATGGTTGTTAGCTTCACCAGAGTATTTGGTAATCCTTGTCTTAGATAATGTCTTCCTTGGAATCATATTCCCTGAACTGAGTTGTTTATACTAGGTTAGAGCCAGGTTTTCTTCACTGTGTGAAACTTTCATGATAAAATGCTTCAAAATCATCTCTAGTCCAAACATGTACTTCCCTAGCGGACAGTCCTATCTAATAATAATCACTTCAGTCCTTCGGCTTGGGTAGTAGAGATTTTTGGGCTGAAGATTTTGATTTGAGACTAGCTGGTACTAGTAGGTGTCTAACTGTTGGAGAAATATGTCCCCTGGTAAAACAGAGTGTTACCTCCACATTAACCTTTGCTAAGTGATGATATTGGACCTGCAGAAAAAGATTGAAACATCTTTTTTTTTTTTTGCAGGGTGGAGGAGGGGGAATCTGTGTGCCTGCAGCTGGACTGGCCTGCAGAAGTTCCCTGCACAAAGTCCACGTCACACTTCTTTTTGGTACATGTTCTGGCTGACTCTCTGTGCAAGATCAAAGGTTGACCTTAGCTTAATTCTTGTATTTTGAATTTGCTGTTGATCTATGTTAGGTTTGCATCTTCCACTACATGTTGTAAGTGTCTGGCATTGCTTAAATTGCATGGACTGTGTCGTAAGCATCCAGTCTGCCTCACCTTCTTTTTGCAGCAAGAAGATAATAATCAGCTGTAAAGATGGTAGGAAATTTTTGCGCAGGAATATCTGTGTTCCCTTAAACGTGTCACTTCATGAAGAAAATGAATTAAGCCCTTTAATCTAACAAACGAAATGTTGGAGAGGTTTGTTTCATGCAAGACATTCTGGAAAGCTTACTGGAAAATCTGTGGGGTATCTGATAGATAACCTCTTTTGTCAAAGGGGAAATAACAAGAGAATCCTTAAAATTAGTATCTTTTTTCTTTTAGTATTTAGTCAGCTTAATTATACGTCTGCATTATTTACAATCATTCACTGTAAATTCACAGTTACTCACTTTAAGATAATAGGGTAGTATGGATTCCTGAATTGCTAGCATTGCAACAGCGCAGCTCATTTATTTTAATGACTGCATTATCCAGCCAATTAACGGGATGGTCTGGCTCTTGTGATGAAGTGCGTTAGCTCAAGCATCAGTGAGCAAGGGCTTTTTCATAAATATAAGTCTTTATCTAAAAGATATTTTTGTTGTAAAACTCCTGTTGAATGTTTGGGTGCCAACTGTTGCTGCAATCATTGGTGATAGCCTTTTCTTCAGCAAAATGAGATTTACAAAAATATTTTTTCACTGTAAATTTCCTATAAAAAACCAAACTCACGACCAACAAGCCACATAGTCTACATAAACAACAAAGTAAATAAGAAACATTGAAGTGGAGGTGACATCCCCACACCCTGATTTGATTGCTGTTGGGTCTGGAGGGTCTTTATTCTTCGCCAACTTTGCATGTCTCTGTGGCATTTTTCACCATAATGTGGATACAAAAGTTCAGTGAGTCACGCCCAGAAGGTGAGTTCAGCTGAGACAAGGTAAACTTGACTGAAAACTTTGCTCAAGGGAACCAAATGTCATGAGAGTAGGACTTGCCTAGCACCTGCAACGGGAACTACTGTTGCAACTCTGCAGGTGATTGCCCTATTGGGAACCTGTCCCATGGCTGAGTTTGCTGGAGCAAATCGTCATGAACCATCAGAGCAAGGCTGTGCTTGCTGGGTGGGATTGCTCTGCCAGCTCCTTGTGCCAGACGACTTTTCTAGGTACATGGAATGAATGTTGTTTGAACTTTCTGCTGGCTGAAGTGCCTCCTGCCCTGCTTGCTGTGTTTCTACCATGCACAGCCTGTAGCAGGGAATGGGGTAAATGCACACGGGACCACTGGGTCAGCTGGCAAGTGGGATGAAAAAATACTAACAGGGCAAACCATGCAACCATTGCAGAGCTGAGGCCTAGCTGCATGTCATGGTTTAGCCCCACCCAGTTTCATTGGCAGTTAAATGCCAGCAGTTGTTCAAATTCCCCCTCTGGCCCCGACATGGAAAAAGGAGAGGGAAATAAGAGAAAGACTTGTGTGTTGGAAATGAAAACTAAAACAACTTTAAGGAAACAACAATAATAATGACAATATTATTAAGACAATAATAAAACATATACAAATATAAGAAATTTGATGCCCATTGTTGACTACGCCATCACTGATGCTACAGAGCAAGCACAGGGAAAGGTTTCAGGCTGGACTCAGTAGCAGATGAGAGCTAAACTCAGGAACCAGATTCAGAAACACATGTATCTGGAATCAGGGGCAAAAAGACAGATGAGGTCTGTATTAAGTTTCAGTCACTGAGAAGAGAACTTGACCTTCATGATCCCTCAATTTTATACTGAGTACAATGTAGATGGAATGGAGTACTCCTTTGGCCAGATTTAGATGACCTGTACTATTCACTCCTACCTGTATTATGACCCCTTTCTACCCCTTTGCCTTACGTTTTTTAACCAACTTGAGGATTGCCCTTAGTCTCCATAAGGATAAATGTAAACAATGGCCTTTCTGCATACCAGTACCCTGCTACTTTAGTGATAGCAACGAATTTTAAGTATTATCACTTCTAGAGAGAGATGCTGTTGGAAAACATGTAGTTAACTTCCGGAAAATGAAGAAGATTAGGCTTACCTGAGAGTTAGAATATTAATTCTTCTGTAGCTCAAACCAGAGTACTGCGGTACAGGCAAAGTTATCAGGGGAATTTTTGTCAAAGCCTTGAGGCTTGAATAGTAAAATATCCCCCAGTGCCACACAAAGCACCCACCTGAGCAGGTACCGGGCTTCTTAAATACTAAAATGTTTCAAAGGAGTCAAACCTGAAAAAGTGCGTTCTCTAAGAATAGGCGAGTTAGCTTGTGATTGACAAACTAATCCAGAGTGCAGCAAGCTGTCTTCAAAAACTGAGGTGAAAGAGCAACTCTCAGATGAGGACCCATGTGCAGAACATCAGAAGCAGGAGCACGATCCCAGACTGCAACTCCTGGAAAGCTGGAGGCAGCAGAAGGGTGCGAATGCAGCTGTAGTTTCCTCCAAGTAAGAAAAAGAGAATTTAAAGACACTCTGCAACTGTTGTGCCTGCCAGCCAGCAGAAATTCCTGCAAGCCTGTGGGAGATGCTGGTGAGATGGGCAGGGGTGTTCCACAGGCATTGTGACAACCCAGCTTTTTTTTCTAAGAGGCAGGATGCTATAGCAAGGGAAATCTCTCAGTGAGGTTATTGGTTATTTATTCTAAGATGCAGCAAGCATGAGGAGTATTTTCTCCAGGAACATTTTTTTCCTGCACATCTCTGCTGTGAAATTTACTAATAATTGTTGTGTTAAAGTATACTTTTAGGATGGAGACCTCCTAAGACAATCCTTCCAGTTGTGGGGTAAATATAGCTAGTGCAGAGGAAAAGAGTTGCCATAATATACCTTGCAATTCACACAGTGTTTCTGAAAAACGTTTTAGAACTACCTTTACTCCTCCAGGTTTTAAAATGTGTAGCACGTAGTCATGCCTTTCATTTTCTTGATTCCTATGGAGTCTGGGGTATTTCATGTGAGTGCAGCTGGGCTCAGAGCACTAGAAAGAAATGTTACACTACATAATACGAGATAGATAGTTTAAAAAGAATATATGTGTATGCACATATCAGAGGTGTAAGGCAGATGTATTTCCTGGTTCTTGTTCTGAAGTCTGGAGATCAGAACTAGTGAATTTGCTTTATCCATCCCAAGAGACCCCTTGTGCAGTGTTTGAGGTATTATGTGCTGAAAGACCTCATTAATGATGCAAACACTTCAGCTGTCATAGAGTCATAAAAAAGCTCAGAAATAGGAAGGTCTGAAGGAAATTGATTTTCTTTAATTCCTTTGTGAAGTGTCATGCAGAATACTGATTACTTTGAAATGATCTAAATCTCCCTCAGGCATCTGCTGGAAGGCAAGTAGTTTTTTATCTGAGATTTTTGAAACAGAGTGCTTATTGTTTGGATGTTAAGATGTTTGGGACATTCATTGACCCAAAAATGATTGAACTATGGTTTCTTCATGGAAGGAGGGGCTGCTTATATTTAAGCTGCTGGAGAATTACTGTTTTATGTGACATTATGCACTATATATATATATTTTAAAGACTGTGCAGTGAATAACCAGAAACATGTCATGGAATTAGGAATACTACTCTAGATGGAGTATGCCCTGTCTTTGGAAAAGGATCAAGATGACTCTAGGCCCTGTTAGGATCAGTTTTATTAAGCTTCTTAACTACTAAAACTTACCTTGTCAACCTGGAATGTATTTTGCCATTAAAATTAGAGATGAGAGAAGCAGTAATGGAAAATCCCTGTGAAAAAAATATCTGATTTTAAATATGTCTGTATTATATTTTTATGAGAAAACTGCAGTGCTGTGTGAGAGATGGATCTTTCCAATTATTCTTTTTCCTCCTCAGGCCTCACAGGCAGTGAGGGTAAATTCATGAGTGCATAAAATGCTGGGTGCTCTCTAGGTGGAAGGTAAAATAGAACTGTAAAGCACTTTTAATTCCTTGGTATACACAGGGACTTATTACTTTGGTTCAACACATAATAAGTGAGCATTTGGAAAGCACACTGAATGATTCACTGGGAACAAAACAGTAGTAAATAATGCCTGTTCAGACCTGCTGTCCTGTGAGGAACATTTTGGCCAGAAGACAGGCCGAGATTTGCCTAAACTAACATATATTTCTAGAAAATTTTAGCAAGGTCAACCAGTGTAATCATAAATCATCAGACTGTGATATTCGCCTTCCCCTACTCCTGATTGCTCTGGCATTTACATTACCTTGGTCTGCTAACTTCGTTACAAGTCCTATCTTTGGGAAATTAATCTTTTCTGCTAAAGCAATAGGAAATGTTTCAAGAGCTTCCACTGTTCCATAAAACTGTCATGGAGAGGAGAGTGCTTGGAGACTGCAGAATGAGAGTCTTCAGGGCAGAAGAGGAACAAGGTCCAAATAGAAGAATACCAGTCCTAGTGATTAGCTCAATAGTACCCAGTCTGGAGCTGTGGTTAGGTTCCTATCCCTTGTGAGGAAAGGAAAGGCGTATCCCCCCAAAATTTGGCAATTTTGGCTATAAGTCTCATCTATATTCAGTACATTGAACTCTCTCAGCTCAGTAGCACTATTAAATTTATTCATTATTGCTCTCTTAAGTTAATGATGGGTATCTGATCTGCATAGTGATATTTTCTTCTTTGCCATATTCATCTTAATTTCAGTTAGATCCTTATTAAGATATAGAGGTGAAATGTAGGATAATCCCTTTCAAAATAAATGCCTATGCCAGTGTCAAAATATGATCCTAAGGTAGCTGCAATGAATCTGATCCACAGGAACCTGCTGCTGCCATGGGTGTTTCATCACCTGTCAGTGACCTCTCTGGGGACCCCACTCAGCTGAGCAGATTAGGCAGGCAAAACTCCAAGGCAAGACATGCTCCAGGTAGAACATTATTACCAAGGGTGTCCTGGATGGCTATGGGTACTGAGCAGCTATGTTTTCAACACTAAGACAGATTGTTCACCGGTCAACTGGCCTTCTGAAATGGTGGATGGAGTCAGGATGGAATATAGCTCCCCTGTGATCCAGGAAGAAAAAGTTAGAGACCTGCTGAGCCCCTTGGATCCTCATAAGTCTATGAGGCCGGATGGGATCCATCCTAGGATGATGAGAGAGCTGGCAGACGAGTTTGATAAGCTGCTTTCCATCTTTATCAACAGTCCTGGCTCACCAGAGAGGTCCCGGATGACTGGAAGCTGGCCAACGTGACGCCCATCCGCAAGAACGGCCGTAGGGACGATCCAGGTAATTACAGACCTGTCAGTCTGACCTCGGTTCCAGGTAAAATTATGGAGCAGATGATCCTGGGTGCAATCATGCGGCAATTGCAGAATGACCGAGAGATCAGGCTCAGCCAGCATGGATTTAGGAGGGGCAGGTCCTGCCTGACCAACCTGATCTCCTTTTATGACCATGTGGCTCGGCTGGTGGATGAGAGGAAGGCTGTGGATGTGGTATACCTGGACTTCGGCAAGGCCTTTGACACCATTCCTCATAGTAAACTCCTGGAGAAGCTGACAGTCCGTGGCTTGGACAGGAGTGCTCTATGCTGGGTTAGGAATTGGTTGGATGGCTGAGCCCAGAGAGTGATAGTGAACGGTGTCTCATCCAGTTGGTGGCCGGTCACTATTGGTGTCCCCCAGGGGTCGGTGTTGGGCCTGGTCCTGTTTAACATGTTTGTTGATGATCTGGATGAGGGGGCTAAGCCCATCATTAGCAAGTTCATAGACGATACCAAGCTGGGAGGAAGTGTCAATCTGCTGGAGGGTAAGAGGGCCCTACAGAGGGACCCTGACAGACTGGAGAGATGGGCTGATTCCAATGGGATGAAGTTTAACAAGTCCAAGTGCCGGGTTCTACACTTTGGACACAACAACCCCATGCAGAACTATAGGCTGAGGACAGAATGGCTGGAGAGTGGTCAAGTGGAAAGAGACTTGGGAGTGATGGTGGAGAGGAAACTCAACGTGAGCCAACAGTGTGCCCAAGTGCCCAAGAGAGCCAGTGGTTATCCTGGCCTGCATCAGGAATTGTGTGTCCAGCAGGAATAGAGAAGTTATCATCCCCTTATACTCGGCACTGGTTAGGCTGCACCTTGAGTACTGTGTCCAGTTCTGGGCCCCTCAGTTTAAGAGAGATGTTGAGATGCTGGAGTGTGTCCAGAGGAGAGCAACGAAGATGGTGAAGCGGCTGGAGCACAAGCCCTATGAAGAGCGACTGAGGGAGCTGGGATTGTTTAGCCTGGAGAAGAGGAGGCTCAGGGGAGACCTTATTATTCTCTATAACTACCTAAAAGTAGGTTGTAGGCAGACAGGGGTTGGTCTCTTCTCTCAGGCGACCAGTGACAGAACAAGAGGACATGGTCTCAAGCTTCGTCAGGGGAGGTTTAGGCTTGATATTAGGAAAAATTTTTTACTGAAATCGTGATTCACCAATGGAATGCACTGCCCAGGGAGGTGGTGGAGTCATTGTCCCTGGAGGTGTTTAAAAACAGATTGGATGAGGCGCTTAGTGCCATGGTTTAAATGAGGAGTGGGTGCTAGTTTTGGGTCATAGGTTGGACTAGATGATCTCAGAGGTCTTTTCCAATGTTGTGGTACTCTGATACTGTGTGTGATACTGTGGCTCTTCTGAATGCTCCCCGTTTTCTGCCAGTCCTGATACTGAAATACCATTTCAAGTGTCTGCTCGAAAGCAGAGACTGATACTTCCTTTCTGCAGAAAGGTAATTCAATGCAAGTCTCTTTCCTTCCCTGGTGTGGCAGCCTGCCATGCTGAGTGACAAGGTTATGGAGGGGCTCCTCTGCAAACTATGAGGACAGTGAGAGGCACGTTTGCTGGAGGTGCTGTGAGCAGTGTTGGCACCTATCAACACCAGCAGTTTATTAAGAGGCAATACCTGTGCAGCACTAACAATACTGCAGGTAAGAGCTGAAACAGAGACTTCTCCCTGTGGTGTTGCCACCACCCTCCTATGTCAAATTCCATGACTCCAATAGCTCTGTTCAGCGTATTGCTGCTGGTTATTTTCAGGGAGGATTTGTCCTTGAGAGGAGGAAGCATGATGCTGAGTACAGCAATCATCTGGCAAACATACAAAAAAGGGGAAATAAGCCAGCTGGGGACTCTGCCTAGAGATCTTGTGATGGCTGAATAAGCTGCACTTTAATGATTAACTGAAGATGTACAGCTTGTCTAGCTTAACTACACTTGGGGTACCACCTTAATTTGTTGAATTCAAAATGGCACAGTTACAGTTTGAAAACAGTCTGCTTCTTTTTTCTTAGAGCTTAAATCCTCTTCAGTGAACACAACATTTCCCTCTTACTATTCGATATTTGTAAGGTTCTTAAACTATTTTAAATGGATAATTCTCTCTTATCCTTAATAAATGCATACAAACACACAGTCTTGTTCTTGCAGTAAAGGTATGCTGAGTTTCTGGCATAAATGAAATCATTTTTATGACTTTTATACAGGTTCAAACAGAAAAGAAACTGGGTGCAAAGGTCAGTTTCAAGTATGTGTCCAGCAGTAGAAAGCCTATGATTGTTCTCACAAAAAAAGGAATATCTACTGACTATGCACATGTGTGAACACTTCTGATGTTCCTGCTTGATGGAACTCTCCTCTCTTTGTGCTTTGTGGCTGTGGTTGGATGTTTCTGTTACTACTGTTCAGCTGCTGCATACCCCCGTGTTTATACTGATGTATTTCAGTGTTAACGGACAATTCCTTTAAGACAGATTTTTTTAAGTTATGGGGTCTGTTTTTCTATAGGCATAGCTAGGACCAAGCATTTCAGGGTACTGACTATTTTGGTAGGCCCTAGAATAAGGTCTGGATTGTGAAGTGCTTGGGTGCAGAAACTCCCGCTGCAATAGTCTAAGCTCAGTTTTTCAGAGTGGGATCTTTCCTTTGCTGTGGGACGAGGGGATGTGGCTACTGCTTCCTGATGTCTAAGCTGCATCAGACCTTTGGGACACCTGGTCCTGAAGGGGAGCACTGAGTGCTTCAGAGCAAAGTGGTCTTTGTGTGCATATGCATGAGGATTCAGGAGGCTTCGGTTTGGAAATCTCTGGTCCCAATTGTTATGCATGTGGCCATCCTGCTAATCTAGATGAAGATGCAAGTGTGGCAGGATGGTATAGACAATGTTACCAGGGAATTGGGACCATTTATTGGGATCTTACAGTCTGAGACACCCAGAGGAAATATGAGCCAGTAGGTTTAAAACAGAGATGAGGAAGTCCTTCTCTGCAGAATGTATGCTTTAACTGGGGAACTTGTCATCTTAGGCCAAATGTATGAATGGGGTCACAAAAAAAGTAAACCAAGCCTATGGCAGATAGGCAAATGTGAGAGCCTGGAGTGAGCTCTGGCTCAGGAAGTGTTGACGCCAGAGGATGCCAACAGCTGAGGCTGTGCGCTGGGGACACGCTCTTCCCTGCCTTGCCTTTCTCTGGGCAACCTGAGCCCTGTTGGTCCCTAGCATGGTCCACTGCTGCTTCTTACAAACAGGTGAAGAAGATGAAGTGTGGCTTTATTTAGTGCCCCTGTGGCTACTAGATCCAGTAACTTATCCTTGTTAACAACAAGGTCCAGAACCTGTGGTCTTGCAGAGCTTCTGCAGGAGAATTCTGAGGGAAATGTAGCTAAAGACTAGATGTTTTGCAGTGGCTATGCTCCAAGCTGGGTAACAATATTCCCAGTCGCAAAAAAGACATAGATTTGAGGGCTAATTGTGGCAACTCCAAGTTAGAAAATTAGGAAGAAAGAGGAACGAAGGTAGCAAACAGCCTTCTAGGCTTATTCTTCCATGGTAGATGTCCTGGATGATGCACAGGCTGAAGTGGGTGGTGACAGAAAGCCTAGACTGCAGTTATTTCTAATAGGAAACATGCTCAGAATTGTGGTATCCGGAGGTAATTTGGTAATGAAACGTGAGAGGATAAGTAACACAGTAGTGACCTATCTGCCTTATGGATTGGACCAGAATATTACTGCCTTACTACTGTGGAAAACCCCTAAAATTCTCACTTTGTCAAATATTAAAAAAGCACAGCATCTCACAGGCAAAAAGCAGTGAGAAACACTGCACACAAAGTCCTCTGCACTCACAAGTAGCTGCTATCAATAAAAAGCTTAGTCATGAGACTCTGAGCCACTCTGTGGAAATCCAGAGACATAAATCAATGGAGGGAGCATAAGAATTTTATCCTTACATCAGCCATTTTTGTGGCATGCACAAGTCTCAGACACAGCAGGGAAATATTCTCCAGCTATCCCTAAAAGTCCTTCAGACTGGAAATTTAACACATCCTCACAGCTTGGGAAGATCTTCTTGATTCCTTTTATAAAAAGCAGAAAACTACATATACAGGGTTGGGGGAAATTATATTTTTGATTTGTAGAATAAGCAGGCTTCGTCTGTCCTGTCAAACTGACATGACATTTCACTCAACTATTTTTAGAGGGTGCAGCTTGTTTTCAAAATAATTGGGTCTTAAAGCCCAAACTCCACCTCTGTTTCTTGGTATACTCCTCATAGGCTCTCCTTTTCAGGCAAGGAGGGTCCAAAGGAGATTTTTAAGACTTAGTGTGAGTTTCCCTCAGATAAGATGACTGCTGAAGTCTCAGGGCTTCTTGCTCTAGTGCAAGGAGCAACACTGGGACTTAGATGTCTCGAGAGGAAAGTGGAAACCAGATTTAATTGAACGGCTCTGAGTGAAATTTTGAAAAATACATTATCCGGAATTGTTCAGAAGTAAACCTCTGTCCTAAGAGCAATGCATGGCATAGTTCAGCCTTTCAAATTTTATTGATATTTCTTTTTTTTTCCAAAATAATTGCTGGCTAGTAAACAGCTACCCCATTTAATTAGCTCAGCTCAAATGCTTTCTTTCAGTTACAAGGAGCTACTCCAAATAAAGGAAGAGCAGGCAGAAATAATGAATCTGAGAGCATTTTTGTAAATACAAAATGACTGGTGTCTGAGGTCATGGTCTGGCAGATAAAGAAAAAAATCTTGCAGTTGCCCTCAGAAATAACAGCCCTGGGTCGTACTCCCTAAATGGGTTTCAATGCAAAGTTCTCTGTAGAACCACAGTCTGGCATTTCTGGGGGCTGTGGAGGTGACTTCTGTGGACCACAACTCAGTGCCGAGGATGATTTGCTCACAAATGTATTAACTTCCTGATGCAATGCGTGGCTTATGTGGCTTCAGGACATGCAAAATCCGTGCTTTTCCATTTCATGGTCTTGATTGAGTATGGGACAGGGAGCTATGTCATCTTAGGGGAATGAGTGCACTGCCATCAGTTTATCTGTCTGTGGAAGAAATGGATTAGCTCAATTTGACTGGGCTGTGGAGACTAAGTCCAGGGTGATTAATGCCTTGGGTGGAGCTGGCTGCTCTCCGCTCCCCTCCTTGCCATAGTGAGTTGCACCCTCTTTGAGTTTTGTGCAAATGGATGTGGGCAGAGAACCATCATGGGTTATTTTTAGGACAGAGGATTATTTCTCAGAGAGGTTTAAATGCTTAAAGCTCTGCTAGTATGGAGTCTGTCAGCCACAGAAATTTTTCAGAGTGTAAATAAAATAAATTGTACTTGATCCGGAAGTAGTATTTGAGGACAATATCTACGTGGAGACAGAACTTGGTGTGGCAGTTCTCAAAGGGCCCCAAGTAAGACAGTTCAAACATTGCTAGGTGCAAGGGTTGCTGGTAAAACAAATTCATTTAGGGTCAATTTGTGCAAGTTTGAAAATAATTGCAGTGTTAAAGAGTTTTGAATGGAAGGATGTGCATGAGAAAAGATGAAATATTAATGACAGTGGTGCAAATTGCCCTTGACTGTGACATTTGTTTGTGTTTAATTTTAAAAAAGTAGATTCCAACTTGGACCATTGGAAATGCTTCTGTCATTTTCCCATGATATCTTTACGGTTTTTGCTTTGCTGAGGAACCTGATATTCTGGCATTGTGTGTTTGGGTGTTTTTGTGGTTTTTTATTATTTTTTTATTTGGTTGGTTTTTCTTTGAGGGGTATGTGTTTTGGGTTTTTTGAGTTAACAGAGCAAACTGACAAAATCGATTAATCATATGACTTGTAAGCACATGATTGCATTAGACTCTCTTACTTTCAGAACGGCTGTAGTGATCTGACCTCCAAAGTCTTATCTAAAAAAAACATCCTTAATAACTGTCATGGACAAAAAGCAACATTTTGTAGGCACAGGCATATATTTTCTGCAAAAATTGTTAACAAACTCTGTATGCAAAGTTTGCTGTTGACTCAGCACTTTCAACAGTTTTTAATGTCATTTCTTGGAGCACTTACTCTCTTCGAGCCCTCAAATTAGCTGATCTTCTGAGAACTGCACGCTTACTCTCATTTTGAACTTCTCAGGCTAGTTCTATGAAATGCTAATGGCAGTGCAGAGGACTTTGAAAAAAAGGCACTGTTAAAGCTGTGGAGCTTGTATTTCTGAAAAATATATTTCTTTTAAAATATCATTCACCATGTTCAGAATCCAGGAAATATTGGCCCAGCAATAACGGGTCTGTGAATAAAGCTGGAAAAGAAAGATCTGTGAGTCTCAGTTGAACAGTAAGGTCTGTAGCCTGCTGCTACAGCTTCTTATTCAATTGTTTATTTTAGAGCAACTTAAAGTTAAACATGGCGGGAGAACATCTGTGCTACTGTAATGACTATTCAATGCACTTTTATTTGATTGTTAGGTTTGGCTTCCTGGTAAAATATAATTTAGATGTAATTTCTCCAAACCTTATTTTTACTATAACGAATTATTTTCCTTATAATAAAACCAGGTGGATCTACCTCTTTTCCAGAGGAGCCCTGCATATTAGTGAAACTCCTTTGACTTGGAAAAAAAGCAAATCTGGTATGCTTTTTCTTTTATCTCTTAAAAAAATATAACTATCACTTTATATGACAGTTCCCTGACATATGACAGTTCTTTCTTCGGGAATGAATATTAAAATTTTATAATTATTGCTTTGTTCCAAACATTGATCACAGTGACAGTAAGTGTTTTCTAATAATTAAAGCCTGTTCAGCTGATTGCTGAGCACGTCGTTCATTTATAATTTTACCTTTTTTCAGTTCATGAGTTGTTTGCAAGCAAGTTTTTTTTCCTGCTTCCTGTGCTGTGATTACTGGGGAGAGGGAGAAAGAGGTTGACATTAGCAGGGGACTTTCAGATTGCAGACTGCCTGTGTGTTGCTGATCTTCCCTTTTCAGCCTTTTCAGGGAGTGTATAAGGTCAGTTAGTCTCAGTGTTGGGGTGTCAGCTGCTTGGAGGGCTGGCTGACTGAAGGGCTGCTGAAGCCCCATGCTCACCAACTATGAGGGCAAAGATTTTTGTTACCATGAGAGATCCCATCTTTGCTTGCAAGTGTGGGATTTTTTTGTTAAAGAAGTACAGATTTTTCTAAACATGTGTTTGAATATACAGTAAAAGGAGGTGTTCCAGGTGGGAGTGAGCAGCTGCTGAGAGGGCCCACCAGGCTGCATCTTGGTTGTGCAGCCCCCAGTGAGCACTTCCCCATAACGGCAAGAAAAACTGGACACATTGCCATGCGTTACCTACCATAAGCTGCTGCTCTCTGATAGATGTGCCCCGCTAGCGGTGCAGCTGAATACCGCAGTCTGGGCCAGCTATACACAGGAACCGGGTCAGGGGTCCTACTTGGTCTGAATCAGTGATGTTTTGCAGAAATGTGGCAGGAAAAGGCAGCAGCCTTGTCTCTGTCTCTGAGCTGGGGATATGGGGTCTGCACGCAGATTTGCCTCTGCATGAATCCAGTATTAGCAAAGAAACAATATCCCAGTATCCCTGACTAATGTCTTAAGAATGAGACAGCCTCAGTCTTGCAAAGGGGGGAGTAGCTGTTGGGAACTTGTTTTCCAGAGGGAACTTCTTCAGTTGTCACATGCCACATGAGGGAAAGGATCAAGGTAAGAGGAGAAAACGTGTAGGAAGGATGAGCATGAAGAAATTTCCTCATGGTTTGACAAAAGTTTCTGCCTTCTTTATTTACTGAATAAGTTGAAATGTACTTCTCTCTCTGATCTTTCCAAACTCTCACTTTCTTTCTTCCTCTTTTTTTGACCCTGGCTTCACATCTTATTGTTTAGTGGGATAATCCTATCAGAGGTGTACCAATTACCTAGAAATTAAGTGAGATACTGTCATGCTGCTATTTTCCACTTCAAATATTCAGAATAGAATTAAAAGTACCTTAAATAAGACCTTTTCTTTTTTATGAACTCTAAAGGACACCGAGAATGTTGTATCCGATGACCTTTTTCTGCATGTGATTACAGTCTGAAGCATTCTTAAATCATTTGTTAAGATATTTCTCGTGTTATTCCATGGTAATCTTAAATACCTAGGGATTACCAGGCATTACTGCCGTATTTTCTGGGCACAGCAACTAGACATGTAATTAGTTTTGTGCTCTATTACTTCTAGCAAGCATTGTTGATAAATCTGTTTCTTTAAATAAAGATTAAAAATGCCTTATTATATAGTGTAGAGACAGATTTGTAAATCTTCTTTAAAACTTTTAATAAATTAAGAAGCATAATAAAAATGTGTCTGTATAGAAAATCCGTGCTCTCTAATGCTGAAGTTCATTGTGTGTTTTAAGCAATTTCATGATCCTATTAAATGATCACACTTCTGGAGTAAACTTCTTAATGGAATTTGAACTCTGGACTTTTGCTTCATGTTACGTGCTGAAGAGGGTGAGTGGAAATTGTCACGTACATGCCACAGGTTGGCACAGTGGTTTCATTCAGCAAATAATCTGCACAGCAAGTAATGTTTCTAGGGAATGGGATGTTACTCCAGGAGCCTGAAATAAACCACTTCTTACCTCTGGGTTATAAGCAGCTGGACATCGATAACAGTGTTGGTGGACAAAATTACTAGCATGTGATAGCTTTTGTGAAACAAGTCTGAGGCATTAGCCTTGTTTTTAAAGGTATTTTGGGGGTTAGATATACTCTTTGCAAGCTAAGAGGAAAAGTATTCTCAGCTGAAGCTTACTTAAGCTAGGTGTGCCATGAGGGCTGCATTAATCACGCGCTCAAGGTCAGGCCTAAAGGGACCATCCAACTCCCCGCCTGACCTGCTGAATGTGGGACACAGCTCCTAACCAAGTGGTTGTTGCATCTGTCTCATGACTTAATGCGGATCAGAAGAAATTTGCCCCAGTCTTGTACTGAGATACGTCTGCCTAACAATCTGTCAGCAAAATACAGGAAAAAACACAGGAAGTAGATAAGTATGCTTAACAAACTAGGAAAAAGCACTCAAACACTGGATCTCTAAAACTCTGTCACAGTATTATAGAAATTAAATTGAATAGCCCTTCTGCTCCTTCTGTGTGCAAAAAAAGAGATTTATTTCCCTCTGGGATACAACAGCTGTTATGCAAGTGTCCCAGTTATTTTGACATCTAGTAGTTGATGTGAAAGTATATGGTTTCTTTCTAGAACTGTTAAATGCAGTGGCATGTTGCAAGACAAAGAAGTGTTACAGAAATTATATGAAAAAGAGTTTAGGCTGTTTGCACAGTTTTTGTTAAGACTGTATCATGTATTTTCCCTACTTTCTATTTTTTCTTTGTTCCCAATTATGAGCCAACAGGGATATGTGAGTTCTCTTTAGTGCCTAATATATTTCAATATTGATGCATTTTTTTCTCTGTACAATCAAAGCTGTTTCTTTTTCTTCTCTACAAACAAGGTTCATCGATGGGGCATAAGTCAGTTTTGGTGTTATAATACAATCAGCTCTCTAGCACTCCTTCAGTACTCTCTATATCCACACATGGATGAAGGAGGATGACTTCCTGTCGTCCACAGTAATGTAATTAAATCTTGGAATATAATGGTGAAAAGATCTTGTTTAAGAGTGAACTGCCTCTTAGTGACAGTGATGATGTCTTTTCAGAGTTATTTGTGTTCCTTGATTGTGCATCTGTCTATATGTAAATATACTTCTTTGCAAGCATGCAAACTAGCTCTGGACACATTAGTCTGTGCTTGGTTTTGCCTACAGGCTCTCAGATACGGCAGCAATAAATGACTCATTATAAGAAGATGTGGGTTGTGGCTGGAAAACTTCAGAGGGCTATGAATATCTTGAAAACAACCTTACAATCTCCAATGACATTTAGTAGGAAATTTGATTGCTCTATGAACTCTGGTCTACAATTTTCCGCAAACAAAGACACTAATATTCAAAAAAAATCTAAGCCCAAATGTGTTCCTCCAGTCAAATCTTTAGTTTTATAACAAAGCATTTGAGCGAACAGACATCTTCTAATTCTTCACTTTCCTTCCTCTGCCTGTCCAGACTAAGAAATCTCCTCAAAGTTGAAATCCTGGCTGATAAGTGGATTAGGACTGGCAGATGTCTCTCTACTTCTCTTCTTCTACTCACTAGAAGTCAGTAAAACCTCCCTTTCATCCCACTTTTCTGCTTACTGGTATTTCTTCACTGTAACTGCTTCAGGT
Source organism: Dromococcyx pavoninus (assembly GCA_033558185.1). Taxonomy (NCBI): domain Eukaryota; kingdom Metazoa; phylum Chordata; class Aves; order Cuculiformes; family Neomorphidae; genus Dromococcyx; species Dromococcyx pavoninus. The sequence goes on along the minus strand of JAUMJL010001132.1, from coordinate 550,074 downwards.
TTATGGGCACAGTTATAGTAAGAAATAGTCAAGGTCTTTGGAAATACAAAAGAAGAAGGAATTCACTGTGATAACTCTCATCTATTTCAGGTTTCATCAATATCCTTATGATTTTAGGAGTTTATGTTCTCCTCTTTGGTTGGCCCATTCTTCTTGTTTTTCAGACACCTTGCTTCTCATTTCAGGTTGTCTATACATTGTGTCAGGTAAAATAAATATCGAGAGGTGGTGTTATATTGTTTTACTTTCAGCAGGCATTTTTCCCTGAGTTTGAACTCCAGACAAAACATGGTGGGGAAATGTTTAGAGTCTGTTGTAGTGGGGCTGAAAGTAAGGAAATGCTCTTGCTTTTGACTCCTTTTCGGTATCGAGAAGACTTCGCTCTAATAGGAGAAAGGGATAGTTCAAAGTTTGTGTGGTGGCATCACTGGAAGGCCACACCAACAAGCTGCCAGAGGGCACCTCTGATGCTGCTTTTTAGGGGTCTGAGACCAACACAGGACCCTTCAAACAATACCCATAAGTCTCAGGTGATACACGTCAACAACAATCAAGGAATAGGCAGCCTTCCTCCTCACCAGCAGCCTCTGTCAATGTCATGAAGCACTGAATGATCTCAGGGATGCAGAAGCTGAAGTACTTGCACACAGATACCTGCCATACTGCCTATACTTTTCAGAGAACGGTCCTTAAATAGAAAACATCTGATAACAGTTGTGTTGAAAGCCAGCTGAGAACCAGGCAGATAAAATAAACATCTGCTTTAAATATGTTTCGGAAAACATGAGTGTAAGAAAGGTCATTTTTATGCCTGCTTGTCTGAACAGAATACAAAAGAGGGGATCAAATGTTCTGTCTATGGTCTATAGTAAGATTAGTTTTTCATTTTTATTCAAGGTTTGTATATTGTGCTTCCCTTTCAGTAGGACATCATCCTCAATTTTCTTTTTTATGCTTCTTTGAATTTGAACAGTATTTCTCATTCAAAGAGTCCTGCTCTGCCTTGACTGTCATTTATGCTTGGAGATTTGGTTTGTTAGGGGCTGCGCAGAAGCACAGAGCTCACTTTGCATTTCTAGCATCAGTAACCAGAAGGATTCAGCGGCTGTATCTATACTCACAAGTATCACCTAGTGTAATGTGCAGTGCCTGTTGCAGGTTGGGAAGATGTTCCATGCTCAGATGCCTTATCAGCCTGCTGCAGGGAGCGCAACACACCTCTGAAATCCAGGGGCTTCAGAAATGTTGTAAATGGTGTATTTATTAAGGAAGTTAAAGAAAAAAATCTTGTTAAACAGCTGGAATCACAGCACTGAAATGCAGAATTTCTTTCCCTGTCAACTTTTAAAACAGTTTTACAAGTCTGTATCAAACCCTACAAGTCTCTAGCACTTTGCTTTTCTTAACTGGACTCTATTTCATGTGCTTAAAACACCATCGAATTGCTCTAGTACTGACCTCTCTAGGATGTTACAGCTGCACTGTGTCCAATCTGGTCACGCACTACAATTTCTGTCCAAAAATTTCTGCTCCATGTAGCCTTGAGAATAAACAAGACGAGTCAGGGAAGTGCGTATACCTGCAGGGTTATGATCTCACTGGCATTGTGAAGATATGGCGGAATGGATCCTGTGGCTGGGACAGAGGAATACAAACTCTTTAGAAGGTTCGGCAGGAGAGACAAGGAGGGGGGTGTTACCCTCTGTGTCAATGACCAGCTGGACTTTATGGAGCTCCACGTGAGGATGGATGAAGAGCTAACCAAAAGCCTATGGGTCAAGATAAAATGTAGAGCAGGGACAGGAGACATTACAGTCAGGGTCTGCTACAGGCCACTGGGCCAGGAAGAGCAAGTCGATGAGGCCCTCTATAAACAGATAGTCATAGCCTCTGGTTCACAAGCCCTGGTCCTCATGGGGGATTTCAACCACCCTGTATCTGTTGGATGGACAACATAGCAGGGCACAAACAATCCAGGATGTTCCTGGAAAGCGTTGATGATAAGTTCCTTCTCCAAGTGGCAAAAGATCCAATGAGGAGAGGGGCTATGTTGGATCTTGCTCTTGCCAACAAGGAAAGGCTGGTGGGGAATGTGAACTCAAGGGAAGCTTTCGCTGCAGTGGCCATGAAATAGTGGAATTCAAGATTTTAGGGCAGTGGGGAGGGCGCACAGCAAACTCACTAAGCGGGACTTCAGGAGAAGCAGAATTTGGCCTCTTCATGGATCTGCTTGGTAGGGTACCATGGGACAAAGCCCTGGAGGGTAGAAGGGCCCGAGAAAGTTGTTTAATATTCAAGGATCACCTTTTCCAAGCTCAGGAGTGATGCATCTCAAAAAAGAGGAATTCAAGCAAAAATGCCAGGAGGCCTACATGGATGAACCAGGAACTCCTGAACAAACCTAGGCACAAAAAGGAAGCCTACAGAGGTTGGAAGCAAAGGCAGGTAGCCTGTGAGGACTACAGAGAAATTGTCTGAGCAGCTAGGGATCAGGTTAGGAAAGCTGAAGCTCAGACAGAATTAAATCTGACCAAGGATGTCAAGGCCAACAATAATAGAATCATAGAACGCCAGGTTGGAAGGCACCTCAAGGATAATTTGGTCCAACATTTTTAGGTGATACATGGTTTAAATGACATGGCCCAATACCGTGTCAAGCTGAGCCTTAAAAGTGCCCAATGTAGAGGAATCTACTACTTCCTTGTAAAGATTATTCCAATGTTTATCTGTTCTCATGGTGAAAAATTTTCTTCTGGAATCCAATCAGAATCTCCTCAGGAACAACTTGTACCCATTATCCCTTGTCTTTTCCATGTGACTCCTTGTAAAAAGGGAGTTTTCAACTATCCATTGTATTTGCGAAGTCATGGCAGTCCAGTGAAGTTCCGTCTAACTGGAAAAGGTGAAACTTAACTCCCATTTTTAAGAAAGTGAAAAAGGAAGATGCGGGGAACTACAGGTCAGCTAGTGTCACCTCTGTGCTAAGCAAGATCATGGAGCAGATCCCCCTGGAAGTTTTGTTGAGGCATAAGGAAAACAAGGAAGTGATTGGTGACAGTCAACATGGCTTCACAATATGTGCTTCACAAATTTGGTGGCCTTACATGATGGAACTACTACATTGATAAGGGAAGAATAACTGACATCATCTACCTGGACTTGTGCAGAGCATTTCACACTGTCCTGCATGACGTACTTGTCTCTAAACTGGAGAGAAATGGATTTGATGGATGGACTACTCAGTAGATAAGAAATTGCTTGGATATAGCACTCAAAGAGTTGTGGTCAATGGCTCAATATCCAAGTGGAGACTGGTGATGTGTGGTGTTCTGCAGAGGTCTGTATTGGGACCAGTGTTTTTTAACATCTTTGTTGCAGATATGTAAAGTGGGATTGAGAGCATCCTCAGCAATTTGCTGGTGACACCAAACATCCTCAGCAATTTGCTGGTGACACCAAGCTGTGTAGCATTGTTGACGTGCTGGAGGGAAGAGATGCCATCCAGAGGAACCTTGTCAGGTTTGAGACATGGCCCTGTGCAAACCTCATGAAGTTCAACAAGGCCAAATGCAAGGTCCTGTAGCCAGGTCAGGGCAATCCCAAGCATAAACACAGATTGTGTGAGAGTGGATTGAGAGTAGCCCTAAAGAGAAGGACTTGGAGGTGCTGGTAGAGTAGAAGCTCAACATGAGTCAGCAATGTGTACTGGAAGCCCAGAAATCCAACTGTATCCTGGACTGCGTCTAAAGAATTGTGACCAGCAGGTGATTCTCCCACTCTGCTCTAGGGTGAGCTCACCTGAAGCACTGTGTTTAATTCTGGAGTCCTTAGCACAGGAAGCACATGGATCTGTTAGAGCAAGACCAAGGCTTGAAAACCTCCCACACAAGGACAGGCCGGGCCGAGGGAGTTGGACTTGTTCAGCCTAGAGAAGAAAAGGCTCCAAGGAAACCTTATAGTAGCCTTAAAGGAGTCCTACAGGAAAGATGGGAAGGAGCTTCTTATCAGGGAGTGTGGTGATAGGACAAATGTAATGGTTTTAAGCTGAAAAGAGGGTAGATTTAGATTGGATATTAGGAAGAAATTTTTTACGGTGAGGGTGGTGAGGGACTGGAACAGGATAACCAGAGAAGTCGTGGATGTCCCATCCCTGGGAGTGGTCAAGGCCAGGTTGGATGAGGCTTTGAGCAATGTGATCTAGTCGAAGGTGTCCCTGCCCATGGCGGATGGTTTGGAACTAAGTGATCTTTAAGGTCCTTTCTGAGCCGAATCATTCTGTGTTTCTATAATTCTTTGAAAAAATCTCTCCTTGACAGGATAGATTTTGTTGTTCCTCTCTGGACTCCATTTCAGTAAGAAGCTTTTTGAAGGTGTGATGGCCTGACCTAGTGTACAGAGATGTGTAAAGCCAGCCTGTTCATTCTACAGGCAGTGCCCAAAGCCAAGCCGGCTTTTTCCTCTCTCTTGTGTTGTAAACTTAACCTCTGACTTGCCAATAAGTTATTCACAGGCTGTCAGGTCCTGCGGAAAAACTAAGGCCATCTACTTTTGCCTTGCTTTGCATAGAGGCCATTTATTTTTTCCAGAGGAGGTTTAAAGCATGCAGGTCAGGGAATTACGTTTTAAAGACTAAGTGACTGGAAGTCTACTGATTCTTTGGGTAATTCTCTCTGCATTTCACTTACCTACACTGCTGTGAAGAAATATCTTATTGCAAGGTCTCATTTGTTTGTTTTCAGCTCCCATCAGTGAATTCTGAACCTGGATTAACCCCTCTCCTTTGCCTTTTCTTTATTCTTCCTGGAAACACGTGATTGGATGCATAAGTATCATATCGTCCCTGTCTTAATTTTACTCTATGCAATGTAGTGCAACTTCCTCTATTTTGAAGCAATGGACTTACACTTAAAAGTTGTATTTTTTTTAATATTTATGTAACAATCAGCCTTATTGATACATAGAGACCTTCCACTCTGGATAAGGAACTTGATCCAGCTGATTTGAAAATACTTAGTGTAATTGGAATCTCTATTGCTAGAGGTTGGCCATTGTTAAAAAACAGATGGCTTAAGACTTCTGCATCTGTATCATAATTTCTATTTTTAATTTCCTTGTTTTTCAGAGTTTTCTAATTGAACCTGATGCCTGAAAGAGCATCAGAAACTGTCAGGGAGCTTTATCTCAGTGATAATGGGAAAACTAATGAGAAGAAACTATTTCTGAAACCCATCTTTTCATCAAAGCTGTAGTCATCCAAGCAGACCTTTACACTAACCATTTAATTTTTAAATTAAATATAAAATAATAGGATTAGACTCTAATAGTTTTAAAAATTTTTCATCAGAAACAAACTTGGAGTCTTCTGGGCTTCTAATGCAACCAGAATTGAACAACCTTTCTCCCTTTTGATGGCAGAGCTTTAATGCTGAGGATAAGGAGCGTGTCACAGAGAGTTAACAGTTAAGTGCATTAGCCAATTTAATGAATTATTGACCAGTGGTTGATAGTTTAACACTTGATCAATATACTGAAGTATTTTCAAAAAGAAAACGATTCCTGGGTTGAAAAGGTTTTCCTCTCTTAGTAGGGAGAGTGCTTAGAGTTATTCTGTCCTTCACAATATGGAGGTTAGACAAGTTCTTTGAGGACTTTATGTGCTTTGCAATCATTAATTCATCGAGTACATTTTGGACTCACGTCATTACCTATGTTATATGTTTCTCTCAGTATCACATACATCAGCTTTTGAATATAAATTTGGCTCTTTTTGTAGATGTAGGTTACCTAATTTACCCTAAGATGATAAAAATTTTAAAGCAGATTATCACCATTACCTATATGATTGTAACTCAAGTTGGCAGCAGTTTTGCAAGTTTCACAGAAAAGATAATTATCTACCTGATTTGGTATGAAATAACTGGTTTTTTTCACTGTGAAGGAGAGAGAATTACCTAGGTTTATATTTCTGATGCAGTGCTAATGGGATAAAACCTTGAAATGTTAAAAAATGGGAAACATAAATTTTGTGAAGGTATATGTAGTTCTTTCTCTGCATGAGTGTCTATGCGCCTGTCACGATGATATAATTTAGGAGTTAATTTATTCAGGATATTGTTCTAAGACACTTTTTTAAGCTTATTGACAGGTAATAACCGTAGAGCAAAATCTCTTCAGGCAATTAAAAGGAGATTATGGAGGCAAAATTTCATCTTAGTGGAGACACTCCTTTTCATACATAATTGTTTACTTTCCATAGTAAAATTTCTCTCTCCACTCACAGCAGATGGAGTCCACGCAAGATTAGGAGACTGAATTGGTTTCTCTTCTACTTTGAAGCACTATGGACATAAGACGCCTAATGAATTTAAAATTCAGCTTGATTTTTACCTATTTGTTCTACAGATTGATTGCCTTACATGTGAGTGTAAAACTGTGAAGAATTATTTTGTTACAAGTATTTGACAAGGATCATGTATTGAAGAAGCTATATAAACGTAAATTTTATAAGACGATATAGGTGAGTCAAACGTCTTTCAGCATAACCTGAATAATAGTGAAAGAACCCACATAGTTAAAAAAAAGGCTTAGGTGGCACTTGCACAGCTAATAATGTCATGCTCAATAATACATATTAGGTTTCTTGGCATTAGGTTAATAATTTCTTTTCTGGAAAAGAAAGCCATGCCAAACAAGAAAAATTTCCTCATCTGTGGTTGATTTTAAAGACTCCAGAGGCACTGGGAAACAGCATAGGTTTTACTCTGTCAAGACTGCTTTCTCGTTATTTTTATTTTGATAGTTTTCTAGATTGTTAACACTGTTATTCCACCAGGCAAAATACCAGGAGAGATTACCTGCCATGGTAACCGGAGCCAGGTTGCACCAGAGTGAGAATTACATCTGTAGCTGCAGCTCTCCCTTGGAACATCATGCAATGCTGTTAGAAACAGCGGGACATGTCACAACTAAATACCATCTATTGCTGTGTATTGCCATTCACGTGCTTAGTAAGTATGTCCTTACACGTTTCTCTGTAACTCTAATAGACGTTTATATGTCTCCTTCTCCCACGACTTAGGCACAGAACAGTCTTGTGAATATTCTGTGGCCCACTGGCTGGGTAAAACACACAGTGACCATCCTGCTCTCTGAGGAACCCAGGCACCTCCACCAGGTGGAAACACTGCACTTTGTGTTCATAACCATCTCTGTAAAAGATAATAATAGGACTATTTGTGGTAAATTTGGTAGGCATAGCAATATCTGCCTCCTATTCCCCCTGGAAAGACAGGAATGGGTAGCCCTGAGGCACAGCACTATTTAGACGTAAATAAGGAATGAAGGGTTTCCACAAGATGTGTATGCTACAAAGCAAAATTCCAGTGCATTCAGAAGAAGCTGTGCTTCTTCAAATTGAAGAGATGGGTTAAGTCTGTACAGCATCCTCTTGCTGAAAGAAAAATAAGACTTAAGGGTAACTTGACAAAATCTTTAGGCTAATGAAAGGGATTGATAAAATAATTTCTTAAAACGTATTTACTAGTGCTGCTAGAAAGGACAACATAGCGCAAAGGTTAGGTGAGTGAAGTCCTTTGTATTCTGGCTGTGCTCCGCGAGAGTGACACAGCTGCCATCAAGGACAAATGGAGTAGAAAAGAACAATTGCAAAATAGATTGCCATCTACTTTACTGATAGACCCATCTACTGAAGATTTGATGAGGCCTATGAGAGCTCTGTGAGTCCCTCACTGCTGTGCTGGCACTCAGTTTCCCCAGCACCATGGACTTCAGCCATGTGTGTCACTTACTTTTAGCAGGTATCTTGCGGTGATCAAAGGATGTGAGAGTGACAAAACATTAGCTCTTCCCTATGTGAATTACAGCTCTTCCAGAGGCTGGATATGCCAGGAACAGATTTACCACCTACGCCTACTTATGTTAGAGAGCTAAGTTCTCTTCTTGGAAGGAGAAGTCAGCAAGGAAGGGTTGGGTCAAGTCACAGTATCACAGTATCACAGTATCATCAGGTTGGAAAGGACCTCCGAGATCATCGAGTCCAACCTATATCCCAACACTAACACCATCATCTAAACCATGGCACTCAGTGCCCCATCCAGTCTCCCCTTAAACACCTCCAGGGCCGGCGACTCCACCACCTCCCTGGGCAGTGCATTCCAATGGCCAATCACCCTTTCAGTGAAGAACTTTTTCCTAACATCAAGTCTAAACTTTCCCTGACGAAGCTTGAGTCCATGCCCTCTGATTCTGTCACTGGTCACCTGAGAGAGGAGACCAACCCCTGCCCGTCTACAACCTCCTTTTAGGTAGTTGTAGAGAGCAATGAGGTCTCCCCTGAGCCTCCTCTTCTTCAGACTAAACAGCCCCAACTCCCTCAGTCGCTCCTCATAGGGCTTGTGCTCCAGCCCCTTCACCATCTTCATTGCCCTCCTCTGGACACACTCCAGCATCCTGACACCTTTCCCAAACTGGGGGGCCCAGAACTGTACACAGTATTCAAGATGAGGCCTGACCAGTGCCGTGTACAGGGGGACAATAACTTCTCTGGTCCTGCTCGCCACACTATTCCTGATGCAGGCCAGAATGCCATTGGCCTTCTTGGCCACCTGGGCACACTGCCGGCTCATGTTGAGCTTCCTGTCAACCAACACTCCCAGGTCCCTTTCTGTCTGACTACTCTCCAGCCTCTCTGTCCCCAGTCTATAGCTATGCATGGGATTGTTGTGTCCCAAATGAAGTACCCAACATTTGGACTTATTAAACATCATCCCATTAGAATTGGCCCATGTCTCCAGTCTGTCCAGGTCCCTCTGTAGGGCCATCCTACCCTGTAACTGATCAACCCTTCCTCCCAGCTTGGTATCATCTGCAAACTTGCTGATGATGGACTCAATCCCCTCATCCAGATCATCAATAAAGATATTAAACAGGACCGGACCCAACACTGATCCCTGAGGGACACCACTGGTGACCAACCACCAACTGGATGAGACATCATTCAACACCACTCTCTGGGCTCGGCCATCCAGCCAATTCCTATCCTAGCACAGAGTGCTCCCATCTAAGCCACGGGCTGCCAGCTTCTCTAGGAGTCTACTGTGGGAGACAGTGTCAAAGGCCTTGCTGAAGTCCAAGTATACCACATCCATAGCCTTCCTCTCATCCACCACGTGAGTCACAAGTCTTGGTAGAGACCTTCAACATCTAAGTTAGAGAAGGTAGAGGACAAGCTTTAGGCAATCCAGGAGATTCCCAGAGTGCATCAAAGATAATTTCTTAACACAGATAATAGAACCCCTATCCGAGTGAATACTATACTGGACCTGATGGTCACCAATGCAAGTGAGCTTATCAATGGCCACGAGATCAGAGGCAGCCTGGGATGCAGAGATCATACATTGGTGGAGTTGAAGGTCCTGAGGGGTGTGGTAAGAGTACAGTCAAAATGCCAAAATTTAAGAAACTTTCAGCTCTTCAAGGAGTTAGTTACTAACACCCCCTTGGATACAGTCCTCACAGGAAAGGGAGCACAACGCAGCTGGCTTAAGGATGCTTTCCATAGAGCACAAGAGCGCTCAGTCCCCACATAAAGGAAATGAGGTAGGGAAGGGAAGAGACCAGCGTGCCTGAGCCAAGACCTACTGGTCAAACTGAAGAGCAAGAAAGAACTACACAGGGAGTGCAAACAGGGACAGGTAACCTGGGAAGAATAGAAGAATGCTACCCAGTTGTGTAGGGATGGGGTCAAGAAGGCCAAGGTGCAGCTGGAACTGAACTTGGCAAGGGAATCCAAGAATGACAAGAAGGTTTCTACAGGTATGTCAACTAGAAAAGAAAGGTTAAAGAAAGCGTGTATCTACTGATGAACAAAAATGGTGACCTTGTATTAGCAAAGGCTGAGAAGACTGAGGTACTCAACATATTTTTGCCTCAGCCTTCACTGGCAACCACTCTCCTCGACCTTCCTGGGTCAATTAACAACAAGATGGGGATCAGTGTGGTGTAGTCCTCCCCACTGTATTGGAAGATCAGATTTGTGACCACCTGAGGAACCTGAACATACATAAGTCTATGGGACCAGATGAGATGTGTCCCAGAGTCCTGAGAGAATTGTATGATGCGGTTGCTGAGCCATTCTCCATGATGTTTGAAATGTCATGGCAGTCAGGGAAAGTCCGTGGTAAGTGGAAGAAGTGCAACACTGTCTCTTTTTTTAAAAGCATAGAAAGAAGGAACCTAGGAACTGCTGACCTGTCAGCCTCACTTCTGTGACTGGGAGTATCATGGCACAGATCCTCCTAGGAACCATGATAAAGCACATGGAGGAGAGGGAGGTGATTTGAGACAGCCAACAAAGCTTCTCCAAGTGCAGGTCCTGCCTGACCAGCCTAGTGGCTTTCTATGATGGGGGTGACCACATCAGTGGACATGGGAAAAGCAATGGGTATAATCTGTTAAGAATTCTGCACAGTCTTTGACACTGTGGCCCACAACATCCTTCTCTCTAAACTGGAGAGACATAGATTGGAAGAGGAGACTGCTTGGTGGATAAGGAATTGTTCGGATGGCCGCATTCAGACAGTGGTGGTCAGTGGGTCGATATCCATATGGAGACCCGTGACAAATGGTGTCCCCTCAGGGGTCTCTACTGTTGAATTTTTTCATGTCAACAGTGAGATCAAGTGCACCCTCAATCGAGCAGGTTTGCAGATGACACCAAACTGAGTGGAGCAGTGGTGACACCAGAAGCATGGGATGTTATCCATAGGTTGTGGACAAGCTGGAGAACTGGGACTTTGTGAACCTCATGGAGTTCAACAAGGCCAAGTGTAAGGTCCTACACCTGGGTCTGGCCAATCTGTGGTTTCAATAGAGGATGGGAGACAACATGATTGAGAACAATCCTGTGGAGAAGGACTTGGGGGTGCTGGTTGATGAGAAACTCAACATGAGCTGACGATGTGTGCTCGTAGCCCAGAAAGCCAACTGTGTCCTGGCCTGCATCAAAAGAAGTGTGCCCAGCAGGTCGAGGGAGGTGATTCTTCCCCTCTGCTCCACTCTTGTGAGACCTGGACTTTCATGTCCACTTCTGGAATCCCCAACATAAGAAGAGTGTGGAACTGTTGGAATGGATCCCAAGGAGGGAGAAGAAGATGATCAGAGGGCCTCCGTTATAAGGACAGGCTGAGAGAGTTGGGATTGTTCAACCTGAAGGGACCCTACAAGAAGCTGGGGAGGGATTTTTTACAAAGGCAAGTAGCAGTAGGACGAGGGGGAATGGGTTTTAATTTGAAGGGGGAAGATTTCCATCAGACATTAGGAAGAAATTCTTCACGGTGAGAGTGTTGAAATGCTGGCACATGTTGCCGAGGGAAGCTCTGGATGCCGCCTCCTTGGAAATGTTCAAGGCCAGGTTGGACGGTTCCTTGAGCAGCCTGGTGCAGAGAGTGGTGTCCATGCCCAGGACAAGGAGGATTGGAACTAGATGATCTTTAAGGTCCCTTCCAACCCAAATCTTTCTATGATTATATGACAAAATTCCTACTCCATTTAATAAAAATCTTGATTTTCTCTGGAAGAAATGCCAGGAGGCTGATACACCTGGTGATTATATAATGCAAAAAATTTTGATACACTGCTCTGCCATGAAATTAGTCCTGCCTGTATGTATGAAAGCTTTTGGTGAGTTAAAATCAGGCCAAACTGATATTTACAGGTATGTAATTAATTTCTTGCATTTTTTTGCCGTGCTTGTATCTTGCTAACTATGCTCTAGGGAAGAAGGAATTGGTATAATATTCATGACAGAACTTTTGAGAAAATCAGACCTAAGATCAAAATGCAGTTTCAGTCCTTGGTCAGTTCTTGTTGTGAAATAAAATATTCCAATGAAACTTAGACTTCTGGTTGAATTTCAAAAATGCTCGTCAAAACTGCTTGAGAATGAAAACATTCAAAAGATTATCAAGTTGAGATGAGCCACTGTGTTTAGTTTGTTACCCCAGGTTACTCTTCCAATCCTTCCCATCATTTTGGTGTACTTCCTGCAAGTCTGTGAGATTTGTGCTTGCTGACATATGTTTATATAAAGTTGGCTATAATTAAGAAAATCTTAGAGTTTAACTGAGCTCTCTGATTTAGGTATCAAGTAATAAAGAAATGACAACTCTGTTTAACATGCTTGTGCTGCATAAAACCATGATAAAATTGTTTGGGTTGAAATGAAGGAATAAGTCTGAGTGTCTGTAAGGAAGAAGGAAGCAGCCTGACAGACAAAGGGAAGAACTGTGGGCAGTGTTTTCAGCTGCTGCATGAATGTTCCCAAAACCTCGGTTATGAGACCAACCTTACAGTTTATCTGGTCTTAACCCACCCCAGACCATACTTCTGGGAAATCATCCTGTGTGCTGAGGGGTAGGTGCTCTGCAGATGGTTATGTGGGTCAGAAGTACAAACATACTGGTGTTTCTTCCCCCTCTGGCAGACAAGTTGGTAGGACTATCAGAGGTAGCACAAATGCCAACTACAATAAATTTCATTGGAAATAAAAAATTTTTGATCTCTTTATGGGCTGCTGGGCATTTTAGGGGGGAGAGGAAAATCAGCTCTTGCAGCTAATAGCAGATGTCATTAAGCCATTTTACTTATGAGAAGGGAGAAATGGAAAAGAATGGGAGAGGAATGTGGCAAGAGGAACCTGTCCACATCTCTGCTTCCTAAAATAGCATTCTGCACATGACACTGTGCCTTAGTTGTACACCTCAGCATGGAGGAGCCTTCCTCCTGCAGTTCTCTGGCCCAGCCTGGGTGTCCAGCCGTGCTCGTGTTGTCCCTCTTTCCTGAGAAGGTCTTGTCTCCACCCCTGTAACAAGTCTGGCTGCCTAAGCTTCCAGATTTTTATATTAAGGAAAATGAAAAATAATATGCTTTGGTGTTACTATCTGGAAATTGATGGACAGAATTTGATAAAGTTAAGGAGAAATAAGCCCTTGTAATTTTTATTACACATTTAAATGATATTAAAACAGAAGTTTCTTCTTTGCTGTCAGAATAATTATCTTGATTTTCCAGATCCATCTCCTGGTAAATAATGTTTTTTTGAAGGGTATAATACAGAATGACCATTTGCTAGTGGCGTAGTGCTAGTGGAGTCATTCCTTTGTTGTTCAGAACTGATTTTCTGGACAAAAAGGTCCTTGTTGTCAATGGGTATATAGCCTTGATGGCAAAGTAGAAGCTTACTGCTAGTTGGTGTGAATTGTTGTGTTAATAGTTACGGTGAGTTTTTACTTATGCTAGAATATAGCCTTCTTACTTCCTTTGGTTAATTTTTTTCTAGTGACTCTTTAGAAAGGATTTAAATATAATTTAATAAATTATCCTGATCAAAGTTTAACTGTCTTGTGAACAGTTTAACTGCTATAGTGTTGCCAGTGAAGAAAAGTAAGATTTCTGTGAAAAAATCAATGAAATATTCCTTTAGCTGTGGAAGAAACCAATGTATCACTGTTGCTTTCAGGCAGCCCTAGGCAATCCTGCTCACAGACTGTGATGATCATATTATTTCTGAGGGTAGATGCTTCTCCATATCTGAGCTGAGGGCAGGGTGAGATCTAACTTCTCCAGGCTGGAGCTGTAAGTTTTGCTTGGTGAAAAAACACCCTGGTAATGTTTAACATTAAACCAGTCCCTTTTATTTAAGCACTCAAAATGCTTTAAAAGCCTTAGCTAATGAAGACTTACAACACCCTGCAGTGCACTGCAGGAAAGTGCTGTATGGGATTATTAGATTGAAGTGCTGCCAGCTGGCACAGAGCCCTGTGAGAGTCCTCTTGCTGTTCCACCACGCATGAGAAAGACCAGCTTAGAGATCTGCTTGGCTGTTCTCCATTATCAAAAGTAGACAGGCTGATATTTCTGAAGATGTGAAGGAGTTACATCAGTTATGATGTGTTTAATAATAACATTGAGATATGATTCCTTGTTTGCAAAAATAAACTGACTTCTCATTAAGGCAGCTATGAGATGTTACAACTGCAATTTGGTGTTGTAGCCTTGTTCCTTCATGTGGGCTCCTTGGGCTTCCATTCTACTCCTCCTTCTTGCAACTTTCACTTCTCCTTCTACAACTTCTGCAGGTTTCCAGAAGCAAAAGAGGAATGTTGAAAAAAAAATTCTTTAGATTTTCCCCTTGTATATGTGAAGACTGTGCTGAGTTGTGGTAGACCTGAAAACACAGTGGTATGAAATTGTAGTTGAGTAACCAACATCAACAGGGACCAAGTAATCATGCAGAAGATAAGGAAAACAATAAAAAAGTAATAGTTTATCTTGGAAGTGCACATCAAAAATGATAAGTGCTGGTTGCTAAAAAATTAAGCAATGCATATGCTTACAGACAGAGCACAAGATACTGACCTTGCAGCAACCCAAGGAAAAGCTCCAGAGTGAGCTGGATGGAGGGGCCATTCCTCCTATGGAAGGAGAAAGACAGACATCTGGGACCAGAAAGGGGCTGTGGGCATAGGATGGATTTAGAGCCATAATGAATATACATCCTAACAAGGATATTTAGTGATATATACAAAATGACCTCTGATTGAGGGCCTGTAGTTGTGACTGCCATTGAAATATCAATGGAAATAAACTCTGGAAATGTATGGAAAGTCTCTTGATTCCTAGGGAAATGGGGTTTCTGAACTGTACAATACCCAAGTGTCCTTGAGTCTCTGCTTAAAGTGGATCTGTCTTCTCGGTGACTGAATGCAAGTGAGGATGCAACTTTACCTTCCAGCGTTGAGCTCAATCAGGAAGATGCATTCAGATGTTCAGCCAGAGATATGTACTTCAGTTAACAGAAGCTCCTATATTCAATGACATGGTCACAATAGTTATTGATTATGAGAGGTGTGATCATGGCTCCTCATGGGCATGGAGAGGACAACGTACCCAGGAGAAACAGAGTACAAGTTGTCTTTGTGCTTTTTCCAAAAAAGCTGGTTCTTTGAACTTTTGCAAATCTAACAAATTGTTGGAAAGAAAGAAGCTCCCTGTCTAAAGCGCAAGCCATCAAGTTCCTGCCACTTCTGCCATTCCTGCGTTTATTTTTGTTTGCTTGCCTAGGATGGTATAAAAGTGTGTCCCTGATCTTATTGTTCAACCTCTTTTAAGAATGACAGAACTGGATGGCAGATTCCTCACTGGATTATAATGGCACAGTGGAGCTGTGATACCTTCATGGAGGAGCTGCTAGAAGCCAAGAGAAGGCATGGCCTGGATGTGTGAGCTGTCAGGCTGTGCACTGTCCCTGCCTATGTCCATTCTGCCACACTGTGCACCTGTGCGGTGACACTGTGCCAGCTTCATCATGTGGGCTTGGATGGACCCACCAGAGATAGTGGTCAGGGAATCTGGCGGACGTCCCACGCCTAAGACAAATTGTTAATGACCACAGGACTTTGATGTGTTTACAGTGGAAAACCTATGACCACACGTTGCGTTTACCAGCCAAGGGATTCAGAAACAGTAAAAGTAATGTAACGAGCATGAAATCAGACAGAAGTGTCATGGCTGGAGAATGAGAACTGCATGCTTATTAAATTGATAGAAGTAATTGTTTTTTGCCATTGTTGAGGAGAGAGAAATAACATGACTGGTATGTGCTTGCTAGAAATACATTGGCTAATAGATGCTTGTTTGTTTTGAAAATGTTACACTGTCCCACTGCAAACATCTGTGGTTGCACATCTCCCTGAAGGGCTATCTCTCTAATAGCAGCTCAGTTTCTTTAGAAAGTACTGGAAGAACCACTGGGGAATATACAACTTACTCTTAGAGAAAAAGCAGTGGCCTATGACCTTAGCGTTGAGGGAATGAGGGACGTGCTCACAGAGATACTGTGTAAAGGTCAGAAACAAGCTCTGCTGCTTAGCTGTAGCAGCTGGTTTCATCATTGAGACTGGCTCCCTCTGCAACCATGCTCTTTCGCATAAACGGACCACAGCAGAAAAAAACCCAAGATTAGACAAAGAAGTCAGTAAAAAACCCCATGTTTTACTTGCAAGTTGTAAGAAGAGTAGGAAAAAATGGAAAAATTCATGGCTGAATGGCTTCTTAAGGGATGGGTGAAAGTACTGTGTGAGTGGAGGTTGAGGGCTGATCAAGGGGACCCCTGTCAGAAGTGCTTCCCTGAGATGTGGACAAAGAGCTGTGACCCGCACTCCAACAGCAGCCTGGGAAAGGTCCTATATGCCTGTATCATCAATGGAGGGCAGAGCTGATATTGCCCTAACCCTGCCCCACTGCATCAGAGTTGTAAGCACAGAAGCTGAGACTGAGCTTGAAAGAAGAAGAATATGGAGTCAGGAGAGGAGGGGCAATAGATATTAATTTTGTAATTTTGTTCACTCATCTTGTCATCTGTTCTCCACTCCAGACTTATTGATTACTAAAGTGATATTAGACTGTTCTACATGTACAGTTTGCAGCTGATTGGCTTACCAATGCCCAAAGAAATAGCTAGAATGTTACTGATGTATATGCAGGCTGTTTAAATAGGCTTGTGATTAAAGATTGAACTAGGGTGGGACTTGTAAAAAGAATAACAAGAGGGAAAATTCAGTCTCAATGATGGGTTAGCCCTGCAGAGAAGGCAGCAGTCAGAAGCCAGTTCTCATGACTGATGAGGTGCAGTCATGTCTTCTTAAAAATGCGGCCATCAAGCGGGAAATTAAAAGGTTTTTTAAAAAACCCAAACCAATATGTGGATAAATAAAGAGGCCAAGGGCAGGTGTTGGGGGTTGTGGGGAATCTAGGGAAAGCTGGCTGAAATTGAAACCCTGTAAGGAGAAGTCACATGAGGGTTTCCCAAGAGTGGATTTTGGGTAAATCCCAGGCTGGGGATAGAGCCAAGCTAGACTTCTGCTGACAAATACCTGCAATGTTATGTCCTTCCAGGATAAGGCATAAAATGGGCAGATGGCTGTGGCTTCCTTCCTTGTGGTCTGGCCTGGATCCATGAAAGGTTAGTCTAGCAAAAACAGCTGCAGGGAAATTTGACTTCTGAGTCCCTTGGGGCAAATAGATTCACTGAGGTCCATGGAGGAGGAGCAGTGCTTAATGAATGAGGAAGGAATGGGGTAACTGTGCAAGCTTTTCACTGCAGCAGTAAATTATTGGTGATTTTTGCTGAAAAAATGAGATTCTTATCAATCCATTTTGTCTGATCTACCTTGTATAGTATTTTATAAACATCAGAATACTATATGGTTTCAAGCCTTACATTTTTTAATTTTTTAATGCTTTGTCTATAAGACAAAACACGCATTCTACTCACCAAGAATAAGAGAGCGTAGCTTGCTCTTGGAGAAGAAAGACCCCTTCTCTACCTGGGGGACCCTTTGGTTTGTGGAGTCATATGCCAGATGTCAATGCATCAGACCCATCCATGGATTTGGTACCATATCCCCACAAAAACAAGCAAGAAGATGGTCTTGTATTTGAAGAGGTTTGGTCTACAGACTGGGAGTGGATGGTTGATCTGGTAGCACTCAACTGTGTATTTTTGCTTTCAGAATCCAAAGTCATGGTCTCAGGTATGACCCAGGGCCACCCAGTTACTGGTGGAAAGTTGGAACTGGTTTGAAAGGCTGTGGTCCTTAATGAGTTCAGTTAATTGGGAAATATGGGGTAGTTTCTACAACACATACCATATTGAGGGAATATACGTTACAATGCCTCCCCTACAAAAAAATTCAGGCAGAGTTTCATGCTTGATTGCTTCCTAGGGAAGCTGAAGGCTACTGCTATCCGCAGTAGTGCTTTACCTCTTAGCTATGGTTGCAGAGAAGGGAGAAGAATTTTCAGCCTGCAAGTTCTCACCCTTTTTCCTTTCCCATAAGGAAACCAAGTCTTTAAGGATTAGAAGGCAGACATGATTCCCAGAAGCAATGTCTGGCCTGATATGTATTTTTCAGGGCATAAAATGATCATTCATGTGAAGCAAATGTTACAGCTTTAAACTGTTCAGCCCAAACATAATATATGTGATCCTGCCGAACTGTGGAAAGAGCTTGGAATAAATCCAAAACAGTTGCCCTTAGAAAAGAAAGATTTCAAAGCATGGCCACAGATTTTGTAAGGCTGAGCAACACAGCTTTGGAAGGCATAGATAATCATGCTGGCAGATGCTGTTTAACTTTATTGCTGTCTGGTGTTGCTTCCAGATAGAGCAGTGGCAGGTATTGTTCTCTATGGCAAGTCAAGTCTTCTTTGGGAGTTTTCCAGACAACAGGCAGTTACTTCTCTATTCCCTTCTCTACAGCTTTAAGGAAAATGTGGGGGCATGCCTTTTGGGGCCTTTAACACAGTTCTCAGGCAACAGAAAAATTTGAAACACTAATTAAAATGAGGTTGAGGGATTAACCCAGAACCTCCACAGAGCTAGAGCAAACTATTAATTCTGACTGTACCCACAGCTCAGGGCTCTCTGTGCTGGTGTGGGGTAGGAGAGTTGTAGGACCTGGTCTTGCTGAGAGCCAGATAGGAGTGAACATGCCCCGAAACGGGGGTTGTATTGGAGCATGTTGCCTAAATGGAGTTTTTGGTGTGTCCCTATCATCTGTAAGGCGGACTGGGAAGATCCTTTCTTCTAGATTGTAGGCAGCTGCAGTGTGTTACCTTGCTGGAACATGCCGATCTCTGTCAAATGCATTTTGATTTTTTTTTATTGCTGAGTTCCTAAGGGACAATTTCATGATGGGCTTTGCTTGGAGGAAAAAGAAGCAGTTCTTGGAGGGTCTTTAGAAGACAATGTATATACAGTGTCTGTATATACATATATATGTACATATGTATAGTTCCTTGATTTAGAATATGGAGTTAAGATGGAAAAGACCTAGTTTAGAATGTACCAACCTTGAAACTCTTTTCAAAGATATATTAATGCAGAGCCAAAACATGAGAATTTTATCTTTGCTGGTTTATACATATGAGCAAAAATATTTACTCAACTAGTAAGTATTTGATTAACCTTTGTTTATTGCTTCAAGATGAGAGACGGTTAAAATACAGGAACTTGTGGATTGTACTTTTGCTTTTTGGCTAATGTTCACTTCCTCTGCAGAAAAAAAATATGGTGTGGTTAGGAAAATAATATATTTCTTTCTCATCTCAAAATTTGTATTTCAAAGTCCAGGGCTGAACTCAGGAGAAATGTACCTATTCTTTTTGTTTGTTTGTTTGTTTAAAACTAAAGCAGAAGACAGTTATGAGCAATGAAAGACCATGCGTCACATAACTCTCCTGATGTGGTAAACATGGAGATACAGGCAAAAGATTGTGCAAAGCTTCTGCTTTCTGAGTTGGAGATTCATAGTCTAAAACCAAGCAATGATGTCAAACACTAAGCCGTTTTAGGCATGCTCTGTTTGTAAGACAATTTACACTTTAAATTTGCTTGTTTCGAGAGGAGGATACAGACTCCTTTTTGTGCTGTGCATTGCTGCTAACAAGACCCACCAGCCACAGCCATCTGCCTTTCTAGCACGGGTCAACAGAGCTGTGTGGCCTCTCCATACAGGGCCCTGGTATGTGCCAGTTTGAAAGCTGTCATGAAACCACACATTTTTTTTCCTGCTATGTAATGCAGATTAGGAATTCTTTTGTCCTGAATAATCTGATGCGAGCATGTTGCAAAATGGAGAAGGCTGCCTGCTGCTGGCTGCCTAAACCACAGGGACTAAGAAGAGGGTGGTCTGGTATAAGCTTGATCCAGATGAACACTATTGCTCATGTTGTGAGGGAAGGGATTAGGAAAGGTGTTAATTGCTGTATGACCATAAAGAACTGTAATATTTGTTGGGACAGATCTAGACTTTTCATTTGTATGTGAATATGGCAGGATGTTACCAACAAATCGAACTTTAGCAGCTCAATGCATTTTTAGATTTTTTGCTTTGTTTGACTGAGTGGGTGGTAGGTTTTTGGTCTAAAATAAAATAATTATGCTCGGTAGGCCTCAACTGAATTAGATGGTTTGCATGCCTTAATAATTTGTCATTTGAGAGTCACTGTTGAATCAGAGCTATCAAGGAAAGAGCACATTGACACAGTCCCACTTCTCCTGGTCAGAACTAGGTTTTATTAGTGTAAATTTTTTGTCAATTGGGGCAGGGAGAGTCGCTATTTATGGCACTAGTAGAGAGATAGACTTTTCTTAGATCTAATATCATAGTACGATGTGGAAATGACCTAAGGACTTCTTTTCTGCTTTTGCAGTGCAGTATTTTAGGTACCTTCTGTTGAAGGCACTTTAGGCAAACATGTCAACACACCTGTGAATAGCAAAAGTGAATTATTAATAGCAGCTGTGGTGATTTTTCAGGAGGAATCTCCAAAGCCAGTTATCTGTCCTTCATAAACTCACAATCAACTGACAATCACAAGGATGGTAGAGGCAGCATTTTGAAAAGTAGCTGGCACTGGTGTTTCCACTGTGAGTGTTCATCCCGATCCAGACAAGCAGCTCTGAAGACATCTTCTTGCAAGATTGAGGTTGAGCAGAAACTAATATATTACACAGTGCAGTTATTCAGCAACCGTCAGACCTTTTGTTTTGTGGTAGACGACTATCTTGAGTCCTGGCTTAAAAGAAATCTTTAGCAAAGCTGAATCTGTGGGTTTGTTTTCTAAACTGTCTCAGTTGCCCAGAGGGCTTCAGCACCCACACCTACACACATTGTGGTGATGGAGGTGGAAGTCAGGCAAGGCTGTCCATGGCTTCATGCTCTACGGGTCTTGTGAGGACAATATCTCTTTCTTGGGCCTATGCTTAGGTCTTGTTTTGTTGACGTTTGTGCTTGCTTTACTTGATGGGCACCTACAAAATCAAGTCATTAATTAGATAAGAAAAAAAAGAAACTGGAGTACAATTTCAATTTTGAGGGAGTGCTTCAAAACCTGTAAGTTTTCAGAAGGATTATACTTGGTATGGTCCTCATTACCTGGAAAACCCAGTGCTTGGTGAAGGCAGGTATTTTTCAGTAGTTTTGCTTTGCAGGAGGGGAAACTGAAACACAGAGAAATGCTGTGAATCAACAAACACTGTAGAGTGGTTTAATAGAAAGCCTTGGATTTTGTTTTGTCTTCTTTTGATTCTCAGTTGGGTTCTATGTCCACTGCCAAAGGGACAAAAGATTTCTATGTTTCCAGAGATAAATGTGTTGGTTTTAGCTGAGGAAAACCCCAGAATACAGAATTATTAAGACCCCTGATATGTATGATGGGGTAGCAGATTTTTTTTTACTGTTCAATTTGCGAATAATAATGATAACAATGATCATCATCATCGTAGAATCACAGACTCGTTTGGTTGGAAAAGACTTTTGAGATAATTGAATCAACTGTACGTATCCCAGAGCACCTTGTCTACCCATCTTTTAAACACCTCCAGAAATGGTGACTGTTCCAATGCCTGACCATCCTTTCAGCGAAGAAATTTTTCCTGTTAGTTAGTCTGAACCTCCCCTGGTGCATCTTGACACCATTTCCTCTTGTCCTTTTACTTGTTACTTGGGAGAAGACACCAACACTCACCTCACCACAACCACTTTTCAGGTATACACAGCCATAAGGTCTCCCCTCAGTCTCCTCTAAGCTGAACAATCCCAGCTCCCTCAACCACTCCTCATAAGACTTGTTCTCCAGTCCCTTCACCAGCTTTACTGACCTTCTCTGGACGCCCTCCAGCAGCAAAATGTCCTTGTAGTGAGGGGCTCAGAACTGAACACACCAGTGCTGAGTGTAGGAGAAGCATGATTTCCTTGGTCCTGCTGGCCACACTGTTTCTAATACAGGCCAAGATGCCATTAGCCTTCTTGGCCACCCAGGCACTCCACTGTCTCATGTTCAGCCAGCTACCAACCAGCACTCCTAGGCCCTTTTCTGCCAGCCAGACTTCCAGCCAGCATTCCCCAAGCCTGTAGAATTGCAGGGATTGTTGTGATCCAAGTGCAAGACCCGGCACTGCTGGTCATCAACATCATCAACATTACCAACATCAGAATAATCAGATATTATATCCTTATTCTACTTTCTTTGAATATACTTGTTTAAAAGCTCTTATTGATGTCAAAAGCAGTTCAGGCTGGGCCGTGATGAGCTCAGTCATAGCTCTGAGGAGCAAGGAAACATGGGAATACATGGCAGAGCCCAGTGGTAGTGTGCAGTTTAGAAAGGTGCCACTTCCAAGAAGCAGTTATTGGGCTAATGAATCTTTCCAAGTGCAATAGGGGAAGTAGGTTTTCCAAGAGAAACAGAAAGTATGTATTTCTCCAGCATTTGCTGGGGCTTTGGCTTACCAGAGACTCGGTATGTTTGGAAAGCAGTGACCCATCTTGCCATTACCAGCTCTGGACCTCCCTTGTTTGGGCACTACAGAAGTTTTCCTGTTCATAAGTGTGTCTATAAGTGTGCTGAATGGGGAGGGTTTGTTGCAAAAAGGGCGTTGGTACTGTTCACCCACCCAGCACTCTCAAAAACCAGTTTCAGTACAGGTGTTGGTTTTACAAAATCTGCTAGACTCAGTATATACTGGAATAATATTAAACTCCCCTCCACCTGTAAATCTGGCCTGGAAAAAAGTTTCATTGGTTTGTTGGCTGGGGAGTGGGCAGGGAGGGTCAAGGTTGACTAAAGGAAAGCATCCAAACAAGGGAGTAAAAATTTGGGAACCAGGTGGAACCTGGGGTTAAACCCAGTGCTACATACCACTCGCTGGGAGACCTCGCTTGACCTCCCTGTGCTCTAATAAACTAAACTTCAAGTTTATTTACAAGCTAAAAACCAGATGATGCATCAGGGAAGATCTGGCCAAAATCCTTAACTCCTATTTACAAGGCTTGTGCACCATTTTCTGAGCAGTGTTGATCTGACCAGCAATCACAGCAGATGAACTCAAAGTGATCTTTGGAAATATATCCAAATTGGGTTTTTCTTTTTTTTCCTACTTATTAAAAAGTATTCTGTTCATATTTGAGGGAGAGAAGTATGGGCTGAATTACCATCTTAACATAGACGTGAACTCCAAGGAGCAAACAAATAATCTGTTTTCCAGAAAAAAAAAACCAAAACACTTCAGTGGTAAATCAGAGGATAGAATTGCAATAGTTCGACTTAGATGTCTGCAGAGAGGGTTCTGCAGAGACTTCTGCCCTCAACAGCAATTGTTAGGTCATATTTATCACCATTAAACCCTGCAAGACACAGCAACAGGTCAGATCATGCTTTTGGAAATAAATCGTCCTAGCAGATTTTCATCTTGCTATCTGGTTTTGGAATTTGGTGAGAAAACCAACTGCCTGCTTCCGATATTTTACTTCCTTTCCTCCTGCTATTGCATGCCTTCTCAGCTTTCAGCCCACTGGGGTTGGTTGTCTGTAGATGGTGCTGCAAGAAACTGCTGAAACCCTGCAAAAGTTGTGGACTATGCACAGAAGATCTGAGAGAGAACAGGAACGAGCACTGTCCTGAGAGGAACGGTCTCCAAATCTGCTTGTGCACCATGTGGTGAGGAATGCAAGCTGTGCTGCAAAAGAAGGTGTGGATACAGGGTTATTTTTGCACTGGTGTATCTGTGACTGTGTTCTCTTAGTTGTGATATTTTGGGTAAGTGTCTGTACGCACAAATGACACAAATGTGGTATTCTCAGACCAGTTGTCGATACTATATAGTGCTGAGAAAACCACACGTGTTTTCTGTTTCACATTCTGAGTCCTGGTATGAATAAAGTGAAATTATGTATGACATTAATCTGAATACAGAAATAACTTCTTACTCAAGATCTTTCTTCAAACGTTAAAACTATGAAATTAACTATTAGATTATATTAGTAGCTAGTTATCATACTTACAGGTATTTGCATAAGACAGGGTCTTTTTCTAGTTGTCAAAAGTCTTTCTAGTTGTCAAAGAAGTTGAAAATTTTGAAAAGCAAATCTGCACGAAAAGTTTCACTTTGTTCTCAAATGTAATCATATTTTGTTCAAAATGGTAGAAAAAAAATCCTCTAAAATTTGTAGAGTTGGTACAGAAGGCTGACTGTATATGGTGATGAACTGAGCAGTATGACTACAAATAGTGGAATCAAAGTTGCATAAAATGTGTAAATGAACGGCATCAATCCCCATTCCTTTGGAATTGTTACAACTCTGTGGTTTACGGTAGTTAAATACAAACCAACTAAAGACATAAACATTTTGAGCAGATAAAGTTTATAGGAAAATTACGAAATAAGGAAACAACACCATAAAGAAGACCCTAAACCAGAATAGCTGAAAGTCCTATATTAAAATGCATGATCTTTAATATTTTTATCTATCAAAATTTGATTGGGACTAGGTCTTTACAAGGCAAAGCAATTTCTATCCCTAATTGAGTGATTATCTTAAAGAAAGTGATTATCTAAAAAAGAAATTGTAATAGTAGTAGAAATTGAGCCTAAAATAAAAAAAAGTTTTTATCAAAATTCAGGAACTATTTCATAATTATTATTATACCAATTTAAAATAAACTAGTAGGTGGCTTTGAAATGGCATACTTTTATTTATATCAAACCCAACATTGTGCAAACTGCTAATTATTCATGCTGGGAAGGGAGTGTATTTTATCAGGTGCCAGCCACTGACTTTATTAAAACTAAATCTTGCCAGCCAGAGCCCAGCTATTCCAGAACTATAAGAACAGTCCTTCAATGAAAAATGTGGGCTGTGTTCAACAGAAGGGTCTTTTCTTCAGAAGTCATGGCTAACTTATTTGTATGTCTTAATCTTTTCTGATTTTAGACCTTGATTTTAGATTTAGGAACTCACTGAAACATATACTGAAATCTTCACCCTTCATTGTATGAACTACTGGTTCCTCCAATTGAAAGTGAGTATGCAGCCAGTGCCAAGAGAAATGTTGATTACTTCCTTTCATGTGACATAAATATGTGCTTCAACTTAAATGTATGCTTAAGTAACCTTTCAGCATAGAGATGCTGTCCTGAATCTGAACCGTAATTATATGCATATTTTTGGTAGATATTCATGTTTCTAATGCAACTGAGTATCTTTGCTTTGCAGGAATAACTTCTTCAAAGTACAACAAAATGGCACAAAGGTATTTGTAAACACCTTTGCAAAGGCACGTATTTTGGTAGGAAAATATGTCCTGTTTGCAGGATTTCAAAAATCTAATTCATCTCAAAGACTGTGAGAAAGATTGGCTCTTTATGAAACAGTGCATTTAATGGTGCAAACATGAAATTATCAAACCCATTTAGATGGGGCCATTTCATTTAAACGTTGGATTTTAACCCAGTTAAAACCTGTCCTGAATTAACTGGTCATATGCAAATTTTGCAGCTGTAGATCCAAATAGTTAAGGTGTTTTAAGAGTTATTGACTCCCTGAAACACATGAAAAACACTGCTTTTATTGAGATGGTGTAAGAAAACTCTTTACAATTTGGGCTAACAACAACAAAAAAAGATGAACTGTACTGGTGAAGGCAAAAGCCCACCCGCAATAAAATCTTCATATAAAATATATTATAGTCAGTGTCTGCACAGGTTTCACAGTGCTGCAACCATTTGTCCTGCAAAGCTGAAGTCACTTATTTATAAATTATTACCATGATGACACTACAGTATATATTGTACAAAGTTTGGATTAAACCTTTATAAGTAAGATTGCAAAACTGCAGGTATATTTCTAATTATCTCTGAGGGATTAAGACCCTGTATAATCCCTAATTCAAGTTTACTTCAAGTTGGTATTAATTAGAAGGCTCCACAGCAAAGGAATCTCTGTGTTTCCTGGTGATTATGCTGAGAAATAGCAATTCATTTCCCTTTCCAGAAAATCTGAGAACTTGGTTGAAGTGAAAGGTTTATGCAGAGCAGGTGTTGCTTTCAAAATAATGTGGCTCACAAAAGTCACTGAGAACGTGGAAGGACAGAATCACAGAATTACCTGAGTTGGAAGGGACTCACAAGGATCATTAAGTCCGGCTCCTGTCCCTACACAGGACAACCCCAGCATTCACACCACGTTACTGAGGGCATTGTCCAGATGCTTCTTGATGACATGAATACTTCCCTAAGGATCTGTTCCTGTGCTCCACCACCCTCTAGGTGAAGAACCTTTTCTAAATGTCTAACCGAAACCTCCCCTGGAACATTTTCCTGCCATTCCCTCAGGTCCTATGATTGGTCACCAGAGAGGTGAGATCAACTCCTGCTCCTCCTCCTTCCCCTGTGAGGAAGCAGTAAACTGCTATGAGGTCCCCTCTCAGTCTCTTCTTCTCCAGGCTGAACAGACCAAGTGACTTCAGACACTCCTCATACAATTTCTCCTCTAGACACTTCACCAGATTTGTGGCCTCCTCTGGATGATCTCCAGTAGTTTTATGTTCTTTTTATCCTGTGACGCCTCAAACTGCACACAGTACTCAAGATGGGGCAGCACCACTGCAGAGTAGAGCAGGACATTCCTCTCCCTTGACTGGTTGAAAATGCTGTGCTTGATGCACCCCAGGATGTGGCTAGCTCTCTTGGTGGACAGACTTTGGTTTTCTCCTCTCTACCCCAGGTGAAAAAAATGTCAGTGACAGCTCAGGAAACCAAGAGCCCTCTTTCCTCCTGGGCAAGATTTGTCATCTGAGCATGGATGGCCACAGCTGACTTGCTCAGTTGAAGTTCCCTTTGTAGTCAGTGGTTTCCTCAGCTTTCCTTGATTATGGTCTGGAATGTTGATGTTGGTTTGGGTTCCTTCAGCAGAAGAGGAAAACGCTGCCATTTCTGCACCTGCCAGCTCTCCATTCTTTGTCAGGACACAGATCCCTGCTGTGTGAGTTTGGTTGCTGAGCTGGCTTTGCTTTGGGGAGGGGTTCCCGTAGTGCCAGCTGTGAGCACAAATACAACCATGGCAGCTGGGACAGAAGCCTGCAGAGGACCACTGCCTGTGATACCAGAGGTGTGCCAGTGAGTAACAGAAGGACTTGGGGTGTCACAGAGTAGGGGAATGGTTTTATCTTCCTTCAGCCCTCCAGAGATTATGGATGCTCCTGTACAGGTGGAGATGTGTGAATTGCCTGGCTGAGTGATCACTATAGAACATCCCAAGTGCATGCCCACGTGGTCTTCTCCTGGGTAGTTGGTGTGGACAGGGTGCCCCTTCTCCACCTTTGTTTGGTCAGAAACTCTTGGGCTTCATCTACCCGTACTTATTGCTTCAGTGGCAGGTTAGTTAAGTTACGGATAGTTTTCTATGGAGCTAGTTAACATTTCAGCTCTTATTGAGGTACTTTGGGTTTTCGCATGGAACGAAGTACAGCACAGCAAAATTTAAAACTACTGCTATTTCTGAGGCAGTGGCTCTATTAATGGTAACGAATGCTCATCCCATTATTTCCTAGTGGTGGCAGTTCTGGGATTGAGTGCTGCTGCTCATCAGTAGCTTGTTCTTGTCTGTGGGTTCGTTAGAAATGCCTGTAATTGCGAATGGCTTCATATTGTGTTGTTACAAGTCCTGGACTTCTTTGTCACTGGTACAATGATTATGCGCGTGGTGATTATGCAGCTAATGGGGAAGTCCTGTGTTCTGGTTAAGTCCTCCAGTAAAGGATCAGTTTAGTGTCTGCACCACAAGCAAGTTTTGTGACCTCAGGAAAGCCACTTACTAGGTATGTCTCCATTTTCTCACAGAGACTATTATTTTTATTTTACCTCACTGGAATGTTGAGCATATTCTTTAAGCAGATGGCATTATAGCAATGCAAACATTGTTGGAGGATTCTTATGAATATGGATCTCGGCACAGTTGTTTGGATTTCATCTCTTCTCTTTGTGGGTTGCCTCCAAAATAAAGTGTTCTTATTGTGCTTATTAAACATTGCACTCTATTTGTTTTTTGTCTGGCACTGAATAAAAAGGCCTAGCAAGATGTAAGCAAGAGCAGGAGCTTTTTTTACAAAGAGCCACATTTAAACAAAACAATGATGCACTGAAATTTTAAGAAGAGTGTGTTTATACTCCAGCTTAGGTGATAGCAAGTGGAATGACTTTGTTTAAAGAAAACAGATGCTCTTATATTCCATGAGCCAATGCAGATGACGTGTCTTGGTACTTCTACAGGATTCCAATGACTGAAAGTTAGACAGATCTGCCAAGCCTTTCTGCTACGATGAGTTTCTCCAGGAAAACTGGAAGACTTTTAGACTGAAGATTTAATTTGGGAATGTTTAGACTTTTAAATAAAGGAAACTCAATGTGCCCGAGACAGAAAGAACAGGAGGGGGGAAAAAAAAAAGATGAAATGGGAACATTTGTATGCAATTCCCTTCCCCACCTAAGCTGGCCCTGTCAGCCAGTGGTTGCTCTCAGGTTGCTAAGTGGTTTCACCAATAGGAATCTTACCTCAATCCACCCTTTCCCCAAGGCCCAGCTGGTGTTCGTTGTCCCCTAGCATTCCTTGTTCCTCACTAACGCCTGCTGCTCACACATTCCTGCTCCTACTTCTGCACAGCAGGGCCCCAGGAGAAGAGGCCACTGTATTCTCGCTTCTGTCTCTCATGTATCCAGCTGCACTATCGGGACCAAGGGAAGGAAGCATGTATTCTGTGCAGTGGCTTCCCTGCTCTGGATTCTACCATACACAAAAATTTTGCATGGTCTTCAGCTCTGCACAAGTGTAGACCTTTCTCAAAAGTACAGAACAGTCATCTGGATCCTTCCTTTAACAAAGAGACTTGATTTGTTTGTTTATTTGTTTGATTTTTAACTCCTGAATACTCTTATTTCAATAGTGATGGAATCACAGAATCATAGAATGGTTTAGGTTGGAAGGGACTTTGAAGATAATCCAGTTCCATCCTCCCCTGGCATGGGCAGGGACACCTCCCACCAGATCGGGACGCTCAAGGCCCCATCCAACCTGGCTTCAACACTTCCAGAGAGGGGCCATCCACAACTTCCCTTGGAAACCTTTGCCGGTGTCTCACCACCCTCATCGTGAAGAATTTCTTTCTAGCGTCTAATCTAAATCTTGTCCCTTCCAGTTTAAAGTTATTGTTACTTGCCCTTGTAAAAGATCTCTCCTCAGCTTTCTCGTGGGCTCCCTTCAGGTACTGAAAGGCTGCTATGAGGCCTCCCTGGAGCCTTCTCTTCTTCAGCTAAACAACCCCAACTCTCCCAGCCTGTCCTCATAGCAGAGGTGCTCCAGCCCTCTGATCATCTTTGTAGCCCCTCTCTGGACCTGTTCCAACAATTCCATACCCTTTTTATGCTTGGGACTACAGAACTGGACACTATACTCCAGGTGGGGTCTCACAAGAGGAGTAAAGGGTGAGAATCACCTCCCTCGACCTGCCAGCAACACTTCTTTTGATGATCAAGTATAAATATGTCTTGGTTGATCTTCAGCTAATCTGCATAGCCAGACCTCTACTGACAGTGGCAGACAACGACAAGCCACCACATCTGAAGAAAAATACTAGAGGCTCCATCCTGCTGACACTGAAGACAATGGCAAAACTCCTGTTGACCTCATAAGAAACAAGATCTGATATTCAGTGCAGCATCGGGAGAGATTTGGTTAAGTGGACTCTGGAGAACTTACAATAACATACATTTCATTCTTTCCTATGCGTGTCCAAATGTGAAGTCACTTGTTCAATTACACCCCTAGTCTTATTATATTGGGTAATGAGGGGAAAACAAAAGCGTGTTTGCACTTGCTTATAGCACTGAGTCCTCCCCCAAACCTCACACAATGGCACTAAGAAGTTTTGCTCTCACAAAAATGTACCAAACCAACAGGAAAAAAAATGCCCCAAACTGAATAGTTGTAAAATGTTATTGAAAGTATTCATAATGAGTTCCAAAGGGTTTTATTGAATAGCTTGAGGAAAGCTTGATTCTTTAAAATAATTTTTGAAGTGAACGTGTATTTAATTATATTTCAATGGGGTTTAAAGTCCTCCTGTTATTAGCATTGTTTGGTGAAAATCTCCTGTATTTTTTTAATGTACCCTTTATTCAAATCTTTTCCTGCAATTTTATTTGAGGAAGAAACTGGATTTTTTTTTAATGCTGTTTACTATTAGTATGACTCTCAGGCAGGTAAAAGAAGAAGTTACTACAAGAATTTTATTTTGGTGACCTATCAGCTATGAAAATCTTTGAATGAAAGTGAATGCAAACTGATCCCACGAGGCTGAATAAAAGTCTAAAGGCTGTCCTTCCAGACTTTCTGAATGTTGTGCAGGAAGCCTGATTGAAGAGGGATGTCATCACAAATTTATGTGAAGTGACTGAGGTATGCTGGAAAGATGTAGCAAAGAGGGATGCGGCGGAGGGAGCCATGATGGGTTGTGAAGGAGCAGGGCACCAGGGTTCCTCACTTCTATCTTTACTTGCACAATCAAATCCAGTCTGGGTTTAGCTCTAACTTTCTGACCTCTATTCCCAGTGCTGCAGTGTCTTCTCTCCATTTCACAGTCTGTACTGACCCACAGTATTTGTGTTTTTGCCTAGCATGACGTTAGAAATTTGGCCCTGGACTTATTAAATACAGGAAAGCACTGGATGAGGAAGCATCTCTAAAGAATAAAGACCCAAATGGATGTGTTGCTTCTTGCCTAAAAGTGGACTTGCTTACCTGTCAGCCTTCATTTCTTTAACAAAAGCTAAATACCTCTGTTTTTCTTGTCTTACACACCAACTGATCCCACTTCCCAGGTACCACCGCTTCTAGTGGAAATTAAGTGGCTAGCAGGGGTACATACATATAGTCTCACTGAATGAATATAATTATTTTTCATTTATTGCCTAGGATCCTTTGAGACCAGGACTCATCTGGGTTGTCTCAGCCGTGGGCAATACAAGGCTGCCGTAACAAGCCCTTTGACTAAATCTATTGATGCACAGTATACTTGTGTGGCTTTTGAAAGAAGGACTAACATGTCTATTTGAGAAACATTATCTGGTGTTTAATCTCAGGCTGTAGTCAGAGAGTCGTTCCAGCATGTGCTTGACTCCGCTTCTGATATTCACATCTCAAGAAAACTAGCTGTTACAAAATCCACCTGCTGGAGGTTCCCTTGTGCAAAAAGGAATGATAGTTCCTTGCAGAAAATGTCAAAAGGTTGTATCCCAGCCTCAAGTATGTTGCTGCCTTGGCTTGGCTTCTCTGGACAGTTTAGTAGAGACTCTGACCCTGGAGATTTTCCACTGCAATTGCCAAAGCAATTTGAGAGTGGAATATTTTGCAAATGTTTTCTGACAATTTGAACTTCTTGTAAGAACAGTACTTTTTCTTTGGATTAATGACTACCATATTTGTTGTATCTTCATTGATAATTTAACTAATTCTTTTGGAGTCCATTGTGCTTACAGAATATGTATATAATTCATTATTGCTCCTGCCCAGAGGACAATGCAATGTATATCAGATAAGGTACAACACAATGAGAACATACTGAACAATGCAAAGTTAAACTTGCGCAGCATGAAATTGAGGCTGTTGCTTCAGTCATAAGGTTTTTGTCAGTTTATATGATTTGTCATGTTAGCCAAGAAATGGAAATGTATTTGACAACACAAGTGAAAAAGCACACTCAGAGACATGAGACCAAAAGAACTTTATAACAGAGCTTTAATCTTTAAGCTGTTCATTTGTGGCTAGTTTGCTGCAAGTTGTAACATACTTAGGTCTCTCACCCATGTAACTTCATCCAGCTTCAACTGTATATTAAGGGTGGTTCCTGGCTTAAGAAAATAATTTGCTTTTATTCCTTTGACTGCACAGGTGTATTTTATTTTCACTTAGTTTTTTTGGCCAAACTCCACCACACACAAAAGTCAGATGCCTTAGCCAGGTCTTCGGAAAACCAAGGAGAAATTTGAGGCTTACATCTTTTAGACTTTTTTTTTTTCTGAGCTGTTAAAGTCTTTCTTCTGTGACTTGCAGATAGATTTTCTGTTCCTGTGATAATAGGAAATGTGTCTGAACCTTCTCACTATTAAGGCAGTTTGGGGTAGGGTAGTTATCAAGTTAATAGTGTATTACTAACAAAGTGTCTTGGCTTTGACAACGATATTTGGATGGAAAGGCCATGTTAAGAAATGAACTAGTTTGTGTTCCTGTTCCTATTTTTCCATCTTTTTCACCCTCAAATCTTCTCTGCATTCCAAAAGTCCTTCTGACTAACTTGTGAATACAACGGTCTTTTATTTGCCTACACATTCATTACAAAGGAGTTTGCTGAAGTAGTTAAAGGATGCCTCTATGGGGCATATGTCATTCCTGTGCTCCAGACAACGTTTGCACAAGTTCCCTTTCCTCCTTTTTTCCATTATCTGTGATTTCTACAGCACCGAGGTCTCTTGCAAAAGACCATCACTGGTACAGAAGTGCCGCTTAGAAAGGCATTCCCCGTCATGTCCAAATTGTACGCCTGTGTTTGGGAAACACTCTTGACACTTTTCCTGGAAGATAACATTCTCCTGCAGGGCTGGTACTGTCCCTGGCATCAGTCTGATGTCAGAGTCCACAGCTTTCTCTTGGTGACTCTTTGCCATGTGCACATGCACCTGTTCTTTGTACAAGCATACTTAATGGCACTGTTACTAGGTCAGGGAACAAGACAGCTCTCAGACTCTGAGGATGCACCCGAAACATATTTTTATCCTTAGCACCTAAAAATCTGGAGTTCTCCCTTATGGAGTTGATGCAATATGAGTTGTTCTGTCGAGTGCCACACTTTTTTCCCAATTAAATTCAATGGAAACAGGCAATGCTCTCCCTTCAGATCTCAAACAGGCTGTTGGGATGCTGAGCCGTATTCCCCCCTAAGAGGAGGAGGATGTCCCAGACGGTTGTGAGCCACATCCACGCAGAAGGACTGCAGTGCCTGTTGGACAGGCTGAGCTTGGCAGTGTAGCACAGCTTCGACAGCAGCCAAGTTTCCTGCTGTTCAAAAGAGCCAATTATTTCTGATTAAATTTGAAGTAAGAAGGCTGAAGCCTCCAGGAACAAAATCAGCTCACAGAGCGGAATCACTGTGTTGCTAAACCTTGGGATGTTGTAAACAGGGATTCTGATTCTCTATAGAGATGGACCTGCTTTAGACTGATCTTCTGCCCATTAATTGAACAGACTCTTGGGCACAGGGATTTAAGGAAGTGGAGGAGTTTGTCTTTTAATAGCTAGGTATCATTCATGCAGTGTATGAAGAGAGTTTTCCCAATGAACAGATTCCAAGACTACTAAACTTTTTCTTCAATTTTTTTTTACAGCTCCGATAACCTGATTCTGTGTCCTCTCCCATTAAGCCTCTTCTCTTATTGTAAAATAAACCATACTTTCTTTACTGCTCTAAGTGAGTGATGAATATTTCCAGTCTATTTTAGGTCTCTCATTTCAGCTACGTGTGCATTTGTGTAAACATAGTTGCTAAGTATGGATCTCTGTGGTGGTTTGCCATGCTTTAAGTATTTGACATTTCAGTGAGAGGCTGTTCCTCAGTGCCCAGTGATCAAGGAGACTTCCAGTGCGAAGCTGTATGAGTAGTATGCTTTGGATGCTTGGTGCCATCTATTGTGATATCTCACACAATACATGCTAATGTTTTTATGCAAAGTAAAACTATTTCATTTAAGAAGACCCTTATTTTGTTCTGACCTGTTGTGCTCTGCAGACCCAGGCTGACACTGCCATTGCTCTGGCACTTCCCGTGGCTTGGGGCTACTCTAGTGCTGCTGCTCCACTGGAGCAGGGAGATGTGACCTCCACCCACCAGCCTCACCTCTTTTCCCCATCGGAGCTCTGACAGGACTCCCTGCGTTCAGGCTATCACAGGCCTGGGATGCTTCTTGATGTCATTTTGTGGCCTTCAGGCTGTAATATAGGATTGTTTCACCTGTCTCTGGCCCTTCCCAGGTTTTCAGATGTTCTACATGTTAGTTGGTTTCAGGAACCAGCATGTTCACACAAGTACTTACCTAGAGAGAGAAAGAGGAGATTTTCCTCTGGATAGCACGGCCCATGTGGGAGAAAAAGTAGATGCAGCTAACCTGTTGTGCCTCAACAGCAGCTGACAAACTCAGATGTAGTGCTGTCCTAGGTTTTCTTTCTAAACTTTAAGCTAAAAGAATCAAAACTATATACAACCCTTAAACATTCACTCACTTCTGGCTAAAAGTCGCTATAAGGGCATAACCCAGTGTTACTGTCTTACTATTGCGCATGACACACCACTGCCATCTCATCAGTGTGCAACACAGTGCTAATAAAAGCTCTGTGGACCCAGGTAGCCTCCTGTTGAAGGTTAAAATTCAGTGGTATCACAGCTGCAATACAGTAACTTGTGGGGATAACTGGAGCTACTGGCTCCCAAAGGGCACACTCACAGCAGTGTCGTGCCTTTCACTTCATCCATACCAGCCACAGTGGATGAGAACTGCATCAAAACCAGCCAGATGTTTTAAAATCTAGTCCTGGGATCCATTCCACTTGAAAACTACATTGGGCAGAGCTGGAGATGGAGGTGTATTGCCATGTTTCATGTAATTCACATATTTATTTAAAGCTAGTGATAAACACAGGTAAGTAAGAGAATCTCTCACAAGTGACTGAGGTTCTGGGAATACCAGGTCCTAACTCTCATACAGCCTAGTAAATAGAGATAATAACGTAAACTGAATGATGTGTTTTATAGGTAGTAGAGAACTAATTGAAATGTACAACAAGAGAGTTTCTTACTGTTGATGGAATAGTAAAACACCATCCTAAACTTAACAGATCTCCAAGAAGGCATTACGGTTAAATAAATGTTGTATATTTTCATATACCTTTAATTTAAATGACATGTTGTATTTCCTTCAGGTCTTCTCTTCACGTATTAATTCAGGCTTCAAAAGTAGGGATTTTGTTATAGAAGATTGTAAAAATTGATTTGTTTGTTTGTTTGTTTTTTAACAGTGACAATCCAGGAAAACTAAAGATGAGAAAGAACCAAGGGTTCTGGGGTCTGGATAAGTGTAAGAACTGAACTTTACCACAGTTTGAGGTTGTTAGATGTGTGGTTTTGGTCTGGGTTTCTGCAGAAATGTGGTAAAAGCTGCAAAGTTTAAATCTTCCTTTTTATGATCATAGGCTCAAAGTATCAGATTGGTCATATAATTATACTTTAGGCCAAACACTGAATACGTAAAAAGTACAAATTTTAATCAAAAGTTGCCATCATGTACAGCACAATGACCAGGCTTTGCTTTTATATATCTTCTTTTTTCCATGAAACCTTTACGAAAGACTGGTGATTTTTGGTTTCAAACATTCTTCAGTAGTAAATTGAGGTATTTTTAAAGAAATCTGGATTTTTTTTTTAGGTGGTACTGCATAATTCCTTCTGCAAACTATAAATTTTATAAATGTTTTCTGTTGTGGTGAACACAGTGAATCCCTAGTTCCCTTTTAAATATCAACCAATGAAAATAAAATAATCTTTGGCTTTGTTCTGTTTTTCTTATGCTACCCATACACCAGATCCTGTTCCTGTTACCCTCTCTGTCAAAATGTCTATGAAATTTTTGGCACTAAAATTAGACCGTAATTTTGCAAGAGTTATCTGAAAGGGATCTGCATGATTTACAGAAATACAGTGATTATATCATGTGGGTTTTTTATCCCTGGCTCAGTATGCACCAATTTTGTACTCTTGCCACCTTTCCTTCCCCAGCTGGTGTTCTGGAACTCTAGCTAAACTGTTTATAATCCTTTTCTCATTTGTCCATCATTTATTCCATTTCTTTCCTCCCTTTCCTGACCCCAAAGAGTTGCTTACTTTGTAATTTTGTTTTGAAAAATTGTTTTCTGCACAGTAAGACTAACCTCTTCTGACCTGTAGAAACCGTATCAGCATTGGTTCAAGAAAGCAAGTAAAACAAGATAAAATGTCACGCTTTTCTTCTTCAGTCCAGCTGCTGACCAAAAATTAATGAATGCTTTTTGGGCCTTTCAAGATACCAGTTCAAATTTTTTCTGCCAATGGTTACATCAGATTCAGTATTTCATGATAGTACTATTATCTTGGTAACAATTTAGTCCATCCTTCTAGTAAGCGTAAGTTAACTTTATTTTAGGCAGGCAGAAATGCCTGAAATCCATTACCCTGGAAAAACAAAGTAGCAGACTTTTATTTAGGTGACATCTTTTTACATATCCTTTATGCCACTGTGGAACAAGTTAAAAATCTTGCTTTTTGCAACCTCCTAGGATCTGTAGGTGACAGTGTGCAAGATCTCTCTGTTACTCTAGAGGGAAAATAAGTGATTCACATGGGATCTGGTAAAAGCAGCAGATCAAGAAATTAAGTCTGAAAAAATGAAAAACAGCTGAACATCAGACTTGCAGGACAGGCTATCCTCTCTGCACCAAGAGAACAGTGAAAAATACAACCTGGTCGAATTGTTCTGGTGATGAGGAGCTGAAGGTAACGGTGAGAGGCAGGAGGAGCAGGGTGTCCAGTGAGAGGGAGTGGTGCTTGTGTCCTCATCCAAGCATCTCAGCCCTTGAGAGGGTGTGGGAGCTTAATCACGGTTCATATTCAACTGGCTGTAAACCAGCACCTCCAGGTGCTTCCCCGCCAGGCAGCTTTGCAGCCACTCTTCCCCAGGCTGTAGCACTACATGGGGTTGTTGTGTCCCAAGTGCAGAACCCGGTACTTGGCCTTGTTGAACCTGATCCTATTGGTCACAGCTCATTGATCCAGCCTGCTCATATCCCTCCCAGATGTTTATTTAGAAGATGAGCAAGTTTTGGTGCCTTGGGAAGATGTGGTTCTCCTTCAGCAGTCAGAAAAGAGAAGTGTGGAAATTACTAGAATGCCAGTGCCTTACTGTGGGGATTTAGAGAGCCATTAGTTATTGCTCTGACTTACTGTTTTTCTGAAGGCTCCCGCCAGACCCAGCTGACTCATAAAGCACAGAGAAATATTTGGTACTAGCCATTCCTTGTGAACGTGTTCTATATATTCCCTTTTCACACACTTGGTTTGTTTTTGTGAGGTTTTCTATTAGCAAAATCTTCATCTTTGTTCTCTACAATAACCAGCAGATGTGCCTCAGCTAAGGCACTATGTGTAGGTTTTGCTGTTTTGACCCTGTTTTCCACAGTCCCCCTGGATCATAAATTAATAAGGTATCTAGATTTAAATACTGCAGATAACTGCTCCAACTCCTGTTCGCTAGCTAGGGAACCTGGTCAGGCCCTATTCCTCTTTCACCTGCCCCATGACCTGCACAAACTGTCAGTGTGAGCTTTCCATTGCCCACCTACTTGAGTTTGCTGAGATTATCTCCTAGAGGAGTGTGAAGACTGATCTAGCACATGAACTTACACATCTCCTCCACTGCAAAGTCCTCTTCTCTCCGTGTTACTACTGGGATTCTTTTCCTGCCTTAACCTGTTTTTTTTGACGCCCACAAAAAATTTTAACTGTTTCCTCAAACCCTTCTTCCATTTGAGGCAGCATAAAAAGTCTCTGGCCTTTTAATTTTTTTTTAATTATTGTTGTTTTTAGCTTTGCCAGCCTTTAAAAGTCCTCATTCCTTCCCCAAGGTATTGAAAGAAGAAACAGAATGTAGTTCTGCTGTACAGATAGAATGTTAAATAGTGGCAAAGCTATTGGAGAGCAGTGGAGTGGTTCAAATTCCGCAAATCCTAAAAAAAGTTATTAGCTAATACTGAAAGTCCTACCTCTCCTTTTAATGTCCCAATAGAAGTTGGGAGAACTGCTATTTGTGTTGCCTCTTTCTGTTGGAGGCCTCAATGAGCTCTCGCAATCTCAGTCTAAGTCTGCCTGGGGTTATGCAGGTTTCTTTTCTAAATCAGATTGAATTGTTATTTCTGGACTTCGCTCCTCTGAGTGTACTGTCCAGTAAAACAATTACTCATTCCTGAAATTGTATCTGCTTTGCAGACTGGATGCTTGAAGTTGCAGACAGAAACTTTGTTTTTCTGCAGGCAGGAGGATGCTTGTGAGGACCCATTTGGAAAACACAATCCTTGGTTTAAGATCAGTTTAAATTGACAATGACTTTCCTTAAAGAAGCCATAGATGATTACACACTAAAGCTCTTTTCTCTGTCGAAACCATCTTGGTGATGGCTGTATATGCCTGTTGATTCCCAGAGAGAGAAATCCCTTCAATTTCTGCTTTTAACACAGAGAAATAAATCTTGAGACATAACAAGTATGATGGTTTAGTTCCTTCAGCCCTAACTTGTTTTTATCATTGGCTTCTTGACACACCAGTGCCCTCGAACTCTTCCCTAACTGCATGAATGACATGTTTGTCCCAGGGATGTCAGCTTGTTTTGATCTATGTATGATCAGTTTTTAAAACAATGGGGATTTTATTACCTCTACTATAATCCTTGACAACTTATTTTGTAAATATTTGCAATAACTTCATTTCTCATATTTCTTCGGTGAGCAGCAAGTGAACATTTCAAGCCTTCTATTTAATTTCTTTATTATCTTCTGTGGCTTGCTTTTTTTTTCCTCCAAGATGATTATCATTCCCCCTTGCACCTTGCTTAAAATTAGGATGTTAACTTGCAGACTAGTAGTCTAGCAACTTTTCTTCTGAGGTGTTGCTACTGTTAAGAGAATGCCTCTGGTCTGTTCTCTTCATCCTCCTGCTAGCATTGTCCAGCTTTGAAAATTCAACATGAGTTTTCAGTGCCTTGGTCTCTTCGTTCCCAGGCTGGGAGGCTTCTGCTTGAGATTCTTCTAGCCTTTTCAACTCTACCTTTTCGGCCTTGCCAGCTAACTCCAATGATGCAGAGAAACCTCACTGATCCAAAACTGGGTAATATACCACCTTCTTGGCTGAAACATGGAGTGCAGGTAAAGGAATTGTGAGGCTTATGTATGCCAATATATTTTCTAAATATATCCTAATGTTCTTTAGAAAAAAAAAAGAGTGTATCTCCAGTAGGTGAAGCAACAGCTTCAGAATGAATGCATTAAACATCAAAAGGAACTGCAGGTTTTCTCTGTCAAAAGTTAAGCACAAAATTTACATGGGTTGTGTAAATATACAAAGCAAGAATGCTACAGGCAAATGTTTACAAGACTTGTGTTTAGCCAATATCATTTTGTTCCAGCAGAAAGCAGATATGCCAAATGAGAAGTCCTGGGCAGTCATTTGTTTTGTCAGATGCTGTGAGTCTGTGGAACAATGGTAAGTGAGCAGTGTTTATCCTGGGTTGCTATTAAAGGCAGGCAATGCATCCATCAAATACTTCAATCACAGCTTTATGGTTTACTTGTTAGCTGATGTCTACAGCATTACTCTTGCCCGAAATTTCAGTATCCGCATAGTTATCTCTTGCACACAGATATTCTATTTTACCACAGATCTTTCTATTTCATGGAAGTCTGTCTTCTTGTATCTGAACAAAATCACTGCCCTCCTCACTTAGCAGTGAAACTTCCTCAGCTCTGTTTGCCATGGTTTTTCCTGAGCATTGCAGCTCACTCTGCACCAGAATCAGGGTCAGAAAGGGGACTTATTCCAGTCATCTAGAAGAAATCCAGGCCAGATGCTGTTCCATGCTTTGCCTGCCGTGCAGATTGAGTCTTTCATGGCTACAGCCTTGAAAAGCTTCTACAGAGTTTCTTTTCCTAGTAAAGATTGCCTGGGCTCTTAAGATTTTTGAACATCATTGGTGTACCCCTTAGGATCTTCTTGTTGGCAGCCAAGCAGAGTTTCCCACTGTGGCCTCCTCCAGAAATGTGTTTTCTTGAGTAGTATCACAGTGCAGTAATGGCTTGCAAGGGGCATTCTCCAGCAAATTAATGAATTGTATCAGCAACTTTTGTGCCGCTACTGAGCTATAGGTCCAGTAACAAAAGAGTTGAAGAGGTAGGATGTGAAGTCTGGCCTTGCTCAGACACAGAGCAGTAAGACATCAGTCTGTCTAAGAGCATGAAGACTTGGGACTACAGCAATTGGGAACTATGGCAAGTGGAAAGTCTCTGGACCGGTAATACCTGGAAGAAGAATAATGCTTTCAGAGCTTTAAAGTCTCCTGCATTGTTTAAGCTGTCTCCAACAGGTAACATACTGCAGACTAAGTGTGTTTTATAACAGCCAGTATTAAATTCTGACTTGTTTCACAGACACTGATACATTTTTGCCTTAAAAGGTTAGAGAACTCTAAAATGGAGAGAGTTTGACCAAGACATGGCAATTTGTGTTTATTTACTTATCTTATTCCTGAATCTCTTAAAGTAGATGTGGCTGTTCTTCACTCCACCCATCATAGCAACTAAATGCAAGAGTTTTTGGGAGTTCTTGGATGGCCATCTGACATGATGTCTCTTGTCTTCAACTCAGCAGATGCTCCATTGTTGTACAGTTGTCTGAGAAAATGAGATTCAAACCTTGGCTCTCATCATTTCCTATCCCCTCTGCAAAATCTTCTTCTCCATTTGAAATACCAACCAAATATGGCTGAAAAACTGAAGCTACCTAAGTTGCAGCAGGATGTTTAGGAAATTATATGTACGTAGAAGA
Organism: Dromococcyx pavoninus; assembly: GCA_033558185.1. Taxonomy (NCBI): domain Eukaryota; kingdom Metazoa; phylum Chordata; class Aves; order Cuculiformes; family Neomorphidae; genus Dromococcyx; species Dromococcyx pavoninus. The sequence goes on along the minus strand of JAUMJL010001132.1, from coordinate 509,430 downwards.
AAGAGATCTCTGTTACTATCCACCCATGGAAAAAAAGGCAACAGATCCAACTGGTCTTGTTCTCTGTACCTGGCTGGTCAGTGAGTTATTGAATGCTGCCAGGGCCCAGGTCATGGGTGCTGTTACTTCTGCAGAGCAACTGAAATTGCAGGGGGTGGGGCACTTGTGGGAGAGCAGGCTTTGCAATGTACACTGTGTGTGGAACCGCTGCCTGGCCTAAGCTCAGGACCATCCTCACACCGTTTGCACATCCCAGTGCCACTGCAGAGTGACGAGAGGAATTTTCCTAAGCTCTTTCTGTGCTCAACAAGGAGAGTAGTTCAGTTGTGCTGGGACATCTGCTGCAAGTCCCTCTTTATCTCTGTTGCTGTGTTGTTTTGGTGCAAAACCTCCTTGGTGAAACAAATCTGAACTTTGGCCACTAGGGTAGCAAGCTCTAACCCTTCACACTGCAGAGGGGCACTTTCACATCTTGCTGCCTGGAGAAGTGGTCATCAGGTCATGGTGCAATGGAAGTGTGTCACTTCCTCTTCTGGGCAGGTCTTTGATGGCAATGCTGTTGGTTTTGTAGTTACAGCTGCAGATACAACTTAGGGAAGCTCTGAGCATATGTCTGATGCAGACCCTCTGATTTACAGTGTCTCCAACTTGAGACGGGTGCTGGGCTATAAGAGAAATGAAAGATTAAACATCTTTGGAAATTTACTCGTAAAAAACCCAGGCACCCATTGGATTAAACGAAGATTTGAGAATTGCGTTCCAGACACAGCTTTGCCTAATTTCCATTCTGGGGGACTCGGTCACTTTGTGGACTCTCCTCAGGGTAGTTGGGTTTCAAGGGTTAATATGTAAGAAAGGAAGTTATATGTCAAAGCCAACGGGTGAAGATGACTGTTCCAGCTAGGGCAATATTGCACTGCCCTGTGTGGCTTTCCTTCCCTCCTCTCCCTTGCTTTCCACATTTCTTACATCACCTCTTTCTTTCCTGTAGCTATAACTGACAAAGATGGGTACTGAGGAAGAAATACCTTTTTTCCATAGTCATAAAAATAGTTTTCTTGGTTTTATTAGCAGTACATGGATATGAATTCAGCCTCTTCTCCAAAATAGACAATGAGCAGGAAGCACACAATTTGGCAATGTGTTTGGGGTTAGAAATGTTGCTGCTTTCAAAACATTTCACCAGAGTCATTAATTAAGTGCTAGAACACAGAACTTCAACCAAACAAAACTAGGGGAAACTACATTTCTCTTTCCTGACCTATATAAAAAGCTTTTGTACTTAAATCACATTGAAAGCTTGAAAGGGACCTTGCTCCCAGTGGAACACGCAGAAACCATAAATGTCCTGCAATAGGATTTTTGCTTGCTGTAACTGGATTCGGCTGTGTTTCCTATTCTTTGCAAATGTTTAGTGAGAGTGTTTATGGGATAAGAGTCTAAGCAAGGATAAAGAAGATATGGAGTTTCTTTTTTCAAACCTGAGAGCATGAACTGGCAAACTTTGTCATAATGGGCAGGCTTTTCCCATCTGAAAACAAGGACAAAACCATCCATTTCTGTCTAGTCCCCGTGACTAGAGTCATGATTAAGTCCAAAGTCTTTCTGGGATATACAGTCCAAATACACAAAATTATTGGGTGAATAGCTTAAGATTTAGCAATCTAAGAGTATTGGGTAAATAACATATCAGAGGGCTGAAGTATCATGGTATTCCCAGTCTCTCTTACTGACTGTGATTCAATAATCACAAAGGAGAGATGATCTGGCTTTCATTTAATGTGTAAATGGACCATACCTGTCCAAATAAGGGAAAAGTCTCAGCACATTGTGTGTCACAGTGGGAATGACAGCTTCACTGCTGGATCTGTGTGCATGTACCGACCTGTCTTGGCTCTGTGTGGGGTCCCCTTATTAGGGAGACCAGCTTCATCTTCCTATAGCTTGGGGTGTGCGAAGAAGGAGTGGTGGGCTCCCCTGCTGCTCTATGTGTAGCCAGGGAAGTACCCAGCAATAGGTGTCTTTGGAGAAGCATTGAGGGAAATGGCACTGAAGCTCAGGGCTGCTTTACTGGAGTCTGTCAAGAAGCAACTGTGAGCTCTGCTGTTCTCTGCAATGACAGTTGACCACATGGACGGTCATGCTCCAAATGCCACAAAATGCCGCAAAAGTGCCTCTGTCCCAAAACACTACCATGTTCCCCTTCACCTACAAATCTGCACTACTGATTGTATTTATTGGTGGGCCCAGGACAGATGTACCTCTAGCTATCATCTGCAACAAGCTCTCTTGCCTCCATCTCCTCTGCATGCTGCTACAGATGTTCAAGATGCATCAGAGCATGTTGCTTAAAGAATTGACTGCCTCTTCCTCTGCCCATGCCAGGAATTTGTTAGTTCTTGAACAAATTGGCACTAGGAACTGGTGTTCTATTGCTTTCTTCCATTTCCCTTCTCTATTCTACTACAAAAATAATTTCGTTACTGCTTATGTGTCCTAGATGGGTGATCTCCAGCAGCAGCTGCCTTTTTCACATGAGACAATTTGTTCCTTCACTCTGTTTTTATTGATTACTCATCCCTATATATAATCTATTCATGAGTCACTTTGCCTGCCTACCTGCAATAAGCTTGGTGTGTTATATATCAGTTCCTTGTTTGGCAGCAATTACCAGTCTTTCATTCCTGGATTTTTCTCTCAAGGACTCCTGTTAAAGCCAACATACTTCATTAATTTCTAATTTTGCAAACCACAAATTTTGGCATAGCTGCAAGAGCTGGAAATAGAACAACTCTATGCCCTCTCCTAGGAGTATGCATATGGAGTTAGAAATTAACTAAGGCTGAAGTTGCCAGCAGGTTCCTTATAATTGCTTTCCACGAACACTTAAACAGACAGATCTTACTCTCACATGTATTTGTTCATTTCAAAATCATATAAGTGGACCCAGTGGATAGCAGTTATTGTATAGATGGAACAGGACATTGCTTAAGATGGGAAAAGCTTAAATTCTTCAGATCTTCTCACCACTTCCCTTGTGCATGAGATCCCAGACATAAACTCGATCATACTCTGGCAACCTAACTGCAGGTTATTTTCTCACTTGAATCTCTCTTAGTGGTACTCTGAGTACTTGAAGTTAAAACACTGATATCTATTGCTAGCGTATTATTTTAAATTTTGCAAACATACATATAAAAGGGCTTTGGTCTTAACTCAGGGACAACGTTAACTTGAAATGAAATAAAAACTAGTCACAATTTTTATGTCTTGGACTGAAGATAACCTAAAGTTACAGCTATTCTTTGCAAGCGGAATGAATACCAAGCAGGTCTAAGGCATAGGAATAGCCATGCAGGTTTAATGGTATGAACAGCATGTCTTGCAGCCCTGAAACAAAACTCAGTATAATTTCAAATGACTTTTCCATCTCCTCATATGAAGGAGACCAACGTGGCTTGTTTGTTTCTTTCTTTCCCCTGGAGGGTTTTTTAAAATATTAGAAGAGAAATTGCAAAATTCTTCTGTTTCCTTGTCACTGTGATCCCAGCAGGGAAGGACACACTCTGTGAAGAGATCATAAAGCCAGTCTTGGGCCATCCAACTAGACTCTCTGGTATACCTTGCAACATAAATAGAAGTATGTTTTGCAACCCAGACAGCACAATTCCATTCACAAATGAAATCAGGCCATAGTACGTGGGTCATGACTGCTGCAAATCAGAGCAAAGTTCAAGCCGCCTTCCTCTTATGGGGCAGACGGACACCCTGCACATGGGACCCTGAGTAATCTGATCTCTCTGGGTACTGGTGTCAGTGGTCATAAGTCTACACCAAAGAGTCCAGAAAGTCTGTCTTGTTTCCCCATCTACCGGGCTATGAATTACTTATGTGATTGTGACCTTTTAGGACTTGCAAAGCCACCCATCTAGCACTCCAGGATGTATTCTTTCCATGGCATGTTCTGTTATATTGTATATTCTTGTTATTAAGGGAAAATAGCTGGGGAATTTTTTAGCCTGAATATTATAAAAAATCAGGTTCTCTTTTGGTCCTCTGCCACTCAGAATTTATACAGCTCTTTGTTCTTATCTATATACAGTAACTATTGTCATCAATTTAGTATCTTAAGGATCACAGTTTCATGAAATACTTTATAAAAAAATAGCAAAAGTAATGTCTTCCAAAACATCCAGTACATTCAATTAAACTTTGATATGCCTTGTCTATTAATATGTACTTTCTATCCTGAAACACCACCTTATAAATCAGTGCTTCAGCCAGCTGAAGTAAGCATGTGCCTTGGGACAGGATTTCCAAGTAGTCCTTCTCTGTACATTCCAGTCTTGATTTAATCCAGGTTTATCTCAGCTTTGCATTAGCTGATTTGGAACAGGTTTACGCTAAAGTGGACAAAGGCACTCAAACTGGAGTAAGAATGTTCATACAGACTAGAATATTAGTTAGGCTGAGTGGGTACAAAGCCTGTGTGTACAGAAATCTTCTTTATTAATGTTTGTCTTTGATATCTCTTTTTCTTTTTACCAAGACTTTCCCTGCTCCCATGTTTGTCTTCTTTCTACTGTCCTTTTCCTGTGGCTGAATGAATATGACTGGGGTCTCAGACTTCAGAAAAGTTATACATAGTCAAAATTTCAGTCCTTTTAACAACAACGCATATTTGTCAGAAGGCAGTTCCCTCACTAGTCTAGAGGATGCATGATGAAACCTTTGTCTCTGATGATCAGCAGAGGTGGTTGTGGGGGCTTGGTTGTTGGGTTTCTTCCATCACTGAGCAGAGGACAATGCCCTGAATAAGAAGGGGCTTTCAGTCCCAGTGGGACTCACCTCTCTCAACGCTCTGTGGTGCTGTTTACATCATAGCAAAACAGCAATGCGGTTAAGTCCAGAGTGTGCTGGCTGTTCGCACTGAAGAAGGCTCTGCTGGCTGCAGCTGGACTTCTTTCCAAATGAGGAAGACGCTTTTCTCACTGGGAAGGAGGTGTGCTGGATCACCTGCTGCTTGCACAAATAGGCTGCTGCTTATTCTGGGCCATCTTCACTGGAAATAGAATATGGGGTGCAATACAGGCCATTCAGAAAATGAAGTCTGAATTTCATAAACAATGGAAAAGGAATAACAAGGCAGGGCTCAAAGCAAGTTTTCATATTCATTCTTGGCAAAAGCAATAGCAGCATTTGAATGGAAGACTGCATGCCTTTTGCTGTGTTTCATGGCAGGATGGTAAAACACGGGCCTTGGCACCAATGTGCCCGTAAGAAAGTCAAGCTTTAACAATGGAGGCAACAGAAGGTCCTAGTGACAGTGCAGTTAATTTGCTGGATAGGAGACTCTCTAGTGTCCAATTACTTTTGGTAGAGAAATAAGTTCTTGCTTTCTTATTTATGGGGAACCCAACAGTTATAAGAAGAGCTGTCTACAAGAGTCATTCAGTATTTTTGAGGGAAACAGAAAATTTTGCTGGGAATGCTGGGCTTTTAAAACTTTTTTTTTCATTTCTTCACCTCTCTTTCCATTTTGCTTCTGGAAAGACGAAGTGAAAACCCCAAAACTGGTGAAAAACTGACAGTATTTGAACAATGCCAAACAGATCGACAAAATTCCATCCCCATTCTGAGTTCATGCTGAATTATCACATTTCTTTGAGAGTGTTTGTTTGAAGAATTATTTTCTATTATTTTTCCGATGGTGCTGTTTGAAGAAGTATTTTCTGGTTTTTTTTCGATGGTGCTGTAGAGTAAGCAGTTCTGGTGAGGAAGGGGCAGCCTGCTTGCCCGGGTCCAGTGCAGGAATGCGTGTTCTTGCACCTTTGGGTTAAAAAGACTGTGAAAACAACTGTCATAAGATTAGCTTAGTAACCAACAGGGCTGCATTTTTGAACTAGTGACACAAGATCTACAATCTATTACGAGTATTCTGCATTCCCCTGGTTGTGGTCCAGCAATTATATTTTTCAACTAGGTAAAAAATACGCATGGATAATTTAACAGTCACTTGTAAGTTGCCAAATATCTTAACTGATCTGTCCAGCGGAGCAGTCTGGAGTGGAGAGGCCAGCATCTCACCCTTGGAAGGAAGGGGGAAGAATAACTCCATAATGGGCAGTCAGGAAACAGTCAGGCAGCTGGGAAACTTCTGATTAACCCCTGTGGCCAAACACGTGGTTGATACTACAATATAGTCCTCCCTATCCTCTGCCCTTCACTCCCTACTACCCTCCTCCAGACCCAATTCATCTGAAATAACTTTTTGTACAGTATTATCATGAACGTTCTCATTATTTTTATGTATTTGATTCACATTAAATTGTTGTTTTCAGTGGTATCTTCTGGTTATCCTTTCTATAGGCTAATTAATACTGGGAAATCTAGGATTCCTAGTATATGATGAGAGTTATCATGCATTAATGATAAGGTAGATATCAATCACTTTTAAAAGCAAACATTTTTCTCAGAACCTAGTTGTGTATATAGGAAGCTAAATGCATGTTGGGGGACAATTTGCAGAAATTCTCATTGCACTCCACTAGAGTTCACAGAAATTCTCCCTGCTTTGTACCTGGGGTAAGGATGTGCAGCAATTTTAGGCATACTTTTTTGAAGGTCAGAGGACAGTTGCTTGCAGAAGCAACTGTTAAGAAATCTCTGTTGTGTTAGCAAAAGGCGAACAGTTTTCCTTTAGATTACTGTATTCATTCCCTACAAGACAGCTGTTGCTGAGTTTGAAATAAACCCCCTTACAAAGCTTACCACCCCTGAGGACAACGGAGCGATAAGAAACTACAGAGGCAGTGCCTTCTTTGTTTTTAATTTCTCTTTTAGTATCTCATTGTTACCATAAATGTGGTTTTCTTTTCTAAAGACTTACAAGCTCAGTGCAGTTGGCTTAGGTTTGCAGAGAAAGCTGCATTAGGAGACCTTGAGGATGAGAGAAGGGAATACCTGTAAAATGTTCTCTTGAAACAGCCAGGAAACCCTGACATGTTCCAGCAGTCAGTAAGGAGTGTGTTGGCTGATTCAAATCAAATTGATTGAAGTGTGAAAAGCCCCAGTCACAGATCTTCACTATTTGAACATTGCTTTCCTGCATGAAGCAAGTTGAAGAAACTGGATCTTCTTGCTTATTTGGATAATGAAATCTTTCTGTTGTCCCTTCCCCTGCCACCACCAGTTCTTGGGTGAACGTTTGGCTTCACTGAAGCCAATGACACAGTCCCTGTTGATTTAGATGGAAAAAAGTCTCAGTATTTAATTTTTTTTTTTTTTTTTTGCATTCTCAGTTCCTTCTCCTTGCACTTTCAGAACTCTGTTCTGGCTTTGCCTTGCAGCATACCCGTGACAAGACCAGCACCTTAGTGTCCCTTTTGAAACACGCTCTAAATGAACGTTCATAAACAAATGAAGGCAACTTCCTTTGGCTTTCCTTGCTGGGAGAGGAGGTGTTTCTCCAGGGGCTGAGGAGCCACCAGTCTGTGCCATGAGCTGCTCTTCAGCAAAGACTTCATCTGGAAAAGGCAAAAGACAGCAGCTTTCTACCTCATGTCGGTGCCAGTGACTAGAGCACGATCTTCTCCTCCCAGGTGATGTTTCAGCACAACAGGCCGAGCAGTTGGATCTGGTGTCTGCCCAAGTTAAAATATGACCTCAGGCACAGGGACAGGGTGTGTCTCTAGTGTATAAACTCCAAATTTTGTCCCAGAGCTCTCTATATTCTTGGTACCTTTGGCCTTTGGATGCATTGTATGTAGTTGAAGTGCCTTTGTCAGAACATCTGTAAAGCACTGGTTGCCAGGGAGGGGTGATATCCCTGGTCTGGGAGATGCTTAAAGACTCTGAGCAACTTGGTCATCAAAGTCATCTGAGCATCGAAGGTGAATCCAGCTTCAGGGCAGGCCCTGAGGAGAGTTTTGGTCTTGAATGGTGAGAACAAATATCTGCAGAAATTCCACCCTTGTTCTACAAATGCTGCAAGCAGTAGAGGGTATTTCAGTTGGACTTGGTGATCTCAGAGATCTTTCCCAACCACATGATTCTATGATTCTATGAAATAGGGGTTTTGTGCATAAGTGTATTTTATCGACTGTATACCACCAAGATAGCATTATTACAAAGAGATTTTTCAATAAAACTTTCAATTTCTTCTCTACATAGCTATAGGCCAAAATAAACACACACACACATATAACTGCTATGCTTAAAGATAAGGAGGAAAGAGCTGGGAGAAAAGGGCATAGCTCTGTAGGGAAACAACAAAAAAAAGAAATGTCCTATGCATGTAGATCTTGTAGAATTCCAGTATCAGGGTTTATTAATTTTTATATCTTCCCCCACTTCAAAAATAGAGTTCAGTACAGAAAATATCTTTCACTGATGCAAAATTACCTAATAAATTTCACCTGAATATGCTACAACGTTATTTACAATTTCTAGATAAACAGCTGTATCTATGATTTCCTTAATTTTTGAGGAAAGCTTCTTAGATATTTAAGTTGTAGGTGGAAAAAGCAATATAGAGAAAATATGTGTTTCCTTTCACCCTCTCATGTCCTCTTGGCAAGTTGCTCTTGTCCTTTCTCCTTACCATTCATTTTGGTCTCTTTTCAGCTCTTGAGCTCTGAGACACTCTTACCTTTCCTGCTCAGCCCTGGACTGTAATGCCCCTGAACCAGTTTTATGGGGTTCATGGGTGTAGTTCTGACCTCAATAGTCAGAATGCATTTTGTATAAGTGGTATGCTTTGCATTGGCAGGGCATCCCCAGTATCACGGACAATACAATTGCAAGCTTGCTGTAAAGGACAGGCTCAACTTACATTTCTGCCTTGCTTCAGAGGGGAAATTATATCTCTTAGATAGGGCTGCTGGTCCCCTGCTACACCTTTCACCTCCAGTCCCAAAGTTTATTAAAGGTTTCTATCATCTCTGTACTTCACAGAGTCCGCAAAGGATACTGGTTTGAAAACACTCTTTCAGAGGCAGGAGTCACCAACTGAGAGGTGAGTGAGACTTGGGATAGAGTGAGATGAGGCACTTATCCTGGATTTGGTAGGCAAGGACTAGCCCATGGAGCTCACTTAACATAAAGTAAGCAACTGGGGAATGATCTTCACAGCAGTGTTAGGAACACTGAAAGCGTGACATGGCTTCATTTGGCTGTGCTGGAGAAAAAGACATTGCTGTCCTCAGGAGAGGAGCTGGCAAACAGCGTAATATGGTCATGCTTTGGATACCCAGTTGACATGGGTAGTGTCTTAGGTGGTTTGGGCGCAGCCAGCTGAAAGTGAAGTGCTCTGAACATATGGGCTGAGCAGTGTCTTCAGGATGGAAGTGGTGTTCTCGGCTGTATGAGGCAGTAAGAAGGACTGGATCTGTTCTTCGCAGTGACCATAGACACACCCGGGAGAAAGAAGAATTGAGAGGACAAATAAGAGCTTAAGTTCCCAGATTAATTTTCAGCTGACCACTGCTTGTCACAACAGGTATCACAGGGAGTTTGGTTATGAGCTGACTAAGAAACTTGAGCTTGACAAGAGTCCTGAATTAAGGATGAGTAAACGAATGGACATCTAAACTGCCAAGAGTCTCTTCCCAAGCCTCAAACAAGCCAACCACTGACTCCTCCTCTGCCTTTCCTCTTCCTTGATTTGGGACTCCACATGGAAATCTCAAAGGATGGTTTTTTAGTGTTTTTGGGAGAGATAAATTACAAAATATTTACCAAAATTAGCTTTGTTAATATCCTTGGCATGTTTTTCCAGATTGACTTCTAGATCAAAAAAAATTATTTTGCTCTAGACGTTTGAATACCTTCCAAACATCTGGACTTGAAGTACGCTCAACTTTACTTTGTCTACTTTGGTTGTATTTCCTGTTGTACTATTAAAAGAGCCACAAAAACAGTTAAGCACTGGAGGAACAAAATATATGCACTTGGCTAGGTGTGATTAAAGAGAAGGTGTGATGAGGATTATCTTCTAATAATTTTGCCCACTTGGAAGGAAAGTGAAGCATCAGTGTGGCAAATCCAGTTGCTATTAGAAATGTCAGAGTCCTGCTACAGCTCAGGTTGTGGCTCCTGCTTAAACTCTGTTTTGTAAAACTCTGTTCTGCAGTCTGCAGAGAGCTGGCAGGACACATCTCTTGACTGTTTTCTTTCCATACTTACACTTTCTTGTCTAGGGAGAGCATCTGGAAAGTGCTTTATTCGCTCATTATGAGCTGCAGCTACAGAGGAATATTAGCTAGCTCAGCTGTTACTGCAAGTAATAGTCAACAGCACTTCCTACGTGTCTAGTAATACTGGAGTAATTTCATAAGCAAGAGGAGACATTGGAGTATGTTGGAAGGAGCAGAGAGAGAGGGGCATGATCAGCAAATGAGGTGTTATCATGAACTAGAAAAAAATAATACAAAGTACAAAGGAGGAGACGTTAGAGGGCCTGAGGAACGCAACATACGAAGTTGCTGGAGATGCTGAAATGCACACTCACAACCAGACCTACTGGCAAGTCTAAGCATATATTTTTACCATTTTGTTTCCAGTGTATCCTGAGTAATCAGGAAATTCTCCTGATAATACATAGCAGGAATGGAGAAAGGCTGGTGGAAAGCTGAATGACTGGGAAGACAAAAGGGATGACAAGAAAAATCAGGGCTCTCATTTGACCAGGTGACCATTGATAATGACACTAAAAATGAAGGATCTCCTGTGCAGCTGCACCTTCTTTCACTGCTGTCCACACTCTTGTTGAAGAAATCATTTTCTTGGGTGTCCATGAATAAATCAGTATTCTCCTCCTCAGAGCAGGCAGGGGATCTATGATGACCTGTCTGTCAGGTGTTGACACACTGGGATGGTTACACAGGAAGGAAATTCTTTCTGAATGACTGTATGGACTTGTGGATGGTTCCTGCTCTCCATAGCAAAGATCTATGTTGAATAGAGGCTATAATTCGTACAAAATACTTCTTGTCTTTGATGACGTAATTCTTCAGTTGAAGCAGCGTTACTCATGGTATTACACATAAAGGTCTACAACACCCTGAATCTTTCAACAGGGCAGCTATGCAATTTGATAAATAGTAGTAAAGTGGATACAGGTGATTTCTGCACTCCTTTAAGCATAGAGCAAAACATTTTAGATGGACAAAGGCAACAGTCATCTCTACAATGTCAATAGAACAGGGCAGGAAAATAACTTTACCCTTTTCTTTGTAAAGCAAGGAAAGAAAGGGAAGTAATTTAGGAGCACCAGGACACTGGTCTTGAGCATGTATACACAGAGAGCATAAGAGCCTTTCTCAAGTTTTTGGACAACTGACAAATCTTTCATAAAGCCTCACGGTAATTTAATGTGCTTTTGGGAACCAGAGGTCAGGATGTATTGCTGGTGTAGACCTAGCCATGTCCAGCATTTTCATATACTGAAGAGTATACTGAAACAGGTATGTTTATTGCTGAGATTTTAAATACTGCTGAATTGAAATACAACAGGAATTATCAGTAGATCAAGCCTGTCAGGTAGAATGGCAGAGCAGATATAATGCAAGTATAACGAAGATCAGAAAATAAAAGGAAATGAGATGCGCCTTACAATTTGTTAATTAACCATGATGAGGAGTATGTCTGACATTATGTACCTGGAAAATTATTATGAAATAATAATTAATATGATACTCAAAATTTTCCCTGAAATGTTACCACCTTTTAAAAACATTGACCCAGCCTTCATCTAGAAGCTCTGACATGTGAGGTTTCTGTGGTTTTGTTTTAGTGTGTTTTTTGTTTTTTTTCACCTCTAGTAGAACAATGTAGGTATTTAAATGGTGATCACTCTTGGCCTGTCTTTAATAGCAATACCTTTGTAAAGGCACTGCTACATGGTGCTTCTGCAAGCTAAGCTGTAGGAAATAAGTAAGAAACATCTCTGCCCTGTAGCAACACCTGAAAATCAAGGTTTTGTGGTTAAAGGGATGAATAAAAAGTGTGATTGTATACAATGATCTGGATAAATAATACCCACTGATTGCAATTTGGAGGCTCCTTTGGGCATTGCAAAAAATGTTTCCGGAGAGACACAACTTGAATGATTCTCAAAATTGACCAAGGGTTGAAATCAACTGCAGGAACACTCAACTTCAATGGCACCATAGAGTAATCTGAATCTCTCTGATGACCATTAAATGGTCTCCAGCAGCCTTGTTAGCTATTCCCAAATAGAACCAGCTTGCCAGATATAGCAAAACTTTTGGCCAGTTGACAACTTGTTTGTTTAAAACAGTCTTGGAAAAACTCAGTGAAAGAAATAGTTCATAGAAAAAGCGCAGTGAAATGAATTTGGAAAGATTTTCCATACACGTCTTTTGGTTCTCAATATCTCTTAAACAACATTTTTAGGAACAGAGGTTTTATTTTATACTGACGGAATTATGGACAAATGATTGTTTTCTTTGTTTCTTAGTGTGACAAACATGTGACTATAAAATTAGAACTTAACCCTGGAGACAGCAGAACAAATAGGATGTTCATGCATCTTACGTGCATTTTCAGGACCTATTTGCAAGATCTATTAGCAAGAGGAAATGAATTCTAGCCAGAAGCCAGGACCAAAGGTAATTGTAAGTCACCTTGGGGGTTCCTTGGAGCATTTTATACAGACTGAGCTTGGATCTGCAGCATCAGATCCCCAGGAAGACCTGAACACTGGCTACAGACTCTGCTAAACTGAGCATTTCACCTGACATTAAAAATCCAGGTTTTCAAATTTACCTTATTGTCTCAAGACGCAAAAACATCTTCACTGAATTTTAATATCACCACAGGAGATGGATACCATTAATCCTAAGTTGCAATCTGAATTAGTGACTTCCATGTTTGTAAGCGTCACCCCTTGCACCTTCAGAAACCGTAATGTCTTTGAAAACTTGGCTTAGATTCTGTACAGCATCTCCTGATCATGAAGACTGGCAGATGGCTTAGGACTACCGTAGGCATTTTGAATGCAAACTGAATTTTATAAAAAAAAAGCAAGTCTTGTTTTTAAGACTGTTTGCTCTTGTTTTGCAATGGAGTACCATAAAGACTGTCATTTGCAGCTCCAAAAGTTTGAATAAGAAGGGCTAATTACTGCTCTCACTCACATAGACCATGAGTCATCCTGTCAGCCTGGACTTGGTTGTTGAATTCTCCTCCAGTCTTACCTGTTAACATTAGCAGATGCCTCGGCTACAAATATATTAATGTTAATTTGTGGCCAACAGGATGAAGGAGGTGATTCTGCCCCTCTACTCTGCTTTGGTGAAACTCCACCTAGAGTACTGCATCCAGCTCTGGAGCCCTCAGCACAGGAAAGACATGGACTTGTTGGAACACATCCAGAGGAGGGCCACATATGGGATCAGAGGGATGAAACATCTCTGTTATGAAGAAAGACTGAGAGAGTTGGGGTTGTTTAGCCTAGACAAAAGAAGGCTTCTATAAGACCTTATTGCAAACTTTCAGTACTTAAAAGCAGCTTAAAAAGACATGGACAAAGTTTTTAGTAGGGCCTGTAACAATAAGCCGAAGGGTAATCATTTTAAACTAAAAGCGGGTAGATTCAAGCTAGATATAAGGAAGAAATTTTTTATGCTGACAGTAGAGAAACAACAGAACATGTTGCCCAGAGAAGTAGTAGATATCCTGTTCCTGGAAACATTCAGTTTGGATTAAGTTGGATGGGGCTCTGAACAACCTGACCTAGTTAAAGAAGTTGGATTTGATTATCTTTAAATGTCCCTTTCAACTAGAATGATTCTATGATTTGAATGAATGTATATTAACTGTAGTTGCCATTTCATTAGACCATTAATGTTGGACTGGAGATTATTTTCAGTTAAATCACAATTCTACAAAAGGATTCCAGAGTATATAGAGGACTAGAAGTGCTGACAAAGTTACTTACAACAGATCTACCTTCTAGTTTCACCAAGTCCTTCAGTTTCACAGCCTGTTAACCACCACACTATCTCTGTTGAAACATTGTCTCTCTGATTATTTCTCCTTGCCTTTCTGTGAAAGCTAGAGTCCTCTCAATGTTTGCATGCCAAAATTTCAGCCACAAGTAGATATCATCTGCTTGCTTTGCACGTCTTGTCACTCTAACATTTTCCTTTCATTTTCACTAATCGCAAATCATACCTGACAAATTAGGTGGCCTTCTATAATGAGGCTACAGCATTGGGGGATAAGAGAAGACTAACTGACATCATCTACCTGGATTTGGCAAAGCAGTCAACCCTGTCCCACACCATATTCCTGTCTCCAAACTGGAGAGAAATGGATTTGATGGACAGGCCCATCAGTGGATAAGAAATTGACTGGATGGTAGCACACACAGAGTTGAGTTCAATGGCTCAGTGTCCAGATGAAGAGCAGGGATGAGTGCTGTTCCTCAGGGATCAGTACTGGGACCACTGTTGTGTAGTATTTTTGTCACAGACATGAACAGTGGGATAGCATGCACCCTCAGCAAGATGTGTGTACCATCTACACACCGAGGGAAGTGATGCCATCCAGAGGGACCTTGTCAGGCTTGAGAGGTGGGCCTGGGAGAACCTCATGAAGTTCAACAAGGCCAACTGCCACGTCCTGTACGTGGGTCAGAGCAACCCCAAGCACAAATACAGGCTGTGTGGAGAACGCATTGAGAGTAGCACTGAAGAGAAGGACTTGAGGGTGCTGGTGGAGTAGAAGCTCAACATGAGCCAGCAACGTGTGCTTGGAGCCCAGAAAGCCCACCATACTTGGGGCTGTGTGAAAAGAAGTGTGACAAGCAGGTCGAGGGAGGTGATTCTGTCCCCTTACGCCTCTCTCATGAAACCTCATCTGAAGAACTGCATTCAGTTCTGGAAAGCTCAGCACAGGAAGTACATGTATCTATTAGAGCAAGTCCAGAGGAGGGCCATAGGGATGATCTGAGGGCTGGAAAACCTCCCATACGAGGACAGGCTGAGGGAGTTGGGCTTGTTCAGCCTAGAGAAGAGAAGGCTCCAGGGAAAACTTATAGCAACCTTCCAGTACACACAGGGGACCTACAGAAAAGCTGGAGAGGGGCTCTTCATCAGGGAGTGTAGTGATAGGATGAGGGGTAACAGTTTTAAGCTGAAAGAGCGATTCAGATTAGATATTACGAAGAAATTTTTTACACTGTGGGTGATGAAGGTACTGTCACAGGTTGCCCGGGGAGCTGATGGATGCCGCAACCCTTAGGGTATTCCAGGACGGGTTAGATGAGGCTTTGAGTAACAGTATCTAGGGGAAGGTGTCCCTGCCCATGGCAGTGGGGTTGGAACAAAATGATCTTTTAAAGTCCCTTCCGATCCAAACCATTCTATGATTCTATGATTCTGAAGAGACTCAGAAGAAAGCCACAGCCTAAAATAATGCTGATTGGACTGAAGAAATCCATGACATTGTCTGTCCTGGACTAGCCATGCTAGATAATTCCCTAAAAGCCAGCCATGAATGCTGAATCCATTTCTGGGCAGTGTTGAGGAGGTGGAACTACAGTCCAGGTTTAACACAGAACCTCCAGGAGACAGAGCAGCTGGGGAGGCTGATGGCTACACTGAAATCCTTCTTAGTTTGAAGACTTGAAACATGATCAGAGAGTTCCAGTAACATTAGGAGAACTGGAAAGGTATTGTGTGTGAAGGCAGTGTGTGATAAGGAAAGGATGAGACCGTGGCTTTAAGTCTTGGAAGTCATCCAACTTTCCACAATTCATCAGGGCAGAGCTCCAAAATCCCACAGGTGTTTGCTTCACACAGCTGAAGATGTGGGGTCTGAAGAGCTCAGAGTTCACTGTAGAGCCATTAAAAACCTTGGCCCCAATGTGCAGTTTGAATTATTATTGTAATAATATTCTTTCTTAATATTGTCAGAAAAGTCAACATTTATCCCATGAGAAATTCTGAATCTCCTCCTTTGCTGAAATCTGGCCAGGGCTCCTGCTGACAGAAAGGTTAATAAAGGAAGTGAGCTATCCAAAGGGCTCTAACAATGTTTATTATAATTTTTGTATCCACTAACAGAGTTGCATTTTAACCTGCAGAGTCTCAGGAAATACTAATGCACCAGAAAACTGATGTTATTCTCACCCTAAGTTACTAATGTCAATTTGAAAATAAGTAAGCATTACGTAAAAGTTGTTTTAAACTGAAGTGTGATTTTTTGGCCATGATTTGGATGCAGAAAAGACAGATTCAGGGCACCTTTCCCTCTTAATATCACTTTCAGTTTTTGTTTGTTTTCTTGTTTGTTTGAAGCACTTTATTTTCCTTCCCTGTGGATACTGTGATTGCACAAGCTGAGTTTCATATTTAAAGCAACAGAATAAGACAAAAGGTTTCCCAGATGAGGGCTGAAGTCCAGGCCCTGGGAACAAATTGTAGAGCTTGACAGCAGTATCTTAGAGATTTTAAAGATGAGACCTTTAAACAAGCTCTCATGGAATGGAGTTTTACTAGCTCACTGACTCATCTAAAATTAAATGGAGCATTTAAAAAAAGAACTGCTACAACAGCAAAATCCAATAAGAAGAGAATAAATATACAGCCTGAACAGAATTATTCTAACAAAACGTTCCAGTGTTAGTTCAGCAGAATCTGCACCTATTTAGTGCTAGCTCACTATTTAGTGACTTTGAGCAGCCCTGGGCTCTCAAGTCTCATCCACCATGGAGCAGCAGCATGGAAGGCTTCATGAAACATTTAGCGCCACTGGTCTAGGTCAGAAGTCTGGATTCAAAACTGGATTTAAGATTGAATATCTTAATAATGTTTATACTTTTAATTCTGAAAAGCTCATTGCAGAAATGGTCTTTGTCACAAAATTGGGTTTTGATTTTCGGTTCAAGATGTTTAGAATTTTGGTTTGTTTTTGAACACAACCAGTTTTGAATATCTGCTTCACATCTAGTAGTCAGATTTCTACCTGCTGTTAATTTCTAAATAATTGTTAGTTTCCAGGGTGAAAGAAGCAGAATATTTCTGCTTTTGTCAATGTTGAGAAGATACTACATCCTTCAAGAAATTGATTTGTACCTGTATGAGTTGATGCAAGAAGATGAAGAATCCGGCTGTTTGTTTTACACAGCATTGATATCCACCTAAAACACACTTTTAAGACTCTTTAATCCCTAACTCTTTCTAAGAATTCATCCTGCCTCTCCTCTTGCATTTGTCTTCCATGATATTTTTGACAAGGAATACATCTTATGTATGTTTGGAAAGTGCTTTGTAAATTTACAGCACTATATAAATCCTTATGTAAGAATCAGAATGTATGCCTTTATCAGCTGCAATAACATGAGGGGAAAATTCTTTGTTCATTTCTCAGTAAATATTGAGTTCAGTGTTATATTTATACGAAGTTTCTTTTTGTATGCTTTTCTGTAAATATTATTCTTAGAGGTGGAGTTAGGAAAACCAGCAATTCAATACAGACCTTTCAATTTTCTTAAGTAGCAAAGAACTTTCTTCAAGTTACACTGTGTCCTTCAAACAGACAGAAAGTAAGATGGGTCCTTAATGCTATATGGAATTGGAACAACAAGTGTTTTGGTTGTTCTGGGATTTATAAAGCCTACATGGGGGGATTTTTTGCAAATGAATTTCCAAACCCCTGTACTTTTCAAGGCTCCTTCATTTGGGGCTTTCTTCATTTGGGATTTTTCTCTGTATCTAATCGCCAATTCAGTTTCAACAGTCGACAAGGATAAATTCATGCCAGAGCAGTCTGAGATGACTTATTTGTGCCCTTTTTGAAAAATGAGAAAAAGTGCCATTGGCTATTGTCTTTGTATGTCCCTTCAGACAGAGCAGCCCTGTACCTGAGCCTGGCACTGGGAGCCATGGGAAGACATGCTGTTTTGAAGAGGACTATACCTTTCCATGACTGATGTGAATGAATGCTGTGTTCAACCCTGGATGTCTCCAGATAGGAATGACCAGATTTTACATCTCCTTTGCCCCACCTTGCCTGTGCTTGTGCAAGGTATGAAGTATTGGGAATCACCTCCAATAAATCAAGCTGAATCTCTTTGCAAAACTGAGATGCAGACATGCATCTCTTCCTGCTTTATTGATGAGACTCCTATTGGGGTTTTCTGCTTATGATTTATTTCACATAAGCTGATTAAAAACTCGTTAGAAAACATATCTCTGTAGATATGTGATCCAACATTAGACCAGGTCAGCCGTGGCTTTGTCTAGCTGAGCCTTGAAAACCTACAAGGATGGATGTTCAAGCATGTATCTGAGCAACCATTTCCAGCACCGTACCATGTTCTTATTGTAAAAGTTCATGGCAAATGCATGCTTCCAGTTTTTGTTGGACTAGCTATAATAGGAAAATAAATAATGGATCATATTTTATTAAGAGATGGCTATCCTGATATAAAAATGCAGTCACTTTTGCACTGAAGACAGAGTTTACCAGAGAATGGTCATTAAGCATCAGGATTCAGAGGGCTGCAGACAATTTTATCAAAACATTGACCAGCTAAGATGATTTGTCTGCTTAAACAAAGTGCAGGAGTCTGGAATGAAGGATGACGGTACTCAGGGCAGATGAGACAGTTTTAAGAAGTTGTTTCTGTCTTCTGAGATCACAGTACCATCTGGAGTGTTACAACAGAGATTGAAAAAGGGATGATATGACAAAATGACTGTGTATTTAACAAAAACTTGTACATGGAGGGAGAGACAGAGTGAAAACTGTGTAAAACAGAAGCTTTGTTCATCTGAGGATGGTTGCCTTATCCAAAGTAAGAAAAATCCTTAGGCACATATGGAAAGACAAGACAAGAGTGAAACAAACTCATTTTTTCACCTCATATATTCCCTAAATTATAGAAACACTAAAATATTGAATCATACAGTTATATTACAGTTTTGGTAGGAAGGGACCTTAAAGCCCATCCAGTTCCTACCATCCTCTCATGGACAGGGACACCTCCCACCAGACCAGACTGCTCAGGCCCCATCCAACCTGACCTTGGATAATTCCAGGGATGGGGTATTCACAACTTCCCTGGGCAACATGTGCCAGTGTCTCACCACCCTAACCATGAAGAATATCTTCCTAATGTCTAATCTAAATCTTCGCTCTTCCAGTTTAAAGCCATTCCCCTTCATTGTGTCACTATTTGTCCTTGTAAAAAGTACCTCCCCAGCCTTCTTGTAAGTCCCTTTCTGGTATCTGAAGGCTGCTATGAGGTCTCCCCGTACCCTTCTCTTTTCCAGGTTAAACAACCCCAATTCAGCCTATCCTCATAGCAGAGGTGCTCCAGCCACCTGACCATATTTGTGGCTTCCTCTGGACCCATTCCAAAATTTCCATATCCTTCTTATGTTAGAGGTTCCAAAAGTGGACATGACACTCCAGGTGGTGTCTCATAAGAGCAAAGCAGAGGGGGAGAATCCCCTCCCTCAACCTGCTGGCCACACTTCTTTTGATGCAGCCCAGGACACAGTTGGCCTTCTGAACTGTGAGCACACATTTCTGGCTCATGTTGAGCTTCTCATCAATCAGCACCCCCAAGTCCTTCTTCACAGGGCTGTTCTCAATCACATTGTCCCCCAGCCTGTACTGAAACTGGGGATTGCCCCGATCCAGGTGTAGGACCTTGCACTTGGCCTTGTTGAACCTCATGAGGTTCATACAGGCCCAGTTCTCCAGCTTGTTCAGATCCCTCTGGATAACATCCTGTCCTTCTGGTGTGACAACTACCCCATTCAGCTTGATACCACCTGAAAACTTGCTGAGTGTGCACTCAATCTTGCTCTCTGTCTCATTGATGAAAATACTAAACAGCACTAGTCCCAGTACAGTACCCTGAGGGACACCACTTGCCATGGATCTCCATCTGGACTTTGATACATTGACTACTATTCTCTGAATGTGACCATCCAACAAATTCCTTATCCACTGAGGAGTCCACCCATCAAATCCATAACTCTCCAATTTAGAGAGAAGATTGTTGTGGAGGACTGTGTTAAAGGCCTTATAGAAGTCCTGATAGATTACATCCATTGCTTTTCCTGTGCCCAATGACGTGGTCAACTTTCTTCTCAGTCTCTAGCGCGAGGGTAGTTTAATGTCTTCAGTGCAGCATCACAAGCCTCTAGCAGAGTTATAAATATCTTCCAAATTATCAGTTACACCCACTTGCGGCCTTTTCTGTTCTTTTAATGCTAAGCTTTCTGGAGAATTATTTGAGGAAAATCATGTGAGAAGGAACCATCACTGGATAAGCTGGATTGTTATGCAATCAGAGAAGCTGCTCCCTTGCTCACTGGAGTTAAGGCAGCACATGGTGCTACACTGCTTATGGTTCTTGTTTAGTTTAGCTGATGGGAAAGAAATGAAATGTTATTTTCTCCTCTCTGTCTTATACTGTAGTTGACATGGTTGTTCAAAGGGAAGAGAATTGTGTGCCAGACCTGTTCTTCTCAAGCAGTAAACAAAGATTTTCATGACTAGGCTTGGGGCTTCTAGGCTTGTAATTACGGCTGCAGCATTACAAGGTTTTTCCTAGGCAGCTGTTTACAGAGAGCCACTACCTGAACATGACTCTCAGCGACATGCTTACACCTCATTTCTGTTAATACCTCTTAATAGCTATGTCTAAGAACCTCTGAGGCCTCTGTGAACTCCTGCTGCAGGGGCAATAATGCATTCCTGAGCATACCAGTTTCTACGTCTATGCAGAGGGCTCAGGTCTGTCTGCAGCACCATAGGTAGCAGTCAGACTGGTGTGGCATTATTTGTGGGCTTGGCACTAACGTACCGTATAATGTAATAATCCCTGTGGGTCAAATCTGTGCTGGCCTTGGCCAAAAATCTGTACTTGGAAGTAAACTTCTGACCTTGTGGATTTTTTTCCCTAAAAAATATTTCAGAAAGAAGTAATTGCTATCATTTCATAAGCCATTCCTCACTTGGAGGGTATGATTCTCTTGTGTGCTACTGTGGTTTTTAAAAGAAACACAGAAGGCTTCATGCAGCCAAGACATACCATCACAATCTGGGAGGCACAGCACTAAAGTAACCACATTCTTCCAAAAAAGATAATACTGTAAGGCCCTAAAACTTTGAAGTCTCACTCACGCTTCAGCTCAGGACGTGGGAAATGGTGCTTTGTGTCTTGTGTGTTCACTAGTAGAGTCTAATAAGCAATAGGTATTTAACAAGCACATACTTTTTCTTATTTTTTTATTTGGAAAATGATTGCACTTGAGACATTATTGACCTTGCAATGAATAGAAAGTGGTATTTCTTGAGAGAGTTTTTAAGGGCTCTTTAGTTCTGTGCTAGTATGCGTAAAGTAAGTGTAGATCTAGAAACTGAGACATGCAGTGCTTCATCTTTAACCTGTGGCTTTGTGTAAATACTTGAGGATACAACATGCTGAAGGAGCATGTGCAGAGGAAGTGCTTTAGCTGAGAGATAGTCATAGTCTAATAAATGTCGCTGTCTTTGGAGACAACTACAATTGCATTAAAACCAGGGGGAAAAAGTACATTTAATTTTATATAACAATGCAACATTTTTAGTATGCAGCTTTACAAAGTACAAAGGTAAAGAAATCTAGGTATTAGCCAGTGTCTTAATGAGCTGTTGTGATAGTTCCTACATGTAGGGCTGAAGTGGACAGCAAACTTGTTTTACAGCCCACAAAATGCTGTCTACAATTGGTCAAGCATCCTTTACTTTACTTCCTGTTTTGCATATTATAATTTTAATATGTCCAGTAATTGGATCTGCAACTCTGTGTATTTGAGACTACACAGATATCTAAGTACGATTTTCTGCAATCAAGTAATCAATAATTTGCAGATTATATCATCATTTGCACCCAATAATTGTGTTGGAAGTTATTTGCAAGTGCAGAAGTCTATGACTTAAAAGTCATGTACTAAACACACTTAAGAAAATCAAAGAACTTGCTTTAAGAGCCATGTGGTTTTCATTTCAAAAAGGGATATCCATGTAGATTGTAGAGGCATAGAACCACTGAGGTAGCATAGGATGACTTTTAGCTTTGTTCCTACAGAGTACAAAGCCCTCAGTGTGTTGAGAGGTGGAACCATTTAGCCACATCAGCTCAAGTACCCTTCCTTTTAAACCTCCTATAGGTAGCCCTGGCTCCTCTCCCCCCTCCAGTGGTTTTCATTCGGGGTGACTTTGCTGTGCTTCCCCTATCCTGGGCCAAAGCCCATCAGCAATAATGTGCCATGAGCTGTGTTCCCTACATAAGAACCTGTGCTGCTGTTGAGTTTTGACCCCTGTGCCTGGCAACAGAAGTCACAGGGCAGTTTGCAAACAATGGCTTCTTCTCATACTCTTTCAAACAAGCAAGCTATGGCGTCCATGTTGTGCCACTGCCAGTTGAGCATGCCAGCTGAACTCTGGGTTTTGGCAGTGGGACCCCACCAGGGGTTGCAGCGCTTGATGGGTACCTCCATATTGGACTGGGCTCTGGGCCAGAACAAGCAGTTTGGTGTGGAGCATGGATAATTCTCCTGGTATCTCAGGATGCAGCAGAGAATAGACATCCAAACTCTCTCTCTTACAGTCCAAGCTCCCCTACAAACCCCTTCCTATGACTTGTGGAAGATCTGACAGGGGAATACATTAACCATAATTTCTCTATTACCTGGCACTTGCCAGCTGGGAAATTCCTACCTATTAAATACATATTCTAGCTTTTTACACTAGCACATGAGAGTATGTCCCAGGTTTGGAGTTCAGGTATTTGTCCCAGGTATCCCATCATACACATACTTCCTTCTCTTCCATTCCCAACCTACTCAATTGTTTCCAAAAACTGGAAAACGGGGACAAGCTCTGGGCACTGAGGCACATCCAGATGATGTGTTGCTCTGGGTGATGGTTTCTGCTTTTGCTATACCCCAGAAGGTATTTGCATGTGTCTGCTGACATGCATGGAGAGCAGCCAAACTTACTTTAGCTGTTACATATTCAGGGCTCAGTCATACTACGTAATCTGAAAAGGACTGTTTTGAATGCTTTGAAATTTTGCTTACACCACTGACAGTTGTTTGAGAACAGTTGTCCCCTCATGGTGACTGGAATGAAGAGCAGTCCAGTGCAGAGTGCAACAAACAGCTTGGATATGCTGTCAACACATGCAGGACATCAGCTCCTTTGCACTGCTAATCTGAAGAGGACTTCCTAGAAGCACCTCTTTAAACTACTCATCTGAGGTACAAGTAGTTATCTGACTTGGGAGATGGGAAAGATTCCTGCATTTGAGGGACAGATGCTCACATGATGGTCTCATGGCACCTCAGCTGGTGGTCTGAATGTAACCTTTGCTCCAGAGCTGAGCCACAGTGCTGAACACCTGAACTGTCTGTAGCTCCTGACCAGCTCCACTGCCAGCCAGGAGGAGCAGTCCCGGCAGCCTGCAGCACATGCTCCTGCAAGCCATGTTGTACTTCACCAATCTGCCTTTTTTTGGACAGCACCCTCCTGACAGCCTCTCTTGGTGCTGTCAGTCTTCCTCCCCTTTCACATGTGCAGGTGTGTGGTATTTCTCATTTTTCTTTGATACCTGTCTCCTCACTGTTGGTGAACCTATTATGGGAGCTTTCAGTGAAGGAGTTTTATCGTCAAGGCTATAATCCCACTTCTTGTTTTCTACTATGGATGCTTCGTATCTGGGCTCATGTACTGCCTTGCATGCTTGGTTCTGTTCATAACACTTTTTGATCCACAACACATAAGCACAAGAATCAGACACATTTCAACACACTGCATCTCGCACAAGATAGTAAAGGTATTTCCTACATTATTACAAGCAGCTTCTGTGTAAATAGAGACAAACACCCAAATCTCCATGGATATGAAACAGTTGATCAGCATACATGATAGTTCACAAAGATTAGATGTACATTTTAAATGAATGAAGTGCTAACACAGAAATGGGTAGCATTGTCTTCCTACAGGAAAACTCATGCCAGGAATTTGTGCTGTCTGTAAACTCCAAACCCATGGCAGGCCTTTGTCAGGGCGTTGTGGGACACCAAGACACTGTGTGAATAAAACTGGGCTGAAAACCTGGGCTTCCTCTTTCCAATGCTAATATACAAGAGGTTTCAAAAACATCACTATGTGATCGTCTCAGTAACATGGATGTTTGCCAGCATGCCAATACTATACAAGACAATAATAGATACTGTATTTGACCATGCTTCCTGCTGTAAGATTCATGAATGTGTTCTGAACTTCAGCTTCACAGACTGGATGCAATAATGGTGCCCATCAATTTATTTTGCATGGCCTGTGTAGAAGCCAGACGGAGCAGGACCCAGCTCTGCCACAGAGGATAATGCTGTGCTGGGGAGCCCGGTTCCTCTGAATTACCAGCAGTGTTTTGGGTCCATGAGAAAGACAGAGGAGATGATCGTGAACCAGTGGAGAACGAGAAAACCCTTTGACAAATGTGCTGCTCTAACTCTATTTCTGCACTAAACATGGAGAAGACACAGAATAAATAATAAAGTTCCTCATAGTGCCTGTGCTTTCCCACCAACCAGCTCAGAGTTAGTCAATCAGCAGCAGAGGTTGTTGCCCAGGAATCATACATAGTTGTAAGATAGGTACTGGTCACAATGCTTGGTTTTCAGACAAGAAAAAGCTGCAAGCGTGTTTAAGCAGCTGACACTCCTCAGTAATACTGGGGTAATAAGTACCAAGACTATTGCTGTGCATCATGCTCTCCCTCAGTGCAGCAAATGTATTATTTTTCAGGTTTTGAGCTAAAAATGTGCAGCAAATCATGAAAGGAAAGTGTTTAACCATGGGGAAAAATAACAAATGTATCAAACAAAATGGAACAAAAGGAAGTTTAAAACCCTATACAGCAATTGCATACGAAATCCTCAGCAGCCAGAATGCTGTAGAGGTGCCAATACTCTGGCTATTCTGAAGCAACCGCAAGCTCTGGGTCTGGATCATTCTGTCTTCCTGTCTCCATTTGCCTGTGAGGGTCTGAAATTTTTTGCTTCTCAGAAAGGCAAGCTGAAGAGGAAGACACAAACGCAACCAGGCCTCGTGCAGCTGCAGATGGCTGCTGACCACTGCTTGCCATGTTTGAGGAGAAGTCTTTCACAGGGTTGGAGGATGTATTAGGACTGCAGCTCTGCAGCACACAGGCAAAGTGGCTCTTAAGGACATGAACATATCTTCACGACCATTCCAGCTCCAGAGGGCATGTCTGTCCATCCTCTCTTCCTGCCTCCCTTGGGCCCTGTAAAGTCTCGCTGGGACTTGCATGTCTTCTCCTTAGCCCTATTTTCTTACAGTGCTGGAAGCAGGGCATTAGTTGCACATCCTAACTGTGGTTTCTGGGAAACTGAGGGTGCTATATCTTTCAGGTAAGAAGTATAACATGGGACTGATGTGGGGTTTCTTTATGTAGCTTAAAACTTGAGCCCAAAACATTTCTGAACTGACATCACTAAAGCTGCACACAGCAAGTAAGCAGAAGTGTCTCCTTTAAAGTATAAGCATGACCCTGAAAGAAAAGGTCCCGCAAAGAGAGGCAGCATGGACTGAGGATCCGGAGAAGGACCCAGTGAACTGAGGCTTGTAGCCTGCTACAGCTACATGAAAGTAGATGCAGAATTAGGAGTGTCCTGTTGTTTGTTGTTGTAACATCCCACAGGCATCCCTAACTCTAAGCTACCTAAAAAAATTCAGCAGAGTTACACATTTACAGTCCTGCTAGGTATGCAGCAAACCTATTGGCTGCTGTTGAGGAATGAGTTGACTGTTCACAAACACAAGGATACAGGAGCCTGCCATTTGTGGAACTGGAAGATGAGCTTTGAAGCATTATTTCTGCTGGAAGTTGCAGTGCTTTTATCAGGGTAAGGCAACCCACATGTGCTATTCTTACTTGTCTGTGGGAGGATGAGTGGGTACCAGCGAGAGCAGGCAGCCAGCATGTGTGTCTTCCTGCCTGCTGCTGTTCGCTTCCCTGCTAGGATCAAAAGCCTTGTTGGACCTGGCAGGTGGAAAAGGGGCTGCTTGGCAACTGACTAGTAACCAGCACAGGAGGCTACAGGCAAGCCCTAGATGTTCCTGGTGCTTAGCCTTTGCCCTTGTCCTAGAATCAGTGGGCCAGTTGAACAGCAGTGCTGGGCTATAGTGGCGCCTAGAGGTGCAGCCCCTTTGCTTTTGGGTGCCGCACTTACCCAAGACACTCTTTCACATTGCCTTATCCAAGACACTCTTTCACAGTGCCATCCCCACTGCTAACCACCTCTCCACGCCACTCCATGCTCGCGACTTGTCCCAAGTTTCTTTTGGATCTAAGTAAGCAACCACAGGCACAGTTGCACCAATGAGAGTCTTACATCCCCATACCAGTAAGATCAGTTTCAGTCTTCCTATCTGTATATTCAGGACAAAGCTGTTGTCACAACTGCAAAACTGGAAACCAGCACTCAAAGGCGAAGGCAAGATGCAGCATCCTGAACTGGAAGTTACATCATTAATTGGAGTTGTTGGGCAGAGTATCATGTCTGGCCTGGCATATGAGTGACAGCTATGCGATCAGTGACTTTGCCAGAGTACTGAGTTTTTGCAGAACTGTGAAAACCCGTTAGTAATGTTTGGGAACTGTGATCCTGGAGGTGTTGAGATCAGTGAAGGTCTTCCTCCCAAGAATGGAAAAGAATTCAGCAGGCAGGCAGGCAGACCAGACAGATCCTTAGGTAATGTAATGGGAAACATTTCATGTCTAATCTCTTTACTTTCTGGTTTAGGTTTTAATTGCAATGGACAGGCCTGTGGTTGTTATTTCTGGGTTATCATATGATTGTGGCATTTTGAGCTAATTTTAGTCTACCTCCTGTTAACTTCTAGTTACTTGTCCAGATTTAAGCAGGGAAGGTAAGGCTAACCTAATTCTTTTCACATGCTTGGCCTAGAGCAATGATTCGACAGCAGAGAAAAAATATTCTTATCACAGGAGAATGATTTCACTCCCTGTTTCTGTTCTTCATGTCATGGTTAAATATATGTTTATGTTTCATAATGAGTTTTCATTTTCAGGAAGTTTGAGCTTAGCTTCAGAATTGTGCTCAAGCCTGGAACTCAATATAACAAATCTCAACTTGCAAAAAAATCATGGTTTGTACAAAACTGAAAACAAATCCATTTGTCTGGAAGTTAGCAGGTATTTAAGAGTATGTTGTGCTTCTGCTCTTTAAAAATATAATCTAAAGGATGCCCACATAGAGTCCATCATCTGTCCATAATTTAAGGGAAATCACTCACCTATCAATGAAAGCAGCTCCTTTAGAGCTGTTTCATTGTATAGCAACAACAGTTAATATGATCACGTGGAAAGGACTGTCTCATGCTAATGCAATTGCTTCAGGAATTTTTAAACATGCACATACACTTTTTCCCCCCGTGAAGCATCCTAGACTCAGCTAGACTCCAAATTGTATGCATTTGCAGCAAAGTGGTTGGTGCAGCTCAATTACCCAGATACAAATGTAACTGTAGTATAATCTAGATATACACTGTAACTGTACTAGAATCAAGATATACAGAGTGAAAGTTTGTAACTCTTTTTTTATTGTTGCTCTCTCCAACTGTATCAACTAAATAGCTCCTAAATAAAATAAAACTCAAATTGCCTTCTCTTATTCATTCCAGCAGAACTTTTTGTGTTGTTAGGGATAAGCACATGCCAAAATGCTATGCTGGATTATACCTTAAATGTCTTAGGACTTTATCAACTCAGATGAAAGGAGGGGAAGGACTAAATTTTTTAATGTAGATGGAGGCCAAGAATGTTCTAGGAGGTCTATTTTGGCTCTTAATCTGAAATAGAAATCACTCTAGTTCCAAAGAATCAGTTTTGGCTGTTGAAATAATTTCTTGGGTGTAGAATAATGAAAAGTTAAAGAGAAGAAGAGTTAGCTGGACTGCTATGCTCATCATTCAACCAGTTTAGAATTGCTCCTTACTGTATTCATAACTGTTTAGTACCTAAAATCCTGTGCATGGATCACACGCAGCTCAAGCCAGCAACGATAGTGCTGCCTCTATTGATGGCTATGTAACAGTTTTCAATAAGTCTGCAGTGAATGGCTGCCTCATCGAAGAACAATGAAGCTCCTGGCTGCCACAGGTGGCTCCTGGGCCTGACATTTTGGTGCTCAAATCCCTTCTGAGCTAGGAAGTTACCTGAAGCCTAGGGACACATGAGGATTCTCGCATTTCCTGTACCTTGCCCCAGCCTGGACAACAGGTCATGCCCCCTTTCTATGGGGCTCGATGCAGTAGGCACACATGGGATTATCCCCCACAGCAAGCATGGGGGAAAGCATGGCTACCACCTTCACACCAGTGTTTGCTGATACCTGAAAAGAAGGAGAAACTTGTGACACTCCTGCTGGAAACTGTCCCTGGGAGGACAAGGACCTGGTGTACAGACAGCCTGGTGCTGTGTGGTACAATGTCAGCAGGTGTGAGTAGGTGTTGGTGTTGACTGCATCATCCTCTTCTTTTGATGCTGTTTTGGGATAGCATTGACAGAAAGGGAGACAGCATGGTTGTGAATGATATCCTTTCTCTCTCTCAAGTCCAGCAAATACATTTTGACTCAAAGCAGAACGGTTGGGGTGGGCGAGAAGCCATAGCTCTCCTGAAAAAACTGGTGTGGGAGGGTGCTTTGCAGGGAGCTTTTGCAGTGAACCCCATCAAGGAAAGCAGGGACCTAGCTGCCAGTTTCTCTGCCTTTAAGCAGGTGCTCTGACTGTTCTGCCACTGAATAAAACCAAATCACGTTTTCCTCTAGTTGTTTGGTATGAAAGGACTTCTTTCGTGCCCCCTTTTTTCTTTTGTATTGTGATGTTTGTGTTGCCTCAAGAGGCTGCCCGGGCACAGTCCTGAATGGAGAGAGAGGGTGACCAGGAATTAAACACCACCACTGGGAATGGCAAGATGCAAGATATACTCTTGCTGGCTGTTTAACTCTGGTTTTTTAGATGTTTGGCTTTCCCCAGACAATACCCAGCCATAAAATCTGGTCAAACATACATTCTTCATATTTTTTATCATAATCTGTTCTGTTCTGCTCTGTCCCAGCATTTCCCAGTTGGAAATCCCTTGCCTGAGGGGTGTGAGTTTGTTGCAAAAACATTGCTGGGAGGAGCCAGACGAGTAGAAATAGAGAAGCCAGTAGGAAGGGCTGGGCACCCCTAGGGAAAACCATTGAACAAACACCTCCCCAGGCAGGGGAAGACAATGGCTTCTGGGTGCCAGCTGTCCTTCTTACCAAGGACCCAGTGGTGAAGGACATTTCTGCAGCAGGGCCATTTGTGTGCTCTGCTGTGTC
Organism: Dromococcyx pavoninus; assembly: GCA_033558185.1. Taxonomy (NCBI): domain Eukaryota; kingdom Metazoa; phylum Chordata; class Aves; order Cuculiformes; family Neomorphidae; genus Dromococcyx; species Dromococcyx pavoninus. The sequence continues at coordinate 479,978 of JAUMJL010001132.1, read as the reverse complement.
CTGTGCAGGGATCTCATCAGTTCTGTTGCAGATGGTTGTTTCCATGGGGGACTGCAAGGTGGTGTCGTTCAGCCCAAGGATGACAAATTTTGCAGGTGAGACAAAAGAGCTTGTATGTGTCTGTATTTGTTTAGTGCTTACAGGTGAGGTGCTGTGTGCTGGACACCTTTGGAAGCCTGCACTCAGGTGTCATCATTCAGTCCCTCCACATATTAGGTAGTCTGCTGCAAGAAAGAAATTATGAAACTGCCAATTTGAGATTCCTGGTATTTATCAACCTGTCCCCAGCCCGAGTGCTCATGGCTGAGAATATTCCTTGCGAATATAAAAATTTATTTACAGAATGGCTCCTCTTCTGTTCCCAGGTTTTACAGAATCACAGAATAATAGAATGACCTCAGTTGGAAGGGATGCGCAAGCATCACTGGGTCTAACTCCTACCAGTGGATAGGACAACTTCAACATTCACATTATACACCTGAGGGCATTGTCCAAATACTTCTTGAGTATTGTCAGACTTGGTGCTGTGAATGCTTCCCTGAGGAGCTGTTCCAGTGCTCCACCACCCTCTGAGTGAAGAACCTTTTCCTAATATCCAACCTACTCCTCCCCTGGCACATCTTCCTGCCATTCCTTTGAGTCCTATCATTCGTCACCAGAGAGAAGCAATCAGTGCTTGCTCCTCTTCCTTCCCTTGTAAGGAAGCAATAAACTACTATGAGGTCCCCTCTCAGTCTCTTCTTCTTTAGGCTGAACAGAATAAGCGACTTCAGCCTCTCCTCATAGGATTTCTCCTCTAGACCCTTCACCAGATTTGTGGCCTCCTCAGAACACTCTCCAGTAGTTTTATGTTCTTTTTGTCCTGTGGCACCCCAAACTACACACAGTACTCAAGGTGGGGCAGCACCACTGTAGAGTAGAGTGGGACAATCCCCTCCCTTGATCGGATGGCAATGCTGTGCTTGATGCACTCCAGGCCATGGTTGGCCCTCTTGGCTGCCAGGGCACACTGCTGGCTCAGGCTCAACTTGCTGTCAACCAGAAGCCCCAGATCCCTTTCTGCAGGACTGTTCTCCAGCCTCTCAATCCCCAGTCTGTACGTGTATCCAGGGTTGCCATGTCCCAGGTGCAAAACCCGGCACTTACCCTTAATGAACTTCATGTGGTTGGCAATTGCCCAGCTCTCTATCTTGTCCAGATCCCTCTGCAGGACCTTTTTGCCCTCAAGAGTGTCAACTGGTCCCCCCAGTTTCATGTCATTAGCAAACTTGGTTAGTAAACCTTGAAGTCCTGCACCCAGGTCATTTATGAAGGCCCTAGGATGGATCCCTGCAGAACTGTGTCAGTGACTGGTCACCAGCCCACTGTAACCCCTTTCACTGCGACTCTTTGAGCCCAACCCATCAGCCAACTGTTCACCCACTGCATTATGTGTTTATCCAGTTCTACACTGAACATTTTGTTTAGGAGCAAACTGAGAGACAGTATCTAAGGCCTTGCTGAAATCCAGAAAGATTACATGAACAGTTTTTCCTTTGTCACCTAGGTGGGTAACCCTGTCATAGAAGGAAATTAAGTTTTTCAGGCAGGACCTTCCCTTTATAAACCCATACTGGCTGGGATCAATGACTGCGTTGTCTTTCAGGTAATTTTCAGTAGCACCCAGAATAACCTTTTCCTTCATCTTAAAAGGCACTGAAGTGAGACTGATAGGCCTGTAGTTACTGGAATAATCGCTGCTGCCCTACTTGAAAACTGGGACAGCATTTGCCAATCCTCCAGTCAACAGGTGCCTCCCCAGATTCTCAAGTGCATTGAAAAATTATTGAGAGAGTTCTTGCTAAGACATGAGCCAACTCTTTAAGTACACTTGGATGAATCCCATTAGGCCCCATCAACTTATAGGGACCCAGCTGGAGCAGCAAATCCCGCACAACTTTGGGGTTGGTTGAGAATTTATCATTTGCATAGTTGGTCCTCTAGCCCAGGGCTCTGGGGGAGTCCAAGCCCATCATCAATATCGAAGACAGAGGCAAAAAAAGCATTAAACATCTCTTATTGGTCTATATACCTCTTTATGACGTGTCCGTGCTTATCAAGTAATGGGCCAATGTTATTTCTGGTCTGCCTTTTATTATAACATATTTTAAAAAGCCCTTTTTATTATCCTTCACAGTATTGGGTAGCTGCAACTCTCAGATTTGCCCATATGAATTTCTGCCCTGCTGTAACAAACGGCATCCCTGTAGTCATCCCATGTCACCTGTCTTTGTTTCCACTGGCCATACAACGTTCTTTTATGCCTCAGTTTGAGTAGAAAATCCCTGCTCAGCCAGGCTGGCCTTCTGCCTTGCCTGCTTGACATCTGGCATTTTGGAATTGCCTGGTCTTGTGAGGTGGTACTTAAAAACTGGCCAACACTGATGGACCCCAGCACCTTCAAAAGTAAGGTCCCAGTGGACCTTATTAAGCAGTTCCCTGAGCAACCTGAGGTCTGCTTTCTTTGTATCCAAAGTTGAGGACAGTTTTCCTCTTGTTACCACAGATGTTAACTTTGACTGCTTCGTGGTCTCTGTGACCAGGGCAGCCTCCAGCTGCCACTTCACCCAGAAGACCCTCTCTGTTAACTAGCAACAAGTTAAGGAAGGCACCTTTCCTGGTCAGTTCCCTCAGCACCTGTGTTATTGTCCAGAGAGATTAGGTATCTTATGGACCTGTTTGTCCCAGCTGTATGGTACTCCCAGTTGATATCTGGCAAATTGAAGTGCCCCGTGAGACAAGGGCAGATGACTTAGAGGCATCCTTTAGTTCCTTGAAGAATAACTCATCAGTGATGTCGTCCTGGTGCGGTGGCCTATAGCAGACTGCCTCAATGACATCCACGTTAATTGTCTGACCCTTAATCCTTACATAGAGGTTCTCAACTGTGCCTTTTCCAGCTGCCAGCTCCATGCATTCCAGCCCTTCTGCTACGCATAATGCCACCACCACCCCTGCCCTGTTTATCCCTCCTGAAGAGCCTGTAACAGTCCATTATGGCGCACCAGCCACAGGACACATCCCGCCAGGTTTCAGTAATACCAACAGTGTCATATCTTGGAACTGGACCAAGGCTTCCAGCTCATCCTGCTTATTCCTCATGTTGCATGCTTTTGTATGAGAACACTTCAAGTGTGGTTCATTGTGACCATCTCCTCATGGAGAAACCTGAACTTCACTAGGATGCAGCTCCTCAGACACCGGTGTGCATTCCCATTGGTTGTCAAGGTTTAGACAAACATTACAAGTGTTGGCCTTCTACTAGCTGCGGGTCCCACGTTTGGAGCCAGGGGAAGCCCAGTGCTTGAAGAAGCATCAGGCAAGTCCTGCCTCAGCTCAAAGAGAAATTCAAGAAGATACTTGTTCCTAGGAGGGCAGTAAGTAGTGAGGAGTAGAGACAGGTCTGGCCGAAGACAAGGTGGATCTACTTCACCGGCACACTTCAAATCATTCCAAGCTGCGCTAAGGGGATTTCACATGGCCTCCAAGGCATCCTTCCCTCTCTCTTATAGTTGCACTTAGAAGCACACAAAAGTAAATTTGCTCATCAAACTTATTCATACGCACATCGTGCAGCAAAAGTGCACAACTGCAGTGCAGTTGTCAGTGGGAGGTGTGCACCCTGATGGGTCTTCTGAGACTATCAAAACTCACAGGACTGAGGGATTTGGGCATTTGTATACCGTCCTCCCTCAAGAACTTTTACATCATGAATGCACAGTCTCTCTCCTTGTCTTTGAATAATTATATAACAGAGTAATCTGGATGGGAACAAATGAATCTTCAGGCAGCCCTAGAGATTACAACAATGAAAAAACAATAGGCTGAAACAAATTTGCTTTCTCCTCCAAATTGTCTTGTGGTTTTTGATTGTCATTGTCTGTTTGTTTACTGTCACTTTTTTCTTGTGAAAGAAATGTGGTTTCTTAAACAGATTACCTTCATTGTGAAATGATAAACAGTCTAGTTACCAGTAGTCCATGATGCCTGGCAAATAAATCTGAAATTCCACATTATTCTAACAATCTGATGATTTTTTCAGGGAAATACGAACAGAACCAAAATGATGCTTATGTAATCACTTACTAAAGCTATGACTAGTTTGGATCCTGGCAGCATTAGGAGGAGATAGGAAGATGTAGCAGAAATCACACTCCTGTTTTTCCTACCCATCTTTCCAGAGCCTGAGGGCACCTGTTTGAGGCTGCAGAGGAGTGCCTCTGAACTGAGCTACAATTGCACCATTGGAGAAGTGCTGAAGCCGAGTCAGTAAGTCTTGCCATACTCATGCTGACCATGCTTCCCTACGCCCCTAGTCTCTCTCTTCCTGGGAGGCTGTTAGAAATGGCCTGTAGGAATTTCTTTGGACTTCTGAGCAGAAATCCTGTCCCAGTTCTATATCAAGGCAGGCATGCTTTTGAGAAATTGGCATTCTTCCTTCCCCAACCCCTGAATTTTGTTTGGTTTGTTTGTGCTAAGTCCCCACAGACTAAGGTTCTGGCTGCTGCAGCATGAGGTCCAGAGACATCAAGCATCCTGCAATGGCAGCTGGGGAACTGGACTCTCAACTTTGCTGTACCGTATGAAAGCAATTTAAAAAAACCCCTGGTTTCCAAGACAAGTAATGAAATGCCACTGCCTTTTAATGCTGTTATCTTAAGTGGTGCTATTGGATGTTGAAACATGTTAAAATGTGTGGGAGGAGGATTGACTCAAAATTTTCTACTTCTGCTCTCCAGGCCTGGTGTTTGCGCTCTCCATCCCGAGCCATCCTGGTGCACTGCCAGCCTTTTTTTCTGAGTCTCCCTCTCATGCACCCTCCCTGCTCTCCAGCACTGGAGGTGAGCTGTTTCCTTCTTTTATGCAGCCACCTAATGCCATCATTACATGTTGCCTTTATTCTATCCAATTTAGCTGGCAAGGAAGTCAACAGGTTCAAAAACTTTTGAGAGGGGTGTGGGATTGACAGACATACATAAACACTGTTGTTACAGAAGTTTGGTTTCCTCAGGAAGTCATGTTAAAAGTGAGCTTAGCATACTACTAAACAGTATTGTCTATATTCTGAAGGCATGTCTCTACAGGGTGTTATAGTGCCTCGCTGGGTCCTGAGCAAGCTCCAGCTGAACCTTCACGTCAATGACACAGTGCGTATGAAGATAAGTTTGAATATTGGCAGAATCTTTTCTGTTCAGGGCAGCTGTGTTGTTTCTAGTTTGGGAGCCAGCTCATCCAGCATTAGACTGAGGAGCTCTGCAGTACATTGCATTACATAATGTGGATGTAGCCAAATAATTTATCTGAATAACAGAATTCCCTTGGAAGCTGCGGTCCAAGTGTGGGTTAGAGGCTGAATCTGAGGTATTTGAGGAACTCCTAAGATGCAATTTTTTCTTAAAAAAGGTGTGTCATCCAAATGTTACTGCTGTTACAGTACTTCACTTATTCGTTGCACACGTGGATATCACACTGTGGCTCTGATCCTCTCCAAGCTGTTATCAGGTAACCTATTTGCAGCATGGTGCTTGGTATGGTACAGTGGCTGACACCCAAGGACCCTTATGGAGGTAATTCTGAAAACGTAACAGGTGTAGCAATTGGATCTCTCTGGATGAAGGTGACAAGGTAAAGGAAATGAAAGTTGCATGCACGGCGGGGCATTGTTTATCGACAAGCAGGAGGCTGCTGTGAGCATTGCTAGCTTTCCATCTGCAGGCTACAAGGGCTTCTTGTCACACTTCAACCCTGAAAGGAAAGTTGTCGTTCTCTGAGCCAATGTTTCAATGGGCTCTGAAACCCACATGCATGCTTAATCTGTTCTGAAAGTTGCTATGCCTTAGCAGGGCCAGAGGATAAATTTAGCCCATGGTCACTTTGACACAGCATGTTCTTTAGATATGGGCTGACCCAACCCCCACTGCCTCCCCCCCATGCTGCTGCTTTTCATATCCAGATTACTCTAAAGTCTTTGACCTGCCCACCCCCAATAAGAACAAATACTGATTTACTGCATTAGACATGTCTGGTGGAAATGAGGAACCCTACAGTCAAGGGGCTCCTGTGTTGTGGACCACAGAAAGTGAGCTGCTTGCAGTGTTTGCCAGACTTTGACAACTTTTACAGTGCATAGCAGGGAAAAAAACCAACCACCAAGCTCCCCACAAGTAGGCTGTCTGATCTTGCACCAGTCTTCTAGAATGTCTTGTTATCACAGTCCAAAGGTTCCACTACCTCTGTTTGAAGAGACTTGACTTCTAACACTTCTTCACACACCCCTTGCTGTAGGACACTGACCCAGCAGCAACCTCTCATGGCACCCATCTGTACCTGCAGCATATGAAGGCAAAACATTGCACAGACAGCCATACGCTACCTGTCCTCAAGCAAACTCTTGGTTTGTCTCCCTTCCTCCTTCACTGAAGCAAGCCTGCCAAAAGCAGCCTGTGGGACATGGTGTTGCCCTCTGGATGCACAGATCCTTCCTCATGCAGAAGTTTGCTGCTGGTAGGAGCAGCACCTGGTGCCAAGGAGAGGTGTTTGGCAAGGGAAAGTTGTACATATATGCAGGTTTCAGGCAGCTGCCGCAGGTGTCTGTTGTGCCACTTCCTCAGCCATTTCCTTGCCACTGTTCAAGTAGGTGGTACTAGGATGTGATGGTTGATTTGAAGGAAGACACTAGACTACATGGGAAAAGCAGCACTGCTGCTCAATCTTTGAAGCTTCTGAAAAATGAATTACTATAAGGCAAGGAACTTAGAAGTTCCTGATACTTTCCAGAACATGAAGTCTGTACTTACAGATTTGAAGCACAATAGGCTTAAACCTCTCAATACCAGCACATTTGAAACATTCCTTCTGCCAATACTACTTTTACAACAACCTCAACTCTACCCCAAATGAAATGTCCTTCTAGTCTTCCTGAGATCTTGCAAGACTGTCCATTGCCAAAGCTTGTGGACAACAGCATGGGAACATGCAGGAATCCTGTGAGGGGAATAGGGAGGCCCTGCCTTGCTTAGGGGAAAGGTCGAGTTTAAATCATGAAGCAGGAGCTAGCTCAGTCCTTTGTGTGTTTGCTTGCTTGTCCCCCTGTGATGGAATGTGGGCTCCACAGGTGCCCATGGACATATGATAACGATGTGCAGGAGCACCTATGCCTCTGAAAGTCTCTTTTCCTCACCAAACAAAGAGATAAACCCATTCCAAGACACTTCCATTTTTTCCTGGATCTTCTCATACACAGAGCAGTGATATTTAATGACAGCCATAAATAATTAAGTAATTAAGGGTGCAAGTAATTATAAAAACATGTGCAAACAAACCTTGTGCAGCAACGAATATATAGTTTGAGGCTGGACAGCTAATACATTGCTACATTCCTACAAAAACATAACCAGTGCTGCACTGGAGATAGAGACAATCTGTGTGGGGAAATACTCCTCTTTATCCCTTGAGTTGTTATCATTGCCCTGAAAATACCTCATTACCATAGTTGTATGGAAGTTTGTAACCAGGCCTAAAGTTCAGGCAGCCAAGTCTTAGAAATTCCAGCACATTTTGTGATGCAGGAATGTCGATCCCACCCATGTTTATTCCAGTGTTTTTGTATTATAACCCAACAGTCTTTATAATCTAAGAATTTTGTCAATTCTGTTCAATTTTTCTTGTGTTTACTGGGAAACGTGTTTCCTCGCAGGTTTTTGGCAGAGTGTATGAGAAAAACCTGGCCTGTTAGCAAAACACCACAGTAGGAGCCAGCAATGAGCTATGGTAGTGGGCACCTACCCGGGGTCTGCTTGAGCATTCCTTCCAGCAGTTTATGTTTTCATCTGCTACTTATTCTGCTGCTTCTGACACTTTGATGGCTATGTCTCCTCAACTGTTTTGTGCTCTACAAGCTTTATTAAGCAAGGGACGTCACCAAGTGAATTCATGCACCAAGTCTTTCTTCCCTGCCAAAACAGCACCTATGAAATGTGCAGCATCGGAGTGTCTCCAGTAAGACTTGCTCCTCTGGAGAGAGGATCTCCACTTTAACACTGGATCCAGAGAGAGCAGGCCTTTAATTTCACTTCAGACACCAAGTTATAAAAGATGGATATTTTTTAATTTACTCTGAGTCGAAATAGCTGATAGATGTTTCTAGCACTTGGACTGCCCTTCCCGAAAGGTCTATTTGATTTACTTCTTTTATTAATCCTGTATGATACTATCATATTGCCTCCTGTGGTGTGTGCACACGCTACCAGTGCTCGGGAACCTGGTCAATTAGCTGGAATGTGATTTCCTGAGCCATTGGCAGGGAGAGGGATACAGCCTCAGTGCTGTTCCTGCCTCAACCCACTTCACCTCCTGCTGAACAACTAACAAGACAACATGATGTTCCAGGTTTTGGTTTGTTGTTTCCCTGGACTGTAGTATCACAGAATAACCAAGACTAGACAGTGCTCTTTGATCTGAGCATTAGGGATAATTATAAACAGACTGGCATAAATTGTTGCTATATAACCATACAAGTGTTGTAAAGCCAGGCAAAAACCAGAAAGGTGGGATTAAGTGGTACCCAAAATGAAATTAGTATGGTAGACCACATGGATTTGGCTTGTGCCAAAGTCCTCTCTGCTGCCTGCCAGCAAATAATATTGCCAGATAGAAAATGTTGTAAATTTCTGGTCATATTTGTAAAAGCTGTCACTTCACTGAGTAGTGTATTGACCTGCCCCCAAACCTGAAGGCCCAAAGAGCAAAGATATTTTCAAATCAATGAATACAGTTAGTCCTTATGTTGCAAAGCATTGAGATATTTAGCACTAACTTCCAACCTAGGGCCATTCTGTGGATCTACATTAAGAAAAGCAGGTAATATACTGAAGGACATTCTCTATGTAATGAACCATAGAGACAGCTGAAGAGAAGGCTATGAGGATTCAGCACAAGGGAAAAGGTGTGTTATTCAAAGCCCACCCACAGAAGCAGTGCTGTTTTGTTGTATCTCATTTCCATGGATATAAACCAAAGATTTAGTAGCACAACAATATAAAACTGGTTTGAACAGGAATATATTTGGGGGACTGGTTGTCTGTAGATTAAAATGTCATTTGTTGCATCAACAGGTTACATAAGTCATTTAGTGTCATGAAATGTTCCGCTGGCTTCTGGTCTAAGTGCCATTTTTCAGCCCTGAGCAAGGGATTCAGTAACATTGCCTTTAGTTGAACAGTGTTAGTGAGATAAAATTTGACTGCATGCAAATTAAAACTTAATAAATTAAAGCCTGATATCCCACAGAAATGCAGGGTAGGATTAAAATGGTCTGATTTTAGGGAGAACAATCATTGCCTTCCTCTCGTTTTATAATCTAGACTTTGGGATAGATTATGTGTTTCCTCAGCAGAATTCAGACAGGCCAGGGCACCACAAAGGGCTTTGAAATGAAGCAGAAAATGCTGCAGAATCTAGTTAGGCCTGGTAAAAGCAGAAAGGCTTTTCTGAGGATGAGAGAGAAGAGCTGCATTTCTGTTAGTCCAGCTCATCTTACAGCTGCATCTCATCAGAACCTCTCTCCCGGAGGAGGAATCCAGCTCTGAAGTACCAGCACACCCACTGCTGAGGGCCAAGAGAGAGCCCTCTTTGCTGGAGAGGTGATATTCCCCCAGGTATGGGCTTGTTGGCAGCATACAAGGGAAAGGTGCATCATGGTCAACAAGTCATTGAGGAGAGTGCTGATGCATTACTTCACCCAGCAATATCACCCCCTAATTGAAGTTTCTGGGAGTGCAGAGTAACGCAAGAAAGAGATTGTGGTGAAGATCTCAGAAGCTGTATAGAATGTGTTAGAGGAGAGGCATCCACAGATTGCAAGTCACATCTGAGCCACCATGCAAACCCAGATCTCTCTTGGGCTGTCATCTGCGAAGAGACCATTATGTGACTGGTTCCCACCTCACATACCTAGTAGGAGTGTGCATAACTAAGCATATGTGTACCTACATATGAATGTGTATGAACTAGGTCTATGTTTGCAGCTCTCTTCTAGCAAAGATTGCTATGTTACCATGTAAAAAATATTTAAGTGAAAAGTTTTGGAGTCTTTGCTTTTAAAAAGTTCTGAAATCTTGCTGGCTGAACTTTAGCCTTGGATACTAACTTCCATACAAAGATGGTAATGAGTACTTTGTAGGCAAGTAGCTCAGATGAAAGCTTCTCTCTGCAGAGAAATGATCCCAGGTTACAGTGGTAAGTGTGCTAACATAGATGTTGCTGAATTACATTCTGCCCTGCTTTTGCAGTTTTTCTGTATATGACTTCATTTTTATTTTATTTTCTCACAGGCACAAGGAACTTATAAAATATCTTAGTAACTAGAATTATCTAATGCTTTGGCATTTTTCCTTCACCTCAGCCTTAACCAAACCTGGAGTATCTCAGGGCAGCCGTGAGTTGACAGTTCTGCTCTCTCATAAAGATGACTCCAGGTGCCAGCTAGATGTGGCCCTAAAAGCACTCTCAGGATGTGCTCCTCCAACAGTGAGTGTAGGCATTTTGCTGGCTTCCAGGGCTCCTGGGCTCCGAGGAGCTGAGGAGGGAAGCAGAGAGCTTGACCATCTTTACCTTGAAGCCATCATCCCTAAAGATTTTGACCAAAAAGCACTGTGCCATTTATGCCTTGTCACACCTTCCATGTCTTTATTGCAAACTGAACATCAGTGAAGTCTTTTTTTGGTTTCCTTTTCTTTTGTTTTCTTTTCTTTCTTTCTTTTTTTTTTTTTTACTTGGCCTGGTATGTATTTCTTCTTTGCTACAAATTCTGAATTAAGGACTCTACTTTGCAAGAGTGAAATTATTCCTTAGACCTGGCACCAGCACACAGAAAAGCTTTTCTCACAAGGTGCTGTGTTCAGGTTACACTCAGCTAGGTGACGTGGTGCAGAAAAACACTCCTCCACTTGCTGCTAATGGTTAGATTAAGAGGAAAGAGGACTGTGAATATTGCAAAAGGAGTACATAAAGTGAGCATTTAGAACATCAGCTACTTTCTAACCAGTGCTGGCTTTTCTCTGTTTTCAAACAAATGTTAGGAGCTTCTCTTATTTTAAGTTACCGAGAAGCAGCTTGTGGTCCAGAAGCCAATTACTGATTTTCAAGTGCCAATTTTATCAGATCACAATTAAAGGCAGGTGAAGAAGAAAACATTCCTTTCCATCTTGGGTATTTCTGCCTCAAACCAAACATGTTTTCCCCCCAGTTTGAAATGGAAAATTTTTCTTTTAATGGAAAAGTAACAGAAAATTTCTGAACTGGTATTGTCTTCATCATGAATGGTCTATCTACCACATTGCTATTCCAGAAGAAGATGGGAACAACATCCTTCACATTGCTCAGTAGGTTTTGGAAAGATTGAGTCCAAAGTCCTGGGCTGCATCTGTAAGTCTGGAGATAATGCAGTGTCCCATGGCTGGAAGCTGGTATCAACAGAGAAATGGAGTAGTGGAAACTTTGCTGGAGTTAAGCTGTAAAAAAATAGCTTGGAAAAGCAAAAATGCTGTAGAGAAATGGAGAGGATCTGAGACGGGATGAAGTCTAAGTCAGAAGGCCCTTTAAATGAAATACAGATGAAAAAATGATGCTATCTGACAATATGCAGGAAAAAAGAATTGAAACATACAGTGTTTGAACTTACAAACAGTTTGGGGAGAAGTATGTGTATGCAATGAATATGCTATATTCAGCCAAATCCCAGTTTTCCAGCATTATGCACTTGAACAAAAGTATTTGCTGGAAGAGGGACCAGAAAGGAGGCTGTCTGCATTTGCTGACACAGACAGAATGATTCAGGGCAAATTCAAATCAAACTAAATTCTCAGACACATAACCCACCAGTAACTGCAAGAACACAAGAAAAAATGGCTTCATTCTCCTGTTCAAAAGACAAAGAAGTAAGTCTGTGTTGAGGCTGCTAAATTAGAAGTATCTTCTCGACAGTGGTCTTCTCTACTCAAGTTTCTCCTGCTTCTTGCAGCTCTTTTAATTGCACTGTATTCCACAGGGTTATAGGGAAACCTGGAGCTGGGAGTCTGGCTTCCATGCATGCAGAGCTCCTGCTTACATGGGAATGAATTAGACACAGACTTAAAAAAGGGATGTTGGAATTTGTGTTTGATCTATGAGGTAAATTGCAGGTAAATTGTATCATCACCTTAGAAGCAGGTGTAAAAGAAGACTATCAATACCAGCCCTTGCAATAAAGCCAGTAGTAATTGACATAGCATGTCCTGTGAAAAACTAAATCCTGGTGGACTTAAATCCTATATTTGCTTTCAAATATGTTGTATTTTTTCATATTCACTTAGTCATATATAATGTAGAATGACATTTACATGTAGTGAAACCGAGGATTATTGTATTTTTGTCTTTTTTTCCACTTGATTTTCTTCCTCCTTGCTGTTACAGTTGCTAATTGGAAGGTTTTGTTACATTCCATGTTGTAACAGGTCGATGGAAAAATTGCTTATATTTGGGTTTCATTCTGGATTCCCTGGGAGCACTCAGCACAACCGTGCCTACAGGAAAAGTGCCTACAGGTCAGGAAATGTCATTTTCATGAGCTACCTGCAGCAGCCTGTATGTGAGTGTAATTTCGAGAAATCTGTGGCCTTTGCCTGCACAACAATCTCAGCAGATGTGAGCACTCCAGAACTGATTTTTAACTGGAGTGATATTCTGAATGAGGTTCAACATACTGACTGTTGATAAGAGTTGTCCTCTTGCTGTTTTCTTGTTTGGTAACTCTCATGTCCTTCTTTTCTCAACCTGGCAGCCTGTCCTCAAAATAGCAGTTCTGCCAAAAGTTAAAATGATTCCAATTTTTAAAAATTATTCTACTTTGGAAAAATGATCATGGTCATATGTTTTACACAGCAATAAACAGCTCCAAATCTCGTTTCTGTTTAGAAGCCCTTCTGGCATAGTGTTCCTTCCTTTTATCATTCATTGGTTACTTGAGTGTAACATCACTTATAATATATTAATAACACACAACTGGAGGAGCAATCCCTATAAGAATCTTTCTCAAGCCAGGACATTTCTGGAATTAAATCCTTCTAAGCTTTCAACAGAAAAGTTGAAAACTCTAGCTACAAACTTACTTCTGGAAAATGGAAGTTTCACTGTTCTTCAGCTCTTTTTCTTCACCGACCTCTCCCTGCCCTGTGTTGTGTGGGTACTGCAGGCACTTTAGAAGCATTCAGCAAGAAACGTGTTTTCTGGAACAGTATTTACTCTCTGTAAGATTTTACATCAAGATAACCGTTGAAGATTTTTTGTCACTTTACAAGTGATGAAACTTAAAAAGGTGCTAATAAATTTAGAAAAGTTTAGAGGTAAAGACCACCTCATATGGGTCAAAATCCTTGGACAGAAAGAATAAGGGAAAACAAGGAAAGTAATCATGAGCTTCTGGTGATATTTCCAATATTTGACACACAAGATATCTTAATTGATACTTTAAATGATTGTATAAGACAAACTACTTCGGTTAGTGTAATATAGATCCCTGTACTTCATGAGAAAGAGCTGCACAAGATGGGAAATAAAATGATCGGGTTGTGTGGAAAAAGAAATTTGGCAACTTGTGCAGAGCCACGTTTCCAAATATTCCATCTCTAAAGAAAAAAAAAGAAAAAAAAAAGTAAAAAATATGTATTTGTAACTACCTCCTGCAAGATATTTCAGGCACATTCTTACAGCTATTCATTTCTGGGTCTAGTAATAAATGCCTCTGGACTTGTGATGAACTGCTTTAATATTTAACTTAACTTGCCACCCATCTTACTGATTTGTTTTAAAGGTCTGAACAAAGTAAGCATTCTTACACAGCCCTAAAAAGAAATATAGTGCAAAATCAAAGTCATTTGACAGCATGAAGTTCATAATGCCAACATGTAATGTCTGTATAATCTTATGTATGAAATCTGACCTTCCCACTAATCAGTGCTTGGGAGGAAATCCTGAGCCTCGTTGAAGTCAGTGGCAAAACTCACAATACTTATGTATGATAGAAATAATTGAATCAGTACAAAGAAGACCGATTTTTCTTTGTAAGCCTATTTCATGTGATGATTATTTTATTCATTAATTATATGATGCAATGCCATTTAAATATTTTCAATGTATTTGGTCATTGTCAGTGTAACTATCCAGCTGAAAACCTGTGGAAAATAATTCTAGCCTTCAAGGTGGTGGTTTTTTGAAAAAATAGACTTAAAGCTGCCTGTGCAAGTCCAGTGTACAGATGTTAACTGAGACCTAATTGCAATGGGTACACATCCAGTACTTTGGCCCTAGTCTGTTTGCTTGTAAACACATTATGAAGTCTATGAATTTCACTCCTATTCTAATTCAGACATGAATTCCAGCAAGAAACTGATTTTAGGGTACAAATTATATGTAAATAAATACTCATAGATCACATCAGTGAGCATGTCACAGGATGCTCTTTCACTTAAGTGGAGGAATTAGATTTGTCCAACTTGATACCCAGTTTGAATTTGTCACTTGTCTCTTCTTCAGTACTGTATGAACTTTTTATTAACAGAATCTAAACCTGATGGGTTGGATGGTGATGAATTCAAAAGACTGTAGGTAAGTCAAGAGTTCACCAAGGTGGTTTTAGAAATCTCTTATAAAGCCCTTATGGCAAAGGCTTTGTGAGAAATAGTGAGGAAATCATTAGGAATAAAAACTGAGTTGCTTCTCTAACTGATTATTGTATGCAAATTCATACCCTCACCTGTGGAAAGTGTTTATGATATAGAGGAGATTAAAGCTAGCTGGTAGTGAAAAAGAAGATAAAAGTCACAGAAAATAGAGATTGTACCTCAGGTAGTTTTAAAAAATCTCTTTATAAATAAAATGCTTACTCATATTTTGTTACATGTTTTCCGCTATGAAGGAGTTTGTAGTAGTTATCAATACATTTTGAAGCTATAGGAGTAAAATATTTCCCTATTGCTCCTTTCAGTCTTTTCTCAGTGCCAAAATGCTGGTTCCATGGATGTGTCCTAGCCACAATGGCACTAGTCTGGTCTGTTCTGTTCCCATAACTGAAACCCTCTGGCTGTTTTTTACATGTTTATCACGGTGAGTGTATTTGTAATTGTTTACATCCATTTTCTGTATCTGTAAATAAGCCTTTGCTTTCTTTAGGGTATTTAAGTACAGTGAAATGACAGTGTTCAGGTCTGTCAAACATGGGAAGCTCGGGCATCAGGAGGACTGTTTAATAGGGCCTGAGAGCAAACAGTGTCCTGAGAAATGGAGGTTTATTTACAGACACATCAAACAGAAGGGATCTTCAGCCCCAGTGGCTGAGGAGAATTGCCTTTTATTCCATAAACATTCATTTAAGCATCCTGTGTCAGACCTCTGAGTGGGCTGGTGTCAAATAGAGATGACCAGTGGGTCCCTTTTGGAGTGACTGACTCATGGTGGGTCTGGTGGTGACATTGTCCCTGTCGAGGTGATGCCAAGCACTTGCACTTGCACCATCCTTTCGGTACAGCTACAGGACTCCAGCAGAGGGCTTTGCTGTCTGGATCCTATGCATTGTAGAGAATGCAAGTTTGCTGTACTCACGAAAAATATTTGGAGAATATCTGGCCTTAACTCAACTTAGGTAGGCACTTGGTGGGGGTGGATATTTCAGAAAGGACATGCATATTAGTGGGATATCTTAAAAAGAAAAAGAGAAGAGACTTAGTCCAGTAGCTTTGAACTTTGAAGAAGTCTCAGTCATTATCTCAGATATGTTGTTTCAGACACAAGCTGTGCTCACAGGGTTGGGGCTTCACTGATTCCTTCTCCAGGAGCATTCAGATGAGCAGAGAAGCACAGATTGTTTAGGAACAGAGTGACCGCTCATCTGATGATTGGTCATCATGAACTGCAAGATTACCAGAGGCTAAAGACATACCAGGTTTTAATGAAAAATGTCCATGCCGAAACCATCTAGCACACAGCTGATGAAGAATTTCATCCTCTTCTGCTTCTGAGTATTTAATCCTCTTCTGCTTCTCAGGGGGACAATGGGAATGCAGGGCTTTTTTCACTCTATGTCCCTGAACGGCTCTGTGGGGAAAGCTGTCTGTGGCCAGTGCCTTCTTGGGGAAAGGCTTGTCTCCTCTGTCTCCACTGTGCAGCAAGCACCGAGGGTGTAAATACTTTCTAGAGATCAAGCCCAGCCAGCATGGATTTAGGAGGGGCAGGTCCTGCCTGATTTCCTTTTTTGACTATGTGACTCGGCTGGTGGATGAGAGGAAGGCAGTGGATGTGGTATACCTGGACTTCAGCAAGGCCTTTGACACTGTTCCTCATAGTAGACTCCTGGAGAAGCTGACAGTCCGTGGCTTGGACAGGAGTGCTCTGTGCTGGGTTAAGAATTGGTTGGTTGGCCAAGCCCAGAGAGTGATAGTGAGCTATGTCTCATCCAGTTGGCATCCGGTCACTACTGATGTCCCCCAGGGGTCGGTGTTGGGCCCAGTCATGTTTAACATCTTTGTTGATGATCTGGATGAGGGGTTTGAGTCCATCATTAGCAAGTTCATAGACAATATCAAGTTGGGAGGAAGTGTCGATCTGCTGGAGGGTAGGAGGGCCGTACAGAGGAACCTTGACAGGCTGGAGAGATGGTCCGATTCCAATGGGATGAAGTTTAACAAGTCCAAGTGCCGGGTTCTACACTTTGGACACAACAACCCCGTGCAGAACTACAGGCTGGGGGCAGAATGGCTGGAGAGTAATCAAGTGGAAAGAGACTTGGGAGTGATGGTGGACAGGAAATTCAACATGAGCCAGCAGTGTGCCCAAGTGGCCAAGAGGGCCAGTGGTATCCTGGTCTGCATCAGGAATAGTGTGGTCAGCAGGACTAGAGAAGTTATCATCCCCTTATACTCGGCACTGGTTAGGCTGCACCTTGAATACTGTGTCCAGTTCTAGGCCCCTCAGTTTAAGAGAGATGTTGAGATGCTGGAGTGTGTCCAGAGGAAAGCAACAAAGATGGTGAAGGGGCTGGAGCACAAGCCCTATGAAGAGCGACTGAGCTGGGGTTGTTTAGCCTGAAGAAGAGGAGGCTCAGGGGAGACCTTATTATTCTCTATAACTACCAAAAAGGAGGTTGTAGGCAGGCAGGGGTTGGTCTCTTCTCTCAGGCGACCAGTGACAGAACAAGAGGACATGGTCTCAAGCTTCGTCAGGGGAGGTTTAGGCTTGATATTAGGAAAAAATTTTTCACCGAAAGAGTGATTTGCCAATGGTATGTGCTGCCCAGGGAGGTGGTGGAGTCATTGTCCCTGGAGGTGTTTAAAAACAGATTGGATGAGGCGCTTAGTGCCATGGTTTAAACGAAGAGTGGGTGCTAGTGTTGGGTCATAGGTTGGGCTAGATGATCTTAGAGGTCTTTTCCAAACTTGTGATACTGTGATACTGTGAAACCAGTCCACTTTTTTTCTGGTATGCCTTTTCATTGTGTTTTCCTGCTGCTGTTTCCCGCGGTGTTTGCAGCAGCCAGACCCAGATCAGGAAGCTGACTCAAGAGACCTACTGAACCAGGGAGAGTTCTGGCTGCCACAGATTGCCACAGCCTCCTCTGCCGCCACTAACATCAGCTTTCAGCTTCACTGGGAGGGGTGCTAGGAGTCTTCTAACACACTCAAAAATCCCTTTCCACAGTCTCTTTGCCCATACATCAGTTGGAGTACCTGTTTACTTAACTCTTAGGAGCAATTATTAAATCTGCGCATTCCTCAACCAGCTGTGGGAGCCACAGCTATTGCTCTAGAAGGCTTCCAGCTCAACATGTCTCTCTACAAGCCTCATCACATACAAAACATGCCAGGGTGTGATTCCCATTCCTGCTGCAAGCTGCCTGCCGGACCAACTGCCTGCTTCCCACCAGTGGACCCTGAGGGTGAGTCATCTCTCCTGATGCCTGCCTAGCACTCTGGAATGCTCAGTGCCTGCCAACAGGGGGTAATGTCTCCTGGGTCGGTGTCTGTGCAGGGCTTCATCTTGGCCTCCAGGTGCGAATTGAGATCAGATATCACATCCACTGCCATGACTGTCTCACAGGAATGTTTTTCATTGAAAACCTGTTATTTCTGGGAGTGAATTTTATTTTGCAGGTGAAAAATATGAAGGCTTTTTTCACCAGATGGAAAGATCACAGGAGGACAGAGTGAGGATTTGTGATGAGACTCAAAATGACTGACACATGAATGTTGCACATTCAAATTAAAAAGCTTTCAAAGGAATCAGTAAACCTCCCCCACATATAGATTTGCACAATCTGGTCAAGAAGAGTGACCTGATCAGGCGCTTTCAACCATTATTTGCCATGGGATTAATGGGTGAGTGAACCATCATCATCCTGCCAAGACTACTGAAGTGTCGTTGTCAGGAGCTAGCAGCCATCTGCTCAACAGAGATGTAGTTAAAAAAAGCCAAAAAGAAATTAAAATAGAGGAAAGCAGAATAAAAACATAGCTCTTGATTACTTCATATTTTGAACTTAAAAGAACTACATGACTATGATTTTCATAAAAACACTTTTGTAGACTATTTTAAAAGGCAGTGGCATGAATAATAATGAGAATTTCAGAAAAGGCAACTTCTTTAATCGGTTTATAAGATATAAAAACAAATCATAGACAAAGTATACCCATGTCTTTTCAACATTGGGTTTTTCCTTATAAGAATGTAGAATTGTCTATATTTTTACCTCTTAAAAAAATGTTTCTAGTCATGGTCCTGCTCAGACACAACTATTTAAATGTCACTCTTCAAGACTCAGAAGATCTGTTTCATATTTTCCCAAAGATTAAACCTACTGTGAAGCAGCTTTTGTCATCCCAGCCCAACTCAAGACACTTACCAAAATTTCAAGCCTATGAATTAAAATATACTCTTGTAGGGGAGATAATTGTGACACATTAGTCATGAAATGAACGTACTATCAGATAAAACTTGATTTGGTTCTTTCAGGTCAGTGAACTCACCTGAACTTGCAGAATCATAATGGAGGACACAGTATACTCAAATAAATATTATTTACATCTGAAGAGCAATATTTAGGAATATCAACATTTCTAACTGACAAATAGGAAGGCACTGCCAAGGCTGGTAACAAATCAGTTATTAGTAGAGGAGTCAGACAGTGCTAATCTATTCATCAGCTCATCAGCACTTTCAAGCAGCCCTTGGAGGTGGCAGATGCTGTTTACTTAGCACAGAGATCTCATCTACTCTTTTAGAGATGCTGGGAACAGCCAGTGGTCAAGAATCCGTGTCGGTCCCTCTGATTGAGTGAAACATTTAAGCATCGTCTACTTCACAGAGTGCTTTTCTGTCTTTGTTTATGTTGTTTTCATGAAGTTGCATCCTTTTGGACATCAAGCTGATTCCTTCTTCTTTATTCATTTGGATTTTTAAAGAAAATAATCCCCAAATACCTGTCTCTTTGGCTTCTTGGGTGGAGAAAACATTGCAATTATGTGATTGGGGTAATGCAATCGTTTCAGGTCTCTACAGTATGATGAGCCTACACCCACAGCACTATTGGCAGAGCTGCCCTTGCCTTTAGATGTCACTGTTGAGGACAGGGACAAGGGCATGGGGAAGCAGCTATGTAAATAGACATCCTGATAAACACCTAGACAGCTATTTGCAGATCCAGCCATTGTTTGCACCTGGAAATTAATTCAGGTCTCTAGTCCTGGTGTTTCTCAGCCAAGAGGCTCCAGGAACTCCAGGAGGATAGAGGGTGAGAGCAAGACTAGGTAACTATGCATATTAGCAATATGGGTGTGCAAGAGTCCTTCATCAGGGGCAGGACACACCTTCACCTTGTGCCAGGGGATGAAACATCAGTGCAGCCTGAGTGTCAGCATGACTGCACTATCTGCCATATTGGTTCTTTTAGCTGCGTTGGCTTCTTTATAGCCAAGGATGACTTGCTTTATTCTTCACATTTTGACAAGCGCCTCCTGGACCAGCAAGGTAGTGTCAGTTTCTGACCATGGGGCTTCTCCAAAAATCAGCATTTCACCGGTCTCCAGTGAGAGGGAGCATAGGGACAAGTGACAGGTGGTAGAACAAGGGTAAGTGGCCGTAAGTTGCACCAGGGGAGGTTCAGACTGGATATTAGGAAGAATTTCTTTACTGAAAGGGTAGTCAGGTGCTGGAAAAGGCTGCCCAGGGAAGTGTTTCAGTCACCATCCCTGGAGGTGTTTAAAAAACAGATAGATGAGTTTTTGAGGGACATGGTTTAACGGTTGATGCATGCGGCTGGACTTGATGATCTCAAAGGCCTTTTCCAACCAGAATATTCTATGATTCTATGACATGTTCACACACTGCCACCCCACTCTCCGCCATGAGCCAGGCATGGAAGCGAGGAGGCATCCCTGCATGTGGGGAGCTGGAGAAAACTGCCTTGTTTGGGGAAATAGCAAACCCAGGAATGTCAGCGTAACTGCTGCTTTGTGAAAATTCAAGTTGACAACAGAGTGGCCAAGAAAAGTTGTCCCCATTCTCCTTGCACTCCCCAGACAGTCTGACCCAGGGGCAAAGCTGTGCAGGAGCTGTTTAACCCCCTTCAATTTATTTGCTTGCATGTTACTGTTGCAGCTCTTGGCTACAGATTTGAGCCTTGTGCTGCATGTTCACTGCCCCTCTTTGCTCAGGAGCAAGGTAATTCCCTCTAATTCCTCATTATCTCTGATACGAAATTTGTTGCTTGGGGTTTAATTCCCATTTGTAAATGCTGTCCCACTACTGAAAAAGCTACTCACTCTGTCAGATGCAGGACTGGAGCAACATAGAGGTCACTGACAGAGACAAATACGTCACCAAAGCTATCTCAAGAAAGGTTGACAACTTTCTGACAACACTTAGGAGGACTGAAGCTGCTTCAATTACCTCCTCTAGTTTTGAATCCATTATTTCACTATCCATAGTACAGCTAAAGCAATTTCAATGATTCTCCCATTTCAAAACAATTTTTCTTCCTTCAACTTCCTTTATTTCGATTGGAGAGATGAATCAGCCACCTGGGAGAGCTCAGAGATATGATGGGTGAAGTATGAGATAGTGGTGCAGTCGTAACTAAAATGCCATTACAAAGCAAATGCCTGGCTGAGAGCTCTGCAAAGCCCTTTTCTGCCCAGCAATGTACCCACTAGTGTGGGGCACTCCAGAATTCCTTGAGGACTGGTATGGGGTGACAGAGCTTACAGTGAGTTGGCCTTGAATGTTGTGAGTGGGAAAGGACACCTACCATAATCTGTTCCACAAGGAGGAAACTGAACTTGCAAAAAGCAACAAATGCATGTGTGTTGGTCCCCAGAGTAGCTTTGCTCAGCATTACTCTGCTTCAGGGCTCTTTCGATTGAATAGAACAGCTTTGGATTACAGATAGCAATGAAGTCTTGGGAGCTTAGGCCTTCAGCAGGGTCAAATGTACATACATTTAATTAAAAGTAATAAGTGCTATTAGCATACTCATAAGAACACACAATATCCAATAATACATAATCTTCCAAATGTTCTTTGTGCATTTATTATTCTCATTTTAGCAGAGGGGTCCCTTAATATTTTAAACTCAGGAAGAAGTTTGTTGGAATACATATTTAAGATCTATATCAGCTGGGTTTTTCTAAAGATTGAAAATATATAAGCTCACATGCATAGAAAGTATTATTAGCTTTCCTATTCAAACCCAGAAAAAAACAGACTCAAGGTAGTGGTTGATGAATTCAGATGGTAGCTGAGGCAAAATTGCTTGTGGTGTTGATGTGGAAAGTAATTTGTGTTGTGTCCAAAGAAGCTTTTTGACCAAAAAAGGGTTTATCTCTTTGTGATGGAAAGCTAGACGGGCATAAACTGTTGAACTGACCTTTTGCCCCACAATATTACTGAATTATGTTGGAGTGGATGTAGATTTAGGGATTTAGTAAATGGCAAAACCCTCTGACCTTAATTACTCTAATGCCTCATTTAATCCCATCAGAGCTATGCAAATGAAATGCACTTCCTGCATTTAGAGTTTTAATCTGCAACCAGGGCATACAATGTTAAAAATGTAACAAAAAGAGATTTAGGCTGCCTGTTGGATAGCTCTGTCACAAAGTGAGGGTAGGGCTGTGATGGGGGACTCATTTGGCTGGCTGCAGCAATGGTAGCACATGGCTGCTTCGTCTCTCCTGCCCATTGTGCTCCAGGATGGATTTCCCCAGAGAGGCTGCCAGAGTAGAAATAAGCTCTGATTCCTTCCACCCAGTACTACACAAATATTCAGGGCTAACCTGTAAGTTAATAATGTGAAGGGCATACATATCTATCTATCTATCTATCTATCTATCTATCTATCTATCTATCTATCTATCTATCTATCTATCTATCTATCTTTGTGTGTGTTTAAGACAAAAGCTATGAGGAGCTAAAGGTATTTGTAGCGACCAAGGAGATTGAGAACAAACTTTAATTTTGCTGCTCTTTTGTATACCTAGGACCTAAATGTGTCATCCTACATATATAATTTTTTGTCGCCCTCCCTGCCCAATATAATGTATTCACTCTCTCTCTATTATAGACAGACACACAACATAATATATTGACTCCCTCTATATATATAGACAGACACACATATAACACACAATTACCTTGAGATATTAGACTGCTGCAAACATTTCAATGTACACCCAGAAATTCATTTGTCACTCACCTTTTCTTGAGTACCATCACAGAAGGCATTAACCTGTGCTCAGCCATATGGTGTGCTGGCACTGATCCAGCTGTGTTTGCAACCATGTGCTTAACTCCCAACGGGTACTCAATCCTGTTGACTTCAGGATCAATGTTAGTGAGGCGAGGATCTGCTTGTGCTGGCACCAGGAAGGGCTTCTGTAATCTGTGTGCCCTAACATTTCTACTATGATGAATGAGAGTGATAGGCCCACAAGCTCCTGCCACACACCTGCAGGATGCTGTGGATCTTCAGGACATCAACCTGCTGTGACTTTTCTTTTTTAATTTTTTTTTAACAGACCTTCATCTGCTTTATTAGGGTGAGAACTGGCACGTCACCAAGGACAGCTGTCAGGCAGCCATGAATCCCTGCTTTTGGGGCTGAAGGAGGGACATGTTATATTGTTGCTTCAGTTCCTATGGAAAAGGAAATGTGGAAACAAGTGAATGGCAGTAGCATCACACTCAGCACCCTGGAACTGATTACTTAACCACAGAAGGATGTCTGCAGGATAGTAAATATCTCACCAGTAGGCCAGGCATTTCTGTTTACCAGTGTTTGTTCTCTTAAATAAAAATGCAGTCATGCATAGTTTAACAAATGACATTTAACCTGAAATTTATTCCATTTTTAGTTGCTCTTCATGTCTAGAACTTTAGAAAATGTGTTTAC
Organism: Dromococcyx pavoninus; assembly: GCA_033558185.1. Taxonomy (NCBI): domain Eukaryota; kingdom Metazoa; phylum Chordata; class Aves; order Cuculiformes; family Neomorphidae; genus Dromococcyx; species Dromococcyx pavoninus. The sequence continues at coordinate 456,469 of JAUMJL010001132.1, read as the reverse complement.
TATTCAATATTGGTTACAGAAAAAATCAGATCCTACAAAAACTTATTGACCTGGTGATCGTGAACTACTTGTTCCAAGCATTTGACATTAGAAGTATATTAATAACATTTAATGAGACACAAGTTAATGCATAGAAATATTTCTGCTGTCTTGCTTTATATGTATAATTCCTAAAATAAGGTTTTGGCTGCAAACATGTACAATTATGAGCTTATAATTAACTTCAGAAACAGTTCTGTCAGGATTAACTTAAATTCAATTCTCCTTGATAAAGTACTGCCAGTATTTAGTGGAGCATTTCTAGGAACTGAATTCAACAAAGGCCTGAGTGTAGATGACACTAATTTTGCTTTACTGAGGCTAATTTTTGCAGAACTTTTCAGGTATTACTTCAGTTCTGTGATCATGTTTAGCTTTCAGATGGACAGCAAAGAAAATCTGGGACATGAACTCACTACAAACAAACCTATTGCATCAAACTAAACAAAATGAAAGAAAACAAAAAAAAAACAGATAATAAGATAAAATGAAATGAAATAAAATAAAATAAAATAAACCAAAACTAAGCTACCAATGTTGACTACATTTGCGCAAATGATATCAAACAACTAAACAGCAGAATGTACAGATTTTTGCTGCCCTTCAGAGCAGGTATGTAACAGCTGGATAAGTGCTATATTCTTCTGAAAAAAAATATATTGTTTCAAGGGGTGACATTAAAGATTAATTCAGTGGAAGCTTGGGAAGAAGTGGCAAATCTGGGATTTTAGCTATAATATTTTTATTGTTTTAATTGAAAATGGCCAACATAGGTCTGAAGAAGAATAAAATTTTGGGTTCTTTGGCAATGGGTTGGCCTGCACGCCAGGCCTGCTGGCAAAAAATGTGGTACACTTGTCCCCAAAGGGCAGAAGGACACTTTCCAAGAAATTGGTAGGACTAATTAAGAAAGCTTTAACCTGGATTGGAAGGGGGAGTGGGACACCATTGGGCTTGATAGAATAAAGCACAGGAATGACACCTCAGCTTCTGAGGGATGAAGTACTAGTGAGGGCCCCTGGTCTGCCACCTCAGTGGAAGTGGGGGGCAGCGCTCCAGGTGGCAGCCAGAATTCAAATGGAATTCTTGGGTTACAAACCACAGCTAGAAGACGCTTAGGACTTACAATTATTCCACTCAGGAAAGAGGAGGAAACAACAGCCCAACTGAAGTGCATTTACACTAATGCACGCAGCATGGGCAATAAACAAAGGGATCTGGAAGCCATTGCAATGGAAGGAAACTATGATGTAATTGCCATCACGGAATCATGGTGGGACGACTCACACAACTGGAGTGCTGCCATGGGTGGCTACGAACCTTTCAGACGGGATAGGCTGGGAAAGAGAGGTGATGGAGTTGCTCTCTATGTTAGAGAATGTTTTGATTGCATGGAACTCAATGTTAGTAATGATAGGATTGAGTGCTTGTCAGTTAAAATCAAGGGAACTTGCAAAAAGCCAGACATAGTGGTGGGAGTCTGTTATCGGCCACCCAGCCAGGACAAAGAAACTGAAGAGCTCTTCTTCAAACAACAGGGAGAAGTCTCGTAATCACTGGCCCTTATTCTTGTGAGGGATTTCAACCTTCCAGATGTCTGCTGGAAATATAATACGGCAGAAAGAAAACAGTCTAGGAAGTTCATCGAGTGTATGGAAGATAACTTCCTATCACAACTGGTGAGTGAACCGACTAGAGAAAGTGTCCTGCTGGATCTGCTGTTTGTGAACAGAGAAGACCTTGTGGGAGAGGTGACTGTTGGAGGATGCCTGGGGCAAAGTGATCATGAGATGATAGAATTAGTTCTAGGAGGAGTAAGGAAAGGAGACAGCAGAACTGCCACATTGGACTTCCAGAGGGCAGACTTCAAGCTGTTTAGAAGGCTGTTTGATAAAGTTCATTAGGAGGTAGCTCTAAATGACAAAGAAGCACAAGAGGACTGGATGCTCCTCAAGAGGAGGGTGGTCAGGCATTAGAACAGGCTGCCAAGGGAGGTGGTTGAGTTGCCATCCCTGGAGGTGTTTAAAAGACAGGTAAATATGTTTCTTAGGGACATGGTTTAGTAAGGGGACAGGTATGGTTGGACTGGATGGTCTCAGAGGTCTTTTCCAACCATACTAAAAAATACTTCAAAAAAAAGTTATGCTTCAAAATGTTATACTTCACCTTCAAGAAATGTTTGCATCACTAAGATATCATTGGAAAACCAGATTGAGTAAAGCATCTGCAGCTGCAGAAATTCTGAGGACTATCTTAAACTTACCATGGCGCTTTCTCCATCACTTCAGGATCCTGCTTGACACACCAAGTAGGGGTGCTATGGTGAAATTCATCATAAAAACAATGATACTAATTAGCAGTGTCTGAAGCAGATTGCTTCTTGCAGAGTATACAAGTTTTGAGGTGTTGCTTAGAGAATAAATCTAGTCAAACACACCCGTTTTGCTTGTATCAGGCAAAGCAATGAGAGAACTCAGATGCCAGCAGACCTGGAGTCTCACAATCACTTGCATTGCTGAAAACAGTCATATCTAGGTGGCCTCCTTTTGTAGGTCACACCCATGGCAGATATAATGGCATTTTCCATCAAAAGAGTTCTTCAATCCCCATCGCACTGCTCTGTGCATTGGGTGAGAGCCTTGTGGCACCCTCCTATGCAGAGCTGGCTGCACCTTGGGTTGGGAAAGGACAGAAATGCTGTGAGCATTTGCAATCTGCTCTCACCAGTGGCACAGAAATCATTGCTTCATAGCAAACCAAGTGATGAGCAGGATGTGATGGTCTCCATAATACAGTAATTTGAGACAGCAACAAAAAATGGCAGCAGGAGAAAGTTTCAAATGAGGAGAAACTAGGAACTGAGAGGTTCAGCTCATTTTGAAAACTTCAACACTATTTATTTATCCACTTTGAGATATAGAGAGCTTAGGTGAAGGAGTGTGTTTTATATTGGACTATCCAGGATAAGACAGTAAAGAGTGAGTGGCTCATCCAGGTGTGCTGGTAGGAAAACTAGTGCAGGAGTAGACTGTCAATGGAGAAGGTCCTCTTACATGAGAGTTTCCAGTGGAAAGAAAGCAAGAAATTTGTGTAAACAGGAATGCTGGAGCAAGAGGACATGGGAAAAGTCTTGGATCAGAGTGTATGTCCAGAGCAGCCTTCCTTAGCTATGCTGCCTGCAAATGAAAGTACCCTGGTGCCTTCTGGGTTACACAGGACCAGGAGCTCTGCTGTGAGTATGCTGTTCGAGGAAGAGAGAGCAAGGGTACCTGAGGCAAGCTCCAGCAAAATGCACAGATGCACACAGTGGAAAAGAGAACCAGCACTTCACTCACCTTCACTGCAGGGTTTTTTTTTAATGTGGCAGAGGGAGACACAAAGTAAAGTAAGAATCTGCCAAGAGGTGCCTGCCCACCTGTCCTCAGGGCAGCTCAAGGGCTGTAGGTCTCTTCTGACTCAGCAGAGCATGCCTGCTGCTGCTGACCCTGCCTGGCATGGCTGTGGTACCCACCACAGAGGAAGCCTGGGAACAGTTGCAGTATAAAACTATGAGTTGCAAACAGCCATGCCAAGCCCAGCCTCATTACTAGTCAGGGATGCTCTCAAAGTTTAATGACTCTTTTGTCTCTGGCAAGACCAACTGTTCCATGTGACTGTGCTCAGAATCGCATCTCAAGGCCAATCTTCTTTAGCAGTTTCTAAATACTGGCAGGTTTTTGCTCAAGTTGCCACCTGTAGGCCCTGTCATAATAGCCTGCTGGCCCAGTGCCTTTTGGGAGACTCCATGCCAAGTCCGGTCCTCCGAAGGGCACAGGGTACACAGACACACTGTCCCAAGCCTGCCCGCCGGCCTACACCCCTGGGCAGCACAGGGGTGGCCAATACAGGAATGCACAGACTGTGCAAAGGAAGTCCTGAACTGTTTGCATTTCGCATGCAGATGGTGTTTGAGAGGCACCAAAACCCCACTAAAATCCCATGCACCCCTTTCCTGGTTTGCTTTTTGCTCCAGGTGGGAAGGCAAGGACACTACTACATTCACTCAATTTCTCCTTCCTGTTTGGCCTTGCATTGGGTCCCACATCTCAGCAGATTTTGTCTTTTTATAACTTTCAGTCTCATTCTCAACATCTACCCACCACACAACCAGGGGCTCCCTCTGCCCGCCTTTTGCTAGGTTAGCCATCAAGAGGCCAGTCTCAAAAAACAATTTCTTATCTAGATGGCAGCAAATTCATTGTTCTGCTTGGAAAACAGACTGTTTATTTATTTTTTTTTTTTGTGCCTTGCTGATTCAGAGGCAGACTTACAGGTGCCAACCTTCCTTTCCTTCCTGCAGGTGAACAAAGCAGAGACTACTACCACAAGAAACATCCAAAAAATGCAACATATGTCAGCTCTTAGAGTGAAAACAAGTTTGCAAAATATATATGTATGCCAACTGGTACCAATTTTCAGAAAACCCAAGCCAAAAAACTAATACTAGATAAATATCTTCAAACATATTTTGATGCAAAAGCGATTTTGCTTTTATCTGTATATGTTAGGTGAACTCTTTAGCAAAAAAAGGGCCTTATTTCACTGTGTTTCCATCCTTTCCAATAAGACCCTAGCTGAAATGGCAACTCAATGTTAGTGACAGTGGTAACACCTGGCCTAAGGGTGACAAGTTGAGGAAGAGTGAACCTAGGTTTTTCCAGTGCTGCTGCAAGCGGTTCAGTAAGCTCATCAGTTAACTCCTACAAGACTATTCAGAACTTACGTATGTAATCTATATTTATATGTTTAAATTTGCATACAGATTTGGATTAAATTCTTCAAGCTTTACTCCACGAGTATTTTTGATATATATTTTAAATCTCTTTTATCCTGTTAACTCCACAGAAATCAAAGCCTATTTCGTTGAATGTTGATTGGTTTCTGTGTCTCTCTAGGCACCCATCAGGGTATCAAGCATCTTTTGGGTTTTGTCTTTCTGATTCCTGCCTCTAGTCAATTAGCAACCCATCTAGACTAGCTGCCTGACTCAGTCACCACACTAGCTCTAGCATTTTAACTGGAGAGGAAAATGCTCAGTGCTCATGCCCTATCCCTATTATCCAGGGCAGCTGAAGCATGACTCCTTTACCCACAAGAGAGAAGCAGTTACCACTTCTAAGCAAGCGTATGTTCCTGTTGTAGTTTGCGCCAAGACCTGAACCAAAAGTTTTGCTACAATAAAGAATCCCATCAATTTTAAAAATCCTTATTATTCCTAAGCCTGCATCTTAAGCCTTGGATCAGTGGTTGAACGCCACCACAGAGCAGTGAGGTGCTGCTGGTCTTCTTGTCAATTGGTAGGTCTCCTGAAAACAGCCTATGGCTTTTTTATAAATTGTGTGTATTCCTTGACCCATGACTGTTTCAAAAGGATAGACCATCTGTTCGGCAAAAGTCTACATGAAGTCTGGAGAGTCACTGACCATGGTGACACAACAGTTACCACGGCTCTGCTTGTATCAGCATATCTCTTCCCACCATCTGAGTTTGCACACTTAGTCCTTCCCTCCTTCCTTCTTTTGTGAATATTTTTTTCTTATGAATTAGTGAGAGAATTTAACCCTCATAAAAACCTGTATTCTCAGGAATACTTCTAATGCAAACTTCTCAGGGAATGACATAAAAGTATGAAGTATTGCTTTGTTAGACTAATGATGATCCTAACAATAATCCTCCGGTTCTATGTAAACCTTACAGAAGAAAAACTTGCAAAAATGTTGTACATAAATGGGCAGGTATTTGCCTGGGGGTAAAGGGTGTCTGTTTTGAGAAGCAAATGTCACATGGCCCATGAGAAAGTTACTTTTATTAAAAACATTGCTTTTATTTATGTGATGGAGGCCACTGATAAGGAGAACTGACAAAGTCGGAGGGTTCTGCTAGACTTTATAATGCCCTATTTTTAGAGTATATATTTTCAATTTTTTCTTGGTAAAAAGTATCAAGGGTCTATACTTAACTGGCATAAGCCCCCTTGCAAGCTCTCCCTCCCTCACAGTATCCACCCTTGTTTGTGCTGTTCCACTCCCTGAGCTCTTTGGCACTTAAAGGTTGGTGTGAGGGTATTGTTAAACTACATGTGAAAAGGAATCCAGTGTACAGACTAAAAAAAATAGAGCACAGCCAAAGTTAGATGGTTTTAACCTGAAAAAATGTTTTGAAACACAGTTTGTAAGTGAAGAAGAGGGATCCTCCATCACAACACAACATATGCTGCAGGTCTTTGACTTTTTGCGTGGTACTTCTAGTCTATCTACAGGGAATTCAGCTAACTTCTTACCTGAAGTTAGGCCTTGTTCATAGCTTTCCACAGACATAAAATAGCTACATCTGTTCCTGTGACTTATTCTATCCCACATAGAATCTGCAAAGATTTTAGAAACTTCATGCTGGAATTTCCTTTGTCATTTAGAGAGCAGAGGGCTCCCTGGGGACTCTGCTACCTTGTCTAGCAGTTGCTGAATTTGAGCACAACAGTGGCCTTCAAGCTTCGACCTTCAAGGATGCACTGCTCCTCAGGTCCGCTCAGATGATGAAAAACTGGTGGAAAACTTGAATAGAAATGAAGTTTGGCACACAAAAATGCTCAAGCCACAGCACATGCAGGTGAATACATCATCAAGAAGGAGTTCAAGACAGATTGCTGCTGTGTTCAGATTACGCATCAACTTTCTGGGCCATAGCAGGCTGGCTCCTTTCACAACCACCCCCAGTACTACCACATAACAACACACCCTTTTGTAGCACTCTCCTAATTCAACGCTTATTGTGCTGGAGACAGAGAAGAGTTGATACTTGAAGGGGCTAGGAATAGGTGAACCTGAAGGTAATCAAATGCCTGCTACCTTCAGAGCAGCTTCACATTTGAAATGATGGATCTCCTGAGTGTTAAAGCATGTTTCTGTAAAGAAAGTGCTCTTGCAGTCTACATTCATGGTGTCCATGTTAAGATGAAAAAAACTCAAGAAAAATGTGTTCGTGTCTGAAAAGACAAGACAAGAAAAATATAGCAATTTGTAATAGCTTGTCTGACACTAACAGCAGGTACAGGGAGGGGGGTTGTGCTAATGAAAATTGTAGATAAATATCAGCTATAAGACAAATATGGAGATAATTTTTTCTAATATTCTGGCCCAAGCAGTAGGTTCAAAGCAAGTGTCAGCAGACATAAATAATACCTCCTATTTACATGACAGCGTTTCATTTCTGAGGACTCAAGAACTTTACAATGCATGTGCATAAATTATTACATCGACTACCAGAAATTTCTGGCGGTGAATTCCCTGATACTGCTGGGGTGAAATGCCATGACTCCTCAGCAGTTGTAGAGGTACTTCCCACAAGTTTAATAGGTGCTAAAAAGTAATTTCTCTTCTTCATAAAACATTCATCTCCCTCCAGTGCATGCCATCTTGTTCATTTTATCTAACTTGCACCATGAGGCTCTTTTCCTAAAAATAGAGGATGGTTAGCATTCTGCAACAAAGTAATTTTCTAAGAAAATCTCTAGGAAAAACTGATTGTTTTCTCTAATTCCAGGCCCTGGTTTTTTTTTTGTTTGTTTTGTGAAACAGAAGTAAAATAGAGAGGGAATGAAAAATCTCTACAAAATCTTCAAATTCCAGCCAGTACACATGGTCTTAGTATGTCTCAGCTATGGGAGAACATCAGAGATCTCACTCTGCCCTTTAACAGGGCAATCAAAAACAGTTAGACAGAGTGCTAATTATCTTCCCAGAGCCAATTTTTTTCACTGATTGTAACACATTATGTAATTACAGGGTTCATTTTTGAATTCTCATTTGGCAGACAGCCTGTCATTTCGGAGTTTATACTCAGTAGCTTTGGCTTGCAGCAAAAATAGAAAATACCCTTTGTGGATGTGAAAAACTCAGCTCACTCTTGTCACTGGGAGAGAGGCCCAGGATGTCGAAGCTGCTGTAAGGGAAAGGTATGTGGGCTGCATGGATTTGGCCAAGTCGTAATTTGAGCAACCCAAAAAGGGTGACGACTGGCAAAAAAAAAAAATTATCCAGAAGAGTTAAAGAATACTCAGGGTTCAAAGGAAAAAAGCTATATTGAGGTATGTACTCAATAGACACAGAGAAGGCTTATCAGAGCACCTTCTACTCAGAAAAGGAAATCTTCTTCTTGGATAATTCCTCAGTAAGGACAAAATCTGGGCAGTGACAGGAATGCTGCAGAAGTCAATGTTGAAATTGGATGTAGTCACTTTTTCTTTTCTACAAAGAGAAATACTAGACAATTTCTTTTGAGTCACTGGGCAACCAACCAAAATGGACAAATGAACTTTTTCTAGATATTATTATTGGTAACACATGACTGGCAATTCAACAAGTCCACAGTCTCCCAGGCTGGGAGGCAAGACCCCGCACGGGTGCAGAGCGCTACCCAGAACTGCCAGCAGTCAAAATGCTGAGATTCTGAAAACAGGCAAGGCCAGTCCCATCTTGCTAGCTGGCACAGGGGCCGTGGCAGAGATATGAGTACCCTCACCTTCCAAGTACAAAATGATTGCTGGCAGTGTACATGTCAAACTTCGGAGAAATATATTTAAAAAAAGCTCATCAGAGGTTTTCTTTCTTTAAATGGTAGCCACTGAAAAGTTATACAAACACTTCAGCTGCGGAATATGTAACCTGTCATCTGGCAGCACTCCTCTGTTGATCCAAGGAGGGAAGTATGCAGGGGATGGCTAGCACTTGTTTCAGTGCTTATTCAAAGTGATAAACTATATTAGGCGTGTTTTCTCTCCTCTACCTTGGCTTCTTCCCCAACTCAGACACTCCCAGTAAATAAACCCAATTCCCTGGTTTTCTAACAATGAAACACTCTTTTAGTGACCGCAGCCTAAGGTAGAGAGAGCTGCAAAAAGCTGTCAGTGAGGGAGCGTGAGCCTGTGGCTACACATGAAAGTGAGGCCAAATCCAAGCCAGTTATCTGAAACTTGCACTCAGGCAAACATAGCTGGTTTTAATAAAACAGCTCCCTGATCCAAGCAACTTGAGTTAAGCAATGGGCCAAAGAGTTGTTGCTAAATCAAAATTGTTCATTTTTCTGCCCATTTATTGTCAAAATGGAATGGCTGAAGTTGGAACCTGTTTGTGGAGTTTCCCCCTGTTGCCGCAAGCCTTGGGGTCCCAGTCAGACCTGCTCTAGGTGTTGATTTTGCAGCCTCCTTCCCCATCTTCTCCTCTTCCATTGTGTTTTCACCAACATTTGCCTTCTCCACCCAGCCTCAGTGAAAAATTCGGGGTGGAAAAATGACAGGTAACGTCTCAAGAAGTTCCTGGGGTTTCACTCACTGCCTGACACAAACAAAGAAACCACACTTCCTACAGAAGCCCCTGTAGCACCTGACACAACACGTAGTCTGTGCAACTCCTGAGGAAATGAAACCTTGCTGACTGTGTATATTCTTTTCATTACCCTCTGAGGGAAAAATAAGAGGCCTGTTTAAAACAAAATATTAGTTTATGCTTTTCAATGTGTTTTCTTTCTTCCTGTACTTCTGTTCTACTAGTTAATCTGGAAGAGATTTAGACTCTTTCTAAATGAAATTAGTTATGAGTATGAGCAACAGTCACATGGCATCAAAAGTCTTACAGATGTTCCTAAAATAAGGGAAAATACTCAGTAAACAGGATAAATATGAATGTATTACTCATGTACAATTTTTACAGCAATTACCTGCTGCAAGAAGGTAAATCCTTAGATTATTTGAAAAATGAGAAGGAATTTGAACAGAGTAGCTGTGTAGTCTGAGAATAAAAATCAGTGGCTGGAGGAAATACATGAAGACAACATCAAAAAATACTTTGATACTACTGGAATACAGGCACAGGAATTGAAAGCCATGGAGTATTGATATTTTCTGGTCAAAGTTGCATTTTTCTATTTTCTATTATTTTCTGTTAGTTGAATCCCTGCTTGCCCACACAACCTTTATCCAGAGCAAACGAAACTTCTGTGGTTTAGGGATAGGCATCTTCTTGAGCTACATATGTGTCTTGTAGGTTTGGTATTTTTTAGAGCTAGTAATAATAATTTTTCCTGTTAATTAGACACTATTGTCATTTCGGATCCATGTGCAGATTGAAGTGTCTGCCAGTGTCGCAGACACAAGGAACTTGGACTAAAATCCAAATTAGTATCTTTCTATTGAAATTTGATCATTTGGTCAAGGGCACAATTCATATCTCCTTTGAGCTTTCTCCTTGGCTTTGGTTTTCTTAAGAAGTCCATTGACTATTTTCTTGTTCTAAAAGCCCATGGCAGCACCAATTTGTCCCGACTGATTTTAATAGCCACTAGAGTCAGTACAGGAGCCTTGCTTTACCTCAACCAGGCCTATTCGTACTCCACTATTTCGTGAAAATATAATTCATTGTTTCTCCTCAAAGCCTTTTTGAGATAATAGGGCTGATGTGTGAGATGGAAACTGTAGGCCCCATGGAATGCACCAGTTAGTGTTGTGTCCCCTCTTCTGATTTTCCTTTCTCATCCTAGAAACAGACTCACACACAATCATATGCATAAACGTAGACAGAAACTTCACATCCTGCCACTAGGCTTTGATATACTGAGGACAGAAAGCGTATGATACCATTGGTTGAGGGAACCTATGGAAATAAATATCCAAAGTAGTCCTGATGCTACATAGCATCTGTTGGATCAAAGAGAAGTGAAGGAAGGAAGCCATCGTTTATAACACTTAAAGGAATAAAACACTTTCAGGATCAGACTGTTTCTTTTGAGAATGAATTAGGCTTCATGTTCTTTGCAGGGTTCTTCACTCAAACACAGCAGCAGCTATAACTAAGACATCTGGTCAAGGGCTGTTGGAGGGGTGATATTTGTTCCATAAAGGAAAAACCATGCATAATTCCATCAGCTTTGCTGGGAAAAAATTACTTTCTCAGTGTTCACTAACAATGGATGCCTGGGTGATAAACTGCCATGATGAAATTTAATGTTAAAAAGAGTCTTCTGCATAATGCTTGCAGGGAAAAACAACCCTAGCCTTACATACATATGGATAGACTCTAAATGAGCAAATGTCTCTCAGGAAGAAATCTGGGAAATCTAGAATCACAGAAGACAATTCTTCATTAGCACCAGTTGCATACTAAGTTGAATGTGAGGATCTTTTAATGCGCATAACAAGCAAAAGAGAAATTGTCACATGCAGCCACAGAAAATGGAAACACGCTTTTTCCAGGAATGCCACGTCCAGTTCCCATTACCCCTGCTCAGAAAAGAAGATGTTGAAAAAGTGTGGTAAAAAAGATTTAGGAATGTGAAGTGGATTTTGTGTAGAGAAAGTCATCAACAATAATATTCCCTGGCTTGGAAGGCAGGCAATGAAAAGACAATACTCTGGGCTAAAAAATCTACAGCCTGTGTGAATTGTCCTCTGGCCCCAACAGGGATGTCAGCATGCAGATTGTTCGTATGCTGCTGTGGATGATGTGGAAAACTGGCTGGGTGGTGTGCAAGGTTGTTGTCATGCCCAAGAAAGGCAGGGAAACAAATTCTTCCCCAAACAGGGAAGAATTCAAGCCCTGTCTCCAGAAACACGTTCTTGTGAGGACTGAGACAGGAGGAGGAGGAAGAGTTGAAAACGCACCACTTGGTCTGGCTGAGGGCTGCCACCCCAGTTCCCTTCTGCACTACACCAGCAACGACACCAGGCAATATGCTGGTGGAGAGCTGTTCTTTGCAGGGCTGGTGACCTCTCAAAGTCTGTGGTAGCTTGTGGTTGGAATGGGAGAGAAAAAACAGACCTGGTCCTAGCCCACTTCCACAGAAGGCCAAAGAGGGACGCAGTGGAGGTTGATCTGCTCTCTGTATGCTATGACATCTACAATGCACTGTGGGTGCCAAGCTTTCTCCTCCTCTCCTGCGCTGTGCAGCAAGAGTAGGTCAGTATTCTGTCATGGTTTGAAGGCTTATCAGAAATGCATCAGAAGAAACACAGTCTCTGGAAAGTGGTCTGGATGTGCCACAAGAAAAGATTTATTGTGCCTCTTTCTTCCAGTTGGGCTGGTCTCATTGTATGAACATTTTCTTTCTTTCTCTCTCCCTTTCAACATCTGAGAGTTCAAATTCTGCCTGGAGCCTGGGAGCTTAGAGGTTGGTAAAAAGTAATCAAGAAGTAATTACCCTTTCAGAAATAATTCAACTCATATTTGGATAGAGTTTTAGATGGAGGCTTGAGGGCAACAGAGAATTTTTATTGTGTTGGACTCCTCTGGCTCTGCCTTCAGCAGCATACGCAAGACTGTGTTTCAGCTTGCTCGTTAGGGTAGAAATGAGCTGGCTCAAAACTGCATGGGAACCGTGTTTTTAACAACGTTACAGTAAAAATCAGTGTTCATCAGCCTTCTGGAGTGTTGCTGTCTTTAAAGAGAATAATTTGAGTTTCCAAGCCATTGCTACTTTCCATGACCCCTTCATTTTTAATGAAAGCATTTCCCTCTTTTGTACTTGTGTTTCATCAAAAAGCTATGTTATTTTGCAGAAATGGAGCACTAGGGTAAATGGTGCTGCTCATACAGTCAAAACAGTGCCCAGCTATAGCTATAGCAACACCACCCTCTAATACAAGCCGGAGTGGTCAGCCCGCTTCTGTGAGATCCCACATAGGAGAAGGGGACCTTTGATGTCCCATCCTGATGCTATCCATGTGCTGGTTGCTTGGTCTATGAGGAGGAAGGACATTGGCAGTTGTTCTGCAGCTCATCTGCTGGAGGTGGTGCCAAGCGCTGGTCAGCACCATGTCCTTCCCTAGGGCAGCAACAGCTGGCTGTCCCTCAACCCACTTGCCAGCAACAAACACTAATTATAAATGATCCTTAGGAGGCTGAGCCTGTTCTGTAACAACTCTCTCTAGTACAGGTAAAATGTCAGCTTTGCCTCCACTGCATGGACCTCCTGCCTCTCCACATCTGTGGTGAAGGCCTCTGCTACTCTAGGAATGCTTTTGCTGGCCCACACTGGGTAGGAGCTGTGGAAACTATTCACAGGGAAGGGTTGTACCTTGCGGCTCCCACATGGAGTGCTGGTGTCCCCACCAGCCCTCAGGGCAGTTTGCACTGGCAGGAGTCTGGGCTGGGAACGGATCTGCAGAGAAGTAAAATTTGGACAGTAGCTGAATTATAATTCAGTCCCTAGTTTGTCCAGGGGAGTAAAGTGTCCTTCACTGGATACTAGAGGGTAAATCCACTGCTTAGTCCTCAGCAAGCCCAGAGAAGGGATATAAAGCAAATCAGATATGTGATTTCCCGAGTCTCTGGCATAAACCTTACAAAGAGAGGGGTTACTCCTGGAGACAGCTGTAGAAGTTATACTGCTGATGAGAACAATTATTTTTTCATCTTGATATAGACTAAATTCTGTTGCAGCACACAAGACACGACAAAACGTAACATGCTAAAGCATGAGTTGTGCTGCAGCTGCTTGTTTTGGTGAATGGGGGACAGAACAGGGAAGAACGGTGCAGCTGTGCAAGCCAGCCAAAGTGTTCAGAAGACCTCACCACAATGTCCTGAGTGTAGGTTGCATAAATCCTGTATGGGCCAGCATATATCTTCGTCAGCTGCTCCATCAACTTACCTCTCGGGACATCGTTTTAAATCTAGTGCATGCTGTGCTGTAACAGGGCAGCTTGTGGCAGTTGTGCTTGTTTAATGGAGATGTCAGCTGGTGAGCTAATGGCATCTTGCTCATCTTATACTTTGAGGTGGATGTGAAGTTTTTCCACAGCCTCTTTATTCTTCTTAAATAGGTTGTAAACTTGGCAGTCAGTGCTTCAGTCTGGACTTGCACCACTTCCAGTAGCACTCTGGTCTGGGACTGGTGTAAGTGCTTTAGGGGACCTGACAGTGTTTTCTCAGACAGCCTCCTTCCAAGTTGTACAGCCATCCATTTGTGAACCAGTCAAAGCACCACCCTTTCCTCCGCTTTATAGGTCTGGAGTAGAGTAATTTGTCTGCAAACCAGCAAAGCAAGCAAGAATATGCTTGATATTAAGCATGTGGCAAGCAACAGTGGAACCAACAATGAGACTACTCCTCCATTTTGCCTCTTGGAGAGCTGGATGACACTTCATGCCCTTGTATCTGCCTGGGTCCTCGGCAAGGCATTTCAGAAAGGCTCCAGAACCAGCCTGTTCAGCCAGGCACATGCAGACCACAAACATAGCACTGTGCCTAAGACTGACTGAAGGGTACCCAAAGGGACATTGCTTCGTCTCTCCCAGTGGCACATTCCTCACCCACGTCACAGTGAAAGAGGATCTGGGAACATCATAGACCCCATGATGTACATGATAAACATCTCCATAGTCCTCTGCCTTTCTCTTTCACTCTCCTTTTATTTTACACAGCTTTGATGGGGCCCCAGATCTAGACTGGCCCCTCAGCCCTCCTTAAAATCTGAACCAACAACATCAAATCCAGTGCCACTGGCCTGGCTTTACATTAGTGAAAAAGTAGAAGTCCACTTTCCTAGAGCTTGCATGGCTGTCAGTCCTCTCCCTGTCTTTCCATTGCTATGTGAGTATGGGGGCACAGCCCTCATGGTCAGCTTATTGCACGGGTGCAGTGTGCATCACAGACACACAGACACTGCTCAGTGCCCTGTGTTGCAAGGTGGTCCCAAGTCTTCCCAGCTCCTCAGTACAGCTGTGGTCTTGTTCCTGCTAGCCTTCTCTGGCCCGTAGGTTTCAGCTGGTGGCAACAACCCTACAGATTTTGCCTTCCCGTTGTTTGCATGCAGCCAGCTCACAGTGCTTTGCAATCTCACTTGCAATCACTTTATTGGCTAAAACCAGGTTCTTCAGCATGCCAAGCAGCTTCAAGGCAAAAAAAGCTGGTGTCTTCCAGCGAGTTCCTAAGAGCTGACGTGCTTTTCTCCTGTGTTTCACTGGGCCACACTAGCAACCAGCAGTGGGGACCTGCATCCCACTGCTGTTACTTATTGAGATATACAGCTAGCAGTCTTTACTAGGGTGAGACCCATATTAATGGCAAAGGATTAAATCCTGAGGCTTGTTCCTGAAGATTTTAATTTTGCTTCCTGCATTCCTTTTTTGGACAAATATCCGTTATATTAAAAGATATTTTTGCAAACTGGACTATAGTCAACAGGAGTTCTATTGACTAAATACCTATTCTTTTAAGACAAACCAAAGAAAATTAAATATGTTTTGTATTAAGTATACAGTATTATAGGTGGTAGTATATGTATTAAGGATAAATTCATAGTATTGGAACTTTTGCAGCCCTTCTAGCAATGGGAACCACCAAAGAGCAAAGACAGGCACAAAATCAGCTTTTGAAAAAGAAAGTGTAATTCACTAGACATGCCCTCTTCCCTCAATTATTTGAAATACATTCCTAGGCCTAGTCCAAGTACCAGCTAAACTGAGACTACACCATCGTTTACTTGTTTGATTTGCGTTTAACTCAGTGGTACTATGAATCTTTCACCATGAAGTTCCAAAGTGCAGTTATCAAAATTTATGTGTGCATTTCATGTTCTTGCAGTTATTGCAACATAAAAGCCACTACGGTATAGTCCAACTCCACAATGACATCACTTGACAGTAAGCATCCTCATGGATTTGCAGAACCCCCTGTGTTGTTTACAACACTTTTATTTCACTGGCTCAGAAATGGAGTTCTGGATTTTTGGTTGGTTTTTGGTTGGTTGGCTGGTTCGGGGTTTTTTGTTTGTTTGGTTTGTTTTGTTTTTTTTTTTGTTTTGTATTCATCAAGGAGGATAATTTAAAATTTTAACATGTAATGAAGTAGCCATATGGAGTTTTTTGTTCTTCCAGGCTGTGTTTTCATGCTACCAACACTGTACTTGCAGTATGGACTCACAGTAAATTCATTCGTTATTATACTATACTCTCCTTGGAGATGACAATTTGCTGTTCTTGTTTCTTTGGCTTCCTGGAGTAATTCTGACTCTTTCACATATTTCCTTAATAGTTAATAGTTGGTCTGCATTAACAGCCCAATAACAAAGGCATCACAAAAAATTTTTTTGAATTTTGAAATTTTCGTGTGTTTTAGAACAATGGATTAGCTTCTGGAGACCTCTTATCAGAAGAATGTGGTTTGGATTTGCTATCCATCACCTGCCCTCTCTTCAATATCTTCACTAGATGAGATGAATAAAAAGGCCAGGTAACTGATCAATTGAACAGAGGTCGTTTGTAGGGGACAGAAAAGATTAACTATTCTTGAAGAATATTAGCAAAACAATCAGTAGACAAGTTGAACAACTCAAGAATCGCTGAGTTTTAGCCTGGAAAATCCACAAGTATAGTCAACTCTGACACTTAGTTTCTCTGTGGCTTTAGCCAGTGCTGGCTTCTTACGGCTGTGGTGTGAATTAAAAAACCTCTTTGACAGCACATTGTTGTACAGATATTTTACCAGAGGTAATGTTTAGTTAGCCAACTGTACTGTATAAGAGAATGTTTTTAAGTACATATGCTTAAATAATGTTAGCATCTACCATAAAATGAGGTAGCATGTAAAGATAGATTAGGAACACTATAGAAAGAAAGAGAAGAACCAAAAACTCATTTCTCCACATTTAAATTCCTTAATTTTGAAGACCCCATTTGTTTAAAGATAAGGGCTTGTTTCAATTACTTGTGAATAGGAGAACAGTGAATTCTGTAAAATAGTTTCTTTTGGACATTTGCCCCCGCTTTTCATTACCTCATACCCAGAGGTTAACAACAACAACAAAAAATATTGTCTGGCTGGATAATACTCTGTTATGGATTAGAAACTAGCCAAAGGTATGGTCAGATAATTTTAAGTCTTCAAACTGCTGCTTGCCTGGTTTTAGCCCAACCTAGTTGTGAAACTGAACTTGTTATTTAAATCATGAAACTGAAAGAAGTTTTAGGGTTTTATCCCCTATGAAAAATGCAAAGGCAGTGTTTGATAAGGGTCATCACCCCCCAGGGGCGGACACCCCTGAGGCCAGGGAACCAGGGGGCAATGCAGAAAGCTCTTTTCATGGAGAAAGAAGTTATGCATTGGTTTCACTGACAATAATAGGAGCAGCTGAGAACGGGAAAAGAAGAAATGCAGCAGTAGATAATTGGAAGGGCAATGGGGTTTTGCAGGGGATTCTGTTGTTAAATGTAACTTTGCTGTGGTTTAAAAGATGCTTTTGGACCATTGTTTATACATCAAGAACATCTCAGGAAGCAGCACATTTCAATTAAGTGTGCAAAGTGCTATTGCCAGATGAATTCTCCCTAAGGGGCAAACCCCTGAGGCCTGTCCTATTTAACCCCAGAGCTGTGGCCTGGAAGAAGCCACACATCCCACTGCCTGTGGTGCTGTAAAAGACCTTCAGACAGACCTTCCCAGTTATTTCACATGGGGATCAGATATGAGAAAAACACCAGAGAAGAACAAATCACCACACTTAATTTCATTGAGATGGCCATCATGTGACTGAACTCCACCAGCAGATGATGGGAGATGACTCAACTTTCTTGACTCTCATTCTTAGACTGTTTTGCTGAGCTAGTTCAAATTACCTTCCTCGTGTTGAGGGTTAAAAGATGGATGCCTTTTTGGCTTTAAAATTAACTATGGGCTCAGACATATCTCTTTGGCTTTTACATTAACTCCAATCACTTAAGAAGAAATCCTAGGATTGTCATCAACTCCTAATGCTTCTAGATAGCAGCTGGTACTGATCATTGTCAGGTACAAAACAATTAACCATTTAGACCACTGTCTGATCTTAGTTTGACTATTTTTGCCTTGCTTAAAACGAAAGAGTATGCATAAATTTTTTCTAAGTGTTTCCATATTATGGTGGTTGAAGTGTTCATGGAAAATTTTTGAGTGGCAATCATCCTTTTTAGCATTCATACTATTGTCCATCAGTAACTGATGGCTGATTGCCACTTCCACATTCATTACAGCTTCCGTTTTTACCACTAAATCATTGCTTAACTTTGTATGTCATACCAATGCAGAACCTATCAGTTCACACATGGCAAAGACATCAGCTGAGAGCATCTGGAAGCAGACATGTGAAAGCACAGTTTAGTCAAGTGTCATAGTTTGTTAGTTTGCTAAATGAACATGCAAGGTCTTATTTTACAATGAGCTTTGTGTGGGTGTATCCATATACTCCCTTAATTCAGCAGGAGTCTTTACTTAGAACTATTTTAAAGGATTTCTTCTCAGAGATGCTGTGCCTATAATTTGCATCCAGCTCAAATCTTTCTGCAAAACTCCTGTTCCACTGCTTTTGCAACAGTCATTTGCCCACTTCCTGCCATCCCTTTGTCATGGTCATTCTTACTCACTAAAATGCACTAAAATTCTCACTGGCATCAACTGTGTAAGAAGGAAGGACTTTTAACCTACTTAATTTTGAAAATAGCCATTAAAATTTATAGATTGAATCTAAATTAATCAATTCCTTCTCTGAGTGACATCATATATAAACGATTCTTCCAGATGCACAATGATAAATATTTGACAAAATGAGGTTCCTGAAAAAGAATTTCTGTGATTTTGCAAATGCACTCAAAGGTAGCCTTTTTTTCCAACCTATTTTAGCAGCAAACAAAGACAGAATGAAAGACTCTAGGTTTTGGCAAATATTCCACCATGGAATCTTTTTTTAGTTCATTAAATATTTGGTTATGGCAGATATGTATATGTTGATAATGTTCTTCATCTGGAAGCCTTTTTCTGTTACCTTTTCTGTCCGTTGCTATTGCCTGCAAAGTCTAATGAGTCATAATTCTCTTGAACTGTAGCTTGCTGCCTAAGATCTGGTATGTCTATTTTTCCCTCTTTTCTTCGTTTTGGCTCCTTCTTTGATAGATTCACTTTAGTCAGATTAGCAAAAAAGATAAAGCTTCATTTCAACCAATAGGCCTCCTGGAGTCCCAGCCATTTGGCTGAAGGGTTGAGGATGTTGAATATACATATCCAATTATGATCTGGCTGCAGTCCCCATTTGGCTAACGTATCAAATGTTAGTTCCAACCGAAAAAAGCACACCCTGTCACTAATGTTGTTTTATACATAGTACAAAGTGTACTCTTGAGAAACAGCCTTGACTTCCGACACACTGCAAAGCTTTGTCAAAATGCAGTGAAGGATAATCTATTCAAAATGCAAGCCTAGATATACAGGAAAAGATTTATGCGAAGTTCTCCACCAAACTAGGTAATATACAGACAAATATATTAGAAATCATGATTACTTCCATAGCAGGGATTTTACAAGATATGTAGCAACATGTGCCCAAATATCACAGATTAGCATCAAATTCAACATTGAAAAATGTTTTCTAGTTGCAGACAAAACACTAACAGCATACATATGTTTCATGCATCAGGGGACAAGGCAAAAGTTCAAGAATATAAAACTATGGACTGGAGGGCGTAAGTTTACGGTAAGGAAACTGTCCAGGGAGTATGTATTATTTCATTCCTCTACTCCCAAGCCTTTCTGTTTCAAGCTGGACTGCTCCACTGAATGCTGAAGAATCAAAGTCTTGTTCTTTTACTAAAGATACTGTGACTGTTTGCTTTTCTGTTGCCTTTCGCCCTTTCTAATGAAGGATTTCTATAGTTCACTGGACTTTTATGTAAGGGATAGTCAATATTGTTGTTTAGTTTTGCAGGATGAAAGACTGCTGGACAGAAATGATTCTTCCTGCAATTTGTGTGTTGGGATTAGTAAACGTTTATTTATTTTTTTATGCCTTGGAAAGGAGACAAGTGCTGTGGTTAAAATAAGTTTGCTTTCCTTTGGTTACTGGCAAAAAAATGATAAAACAGCTATAAGCTGAGGCAGAAGAAACAAGAACATGCGAACATGTTCCAATATTTTAGTCCCAAATTAGTCAGCTATAAATAAATGTACTAAGTATTTAGAGAGCTGGGCTCTGTAGTCACTTGTATATCTTGTAAGTACTGTTTGCCTTTGCAAATACCAGATCTCATATACTTTTCTGTTTGAGATACACTAATACTTGAGCACACAAAGTAATCATACTTCTCCTTATTCCACAAGACATTTATGAGAAATATAGCATATAAACAACAGAGGAGTGCCGTCACCTAAAACCCCCTCTTTCTGGCCCTGGTAATTCCTATGCATACGTTAATTCAAAAGAAAAAAAAGTGCCTTAATTAGTGTCAAGCAATGGCAATGTCTTCCTCACTTTTGAAAGGGCACGTTATTCACTTAAGTTTACACATTTTGTCACCTCCAAGTGGTATTAAGGACACATGCCTAAAAATTCTTGTAGGTTTGTGTAGCACCGGAATTTCCATGCATACAAAACCAGCTGTGGATCATTTACAACCCTTTAAACATTCTGGCTTTTGAAAATCAGTTCCTAGGCAAGCTGGACTCCGAGAAAGCCCACAGGATGTGATAGGCAGCTGTGGCAGTAGGCACTGTTAAGAGGAGGGTCAGCCAGGGAGAAGGAGCTGGCTACAGCATCCCAACCAGAGGAATTATGGAGAAGAGCAGGTTCTGGGTTAGTTATTCTCTCATACTGCCTCCCAGGCATGCATTTACTTTGCTGCTGAATGCTGGGGGCTTGTTTACTTCCTTTTTGGTACCCAGGAGATAACCTCCATGACACATGCATGGGAACTTCCACAACCTGCCACTCCCCCATCTCTCTGAGCAGCCTCTCACAGAAGAAGTGGCTGGAAGCTCTCTCAGATTTGCTTTTATTGTCATTTCCCTAAGTACTTCTGTTGTGTCCTTTTAGAACCATTGGCAATTATTTCAGTACCAGGGGTTAGGCATGGCAAGGGCAGTTTTGTCTCTTTAAAAGGATTTGAGAAGATCTTAGCTAGCTAGTTATGGTTTCAATTTGTCTTTCTAAAAGTAGGCCACTAGGGTCTGGCAAATGGCCTGGAAACATCTACATAGACCTCATGCTGTCAGCTCAGTTTTACAGATCTCATCTCTGTCTGGCAAGTTTCAGGCTGCCCAGGAAGAAATTTGGCCAGTAGCTTGTTAGTGCAGAGGATATTTTCCAAGTGGGAAGAAAGCCAGTTTGTTGTGAACTTTACTAATCAGGGATGGAGCACATTGGCTGTAGGTTGGAGCTGTTTTTCCAAAGGTGAAACCAAATCCTGAGCACGCAAATGGGAAAATGTTGCAACAGACCGGGTGAGATACACTCAGTCAGGCCAACAGTTTGTTGCTGGCAGTTTGTACCAGTACAAGAGAGGGTCATACACTTTTTTTTTTTTTTGCTTCTGTTTCTCATTGAGTTGGCCAGGCAGGGTCTCTACAACCCCCAAGTGGTGGAACAGGGGTCTGGTAACTGCTTACCTTTTCAGCAGCTTGTGACTGACCCTGCTGGGATGGGATGGGAACCAATAGCAGGAGGGTGGGCTGGCAGATACTTGGTAAGGGTCTGACTCGGAGACCTCCAAAGCCAGATGTCATGAACAACAGCCTGCCCAGTGGCTCTAACAGGAGCCATGGTCATGTCTCCATGCCTGAAAGGACAGGAGATGCAACTTGATGTCCTTTGTGCATTTTTGTAGGCAGAAACTTTGTCTTCCTTGTGGTAATAACATATTATACTTCCTTAATTTCTAGTGTACTGCTATAAATTTGCAAGGAATGTTTTATATTCTTCTTAGATGAAAAGTATGTTGTACACATAAGTCACTGCAGGAAAACCTGCTTGTGTTCTCTTAGGAGCATCAACATGCATTGTAATTTCAATGACCGCAGCTGTGCAGATCCATACAGGAATTGGATGAGAAATTCTGAGGACTGAAATTATGTGTGCAAACTTTGCAGGTGGTGTGTTATTCACAAGCCTGGTCACACAATAGTTGAAATAGCTGTGAAAATAAAAAAAACTTCAACATTGAGCAAGAAAAAGAAAAAACTCCCTAAATTTCCTCGTCTGCGAGGACAAAATTTTGGAGTTTGAATTAATTTACAATCCTTCATTAAATTCTTGACAATTGTGCTCTAAAGTAACCCAGAACAAGAACCTGAACTCCCATTACTGAAAAAAAAAATAAATTAAAAAACAGTTGTACTTTTTTGTCTTTCTGGCTTCAAGTTAAATATTAGGTACATCTCAGAGCGCTCGAAGTCTATCTTATTCAAGCAAAAATACAAGCTAAAATGCAGGTCTTTGGGAAGATGTGAACTTCCCCATTCATCTCCATAACTGCTCATTATTACTGGTACGTTGTTGTGAGAGTTATTAACAACCTGTGGAATCAAGTTGCCTAATATTTCAAAGATAATACATTTAGAGATCTTTTTGAAGGGGTTCTGACATCTTTACTACTCTCAAAAGACCTTGAAACCTGTAGGTGAAAGAGATACTTTTCATTTGTTGCATGAAGTTCATTTCAAGAGTCGTAAAGAAAAAACCTGCTGCAATTCACTATTACTCATGCTCTCACTTATGTTCTCTGAGAAATAACAAGATAGATTTCAGCGAAAGCACTGAACAAAAGAGAAACAGTAACCACATTTGGATCATGTCCTGGGTTCTTAGTCCTATGAATTTGTGGTTAAGAATGTAATGGGAATGAGCCAAGAGGGTTCAAGAGGACAAAGAGAAGATGTTATAGAAAGGCCTCTGAGACACTGGCTAAAACACAGAAAATCCTTGAAATCTCCAATGGCATTTGCTATGAAATTATTGATATGAGAACAATTGTGGTTACTTAAACAATACTTCTGGAAAATCATGTGTTCCAGTTACATTCTCCAGGGTACTTTATGACTGAGAAGGAGTCCTGATATTCCCTCTAAAGGTCAAGTCTGCTCAGTGAACCTCAGAGTTATATTCATATATGTTTGTAGGGTATGTTGAAGATATTTTCCCATTTGCTTAGTCAGCTGGAGGACACAGAGGAAGGTATTGTGATGCTATATTGATCAAGACAACAGCACGTCTCAAAATTAGCAGTGTCTGTGATTCTGTCTGGTGTTCTAGGGTATGTTTAAGCTCTGTGTACTGTTTTCAGATGCGATTTTATATATTTGAAGGTTAAAATTAAAATTAATGAAAATCTTTAGATGGAAACCATACCTTAGCCTTAAACACTTTCTTCCTGAGTTTTCCTGCTTGTGGGTTTTGTTGTTGTTATTGCTGTTTTAAAGAAAGAACAAAAAGACAGAGGAAAAACTCTACATCTGTATTTTGAAAGTATCTTTTGGATTTCAAAAGCATTTGGATGGGAAACCAATGGTGTCAGAGACACAGGGAGAAAGTTTTGAATATTTGCCTGCTTTAAAGAATATCTCTGTGGAGAAGAAGGAACCTCTAGTTGGGCAGTATCCAGGCAGTGGGAAAAAGAATCTGACTCCTGACTTTACCCCAGGCTCCCTGCCTGAGCTTCAGTACATCACTCAGAGTAGGAGCTCAGCACTTACCTGTAGCCATCCTGCAGATAGATGTCCCATCTAAGCTAGTTTTTTAGGTCTCTTCTATCATTCAGGCAGACAGATAGGTATCTCTGGGGAATAATTCCACCTATTTTAGGATGGTTGTCCAAGAAAGCAGGAATAAATCATACGGTGGATGTACCTGTCTTTCTTCATTGACTGTAGAGAGAGTCTAGATGACTAGGTCTGATTACATGCCTGATTTTGAGTGTAGGCGGAGTGAGCTCAATCCCACCATTAGCCTTTCTGCACCTCCATTCCTATGTCTGTGAAATAGATCTGGACTTCTCCTGCAGGGACATGTCCAGGAGAAGTGCTGGAAACATTAGATGGGCAGTCATGAGGGCCACATAAGCCTCTGAAAGTGCCCTGGAGGGACACATCTATGGTGTTTAAATGGAGAGCACCCTTTTAATGAATGAAAACATCGCAGGTGGGAGAAGCTTTCAAAGTGCAAAGACTGTCTCTGGAGGAGATGTCTATGGGAAATGCATCTTGCACGTTCAGAGAAGAATGTATCAACCTTTGCACACAGCATCCATATTTCTGTCTAGCAGGTGACTACCGCATTACAAATAGAATATATCTGAAGTAGCTTAAAAAACAGCATTCTGAGGAGGAAAGAGACCATATTCTGGAAATGGGAGATGGGAGAAACAACCAACTGCTCAGACAAAGCTCAGCTGATAGAGACTTACTGGTAAATGATTAACAAGGGACCCCATAACCAGAAAGAAAGAAAGACAAAAGACATGCCAGGCAGAAATGTTCACCACTAGTAAACACGAAGGAAGTGAGATGCTGCCCTATGCAACTGATTTAGCGTCATAACGACTTGCTGTCCTTTGAAGATCCATCAAACTTCCTGCACGGTGTGCCAGACTCTCAGCCTCCCACTCCCACAAGAGTGCTCAAGACTTGAGTACTTTGAGGTCTGTGTTCGCAGCAGCAGATAACCAAAGATGTTGAGATATTGTACCTGGAGAAGACATATTTTTGTGTTGAAAGAGGCTGTGGGGATGTTTCTGTCAGAGTCACACATGACAAGATGCACTTGACAAGTGACCCCATCCTCCTGCACACTGCCACTGTATCGGAGAGGTTGTTGCATGGACTCTCACACTTCCCATGTAGATCATGCGAGATCTGAACTCGCAGGATATCTCTGCTACTGTTGTGAAACTTGGGCTACCTTGTAATAAACAAAACCAAAGTGTGGTAAGAGCCAATCCTCCTTTCTTGTAATTGGGAGATGGAAATTGCTCAGGAGACATAGCTAGGTATTAATTTTGTAATATGCTTCCATGTATTTTGATTCTCAGTCCGTATGTTCATGCTGGAGAACAGAGTATTGCCTACTTAATGCGGACTCATGTTTTCACTCCAAACTATGGATCCTAGTTCTGGCCTAAAGCATTCTGAAATAAGAAAGCTCTATAAAATGTCAGCATGAACTCGTGCTTCTCTTGCTCAGGCTAAAAGACATGGATATTGAAGAGTATTTTTATAGCTCGCCAGTTCTGCATATCCTTTTCATCAGGTTAGCAGGAATCAGATTTAAATCCTATAGTGGAAATGCATAGTTCACATTTGGTTCCAGTGCATGGTGCAAGACAACGGCCTATGCTAGCTGCAGCACTTTTGTAACAAGAGCTATGCTATTTCTGTCTGCCTAAGACATATTTCTGTCTTCTAAAAGATAGTGAATCAGTACAGTTGGACTCTATTTGTAAAGTTTTACAAGACATTGGGCACTTTTGTTGCAACAGACTCCATGCCAGCATGCATCTTGTTCATTTAATGTTCTGAGCATAACATTGTCCACATGAGCTTCACAGTTGGCAGCCACCAGCAGCTGTTTCTCTTTATTCACCAGCTGGCATACTGAATACACTCATCTGTAATTCACTTTTTCGTTCCCAGCCATGAATACTGATGCCGCTTTAGAAACTGAGTTTGCGTTCAGAGTGCTAATTTTTACTAGACCTTGCATGAGGAAGGAAAAGAAATACAGTTTATTTCAGGACTGATTGGATATGAAGCTGCCTTTTGCAAGAGAATGATGAAAACAGTTCAATGAGTGTATGGCTGTGCTGTGAAGGCTTTGAAGTTATCTATGAACTTATCTCTCCTAGGTACAATTTAATCAAAGGCCTATAGCATATGTGTATTCAGAAAAGTTCTGCCAGAATAACTATTATTGTATCTAACAAATGATGTCAATGTAGTTCACCTTTATGCATGCTCTTTCCTATCTTATTCACTCTTTCTTTTGTCTTCTCTTACTCTGTTTCTCTTACTTAATATTACTGATGCCAGGGCTGGCATATGATTCTTCTCAGTGTCACCATTGCTCATACATTTGCTTTTCTGCTCCAGTGATTTTATGTGCTCCCAACATGTGTTAAAATCATGATTTTGGTATATCAGTGACAGCAGGAGGTGGAAAAAAGAGGGTTTCAAAAAAAGACATTTAAGGCACCAAGTGACATAGATACTTGGAGTTTTAGGCAAAATTTTCAGGTAAAAGATGAATGTTAGATTTAGAGTCTCTACAAAGCAAAAGGTTTCTATTTACCTGATTGAATCTTTCTGGCTTTGTATTGCAGGTGTGTAGAGTTGACATACATGCACACTTTGCTTAGAGCTGCCAACAGTTGAAGCTTAGATCCTGCAACTTGTCAGACAGAAATGACGTGGTTTTCCTGAGAAGAGGGAGAAGATGTTATCCTGTTTTTACTCCAAAACCAGTCTCCAGGCAAAGTGCAACCCAAACTCCGTACAACAATACGAAGGGGAACAACGAAGGTGGCAAAGGCTAAGCCATGTGCATTCTTGGTATGTTCAGCTCATACTAGATTTTATGTTTACCTGTTTTCAGTGTTACTTATCTGTGTCCCTGGTTTTTTGTTTGCTGAATATTCATTAAACACAGTTCTCACAACACAACTTTTATTTCCAAGATGGATAAATAAGCTACAACAAAGACAAAGCACAGATTCCAATATTTCAAATAAACTTTATGCAAAAACCTGTTGAAGTATGGTATGTAGTCATTGCTCAGGATTAATGTCCTATATATTGGAAAGGCACTACTATTCCATGCATGAGAGAATTTAGATATTTAGAAAACAAATGCACTTCTTGTAACACCGGGAGGAATCACAAGAATTACAGGAGGCATTATATGTTTCAGGACACTGTCTATCTGTGTTAGAAAGATGCTTACTCAAAGAAGAACAGTGTTTTCTTTCCTTTTTTGCAACTCAGGTCTCTCCAGATGGATCAGGTTATTTCACAGACAGCTTCTTTCTCAGAGGAACTAGTTTCTAATGAACTGAGGTGAACTGATCTTCCTCACAGCCTGAAGTAAGATTAGCTAATCCAAATCACAGGGAAGTACCATATTATATTCATTATGTGTCTTGTCTCATACCCTGTGCCTTTGTGAACTCCGTTCAAACCTGAAAGATAAAGTGAGTTAGCAGCTGCTAATGAGTACTCAGAGCAAGAAAAGTACATCTGTGAGATTTCCAGCCATGGAGGCTTTGCAAGAACAAATGGAGAACCTTTTTCACTGGTGTGTGGTGGTAAAGAGGATTCAGGCTCAAATCAGGGAGCCAGTGGATCTTCCCTGTAATGAGGGTCATGAAAAAGGTAGCAGTGAATTTCTCCAGTCTGATAAACAGGAAATAGACAGACAAGCTAAAATCCTCAAAGCAACTGATCTTTCCCAGTGTTTCACTTAACCTGACTTTCCTTTCCTATCATCACCAACCACTCATTCTCCGTGATCTCCTTTCAAAGTCTCAGACATTGTAACAGAGCATGAAAAGGACATGCATTTTCTAAATTTTTTAGCTGTTAGCATGCCAACCAGTAGGCTAACTAACAGCAGTCAAGTTGCAGATGCGATTATAACAAATTCACCAAAACTTTATCCCTCCTTAAACTAACTCAGGCCTACCCCGTTACATAGACACACAGCTTTCCTCTTACCCACCTCAGCAAAATGTGTAAAGCAAGGCAGCCAGAGAAAGCCTGATGAGAGCAGGAGGGAAAACGACAGAGAAGCACAAACTGGCAGAAAGACCATGAGATGAGTGTGTCAAGATGGAGAAATTATATGGCTTCATGGAAGTACTGAGTATACCAGCAATATTGCCAGTAGTCCTTTTTCTCTTTAAAAATGCATGGAGGAGGACAGACAGATAAGCGAATACACAAGCTGACCAAACGTAGAATTATTATTATTAGAATTTCCTTTTTCTGCATACAAATGCAAGTCAGATTTCTTCTGTTTCTGCAGCACTTCAAATGATCTAATACCATCAGAACTGATTTCTGTGCCAAAACTAGCAGTTGTATTCACACATTAAGATACATTTTAATAAGTGAATCCTATTACACTCCAGGGTGAAGCAGTTCTAAAAATGGCAGAATGGCACTTGCAGAAACATGCAGGAATTGGAATGAGTCTGGAGAGGTCATTTAGTCCTTTCCCCCAGCCCAATAGGCAGAACCATTTACATTTTCATAATTTCTGACAGATCCTCATCTAACCTGTTCTTGGAAAGTTCTTACAGATGGGACCTCATGACCTCTTCAGGAAATGCAATGCCCTGCTTGCTTCTTCTCACAGGTAGACAAAAGAAGGCATGGCTCTCAACCTAAATGTCCTTTGCTGCAGTTTAAGACTTTTACTTCCTATGTTCTTTCCAGCAGATATGGAAAATGGTTCGTTGGCAATTGCTGAGCAGTAATCTTTTATAAAGTAGTTGGAGACAGTAATCTTGTGTTATCTGCAGCCTAAAGCACCATTGAATGAGTCTTTAACAGTATATTTATCCTTAGTCATGACTTCTTTTCTTATTTGCCTACGTAACATCATAGACAATTTACAGAGTAGTACTCAGAAAAAGCAGAGAAATTGTGCAGTGATAAATTTGTGAAGCACCTTGACCAGGTGATGTCCTTACACAATTCTGCCCACTACTACCTATCTGCATAGAGGTTGGCCTGGAAAATTCCTTAAGAAGCTCTTGTCTGTGAGAATGGTGAGGCTTGTCTGCTACTTTAGTAGTGGAGGATTCCTGAAAAACCAGTTCTTTGACTCAACAAGTCAAATGATAATTATGTTGCTGTATTGCTTCTTGGGCTAATAATGTGTGTGTATGTGAAGAATTCTGCTCGTTATCAGAAGACACAATCATGATACTGATTATTACTTGGTTATTGTGAAATATATCATGAGGCATTTTATGGAAATTTTGGGGTAAATGGAGTGCATAAGACTTTTTGAAGAAACAATTGAAATGCACAGCACAGGTGTCTTTGGAGTTGTTAATAAAGAAGTCTACTCCTTAAGTGCAGCCCCACAAGTGGGGCCAAGCTTCCGTCACACCTTAAAAGTAAAGGGTTGAGAAGCCCTGTAAGTGTGCATTTTGTCCCTCATCTTGCAATCTAAGCCAAACTCCACAAAAGAAAATACACTCTTAAAAAGTCACCTGCTTATTAAATGCAACTAAGAACTAGATATGACATCTAAAGAGCAATAAAGCAGAGCTAGGAAATGAGCTAAAAAATCTGCTCTAATTGGAAACATAAATCAAATGCGATGTAGCGAAGGTTCTCTGCCAGAATTTGTTTATGGCTGCAAGATCCAGAGAGCCAAAGCCAGTGTTTTATGGCTGCAAGATCCAGAGAGCCAAAGCCAGTGTACAAGATACACACAGGATACACACAGAAGCTGGTTTAGTGCCTTGTTGGAATCCTTGCCCCAAGACTCATGTATTGAGTCTTTCCATTCGAGAGGAAGGATAGCAACAGAGAAGTAGTTCAACATGAATGAGGAAGGCACAAAGCATGGCAGGGGATGGAAGGAAGATAAATGCATTCCGCTGCTGTTTTCTTCATTTCTTCTGGGTTAAAGAAAATAAAATGCTGACAGCAATGCCCACACTGGAGCTGAAGTGGAGGAAAGCTGTTCACCTACTAAGAAAAACCTCGTCTCAGCACTTGACATACCTCACCAAATCTTGCATCACTGATCTCTGTGGACAGCCTCGAAGACAGAGAGCTCTTACAGAGAGATCTGCACAGACCAGAGAGCAGGGTAGTTACCAACCACATGAAATTCAACAAGAGTAAGTGCTGGGCTCTCCACCTGGCATGGGATAATCCCATTACATGTACAAACTGGGGACAGGAGGCTGGAGGGCAGCTCTGCAGAAGGAGATCTACAGATTTAAATTGATGGCAAATTGAATGTGAGTCAATGCTGTGCCCTGGCAGCCTAAAGGGCCAACTATGCCCTGGGGTGCATCAAGCAGAGAACAGCCTGTGTGTCGAGGAAGGGGAGTGTCCCATGCTACGCTGCACTGGCACATCCCTACCTCGGGGACTGTGTGCAGCTGTGGGTGCCTCAATGTAAGGAGAACATCTGACTGTTACAGTGGGTCTGGGGGAAGAAGATCAAGATGGGGAAGGGTCTTGAGGGCAAGACTTAGGAGACTTAGGAGGAGGAGCTGAGGTCACTTGGTTTGCTCAGCTTGGAGCAGAGAAGGTGAAGAAGTGCCTTTATGGCAGGCTATAGCTTTGTAAAGGGGAGCAGTGTAGGGGGAGGCACTGATCTCCTCTCTCTCTGGTGACCAGCAGTAGGACACAAAGAGATGTAATGAAGCTGTGTCAGGGACACTTCAGACTGGGCATTAAGAAAAGGTCTTTCGCTGAGAAGAGGGTAGTCAGTCACTGGAACAGACTTCCCAGGGAAGCAAGTGATCACGCATCAAGTCCATAAGAGTTCAAGGAGCATATGAGCAAAGGTCTTAGTTGTGTGGTTCAGTTCTAAGTAGTCCTGCAAGGAGCAGGAAGTTGGACTTGATGACCCTTCTATATTCCTCCAAACCTGAGACATTCTAAGATTTTATGTGGTTTTTTTCAAGCAAAAGGAGCTTTAAATTACTCAGTAGGGCATCCAAGATCTAGTGGGCAAGGGAAGGTAGAGATCTGAACTCAAAAAGCCTAACATTTTTCCACTGTAAGAAAACCAAGCTCAAGGATCTCTATGGCGATAATGGAATGTGCCCAAACTGTGATTCTTTACAAGTCTGAAAAGAGTGGTGACCTATTTTGGAGAGTTGTCTGTACAGATGGATATATTTTGTGAATAATGTATAGAAGAGTGCCGCTTCTATTCCTTCCTCCAATTTCCTTTGCAAATATATTGTGCTAGAGTGGTGGACAAGATGCTTGAAGATAGTTTCCACTGTCCTGAAGTGCAAATTTTTCCTTCATTAATGAATTACAAATAGAGATTTATCGCTTCTTTCACAAAAAAATAAAGTGCCACCCTTTGCTTTTTTGGAGATGGTTTAAAGTTGAGAAATAGATACTGCTCCCAAGGCTTACAGCTGTAGCTCACTTCGAACTCCCTGTCTGAAGTAATATTACAGCTCAGTTCTCTGCTGAGGGGCTGTTGCTTCTTCGAGTCATGTGCTGGTCATTCTGTTTGGAAATGTAAGCCATCTGTGAAATTCACTCTAAAATGCATGGTCCAACACCCTTGGTCAATAAATGTTATTGCTAAGCAGGTTTCAGTATGAAGCCACATTTCATTAAAGCCATGGTTCACAGGAAGTGTCCGCTTCTCTCAAGGCATCCGATTAATTTCTGTTTGAATGGACATCCTAAAGACAAAAATGTTTTGGTCTGCAGATTCAGGTGTCAAATATTTTGCTCAGAAATCGGACAATGAAAAAATTGCTATGCCTCATTTTTTTTTTTCCAGGCAAAATAGTTTCTGAGCAGCTTCAGTGTGGATGCACTCTGTGCTCCAGCTCTGCCTCTGAAAGTTTATATGGGAGATGTATGAAACTGTTTCAAAGCAAGGTCAAGCCTATGCACAAGGCACAAAAGTATGTTTTGCTCCTTAAAATGTGTACTAATGGTACCTTTTTATTGGTGACATAGAAAACAGCAGTTACATTCACAGCCTTGTCAATGCAGTTTCTCTAATGCCATGCAGAAAGGGGGATTGGGGTTTGGAGGAGCCACTCCTCCCTGAAAAACTGCTCTGTGGCTGCTTCAGGAAATGAGGGACCTCTCTTCAATGTCGCCACATCTGGCCATGGATGTTACTCTGGCAGTTGTAATTCAAGGGATGCTTTTGTCAGCAAGTCACTCTCGCAGGCTCAGTGGTGGCAGAAGAGGGCCTGATGACTGCAGCACGTGGGACAGGGCTGACTGGGGCACTATGCCCCTCTCCCTTCCTCAAAAACCTACCCCTTTTTTTTTTGCAGGATGCTGGTCCACAGCTCTGTAGAGGCAGTCACCCCAGCTGTGCCTTTCAGTGCCTTTATCTAACATGACTGTTACCTAGCAGCTGGAGCTACCTAATGCTTGACCAGTTGACTACTGGTCCCCACCTCCTGTGTGGTTTCAGATTCATTTGCCACCAGCAAAAAACCCACAGATGCACCACTTTAATAAACAAGAAGATTGATGAAAGCCTAAAAGTGCCATCTATAAACTAAGCCCCTGTTCCTGTTTCAGTTTCAGTTCACAGAAATTAATTTATGTCTGCTCCAAGTGTGTGGTGCTTTCACCATTCAGTTTAAAACAATTGTAGATCACGCTTCCCTATTCAAAACTCCGTGTCTCACAAAACTCTCCTGGATGGTTTCCATTACTTCAGTGTGACAAGCCCTGAGAAACTACGTCACTTCTCACCAATTGACCAGCACATCCTTGTAGCTGCTTCCTGTCTTCCTGGGTTTTGAAGATTTAGAACTGCAGTCTAAGAAAAAGAACATAGTCAATGACATTTTTAGGATTGTTATCCTAACTGCATTTAAATAGTATTACTTACCACCTCCTTGAGAACTAGACTCTTTTGTAATTTTATTTGTTCTCTTTCCTCATCCTGATATGAGAATGGGGTTTTTCTTCATTAACTTCACAATGATTTCAAACACTTGATCATGGTTTATTTTTTGTGGTAGTAAACTAGTTCCTTTATATACATTTGCAAAAAACATGATTTGGAAATATAAAATAATTCATAACAGATAATTTCTGTTCTGTTAACATGCCAGAAAAATAGCAGTACTGAATCATTCCACAGATCTATTTAGTCCACTACTATGTGTCTAACAGTACTGGATGCTTATAAAATTATAAATGATGCAGTACACGTCCCTAGTATCTGATAGCTTAAAGACTTCTGAGATTAAGTTTACATGGTCTTTGCTTGATGACTCCTTTGTCTGACAATTTTTAGCTCTGTTTATGCTTTTTGGCAGATTTTCCCCCAACAACGAGTTACAGTGCCCACTGAAAAGGGATTTGCTCTGTGCACACTTAGTATTTGTGCTATGAGCCACAAAGAATTAAGTGGTCCTTCTCTTCCAGTTCTGCTATTTCAGAGGCCTCTGCCACATCACCTCTGTGCTGTTTCTTTTCCAGGCTGAAAAGCCCTTAATTTAACTACTTTTTACGTGCAAACGACTTCTCATGTCTATCTACCTCATCTTCCCTCCTCTGAGCTGTCTCCAAAGAGCAAAGGAACTCCCCTCCCTGACTTATACTGCTGCACTCCCTGCTGCTGTTCTAATAATTTATTTGATGCAAAGTCACAGGCAGCGAGGCTGAGACAAGTGGTGTGCCATGAAAGCAGACTGAACCTTTGTGCCCAGCCTGTCTCAGTTCAAATAAAGCTCCTTTCCAGATGAACCTGGGGGCTGCATATGTCTCTAAGCAGGCAGGGCAGTTGGCTGCTGGAAAGAGCTGATGCTGAGGCACGTGCTCCTTTGGTATCCTTCCATGCTTTGTGGATCCAAGGCAGTGGGGCACTTCATCTGTGATGCAGAAGCCCAAGATCTCCGTGATGCGCTGTGACACTCACAGCTGTGGGGAGCTGCAGGCATTGGGGAAGGGGTAGCGTCAGAAAGATGGCTCCAAGGCAGCACTCCAACCCAAGAACCTGCTCTCAGTTGCTAGTAGTAGGACACTGTGGCACTTTGCCTGCCCCGCTGCCCATGGCACAGCACAACCCCTCTGGTTTTCTGGAAACCCTTCAGTCTGGCAGATAGCAATGGGAGCCTTGTTTGCTCCCTGCAGCAAGCTGGCCTACCCCTCAGATGTGACAGACAGAAGAAAGGTGCTGACATCATCTCAGAAGAGGAAATGTTTCTGAACTACTTGCTGCAGCCACCTAGCAAAGGAATGGATACATCTTGAAAGCAGGGGAAATTGCTGCTGGGCATATCTCTGCCTCCTTGGCTCCAGCCTCAGCATTGTCCCCAGCCAGGGGAGGTGAGACAGGGCATGGGACAGCATTTCCAGTGCTCAGGGACTTCTCTGTGGCTTCGCAGTGCCGCAGTTCTTCCTAATGCCTGACCTCAGGGTCTTTTTTATTCTCCGTCTATTTTTATGGCAGACAAGGCCTGAAAGTCCTTAGCGCATGTCACAGCAGCCATGTGGGCAGGTTCAAAGCCTGTCTGGCTGCTCCTGCTCAGGCAGCATCACCACCTTGTCTTGCATAGCGCTGTAATATTGCCTCAGCCACAGCAAGACTATGGACAAAGCTCGACCTGGGCATTCCTTGGTCTCCTTGCTCTATTACAAGTTGAGATTTTAAAAACTTGCTTTTTCCTGTGCACAGTACGGAGTTGCTCAGCCTGCACTGAGGTTTCCTTTCTTCATTTTTCCTGAAATTAATACATAGAACAGAACAGAGAAAATAAACTGACAGTTTCAGAGCTAAAATACAGAAAGTCTTGAATTGTTTTTGAAAAAGAAACAATGTAAGTCAGCTTTATATGTATGTAATTTTCAAATAATTCACTGAAGTTCAAGCTACAGTCACCAAGATATGCAAGCCCCAGAGATGTGGTGTCCTGTCTCACCCTGAAGGCACCAATATGCAAGCAGTTATAGTTAACTAATGAAGAACAGCATTTCAGTGCTGCTAGATGATGAAAAAAAGGTGGAGTCTAAGAAGAAAAAAATCTTGTACAAAATCAATGTTCAGGATGAGATGCATACTAGTCAGCAGGTTTTTTTTAACTCACAATGTGATGCAGTACCAAACATTTTAAAGATTTTTAAATTTCTCTTAAAAGCAGCAGGAAAATATATTCAGTAAAGAAATAGTTAGAAAATCAGAGATAAAAAACAATTTCTAACTGAGGATCAGGATCCTTATTCTATTTGATGCATCAATTCATAAAAAATCAAGCTAGTATGAACACAGTAAGTGCCAAGTGGCTTGACATGTTAATTCATAAATATATATATATTTTTTAAAAAAACTCCTACTGAACAAGAAGTGTCCTTTGTAGTTCTAAACACAAACACATTTACGAGCTGAAAGTGTGTTTCAGATTGTATTACAAAGCAAGGTTCCATATGGCAGCTGAGGTCTAGAGCTGGGATGACTCAGGAAATTGAGAAGACAAAAAAATCAGTACAGTTTATTGAACAGCTCTGACGGTTCCTGAAGCACCCTCAGCTTCACGGGTTGAACAGGCAGACTTACTAACTGTCAGAGCTGGAGACGCATTTTGCAGTAGTTGAAAGTCATGACTACGTTTTCAAAGGTTGACTTTCTAGTAAATAAACACATACTACAAGCCAGCTCCTATTAAAGTGTTTCATTGTGGGATTTTATATATGGAAATAGGCAATAGGACATCTGACTGATAATAGCTGTAAAATAACACTGTATAAAGCAGGTTACAAAAAAAGGCCAGAAAATGGGCATTAAACAAATATTTTTATGAGGCATAGGAGGCTCGAAGCAACTTCTTGAACAGAATATTTTCAGGTGGTAAAAAACCAATAAACTCACCTGCTCCACATATATGAAAAATAGATAAACATAGCACTATGCTAACTGGAAATTACTTCTATTTATTCTAGTCTATATTTCTTCTTTGACCGTTGTTTTTCTGCCTTTGCTTGTTTACTCAAGCAAAAGTGGACTTCTGTGCAAACCACTCCCAAGATCTCTTCCTACTGGGGGACTTCAACCACCCTGATATCTGCTGGAAAAGCAGCACAGCAAGCAGTAGGCAATCCAGAAGACTCCTGGACTGCATAAAAGATAACTTCTTAACCCAGATAATAGAACCCCTACCCGAGGGGATGTGATACTGGACCTGATCGTCACCAATGTAAGTGAGTTCATCAGCGATGTCAAGAGCAGAGGCAGCCTGGGCTGCAGCAATCATGCACTACTGGAGTTCATAGTCCTGAGAAATATGAGACAGGTGAGGAGTATAGTAAGAATCCTAAATTTAAGGAAAGCAAAATTCCAGCTCTTCAAGGAGTTAATCAGTAAGACTCTCTAGGAAACGGTCCTTAAGCATAAAGGAGCAGAATTGAGATGGCAAATATTTAAGGACACTTTCCATAGAGAGCAAGAGCACACAGTCCCCAGATATAGGAAATCAGGAGGAAGAGACCATCGTGGCTGAGTTGAGACCTGCTGGTCAAAATGAAGAGCAAGAGGGAACTGCAAAGAGAGTTCAAGCAGGGATGGGTAACCTGGGAAGAGTACAGGGATGCTACCCAGTTGTGTAGGGATGGGGGCCAAGGAGCAGCTGGAGCTGAACTTGGCAAGGGAAGCAAAGAATAACAATAAGGGCTTCTACAGGTATGTCAATCAGAAAAGATATGTTAAAGAAAGTGTTACCCCACTGATGAATGAAATGGTGAACCTGCAGACAAGGAGAAGGCTGTGATACTCAACAACACTTTTTCTTCAGTCTTCACCAAGTCACAACCGCTTTCTTCACCCGTTCTGGGTCAATGAACAACAAGATGGGGATAAGTGTGGTATAATCCCTCTCACTGTAGTGGAAGATCAGGTTTGTGACCACCTGAAGAACATGAACATATATAAGTCTGTGGGACCAGATGAGATGCATCCCAGAGTCCTGAGAGAATTGGCTGATGTGGTTGCTGAGCCATTCTTCATGATGTTTGACAAGTCATGGCAGTCAGGGAAAGCCCGTGGTGAGTGGAAGAAGGGCAATATCGCACCTTTTTTTAAAAGGGTAGAAAGGAGGACCCTGGGAACTGCTGACCTGTCAGGCCCACCTCTGTGCCTGGGAATACCATGGCATAGATCCTCCTAAGAGGATCTTAAAGCACATGGAGGACAGGAAGGTGATTTGAGACAACCAACAATGCTTCTCCAAGTGCAGGTCCTGTGTGACCAACACAGTGGCTTTCTATGATGGAGTGACCACATCAGTGGACATTGGAAAAGCAATGGATGTAATTTATCTGGATTTCTGTAAAGCCTTTGAAACGATCTCCCACAACACCCTTTTCTCTAAATTGGAGGGATATAGATTTGATGGGTGGACTGTTCGGTGGATAAGGAATTGGTTGGATAGTCACATTCAGAGAGTAGTGGTCCAGAAGGAGATGCATGACAAGTGGTGTCCCCTCAGGGGTATGTACCTGGATCAGTGCTGTTTAGAATTTTCACTGATGATACAGACAGTGAAACTGAGTGCACCCTCAGCAAGTTTGCATATGACACCAAGCTGAGTAAAGCAGTGGTAACACCAGAAGGATGGGATGTCATCCAGAGGGACCTGGACAAGCTGAAGAACTGGGCCTGTGTGAACCTCATGAGGTTCAACAAGGACAAGTGCAAGGTCCTACACCTGAGTCTGGGCAATCTGCGGTTTCAGTACAGGATGGGTGACGATGTGATTGAGAACAGCCCTGTGGAGAAGGACTTGGAGGTGATGATTGATGCGAAGCTTGACATGAGCCAGCAATGTGCGCTCACAGCTCAGAAGGCCAACCGCGTCCTGGGATGCATCAAAAGAAACGTGGCCAACAGGCTGAGGGACGTGATCCTACCCCTCTACTCTGTTCTTGTGAGACCCCACCTGGAGTATTGTGTCCAGTTCTGGAATCCCCAACATAAGAAGGATATGGAACTGTTGGAGTGGGTCCAGAGGACTATGAAGGTGATCAGAGGGCTGGAGCACCTCTACTATGAGGATAGGCTGAGCGAGTTGGGGTTGTTCAACCTGGAGAAGAAAAGGCTATAGGGAGACCTCATTGTGGCTTTCCAATATCTGAAGGGGGCCTACAAGAAAGCTGGGGAGGGACTTTTTACAAGGCCAAGTAGTGACAGGATGAAGGGAATGGCTTTTAACTGGGATGGGGAAGATTTATGATAGACATCAGGAAGAAACTCTTCACACTGAGGGTGGTGAGGCACTGGCCCAGGTTGCCCAGGGAAGCTGTGGATGTCCCCTCCCTGGAAGTGTTCAGGGCCAGGTTGGAAGGGTTCTTGAACAGCCTGCTCCAGTGGGAGGTGTCCCTGCCCATGACAGGGGGTTGGAACTTGATGATCTTCAAGGTCGCTTCCAAGACAAGGCATTCTATGATTCTATGATTCACTTGCAATTACAGCACATAGATGAGGTTGTGCCTCCCTGTGAAACCCCTCTGTGATGGCCCTCAAAAAGGCAGTTATACAGTTCAAGTGGAGAGTTCTACCTCCTTCAGGGGGAGGGAAGCCATTCCTGGAGATACCCACCTCTGCCCACAGTGGCATCCCATCCCATGTTGCCCAACAGACATCAATGACTGCCTTGTAGCTAGCAGGACCTTTGTTTTCCCAAAAAAGCCCTGATCTCTGCCTCTTCTTTCGTAGTGGTCCCTATGCAAAAATGATCCTCCTCAGGTTGCTCTTTGAGGTTAAGAGGCAATCCTATTTTACATCAAGACTCAATGATAGGATCTAAAAGCAATCAGCCTTTACAAACATGTCTAATTGTAGCAGGAAGAGATAACAGCCTACCAAGAAAAACAGCGAACAAAGATAGGTCCATGAAAGGCATGTTTGACTGCAGGCCTATTCACCACCGCCCTGGATCACTAGTGAGCCATGACAAGGATCAGATTGAACCTGAGTGAGGTCTTAGAGTATTTCTGCAGTGTAACCATGGGATGCACTACATTCCCCTTGCAACATCCAAGGCAAAGACTTCTTTATGGAAGAGGAAAAGGTTTCCTCTGGCTGTCTCTGCAAGTCCTAATTTCCTACTGACCATTTACACAGGGCTCATCTGCCTGCCCCATTTCCCAGCAGCCTGTTCTTCTGAGGCACCCTGGTTTTCTCCTCTGCTCAGCACAGGCACAGTGTGCTCTCTGTGGCACCTGAGGGATGGGTGTGAAAGCCTAACTAAGGCATGGGCAGCCGTGCTTGGGGCTGGCACATTAGGCAGTACCATCCCCAGGTGTAGGAGCAGCACAGACAGTACACCCCAGCCATGGGAAAAGCCGCTCCCCTAGCCTTGCGAGAGCTGCAGCAGCAGACGGTAGCCAGTCTGTGTCCTCCCTGCTCTGGCTCTGGGCTTACCATTTTCTGCACTCTGTGGGAATGGAGGAGGCAATGTGGCCGAACTCCATGGGTAGTGGCATCAGCTCAGCAAGCAGGCTTTGAGGGGAGAGCAGAAAATGCTTCAACAAACAAATGGAAATCATGTCAGGGTCAGCAGAGCAAATAAAGAAACAAAAGAGCACAGATATTAGGACTTACGCCCTCTCAGGGAGTCAAGAGATAAATGCAGAGGGAGAGGCAGAGGCAAAGCCCAAGAGCCTGTAGGATGCCTGAGCCAAAGCAAATCAGAAGAAATGGAGATCTGACGAACCCACTAGTTCGTCTCAAGAAAGGTCAAGTGCCCAGTTCAAACCTTAGGGAGTAAAAAGAGAGCTCTTGGTAAGTTTGTTTAAGCTTTCACTGTAGCATGCCGGAAATATAGAACATGTGGCCCTTGGTGAAGAGAAGGAGTGGCTGAGTGACAAAACCAAAACCCAACAGAGCCACTGTGTCTGCTCCATTTTGTGTGAATCTGCAGTGCCTCCCAGAAGCTTCCTCTGGCAAGATAGTTTTACCAGTATAGAAGTGTGATGATGAAAGCATGCTGTGGAGAATCCAGATGGGGATGGCAATAATTTAAGCTTTAAAAGCCTTTTAAAATGTCTATATTTTCATAGTGTGTACAAAAAGCTGTTGATGTGAAAGCCTTGATTTAACATTAAAACTAAGATTTAAGATTCAGCAGAATATACGTCTCTGTGTGTTCATATGGTTTCTGATGCAAAAACACACAGAAAATTAAGGGACTACCACTGAAGAGTCCAAAATGAGTCTATCAGGAAGAAAGGAAAACACACTTTACTTCCTCTCATTTTCACAGTTTTTACTTTATTTCATATTGCTCAGCATTTTAGCTGGCAATCAAGATATTCAAAAGCCATTCCTGATTCTTTATTCAGTTCCACAAT
Organism: Dromococcyx pavoninus; assembly: GCA_033558185.1. Classification (NCBI taxonomy): domain Eukaryota; kingdom Metazoa; phylum Chordata; class Aves; order Cuculiformes; family Neomorphidae; genus Dromococcyx; species Dromococcyx pavoninus. Next base: position 416,576 of record JAUMJL010001132.1, on the reverse strand, counting down.
TCATGTGTGCATTACATCATCCTCTGCTTTGAATTCTCTTCTCAGTGAGCTCTGATTAGGAGAATTCCTTGTGAGCTTACTTTTATACAGCTAAACCTGGAAGCAAAGACAGCCCATGGTATGCAAATCCTCATGGAAATGTGTGGTTGGTCAAAGAGAAAGAAAGAAGCAAGTCCTAAATTCAAGAGCAAGGAGCTGCAGTTACCACTTTCCACCTGCCTTTTCCGCCTCACTTGGAGGGTATTTACATGAACAAGAATGGAAGGAAAAAAAACATAGGGAAGGCAGCCAGCAACGTGGAAGAAGCAGACTCAAAAGTAGAAGATTTTAGTAGAATTAGGAATCTTAGACAGACATCTGCAGCCTTCAGCATGCCAAAAGCTATCTTCCTACCTATAGCTGTGTGTGTGCGCCTGCCCCTGTCTGTATGGTGTCTGGAAATCACAATGAGTGTTTGCATCTCTTCCAATTTTGTGTTTGGACCATCCCACTGAATGCTTTCCATATCCTTTCTGGCTCTACATTCTTACCTAGGCTGGGGACACAATTTCACATCTGTTTGGGAGAGGAAGAAAGGGGTAAGGAGAACCTGGCTCAAAATCTATCACTGTCATTTTGTATGTTATAGGTAGAGTAGGATATAATTTCAGTGAATGGTTCTTGTCACAAGCTTTTGTTTTACCATTTTCCTTTCTTGTTTTCTAGTTGAACCAGATCCAGATCTTCAGCTAAAACAAATCCACAGAGCTCTCTGACTGTGGCCAGGCTCTCAAAATGCCTGTATGTATCACCAAGCTCTTAATTGCCACCTTCTTGGTGCTGTGTCCGCAAGATATGCAGACTGCACTCTGTAGAGTCACACTGTATGGGAAAGGACTGATGAAGATTCTGGCAATTGCTGCAATGTTTTTTGTTTAACTGCAGCCTGGAGCTTATAACTGCACAGTTTTAATGTAACAATATACCAAGAATATCAAATTATGACAGTGCAACAAAGTGTAGGCAAAGAAACAACAGAGAAAAGACTGTATGAGGAGGGGTGAGATGTCTACATGCCAGGCTTGTGTGGTTTGAGCAGACAAAGGCATGGAGACTATGTCCAGTTCCCTTCACCGGCTACAAGGGTTTATTCCTGCACAGCATGGCCACAAAGCCCCTGCCAGGACCTGCTGGTGCTCAGGATCTTGACACAAACTCAGTCAAAGGAAAATATGTCCAAAAAAAGGCCACAGTGATAGTGCCACAGTGATGGCACAAGAGATATGACTAGAGGGTGGTGGGGTGACAAAGGTGAGCAGCACAAAGCATACAGGTGCTGGCAGCTGACCTCTGGCCCTGGTGGTTTTTAGCTCCTAATGTCTGAGAAATTTGCTGTCAGTGGATGCCCTTTTTAGATTTTGCCCCCGGGTGTTTCTTCTCAAATCAAGATTAGAGGCTGCTAATTTGTCTTCATTCCTCTTAGATTCAACAAGATGAATTTATTGCTCGCAGTCTGTGATGCAGATACAATCTGAAAAATCACATTATTACCACTCATCTATTTTACGGAGGCAGAATTAGTTTCCAACATTTATAAGTTTTACTTTATTTTATTTTATTTTATTTTATTTTATTTTATTTTATTTTATTTTATTTTATTTTATTTTATTTTATTTTATTTTATTTTATTTTATTTTATTTTATTTTATTTTATTTTATTTTATTTTATTTTATTTTATTTTATTTTATTTTATTTTGTTTTGTTTTATTTTATTTTATTTTATTTTATTTTATTTTATTTTATTTTATTTTATTTTATTTTATTTTATTTTATTTTATTTTATTTTATTTTATTTTATTTTATTTTTAAAAATGTTTATAATCTTATAAATTTTATTTCTTTACCTGTGTATAGTGTTAATCTGTATTGAATATAGCAAGGACCTTGGCTGGCTTTCCATTTTTCTTTCCATTTTCCTTTCAGCAGACATACAGTGCTCAGCAGGAAGCTGTGACCAGTATAATCACCACTGCAGATGGGAGGGCGTCCCCAAAATGGGATCAAAGAGAGGATTCCTGTCATGGCAACCATTATCACAGGAAGTCTGGACGGCTGAGATGACAGAGTATTTTGAAACCAGATTAGGAAAGAGATGCAGCTTTTGACATCAATGCTGGTGTCTGGGTGCTAATTAAGGGGAGGCAGGACTAATTGGAGGATGCCAGCCACATATAGGAAACATATAGAGAGAGGTTCTCCTATTTTCATTTAGTCTGGGAGGACGTCTCCTGTTGCAGGTCTTTTTTGGTTCTTAATTGTTAAAACACCATAGGAATATCTTCCTGACACAGTGCTTTCCATCATCCTTCTGGACATTCAGATCCCTTCTCTTCAGATCCTTTCTCTTCAGCTTTACTTTCCCTCATGCTCACAGAAGATAAAGAGAACACCAAAAACATAACAATGCAAACCTAACCTTCCCTGATGAGCCACGTCCATCTGGCTGTGTGAAGAGCTGACTGTCTATTATGGTTTACATAGTAAAGTCTATACAGTAATCCACTTACTCATATCTTTGTCTACAAAATACAAATGTTGGATGGTATTCTCCCATTTTGTGTTTCCATAAAGGCAAATCAAACAAAATTATTCTTACTACAGACACCTGAAAGCCTGATCTTACAGAAAAGACAGGACATAGCTATAAGCAGATGATGTAGCCTGAAATGATAACTAGTAGGTAAATTATTCCTTGTATAAATTATACCCCTTAAGTATGATGAAAGGTACCACAAAATGCACACTACCCACATATTTGCAAAAGACAGGCATCCAGATCTCCATCCAAAGCCAGGCCAAAGGTGAATCTCACAAATCTAAATCCAAAGCCGGATTTGCACAGCTCTAAATTTAATTCACTATACCAGCAAATGCTCTCAAGAGCTCAGACATCTCGAATGCACTGCTGTAGATTTGAACTCCAGGGCTCCTGACTGCTTTTCCCACACAGCTCCACAGCAATAGGAACAATAAATCATGAGTCTGTGACGAAGTTGTGCATCTTTCTCATTTTTTTATAACTATCAAGTTATTCTTCCTGAGGGAGAAGCTTTGCATTGCAGCTGATGAAAGTAAAGAAACTCACATTTATCTTGATATGTAACAGTCTATGAAGGTGGTAGAGAGAGCTCAGTAAAAGCCAGCAAAGCCAAACCAGAAGGAGAACATGCCTAGCATGCAGTAATTTTGGATAACCAAGGTATGGCACAGAAACCAAATGTACTTGCAAAAGGAATTACAGTCTCCTGGGGTAGCACAAGAATGTCACTTATTTTTTCCATTGAGTGTTGTGTTCGGTAGGGATGGTCAAAATCAGATTTTCTTATAATGACATTTTTGATATTGCATCAGATCTGGCTTTTTTTCATGCATCTGGACAAGAAGCCAAATTATCTAACTTTTTAATGGAATTGGAACTGTCAAAATAGCTTATGCCCAGGGAGAAAAATATTCAAACTTTTCAAACTAAATGAAATTATTGAGAATGTCTGAGCCAAACCATCTCTCTTTTGCCTTTATGTTTCTTCTAATCTGTGACCTCAAGCGAGTGAGCCCTGACTGCTTCACATTATTATGCATTGTTCTTCCCAATACTGAAAACTATTATAGAACAAGCTTGGCCACAGAGTAAAGGCAGTGTACAGTGCACTTTCTTTGGCCCTTGTCATCACTTCACTTCTCTGCCATCACCCAGAAGGCCAAAACCTATCCCAAGCCTCCCTTCTCCTCACACTAGTCCTAGCACCTGCAGGAGGGAATAGGTATAGCTTTGACTTTGGCCTTTGCTAGTATTTTCATAACGATAGATGCTTAGGAAATTGGACCTGCCTTGCTACAGTCTTAGAAGTCAAGTACTCCATTCTGATGAAATATTAAAGTGACTAGGACATCTGATGAAATATTAAAGTTGCCAGAACATCAATTCTAAGATGCGAGCAGTTACATTATACCTTTACAAGGCATAAAATAATTTTATTGATCCAGTCTCAAGACAGAGGTCCAATTGTAATATATTTACTTCCATCCAAGAAGCGTGCAAGAAAAAATTTGTGAGAAACCTGCCCCCTCTCTGCTCTGGGTAGGCAGGATGTGTGGCTTTTGCTAAAGGTGCTCTGAGCACAGAAAAAGCAGATTTATTGTGAAAACCCCGTAGTCTCTGTCCCTGACCTCTGAACTACTGAACACATGGCATGCTGCTGGTCTTAAAAAACTGGATTGAAAGGACATATAAAATTTGTAAGAATAAGTGTGGGAAAAAATGGAAAATTAGTTACTACATGGACTATACTGACCATCTGGCTGTTCTTCTCATTGAAACTGTCCCACCCTTCCACTGGGATATACAAATAATTGGTCCTGAGAAAATCTGGTGTGTTTGTTGTGTGTTGGTAAGAAGATATGAGTCATGGGAGAGTGGATAACAAACAAAGTGGATTTTCCTAGTATTTCTGGTCAACAACTTACTGATACTGCAACTTATAATTAAGAACACTAACATTTTATCATGCAAGAAACTTGCCTAAACTTTCATCCTCTAAGTGTGTTTTCTTGATAACTGCCTAATTGCATTATTAATCTTCAATGAAGTGTCTGCAATTTTTTCTCTTCTTATCTGGAAAGGACCAAGGAAATTTGCAACTGTCTTTTGATTTCTATAAGGCGAAACATTACTGTCTACTGAGAAAATAGTTGGTTGTAAGTGTGTTTTTGTTGTAACATGTGATGTTTTATTCTTTCATTCACTTCAGACTTCTTCTTCATTTGTTGTTTTTGCTGCACCCAAACTTCAGGAGAACTATGTTTCTTTAAATATTTGTGTTAGAGTAAATATTTGAAACCAAACAGTAAGAGGAAGGAAACAGAGAGAAATTAATAGATGCAATAAATGCTCCAAAGGGCAAGCAAATACATTCGAAGAACTGCAGTCTCTGTGTTTAGATAAGGTACAGCATGTCCAGCAGTTTATAAGCAGTGCAGATTTTTTCATCTGCAATCCAAAGGGCAAATAGGTAACAGGCAACAATTCCAAACTGAAATTTGGAATAAAGAAAATTAACCAACAACTAAGGCCCTCTATAAAGAGAAAATGGTGACTTTCAGAGAAATTCTTGGTCACATATTGTTGTTTAAAGTAACAATATCATGGGACACCTGCATACACACTTCTTGACCTAACACAAAATTTGGTAAAAATCTTTGTTTGGGAGCACAAAACTGATTTCACCTCTGCAGCTGCTGAATGCAAACAGCCTGTTGCACCTTGCGTCCGTACTCTCAAGCACCCTTGTTCTGCAGAAAAGCTTCTCCATCCAGGTATGGGCAGGGTGAGGTGTCATTTCATCACATAAACAATACGTGTGGCCTTACAGATATTTTGGGCTGCAGAACAAAATCAATCCATGGGAATGAGCACTGCTGTAAAAGAAGTTAAAAAACTCAGCACTGCAGATGCTGACTCTTCACCTTCTATGACCTTCTACCCCCTTGAGTGTTAGTGAGGAGGAGCAGGGATGTCTGTGAGGTTCTGCGACCCCGTCCAAAACTGTCACAGAGGAGTCATGGGTTTAGTATTCAAGGGCTATGGGGAGCAGGAAGGGACATTGAAATGAAGAACTGGCAGGAGGCGACTGGGAGTGGACAACATGGATGAGGGGTGAGTGAGCTCTGGGATAAAAGGACATTTGACACAGAGATTGTCCTGCTCCACGGTCGAGGGGAAAGTTTCCTCTTTCCTAACTCTCTACTCGCTCCTTCTCCCCATGCATTCTTGGTAGATTTATTTCTATTAAGTTCACCCTCGGCACCAGGTGGACTGGGTACAGGGCAGAGGAGGGCTTTGGACGTGAACTGACAGTTTTCAAGCCCTAAGCATGGACACACACTTTGGTTTTCTGCCCCATGGGGCTGAGGACAATTGCTGGTACAGCATCTTCCACTGTACCACTTCCGATTTCGGTTTACACATACATAACACAAATCTCCACAGATGCCTCCTTAAGTACCATCTGGCCAGCCTGATATTTTTAACCATAGCCCATGGATATCTATGAGAAGACGTTAGAGGATCATACTAAAGATTTTTTCTTTCCTTAATTCTTAGTGTTCTGCAAGAAACAGTTTAGGCATAACTCTGATGCCCTAAATAAGCATCAGATTACAGACCCATTGACCCTGCAGACTTCCAGAAGGTCCTAAATCATGTCTTGAAGAAGTATTACCCCTAGGCATGATGGCAAAAGCTCCATGTCACAACCAACTCTGAACAGGAATGACAACACTGCCTATGACCACCAATATCCATAATAGTCCATAGATGACACTGCATGTCAGTTCCTGCTTCAGTTTGTTGGGCCTCAGATTTACACCAAATCATTTCAGAAATGACATACTCTTTCACTGATTTGGGATTATTTCAATATTTTCAAACACACTCTGTGGCTATGCAAAAGAAAACAAGGAACAAAGTAGCATTAGTAAATGTTGAATTCACCAAAAGATAGTTTTAATCTAAACAATCCCAATCATTATTTTAAAACCTATATACCCGAATACGATTGGACTTGTTCTTGACAGCAAGAATTCATAATATCTTCAGTCATACCTGAGGCATATTCTTGCCAGATTTCATACAGAAACCAAAAGTGACAGAGTTGTTATGTTGCTTTTAATAGAAATAATCTCAATACTCATGAGCTCCTGTCTTCATAAATATTTATTATGAAGATCCTATTTGAATGTGATTAGATGTTACATAGCAGCATTCTGAAATACCATACTTGGCCAAGAAAAATTTTGATTTTATGACAATAGCAAGTTTAGAAACTTGCATTTTCTTTTCTTTTTTTTTAAAAAGGTAACTATAATCTTATTCAGAATCAATTCATTCTACCATATTACCTAGCTGCTTCTGTTTCTCTGAGGACACAGAAAATAGATTGTGAGAGGGAGATTTTGGATTGTGAAGTACTGACCAAGTATTCTTTGGAAGGTGGTCATAAATCCATTAGACCTTATTCTGCTTAAATTGCTGCATCAGATTCATTTTCTTAGGTATAGTTGTTGCTAATAAACTATGTGAAAGAATATAAGCATTGTTTCCCAGTAGCTTTTAGGCTTCTACTATGTCTATTGCTTTTTTTCATTGTTTTAGATCTCAAAGACTATGTTCAGGTGACATTTTGGCTCTGGAGAAGTGACCCACTAGGCACTAATTATTCCTGCAGATACAGAAGGTAAAGTTCTCGATCAAGGTCTGAAAAGACAATAGATAACATGTTAATCACAAAGAACAGAAATATTCCAAATAGAGACATATATTGTATACCAAAAGAGACTCTCAGCTTGCTCAAAATATCACTGTTGTTGGTTAATCATGCTTTTGTAGATGTGTAGAAATTTCACACATATTAGATATTAATTATTCCTATATAAAAAAGCCTGAAGGAACAAGGGGAAAGAGCTGCACCAGACAAGATCTCAGAGTCTTCTCAAATAGTATAAGAGAGGAGAGATAAGAAAAAAGAATAAATAAATACAGACATTTGGAGGCAAATTGCCATATCAGGGCTGTTTACAGAAATAAGGCAGACTCTCAACTGCAATGGTGCTGCAAATCCTAGCTAGGAGGAAAGCATACTCTGAGCACAATATGAGAGAAGGAAAGCTCCAAGGGGAAAAAAGCATGTATGGTTTGAGTTTAAAAACAGAACTCATTTACATTAAGAGATCAATCAATGGGAAAATCCATTCTTCAGTGCTAACCCATCAGTGAGCAAGCTAATTGAATGCAGAGCAAGCAAGAGCATGGGTGGCCTCTTTCCTCTTCAATCTGCTCAGCAAAGCTTGCAGCAGCTCCAAGATCCCCCTCTCTGTAAACAAAGTGTCTTCAGACAGGGCAACATCCGACTGAGCCCAGGAATTTTATCTGCGAGCATGTAGCTTCTTTGACCCCCATTTGCCTTCTTCTGAGCAGGGCTTGGCAGCATGCTGTAAAAGTGGCTGTGGTTCACAGTAACCCAACTTCTTGCAACTGTGCGGGTCTGGCCCCCTGGCCATCTGGGGTGTCAGCTGGGCAGCCTTGCTGGAGCTGGAGCAGAGTTCGCTGCGTCCAACACACAGTGTTATGAGCTCCCTCAATAAACAAGCTTACATAACATGAAAATCATCCCATCTTTCCCCTAGGTTCTTTTGGCAGAAATGTTCACAGGAAATATCCTGTTAGTGGAGATAAAAGGCTTAATTTACTCCATTCCTGATAATGTGTAATTGCTTAATCACAAGCACATAATTAAACTCTATTGGGAAGGTTACAGTGACAATGATTGCCAAGCAAATGAGTTCCCATAGAGAGGTGATCTTTGCATCAGCTGGATATTTTTATAAAGGGAATGAGGGGAAATGCACTAAAAATCCTGGATATTTGGCAAGATCTGTGGAGGCAAAGGGCAAGGGAGGCTGGATACAGCTGGAGGCACACCAAGAGAGGCAGAGGAGATAAGATTTTAAACTAATTCCTTCACTAACAGAGCTGCTGGTGGAAGCAACCTCTCGGAAGTAGCACTTTTTGTGCCCTGAGAAGACCACCAAGATCATTAGGCTTTACAGAAGACAGCTCCAAGGTGCCAGACACCACCTCGAGACTCCACTGACCCTGCTGAAGGTTATTCATGCAAATGGTGGAGGGCCACTAAGCCAAGTAGGCTGGGCAACTGTAGAAGACTCACATCTGAAACAGTAGATTCAGTGGGAGACACAGCTGCCGAACACAAAGAGACCACCAGCTCCCATGATGCCCAATCCAGGCCCTAATGCAGGAAAGGAACGAACAGAAAAATGTTCCTCCCAGAGACAGGAGGCAATTTTGTCAACTAGTGCACAAATCATGATGAATTATTGAAATCACATACCAATTATTGAAACCTCGTCTTCAGTCATCTGGAGCTAGGATTAAAGATATTTTTCATTCCTTTGTCATGTAAATTGTGTCACTACAGCATTAGGCACCCACCACAAAGGAACAGTAGTTTGCTGAGACCATCAGAGCCTTGTGTGCATGTCTACAACTTGAGTTTTCCTTAATAAGAGCATAAATGAATGAAGTCCTGTTTGCACATAGAAGAGCACTGCATTCATTTTCATTAGTGAAGATGAAGGAAGTCTGAGAATTTAAAAAAAAATCCCAACCCATCAGTACACAAGAGCTGCTCTGTTCCTAACAGAGAGAAGATAGTCATTTTCAGTTTGGAGAAACCAGGAAGTGCAAGCAAAAAAGCATTACTTTGCACAGCAAAAGAAGAAAAGTTTCTGCTTCAGAAAATAGTGTTTGCTTTGAACTGGCAAGAAATATTTCAATAACAGGTTGTGGAGAACGTGACTTCAAAGTTTTGAAGTCAAAGGAGTTTTGGAATTTCTATCTCTAATTTGTATCCAAAAGTGATTTATCTTCCCCAGTAAGTGATGTGTACAAATGGCATCCACCACTAAACCACATATGCACGCAATGTATGAATTCCCACATTCTTGACTTCCCGTTCCAGCTTTAACATTTTTTCCAGTGCAAAAAGAAATGAATCAAGCTTGCATTAGGATGTGTGTACAAATGCCAAAAAAAAAAAAAATTAAATCAGCTGTTATTTGAAAATTGCTGAGTGTGGAGTACTTTGTTTAGATACTTAATGCCTTGTACAAACCAGCTAAAGGTAGAGCTCTTTAAGCCAAAGCTATTCTGGGTTTCTTTGGCTTTTTTGGTAGTATGATTTTTTATAGTGAACCAGATGATTATAGAATCACCAGGTTTCAGGATACAGGCACCAAACCATTCTTCTGTGAAGTGATTTCTTGTGGTGTAGCAAGTCACCCATTGTAAAAGCATTTTCATTGCTCCTGTCAAAGAAGAAATGCTATGACCCAAAAACAGAGAAAATGCAGGGACATGCTGGAGAATGTATGGCCCAATATTTTCTTTGCCACAACATGCCTTGCTAAGAAAGTGAGAATAGTTTGAGTCATACGGAAGCAGAATGACAACAGCCTACTGTATATGAAAGGTTTCTGCGGCAAAGAAGGTTTACTCTCAATCAATCTAAAAGTATAATCAAAGCATCTCACTCAAAGTTTTTCGGAGAGATCTTTCTGTTGAGGTCTTGTCAGCATAATTGCAGCAAGAACAAATTTACCAAAACAAACTTTCACTTAATGAATATTGGTATCTATCATCTTTAAAACTGTTTAGATACAATGCAGCAAGAGAAGGAGGCAGAGAAGTGTTACATCTTGTTTAATACCCTAAAAATAACACCATGCCCTGCTAAACAAGAACAGACATAATGTAACACTTGGAAGAAAAATAAGAATACATTTTCCTCTTGATACTGATTAGAACGAGTTCAGGTGTACCTGTACAACGAGATTAAATTGTAATTCAGGATGTAGAGGCTTCTGCCTCATTTCATCTAGTTGGGATTCTCTCTGTTACCTTCTCCCTCCTTTTTTTTTTTTTTTTTCCTGAATAGCATTCTGTCTTCTTTGGGCACATGAGAAGGTGCATGTTTCCAATCACCACAAAACATGTAGGGGCCTGGAAGGGAAGAGTCAGCCTTGAGGCAGAGCTAGAGGAAGCTGCACATCACCCTCTGCATCACCCAAGTAACATAGCCATCTGCTGTGTCTCATTTCCATGACCATGTCCTAAATCGTTTCTTTCAAGGGGAAAGGCAGTGCTAAGGACAGATACAGGCTGGTGGCTCTTAACTTGTATCAGGATTTAATAACCTAATTTGCTTGGGAACTTATCCCAGCAGTGAGGTGAGAAAAACAACGTGTGCTAGAGCCAGTGTTTACCTGGCCTCTGCCTGTTACAGGGCAAGAAAGTGTCACAATGGGAATGGGAAGGGGAAGGTCACATTTTTCAAGCTGAATGTATTTTACTCCCTCCCTAGTTCCCTCACACTTGACTTTCTGCAGGGCTGATACCACCTATTGCAATATAAATAACAGCCAGCAAGTACAAACACATTAGACCTTTTGGAACCAGTAAGCATACCATGGGCAAAACCGTGTGCTATTATTCAGAGAACTGAACCATATGATGTTGGGCATTAACTATGAAACTACCTGCAGCCTACTGGACATGGTTTTAATGATACCCCCACCGAGTAATCACAAATCATTTTGAGGTAACAAAACCCTCCTGGGAGAAAACGTAACAGCGCTGCAGTCAGATGCAGTCACTAAACACAGCTAGAATTTGACTCCTAGGGGGATGGGAACAGGATCTCAAGTATCAGGGCCCACTAAAATACTTCAGGGTGGACATCAATGATGCAAATGCAATTAATACTTTTGCCTGGTCTATAATGACTCTGCTCCCCTAATGCAATAGAGTGCCTAGAAGAGCAACCTCTCTAATGGCACATAAACAATTTCCAAGTGGCTGTCCTATTAAGGTTATGCAAGACCCAGGGCAGTACTCAGCAACGTGATGTCAGCTCTGGCTCCTGGCCTGACACACAATTACACAACAGGACAAGGCAAGAGGATAAAATGGAGATGCTCTAAAACTGACAATTTTTTTGAAATACAGTTTAAGCACATAGTTTCTATTGCCATCACTGTCAAAATGTCAGATGGGTAAATCGCAGTAGGGGGAGTTAAGACTGATCTAAGATATGCTGGGTTTTTTTTTCTTTTCTTTATATTATTCTTGATTCTTCTTTTCACGTAATTGTCCTGATTTTCCCTCCATCAGAGTCTTGGCAGAACAGTGAAAGAAGATCTAAAGTACATAGCTTATGAATGAGTAATGCTGTACTCAAGGCAAGGAATTTCTCTTTTTTTCAGTTTTTCATAGTTTTTTTCTTACTTTGTGCATGAGCTGTTAGCCTAGAAGCTCTTCTAATACTTAGCATTCCTTCCACACTGGTTAATTCATGCTGGCTGCAAAAAATCATGTGGTGCGGAGTTGGGGCCGGCATTGATGGAGATGCACTTGTTATCACAAGCATGGAAGAGAAATGTCACTGTGATGTTGCACATCCCAGGCCAAGGGAACAAAGGAATCAACACGAACCTTTTTCCTCACTGCCTATATAAGCCTACTTCAGTGTAGAAATGAGTGGTGAACAGATGTGGAAATATCTCAGGCACCACTCTCACAGCATAGGTTTTGCTGCTCTCTCTTCCCAGTGCTATTTGTAGAGGTCAGGGCTCTCAGCCAAGAGAAACGGTCCTCTTTCCCTCATTAAGCAGGCTAGTGAAGGTTCTTTTATCCTCACACACATAGGTGGCCCTGTCTGTGGAAGAAATTGCCCAGGATGTGTGCAGTCTGTGTACTTCTCAGAGCACAGACAAAGCCTTGCAGAAGGATGTCCTGTGGCTGCTCTGAGGGTAAAGTGTGTGCAGAGGAACCATGGATTCTCTTTGCTGGTGTTGGTGAGTGAGGAACAGCTCTAAAAGAATTGAGTGCAAGCCCCATCCTCTACCCTTGCCAACATGTCTCCACACTACAAGTTGAGCAGATGAGTGGGTTGGCAGCATGACCATGGTGAGGAGAACCATGGTGCACAACACATACCATCTGAACATGGGGAAAGACAGAGAGAGAAGAGGGGTAGCATGCTCTGACCTCTATGGCCCAGCTCTTGGTCTCATCAAAGGAAAGGTCTTTGCCCAACCAGGCTGTGTGGGAAACTACTGATAGCCGAGAGCCACATAGAGCCCAATGCAACTCTGTTCCTTCTCAAAAATGCTCTCACTCTGCTATTTAATTCCTTATTTTTCCATCATCCTATATAAAGATCTCGACTGCTGTAGTGGATTGACTTTTGGATTTTTCAGATATTCCTTAAAATAAAGTGTGTATACCTATTTTGTTTTACTTCCTTTTTGTCCTTTTTCCCATTTTGGTAGCAGAGGATGGTTTCGATGGTTGAGCTTGGTTTGTTTTGAAAACAGTGTCCAGGAACACCGCCAGAGTCCGGGAAAGCAGCCAAGAAAACCTTGTTTGGGAACAACTTGAAGGAAAATATGTCCTTTTTGCTAACTTTTTTCATTATTCTAGCTGGTTTTTTACCTGACACAGGATATCGTATTGGGAGACGCAGCTGTTCAGATGAATGGAACGAATGGCTTCCATTCCTCAATTTTGACATTGACGGCCTAATATATACTCTCCATGATGGTGTCATTCAAGGTTTGGTGGAAAGGACTCCTAAGATCAGCTCTAACAAATACTTAAATCGTCTAGCAACGATTATATTAGTGATAAAGGCAGCAGAAGTACTATTTAAGATTGGAGTGGTGGTGTTACATTGGTTCCCTTGTTTTAAGAAGGGCTGAACCTCGAGAGGAATCATTGGAGCTTTGGGAAGGAGCTTGGACAGGCCTGTCTTTGGATGGCAGGGAGCATAGTTGGATTTTGGTAAACTGGTGGGATGTGTGACACCTCCTATTGCTTGGGACTTTGTGGCAGAGCAGGTGTTCAACCCTGATGAGATGATGTGTTTTTTGAGGGAAACGTGTCTTTCGTCTGATGATCCAATACATGCAATTCTATGCTTTCTACTGGGGTTTGGCTAATGCTTATCGTGCTGTGGTAGATCACTGTCAGAAGTCTAAGATTGAGACAGGAACTCAAACCATGCCACCTGAAACTAGTGATGTCCCTGTTGGGCCCACTTGTGAAACTGGGGTCCAAGAACAACTTGAAGTTGAAGTTGTCTCTACTAAGTCTACTAGAACTGGCACTCAAATTAAAAACAGAAAAGTTGTTGTTGCTCCTATAAAGAAAAAGAAGATGTTGCTGAGGGAGACCGTAAAACTTACAGACCCATCTCCACAACTGGAAAGTATGGAAGAAGAAAGAGAAGAATAATAATAAGAAGAAGGAGCAGAAGGACCTATCCCAACCACGCAGGCAGTAGCGGAAGAAGGAGCGACTGTGAGCAAGGAAGAAGAGCGTTCCCCTCAACCTGAGAGACAATTATTGTTACCTGATCATTGGTTGAGGCCTTCATCTCAGTACGCAAAAGACTACTTGCTACCTCTATCTACTGGGTATAGTGAACGACGTGGAAGTCCATGGCATGAACTACGTGGAAGTCCACCTCCACAGCACACTCGGTCTCCACCTCCTCGTGAGAGATACAAAGAGGAGGTGGGAATGGTTCCACGTAAGAGTGGAAGAGTACAAAGAGAAGTGGAAAATACGCTATGCAGGAGAGACGGACAAGAAATAATGTGAGAAAGTGAAATTACACAATGACTGACCGCAAGAGATCTTTGAGATTTACGAAGAGTTTACAGTCGTTGGCCTGGTGAACAAATCCTCACTTGGCTGGTGCGATGCTGGGACAATGGAGCTATTAGTCAATTGATTGAAGGTCATGAAGCATAACAATTGGGATCTCTTGCCCAAGATCCTGTAATAGAATAAGAAACGGCAAGGGAGAGAATGGCATCCAGTCTTTGGATCTGAATCCTCCACGCTGTGAGGGTGAAATACCCATTTAAGGAATATCTGTCAAGCTCTCCAAGAAGGTGGAATACTGCGGAAGAAGGCATCCAATACTTACGGGAATTAGCCATGTTGGAGATCATCTATTCTGATCCAGACTATTAAGACATTCTAGCTCCAGAATGTGTCCCCTGCACAAAGCCCATGTGGAAAAAGGTAATTAAACGTGCCCCTAAACCATAGACCTACTGCTTGATAACCATATACGATCCAAGAATGGGTGAACCAAGCATGGAAGACATGTGTTGTTGGATAAGGCGCATAGCTGAAAGTGTGGAAGACTCCTCCGATTCCCTGTACCGACCTACCTACGACAGGGAAAGAAGAGAGAGAGATTATGAATACTCCAGATATAAGGACTATCCTAGAGACAGAGATGACAGACATTATAGAGTAAGGTCAATGGAACGATCATGGCGGGATAGACCAAGACGACCTCGACCCAGACCTCGGTTCCGTTCACGATCTTCATCACCCCCACGCAGAGGGAAGGAAAACCCTAAGCGTCAGTCACGTAACCAACAGTGGGCATACCTATGCAGCAAGGGAGAGAACATGAAGAAGTGGGGTGGCAAACCCACTTACAAGCTCAAAGCTAGAGTGAAGGAGCTGAGACAGAAGGACACTGACAAGAAAGTTGTCTACATGATAGACACAGAACTTCTAGACAAGAACCCGCAATTGCCAAAAGGCAAGAAGATGGAGATCCACCTCCCCGATGACAAAAAAGCCTGCAAGAAACCAAAGTCAAAGTCCAATAACGATCGCTCTGATCAAGACCAATAGAGGGGCCCTGCCTTCTGCCAGGAGAAGGAGAGGGACCAAGAAGACAATTGGGTATACTGGGCTGTGTGGGTTCGATGGCCTGGCATATCGGATCCTCAGAGATACTGAGCTTTGATAGATACTGGTGCCCAGTGTACTTTAATGCCATCAGAGCATAAGAGTATCACAGTATCACAAGGTTGGAAAGGACCTCTGAGATCATCAAGTCCAACCTATAACCCAACACAACACCAACCCATCATCCAAACTATGGTACTCAGTGCCTCATCCAGTCTCCCCTTAAACACCTCCAGGGTTGCCGACTCCACCACCTCCCTGGGCAGCGCATTCCAATGGCCAATCACCCTTTCAGTGAAGAACTTTTTCCTAAGATCAAGTCTAAACCTCCCCCGACGAATCTTGAGTCCATGCCCTCTAGTTCTGTCACTGGTCACCTGAGAGAAGAGACCAACCCCTGCCTGACTACAACTTCCTTTTAGGTAGTTGCAGAGAGCAATTAGATCTCCCCTGAGCCTCCTCTTCTTCAGACTAAACAGCCCCAACTCCCTCAGTCACTCCTTATAGGACTTGTGCTCCAGCCCCTTCACCATCTTCGTTGCCCTCCTCTGGACACACTCCAACATCCTGACATCTTTCCCAAACTGGGGGGGTCCAGAACTGTACACAGTATTCAAGGTGAGGCCTGACCAGTGCCGAGTACAGGGGATGATAACTTCTCTGGTCCTGCTCACCACACTATTCCTGATGCAGGCCAGAATGCCACTGGCCTTCTTGGCCACCTGGGCACACTGTTGGCTCATGTTGAGCTTCCTGTCAACCAGCACTCCCAGGTCCCTTTCTGCCTGACTATTCTCCAGCCACTCTGTCCCCAGTCTATAGCTATGCATGGGGTTGTTGTGTCCAAAATGAAGTACCCGACATTTGGACTTATTAAACATCATCCCATTAGAATCGGCCCATCTCTCCAGTCTGTCCAGGTCCCTCTGTAGGCCGTCCTACCCTCTACCCTGTTTCTATTTCTGGAGTGACAGGAGGGTCTCAGGAGTTGTCAGTGGTAGAGGCCAACATAAGATTGGCAGGAGATCAATGGGAAAAGCATTCCATCGTGATGGGGCGAGAAGCCCCTTGCATTCTAAGTATGGATTATCTAAGAAAAGGATACTTCAAGGATCCGAAGGGGTACTGGTGGGCTTTTGATGTAGCCATGGTGATTGAAGAGGAGTCCAAGCAATTGTCTGCCCTTCCTGGCCTCTCAGAAGGCCCTTCTGCAGTGGGATTGCTGCAAGTTAAAGATCAAAAAGTGCCAATAGCCACAACAACCGTACACCGGCGACAGTATTGGATGAATCGAGACGCTGTGATCCCCATCCATAAGATGATTCAGAAGCTGGAAAGCCAAGAGGTGGTCAACAGAACCCATTCACCCTTCAATAGCCCTGTCTGGCCTGTACACAAGTCTGATGAAGAATGGAGACTGATTGTGGACTATTGTGGCTTAAATGAAGTCACACCGCCATTGAGTGCTGCAGTACCAGATATGTTGGAGTTCCAGTACGAGCTGGAGTCCAGGACAGCGAAGTGGTACGCCACATCCCAGAGTACAGCCAGATTGTGAGCCCTCTTTACTTTGTGACCCGTAAAAAGAATGATTTCCAATGGGGTCCTGAACAACAACAAGCTTTCAGGCAGATCAAGCAAGAAATTGCACATGCCGTGGCTCTTGGACCAGTCAGGATGGGACCAGATGTAAACAATGCACTCTACTCTGCAGCTGGAGATAAAGGTCCCTCCTGGAGCCTCTGGCAAAAGGTACCTGGCGAGACACAAGGGTGACCACTGGGTTTCTGGGGCCGAAGCTACAGAGGTTCTGAGGCCAATCACACCCCTATGGAAAAAGAAATCTTAGCAGCATTTGAAGGCATACAAGCAGCTTCAGAGATAATTGGCACCGAAGCACAGCTCTTCCTGGCACCCCGATTACCAGTGCTGAGCTGGATGCTCAAAGCAAAGGTGCCCTCTACGCGTCATGCCACCAATGCCACGTGGAGCAGGTGGATTGCTTTGATTACACAACATGTCCGAATCGGGAACTCGAATCGCCCTGGAATTTTGGAAATTATAACTAATTGGCCTGAAGGTGGGAACTTTAGTCTGGCAGATGAAGAAGAAGAGCCAGTGAGTCAAGTTGAAGAAGCTCTGCCGTATAATGAGTTGCCACATGAAGAGACACGTTATGCCCTTTTCACCAATGGTTCCTGCCGTATTGTAGGGAAGAGCCAGAAGTGGAAAACAGATGCTTGAAGTCCCACACAACGAGTGGCAGAAACCACTGAAGGTGAAGGCAAATCGAGTCAGTTTGCGGAACTCAAAGCTGTCCAATTGGCCCTAGACATTGCAGAAAGAGAAGGATGGCCAAGGCTCTACCTATACACCGATTCTTGGATGATAGCCAATGCCCTATGGGGATGGCTAGACCGGTGGAAAAAGATGAATTGGAGTCGTAGAGGGAAACCCACCTGGGCTGCTGATCTGTGGCAAGACATCGCTGCCAGAGTGAAGAACCTGAATGTGAGAGTCCGTCGTATAGATGCCCATGTGCCCAAGGGTCGAGCTAATGAGGAACGTGCTAATAGCAGAGAGGCAGATCGAGCTGCACAGGTCAAGGTATCACAAGTAGACCTAGTCTGGCAGCAGAAGGGAGAATTCTTCCTAGCTTGATGGGCCCATGATGCTTCAGGTCATCAAGGCTGAGATGCCATCTATAGATGGGCACAAGACCGAGGGGTGGATTTAACCATGGACACTATCTCTCAGGTTATCCATGACTGTGAAACCTATCAAACAGGCAAAAAGGTTGAAGCTCCTGTGCTAGGGTAGACGTTGGGATAAGCACAAATATGAGGAGGCCTGGCAGGTTGATTACATTACATTGCCACAGACCCACCAAGGTAAATGCTATGTGCTTATCATAGGGGAAGGAACCACAGGTTGGTTAGAGACATACTCGGTATCACATGCAACAGCCCGAACTACTATTCTGGGTCTTGAGAAGCAAATCCTGCGGAGACATGGTACTCCAGAACGTGTTGAGTCAGACAATGGGACTCATTTTAAAAACAATTTAGTGCTACTTGGGCACAGGAGCATGGTATTGAATGGGTATATCATATTCCATATCATGCACCCGCTGCTGGAAATGTCAAAAGGTGTAAAAGACAACTCTAAAGGCACTAGGTGGAGGAACTTTTAAAAACTGGGATAAGCACTTAGCCAAGGCCATCTGGCTAGTTAACACCAGGGGCTCTGTCAATCAAGCTAAGCCTGCCCAAGCAGAATCCCTCCACACTGTAGATGGAGACAAAGTTCCAGTGATCCATCTGAGAGGTATGTTGGGTAAGGCCATTTGGATTAGTCCTCCCTCAGGCCAAGACAAACCCATTCATGGGATTGTTTTCGCCCTGGAAATACCTGGTGGGTAATCAGGAAGGATGGAGAGATCTCATTACTACCTGAGAAACAGCCACCAACAGATGTTCCAAGTTTGAACTCTTAAGCCCAAAACCAGAACTGTGACTGTGACTAAAGGGCCAAGGATCCAAACTGAGTTGCTGTTGGTGTTGATCTTCAATGACAGACGACAACCTGGGAATGAAACAAAGACTATATATATGTATGTGTGTCTGTGTGCAGGATATAGACAAACACAATGTAGAGGTGTTGCGTTAAAGAAATGATATGGAATAAGGGGTGGAGAATGTAGTGGATTAACTTTTGGATTTTTCAGATCTTCCTTAAAAAAAAAAACCAGCCTTTACAGGTCTTCCTTAACAGCGGAGGTCAGGATCCACTGAAGTATTCCATATCTTCCTTTAACGTAACACAAGATATAAATAAGGTGTAGATAAGGGGTACACTCTCTTCTTCTTCTGGCAAACTCGAGAGCAGGAGGAGCTGAGGCCTGCAGTGGCTGCTGTTGTCTGCCCACGCGTTGGGGGAGAATCCTGGGTCAAATTTAGCTGTTCTGCTTTCCTCGAGGGAAGTGATGAGACTTCATTATTACTTCATTATTACTTTACTTTGTTAGTTACTGGGAGTTACAAGTGTGCATACCTGTTTTGTTTTAGTTCCCTTTTGTTCTTTTTCCCATTTTCCCTTTTCCCTTTTCCCTTTCTTGGGAGTTTTGCATGATATCCTTGCGATGTAGTTCTTTGTATTTAGAAAAATATAGAAATACATATATTTAGTGTGGTTTTGGTTTTTCTATAGTTTTTTTCCTTAAAAAGCAGGGGGGAAGCTTTGGGAAAGAGGCAGACTGAGCGGTTGGAGAGCTTGGGAAAACTAACTCAAACCAGTTCAACTGCGTTCAATCAGGAGACTGCACTTGGCTGACATGTCACTGTTCCATCCACTCATACCTGCAGCTGTCTTCTCCTGTTATGTCCAGATTAAGATTTTTCAGAATAAAGTTATGAAACTTCTCACACAAAACCAATATTGATAACGAATGTTTGAATTGTAAGCACTGATTAAGTTCAGTCTGAACTAAATCTTTTGTCTAGAAATATTTCCTATAGTTTTCCATCTTCTTTTATCTCTGGCACATGTCAGTTTGTGTGAGTTTATGATATTTTTGGAGAAGATACCACAGGAAAACAATTCAGCCACAGATTTAGAACAGGTAAAGAATGTCAGACCAGGAACCCAAATCTAGCTTCTCTGCATGAAATGGGAGAGAGCAATGCCTTGCATCTGAAAACCTCTGGAGTTTTGTGGAATGTTTTATACTGATCTGATCTATGTGGCTCAAGCCTTTGAGGCTCATTGTATGTCTTTTCATGATGAAGAAAATATGCAGTAAAACCAGACCATTATGGTCAAGATCTCTGGAAGTAGAGGCATTAAAACAGAATAAATCAATTCATAAAACTGTCTGCCTTCCTTTTTGCTCCAAATTACTTCCTCAACATCTGCCTTAACTGTGCTTGGTAATAGAATTTTTCTGCAGGGTTGTATTTTATACTTCGACAACTTGATACACATATGTTATTGTCAGAATCGGGACACAGTTAAGCTTGCAATCAGCTACCTATTCTGAACTGCATGTGTCTGAACTTGTGCATGTCTGTGAAAAAAAATAAGCTTTTCTCTTTCTGTTTTAGTCCTCACAATTCACTTGAAAGCAGCAGGATCATTCAGGCAAAACAGACCTTTTCAGAGAAAAGCAGCTTGCTTTCTCCTGCTTTATAAAAAGAACTGTATTTCTCTGAAGCAATACAAATTCATTGTGCTAAAAAAAATTTGTTCCATATGAATGTTAATGTTACCTCCAAATGGTACGTCTGTGTGTGCAGAATGTCTTTGAAAGAAGGCCCTAATCTGTTTGCATGAGAGGATGCAACTGATGAACTTCCATCTAAATGTTGCTATTCTTCTAGTCTCTGTCACATTTGCTTTACCAATGAGTCTCAGATGTAACTTCCCAACCACAAGAAATTGTTTCGAGCTGTCAGCAGTCTAATTCATCTGGATTTTCTTTGTTTACAGAAAGATTTCAGTGTCCAATGAGGGGAAGGGATTTTATTGCCAGTTCTTAGTCACTGCACAGCAAAAAGCAGCCAAGAGAGTACATTTCTGCAGGTCGAGGTTTGTAGAAGAAGAGAACTTTTTGTTCAGGTTACTGACTTTAGCCTAACAATAGCTTTATCATGAAGTACTCATGCTGTGCTTGGGAAGAGCAGGACTCAAGTCACCTGATGCTAACCTGCCATATCCTCATCCCCATTTGCATTGCATTTCTTAAACAACATGAGCAGAAACTTCTGTCCACCCTGCTGCCCCATGGTAGACTAAGCCACGCTTACGTCTCTCTATACTGGCACTAGTTTGACTAAGCTCTTCTTTAAACCTTCTGATGCTGTGAAGGGCACAGCTCACCTCGGCAAGCTATTCCAACCTTCACTTGCCCTCAGAGTATCCACTTTCTAATCTGTATCTCTTTTAAGCAGTCTAAGATCCTTGGCTTGTGGGAAATGAGATGAGCTCTTCTGACATCTGTGAAGTTTCACCATTAAACAAGTTTTGAAGATATGACCTAGCACTGCTAAAACTCACTCCTTTCACTTCCCTCTTATTTTTCCTCTATTTCTACTCTGTATATTCACAGTGTTCCCTCCACTCACTTTGACTTCTCACCACTGTGGAAGCATTGACACTCACTCCTACATACCATCATCAGCATTCATCTCTCTTTTTCTGTTCATATTTCTAAAACTTTCAGATCTTCCTCTTCACACATGCCCACTACAGCATTCTGCTGGGGACCTAAAAAACACATCAGACACATAAAGACCTTTCTAAGATCATCTTCCAGCCTTGCCTTTCTCAGAAAATAAATTTCTCTCTGTGACCCTCATCTGGCTTTGCAGGTTCAAATTTTCAGACATTACCTTTAACACCACCCACAGCTCAAGAGCACAGCCAGTTCCTCTGTTCAACGCATCCTCCCACCTCTGTAGTGACATAGTCTCCAGTGTCCATTTGACCTGTTGTCAAAAATATATCTTTGCACTTTCTTCACTTTGTCCTTTTTGAATGCACATCTTTCCAGAGATGCCCTTTAAGGCTGTTCTTCTATGTGATCTCAGGTCTTCCTTAAAGCCCGCTCTGATTGCAAACATCTAATTAAAAGATACAAAGTACTACTAACTTCTTAAATTCACATTTGACAAGTTTGAATACAATTAAACCACAAATGATTGTCCAATGTCTAATGCATGTGTGCTAACTTTTGCAGGAATAACTTCCCTATCACTGCTGCCTTAATCTTCCCCCTGCTCCTTATAATTCCTTTCATCAGTAACTTATTCAATCTTGAATTAGCAGCACATGCTAATTCAGTATGTAGGTAATACCGCTCACTGTGTGTTGCACAGATGCTCACATCTCTGCATTATTTCCCACCACTGCTTGGGTTGTTAGTCATATTAGAAGTCCAGCATGGCCTAAGAATCAGTCAAAACCCCTACACTTCAGCCTGCATCTTGTCATCACATCTCTGGGATGTTCTTGCTGCGTGCTTCTAGATTCAACAGTGCAGAATATAGACAAAGGACTCATAGTCAGGGTTCAAATTTTGTGCCAAAGCAGTAGTATAAAGGCAGTTAGTACTGATACTAACAAGGCACCCTTCTTGAGGAAAAGGCTGCCTTTACCTTCTGACCAGTAGTTAAGATACAGATATAATGACCAAGCCTTCCTTAGGTTTGCCGTAAGGACAACTGATAGTGGGATCTTGCCCCATAGCTAGGTGAGCTCTGAACCATAGAATCTGCACTTGGCAGCAGTTTTAATAGCCTAAGATTTCCTGACTTGTAGGTCTGCTATGCAGACTCTTTATTTGATAGTTATTTGGCTGGTTGCTTATTTTGGACTTCGATTAAATAAAAATATATTAACATTTAGCACTTACACAGAACTGTATACAGGTAGCAGTTTACAAAAAACTTAAAGACGATGAAATCAGAAGTTTGTTCAAAAACATGGTTGGTCATAACCCGCATGCTCTCCAGGTATTTTTGGTTACTGCTGTTGCTGGTTTTGCTGTTAATTTTTCTCCCAGCTATAGTTCTACATAGTCTGGCTTTGTTCGTTAGGGTCAGAATCCATTGGTTTACACACCTATTGTGAATCTGTTGTAATCTGTACCTCTGCATGCCTTCACTTGCTTTCCTGCTTCAGTGTTTCCTGTGCCTTCATCTGGTATAATTAATCACTTCACCAAAAGAAATTCAATACTTACATCCTGCAAATACTCAGGCGAGTATCATAACCCAAAGAAAATATTGGACTTGTTGAGAAAGCACCGACAGTGACAAGGCTGCTTCAGTGGCAATATTTGCCTTCAAGGACTGCTGGAATGACAAGAGTCTACAGAATGGGCCAATATTGGAAAAATGCCATTAAAGAATAGCAGATGTGTTTGCTGATCTCCATCGAAGATGCAGTCAGCCTCACATTGGTCCCTCTACCCATCTGAAAATGCATCTCTGCAAGACAGCCGCAGGCAGTTAAATATCAATGAAAGTTAGGCTTGTCTAGTCCTTTCAACTCTTTCAGGGAAGAGACATTCAGAAGGCTACTGAAAAACTAATGAAAATATTCCTGCTTTGGGCCATAAGCAAAGAAACCTGGAATCAATGCAAAAAGAAGCTTCTTTCTGTTTTGTTCTCTGCCTGCAGAATCAGTGGATATCTAAATGACTAGTAGTATGGCTCAAGTGCAGGCATGGCTCAAGGGCAGAGCTGAGTCTGGCTGCCATGCTAAGGTGAACGCTACAAAAATCTTCTCCACCACACCCTCCCCATCTTTCTCCAGAACAGGTGGGATCAACCCAAGTAAAGAAACTATCTTCCAGGAACATGAGGGTTTGCCCTGAAAACGGAAAAAAATGACCTTCCACAAATATCTTATTATTTGTAGCCCTGCTGGCAAAACAATAATGCACATGCAAATGCAAAGAAAAACATAGGTATTTTCATGCCCCATCTGGGTGTACCTCAAAATGCTGGTAGTGTTGACAATTTCTCATAACACTAGGAGGAAAAACACTGTGCAAGTAAACTAGGTTTTCCTCTCTGTCAGTGGAAAAGTCACTACAAGCAAAACACAGAGAAGAACTTTTTCAAAGGGGTGCAAGAGGGCTGGACGCGCCTCAAGAAGGAAATCTTGGCGGCACAAGAACAAGCCATCCCCATATGCAGTCGGCGGGGAAGAAAACCAGGATGGCTGAGTAGGGAACTTCGCAGTGATCTCAAGAAAAAGAAGAATGGTTACGAGCTTTGGAAGAGGGGACAGGCATCCCAGGAGGACTATAAGGGTGAAGTGAGATCATGTAGGGAAAAAGTCAGAAGGGCTAAAGCTCAACAAGAATTTCAACTGGCCACTTCGGTCCAAGGCAATAAAAAGAACTTTAAATATATCAGCAGCAACAGGAGGACAAAGAAGACTCTCCCTCCCTTGCTGGTTGCAGAAGGGACAGTAGCAATGAGGGATGAGGACAAGGCAGAGGTGCTCAACGCTTTCTTTCCCTCAGTCCTTCAGCCCAAGGAGGAATGCCCTAGGGATACTCAGTCCCCTCAGCCAGAAGATAATAGGAATGAAGCTCCAGCAGTTTGGGAGGACTTGGTTAGAGACCTGTTTGGCCAATTAGACATACACAAATCCATGGGGCCAGGTGGGATCCATACGAGGGTATTAAGGGAACGAGCAGAGGTCCTTGCCAAACCCCTTTCCCTCATCTACCAGCAGTCTTGGCTGACTGGGGAAGTGCCGCTCAACTGGAACTCGGAGGGAGGATCTGGGGAACTGCAGGCCTGTCAGCTTGACCTCGGTACAGGGGAAAGTCATGGAGTAGATTGTCTTGAGTGTTATCACACAGCACGCACGGGACAGCCAGGTGATCAGGCCCAGTCAACATGGGTTTATGAAAGGCAGGTCCTGCCAGAACAATCTGATCTCCTTCTATGACAAGGTTACCTGGTTAATGGACGAGGGAAAGGCTGTGGATGTGGTGTACCTGGACTTCAATAAAGCCTTTGACACCATTTCTCACAGTATTCTGCTTGAGAAACTGGCTGCCATTGGCCTGGACAGGCACACCCTCTGCTGGGTGAAAAACTGGCTGGATGGCTGGGTCCAGAGGGTTGTGGTCAATGGAATTAAATCCAGCTGGAAACCGGTCACGAGTGGTGTTCCCCAGGGTTCAGTGCTGGGTCCAGTCTTGTTTAACACCTTTATCAATGATCTCGATGAAGACATTGAGTGTACCCTTAGCAAGTTTGCAGATGACACCAAGCTGGGTGCAAGTTTGGATTTGCTTGAAGGAAGGGAGGGTCTGCAGAGAGATCTGGACAGGCTGGATCGATGGGCTGAGACCAACGGGATGAGGTTCCACAAGGCCACGTGCAGAGTCCTCCATTTAGGTCACAACAACCCCATGCAGCGTTACAGGCTTGTGGAAGAGTGGCTGAACAGCTGCCTGGAGGAAAAGGACCTGGGGGTGTTGTTTGACAGCCGTCTGAACATGAGCCAGCAGTGTGTGCCCAGGTGGCCAAGAGAGCCAATGACATTGTGGCCTGTATCAGAAACAGCGTGGCCAGCAGGACCAGGGAGTGGATTGTGCCCCTGTACTCGGCACTGGTGAGGCCACACCTCGAGTGCTGTGCTCAGTTTTGGGCCCCTCACTACCAGAAAGACATTGAGGTGCTGGAGCGTGTGCAAAGAAGGGCAACGAAGCTGGTGAGGGGTATGGAGAATAAGCCCTACGAGGAGAGACTGAGTGAATTGGGTTTGTTTAGCTTAGAGAAGAGGAGGCTGAGGGGAGACCTCATCACTGTTTACAACTACCTGAAAGGAGGTTGTGACAGGGTGGATGCTGCTTTCTTCTCACAAGTGACGAGCAACAGGACGAGAGGGAACGGCCGCATGTTGCACCAGGGCAGGTTTAGGCTGGATGTGAAGAAGAATTTCTTCACTGAGAGAGTGGTCAGGGTTTGGAACAGATTGCCCAGGGAGGTGGCGGAGTCTCCATCCCTGGAGGTGTTTAAAAGATGGGTAGATGGGTTTCTTCGGGATATAGTTTAGTAGGGAGACAGGAATGGTTGGACTCAATGATCTCGGAGGTCTCTTCCAACCTTACGATTCTATGATTCTATGACCTGCTGATGTTAACTCCAAGAAGGCCTGGCAAGAAAAAAAAACAAATAAAGCTTGCTGTGGTTTGTGACTGCTACTGAAAAAATAATGCTTGACATATTAACACACTTAGCTGAAACTTAAAAAGCCTTATGCTTAGTTAGGTGGATTTGGCTGAATTCAGGTTGTGTTGGGGCTGCAAGGCATTAGCTGGTAAGAAGATATGAATTAAAGGAGTTTGATTCTTCATATAGACAGTCATATGTGAGCAAGCCAGGATAAATTTGGTTATTTCAAACATACCCGTGAGTTTAGCCCACTGTGTTCATTTGCTTTGGCTCTTTTCTCAGGGTGGTTTGAAGAATCGTGATGTCCTGTAGTGGGGCTGTGTTTGCAATTTATTACACTGAGGTCAGAGAAGTTGGAGTAATACCTTAAAGTTCCTCTCTGGGCTCTTTTCTTAATGCTTTCCACCCCCTGCTCTTCAATTGTACAGTCAATTTGCACAGGCCTTTAAAGAAGCAATTATGCTATTGTTTAGCTAAAGCACAATGCCAGAAGTGAGTAATAAACTAAACAATACCACCTCTTTATTCCAGTGGAATATGCATTTATGCCATTTCAAATTTCCAACTTCTAATTTTCCATTTTCACAATGTTACAAAGCTTTGGAAACTGTGCTGTAGCTTCTGAGGCCCAAGGGCTGCAGAAAGTTTTGTAGTAAAACAACTTTGCTTGGCAGTAGATTCATTTTCCTGCAAAATCAGTCAGAGCACTCACAGAAATGAGATCAGTTCAGAAATCACCTCACTCACCCTGCTGTCACATAGAATATAAACCTTATCACTCCTTGACATGCCAACTACTGCATGGCCATCACTCTTTCTAATGAACTCTTAGGTGAAACAGACACTTTATGATTATTACTTATGAGTTTATTACCTCATACTACCAGATCCTCTATAGTATGAGAAATGGACTGAACCCTCACTGTGGGCCCTAGCAACTGCTGTGGCACCGATGGGACTTCGAGTGCTTCATTCAGACTGCCTCCATAGTGGTTTTGCAAATGCTTCATGAAAATGTGGTACAAATTTCCTGTGTTTTTTCCATGGATTCTGCACTTGCATTCATCTCATTTTTAAGAACCATCTACATAGCTGAAAAAAGCTAAGCTGCTGAGTAACAAAGGTATAAAGTCATCCGCAGCTTAGGTCAAAAGTTTTCCAAAAGGATCACATTAGGGAATAAATTGACAGGCAGGCACCATGGAGAAGGTCAAAACAAGAAAAACAGAATTATCAGTTTTGTCTTCTTGAAGCTTTTCATTCTAAGATATGCAAGTGCATCTGGTCTGTGTCTGGATATTGGAATACTGCCTATGCACATCACCAGATACACCTTGAAATGCATTAAAAAACATGAACCAGTAAGAGATTATTAACAGCTTTTAAGTGATGAGGTACATATCTTAGACCTAAAGCAGATGACATTTTCTTTTCTCTTTTCTTGTCGATTCTTTTCTTTTTTTAACTTGAAATTTCCATGGAAACTAAACCTTGCTGAGTTGTAAGCAGTGACAGAAATAACCTTGATTTAATGGAAGGCAGAAGATGCTCTATAATACCAGCTCTGATTATGACACCACAGCAAGGTTTTTTTTTTAAGGAAATGACAACTAATGGAAAGACTTGCTCACTCTTGTGCAGGAGTCAGCTCTGGCTGTTTCCTAGGAGCAGAAAGACAGGTCACAGCTTTTGACCTTTCTGATACACCAGGAGGAAGAAAGGCAATTTAATATGACAAAGAACTTAGAAGGTAACAGCTGCAGCCTCCAGTGATGGCCTTCTGAGTGGTAGAACAAGAAAGAGAAGGAAGAAGCAGTTACCTCCTAAGATCTGAAGTGGTTTGGAAGCAACAAAAGAAGAAATCTTGTCAGACCAGATGCAAAGGTGTGAGGCCTGGGGAAAAATGACAGGACTGGAAAGGCGACTGGGAGGGGAAAAGGTTCCTTGCTGTGTGGAGCAAATTTTGCTGCTATAGATCTGTGACTTGCTAAAAGTACAGCCTTTCTGTATATTTCCACCAGACAGTTGATGTTCAGCTTGAATGACAGAAATTACTGCACACCTTGACAAACAGCAGTCACACTACTCAGATATTTTAATGTGCTTGGGCTTTGGCTTCTAATGCTTGAAGAGCTGCTGTCTTCACCCCTGAAGCAATGTTATTGTAGAGGTGGGAGAGGTGCTCTTTGGTCTAGTGCGTGCAAAGAAAGAGGATATTAGTCATTGTTACTAGGAAGCAGAGACATTTGTGGGAAAAGAGTGGTAGAGACTGTGAGCTGCTCCATTCCCCTCAGTCTTAAGGCAGGAAGTAATCCAAGGACGACAGAATGGTAGAATAATTTCTGCCCTTCATTACTACCACAGAATATTTTGAAGAGTTGCAGAAGACAAATAAGACTTGAATGAATTTTCCTTATTTTGCCCTCAGAACTGAAATCCTTATACAATATAGACAACATGCCTATCAAGCACTGATTGCCCTCCTCCCTGCCATCTTCCTCTTTCACATTTTTTACTTGTTTATAAGAACAGATTGCCCTTGTGAGATGTCTCTGAACCTGGCAATGCCTAAAAAACACACTGTTCAGATATTCAAGTGACAGTCATGAACACCAAAGCTGGCTGGATACATTACACACCCAGTTTATCCAAAATGTAATTCAAGACAGGTCATTTATTCAGTTTAACTACCTGTAAAGCAGAGCAACTCCCTTCAGGAATGCACAAGATCAGGAAGAAGGTCTTAAGTGCTGTTCATTCATGTTTGCACATGTCTTCTTCACTTCTAGGGAAGTACAACATGCTGGGGATTTTCTTGGCCAACTGCTTTAAGTTGTTTCAACTTACTATCTGCTGGATAAACACAATAAATCACAAGATCCTTTAAAGGTAGAACAAGCCAATTTCTCTGATAAGCAAATCAGTCTCTGCAAAGTTATTTCCTTTTGATTCAGTCTTGTTTGCCTATTACAAAATCAGATCATGTGGCGTTTAATGAAAGAGTTGGATTAAGAGTAAATAGTACAGCAGTGTAGTATTTCTTCCATCACCTACAGATATGAGCAAAAAAGCAGATATTGAGCTGCGTGCTTAGCTACCCAAAGACAACCACACTATTGCTGGTTTGTATGTTAGCTCCTTCTCCTTGCTCTCATTTAACTTTTGTCCTTACCTAACTTATTTTAGCACGTACCAGCACATTGGTCTGTAGGGAAGGAACCTCATTTGGGAGCTACAAGTCTTGCATAGATGCTAACAATATCCATTGACTAAAACCAGCCACTAAAACAGAGAGTTTATTCCACTGTACTGGTATGAATGGGGCCTCAGGGCAACTGTGTCCCTGAGCGTCAGAAACAGTCAGGTTAGGCAATGAAGTGGTTCGGTAAGTCTGAGGGGACACTCAGACCAGAGTAGGCAGAAGAGACTCAGGCACGACAGGGAGCCCACACAGTCCCTTGGCAAACAGGCAGAAAAAGCCCCTGCCTGTGCTGTCTAGGTAAGGGGACTTGCAGGGACATTGGCCTCAGGACTGCCAAACGTAATCTTCATGACTTCACAGTTGTTGAGCCTCTTGTAACTTTTGCTGCCAGATACTAGGTCTTCTGCAACTGAAGAGCTTAATTAATGGTAATTAAGTCATGCAGAAGGCAAACCCCCACATTAGAAAGCTAGTTTATGACACCATTCATTAGCCAATTGCTCAATATCTGAAAGAGACAGCCTAACGTGGCATTTCCATTACCTGGCTGTATTATAGTGAAGGATTTTATAGAGCATGTACTGTCTGTTGATACATGTGACTTCTGAACAATTTCTTTACCCTCCAAGAGTGTTCTCTTTCTCTTCAGTTCCTGAAAATGAATCTTACATCCAGAGCACCTCAAAAAAAACACTTTGACTCATGCACCAACACAGGAAAAAAGGGGTTTTCGTATAGAAGAGGAAAAGTCATCCTGAGCCCCCACATGATTTTGGAGGAAATAAACATCTTACCATTTCCCTTTAGAATGGAGGTGCTTAATACGCCAACACTCATATTCATTTCCATTCTCCCACCATGATATCTTGGATGCTTTCCTAGAAGCACTGTGAGAACCAAGAAAGAACTCATGCTCTCTGTCGTTGCCCACTAAAAAGGAATAAGTGGACAAAAATGTACTGTGATGTCCGAGCCGCTTATGAGATCAACAGAGCATTGTTGCTCCCCTGGAGCAACAATGGGCATGATCCAACAGCAATGCTGGCCATATACAAAATACATGAAACTATTTGAATCCTTACATGCCTGTATATGTAAACATGTATGTGTATGTATATACATATATGTATCTATAGATAGGTGTTACGAAATGTGAACTACAGCTGCAGAAACTTACAAGTAGAGGAACAAACTATGAGAAAGGAGAAAGACAAACTTCGAAAAGGGGAAAAAGGCCTCAGTTAGGCTATCTGAGACACAAAAATATTTCCTTTTGCCACTTCGCTGGAGGGAGGAGGACAAGAAGGCAAGTATTACAGTATTCAATTAATAGTTGCAGCTGAGAAACAGATTAAAAAAATGAGACATTCATGTTCTCATGGTCAACTACCAAAGTCTGCTGAGGTAGCTGATAACAGTTTTGTTGGTGCAGTTTCATGATTCGTAGTCCTTAGGGTGACACAAGTTATAAGCAGTCAGACCCTACCCCACCATGTGTGGAAGTTGGACAGGCAGTCCCTTCCCCCCTCACCCAGCAGAAGGTATGGGTGATGACAGTGTCACTGCCTCACTGCCCTCCCTGTGTCAGGGCAGGGAAAATCCTGGCCCCATTGCAAACCCCCAGTATTACCAAGAAGTATCAGCACCCCTTCCATCCTGTTTTTTAGCAAGAGGGGACTGGAAAAGAGATGGAGCACAACCCTAACTCAGCTTTGAGATCTTCTGTTCTGGATGCTTTTGACTGTTTATGTTGGGTGTTTTGCAGAGCAAGAGGAGGGGAGGGGTGTGTAGGAACCAAGATTTGTCTTTTTTTTTCTTCCCATCAGTAAATACAGGAGTTTTGTGGCTAGTTTCTCAATGGGAACAGGAATCGAGACAGACATCTCAAAATCTTTCCCTGTGGTTACGAGTATTTACAGTGGTCTTGGCTCCTTGAAAGAGCGCACCTCTAATAAAAACAAAACAGCTCTGACTTCACTGCACTGCTCACAATGAAGTAGCTCCATTTAGACATGTCTATTCAAAAGCAGATACTTATGGTATATTTCCTCTTCCTTCCCTAGACTCTGAAATTTTTGCCAGCTCATAGCGCAGCAGCTAAACACAGAGGCTCAGCTCTTCTTTCTGTAGCTGCCCTAGACCAGAGGAATTGAGAAAGACTGGATAGCACAGACAATGCAAAACTAGTGTTTACACATACGGAATACCTTTACCATCTAGGAAGTTATGTTGCCCTTTGGCAGCTTTAACTCCTTGTACAGAGAATTTCGTGAATGTTTTTACGTTGAGGACCTTTAAAGTGAAAGGTAGTTACACATTCGACTGAGTCATATTACAACACAGCCTCATTTAAATAGTCACAAGCTCTTACCGTTCCCATCCCTCTACTTTATTCTAATGTGGTGTCACCCCTCTACTACTTCTGCACATTTTTGCAGGGAGGGGAATGTGTTTTATTAGCCAGACATTGCATTTTAGTGGAAGACTGCTGCAAAATTCTTGTTTTTCTAAATCTAGCCCATTCAGTGATTCATGAGATCCATATTAACACGTGGCACAGTACAGCTCCATTGGTTAGCATCCTAAATGTGCCAGATGGTTCAGTAAGAAGATAAGCAGCAGGAAAAAATTCACTCTCAAAAAAGGCATTGTGGCAGCAGCATCCATTAGTCTGATGTTCACAACATAAAGCTCCAATGCTACAACATTTTTGAGTGTACTGCACTCTCAACCAGGATGCAGGGGAAGACCCAAGTTAGAAAAGAAGGTCTTAAAATAGAAGTTCAGCTCAAAAAGAAAATGTACCCTTGGAAGATATGTTCCTGTAATAAATTTAGAAACAAGAGTAGAATAAAAAATTTACTAGCATTCTCAGGTGACAGGCAGTGTGGTCAGGTGGACATCTCTGATTATGACATGCTGTTTCAAATACAGACTTCCAGGAAAAACAGGGCAGGGCCATGTCTTCTTTTTCTGTTTAGTATACAGTGCTAAGAACATTGAAGATGTGTGAAAAACTATAAATCTTCACATGAGGGCCATCTGGCTTGAATAGCATGACAGCTCATATCAATAGTTTTGTGTACTTGCCAGTTTACTGCTGGTTTCCAAGTAATGAGTATCTCTGTGACCAAATTTTCAAACCTCTGCTTGCACAGGACACATGAATGAGTCCCTGTTCAGATGTGCTCTGCCCGTGACAGATTTATAAAAGCAATAATATTCCATCAATAGCCTGAAAAGAACTGTGTGAGATATTGTGGCCAAAACTTTTCTGGTAGAAAATGTTCAATATTTCTGACATTCAAAATTAATTTCAAAGAAGCTAACTTGTTCATATCAGAATCCAGGGAAGAAGGAATTGAGCATGGAAAGATAAATAAAAAAGGTTGTTTATATTTGTTTTTCCTGCAGAATTATTTTATTTTTCTGTTCACTGATATTTTACTGGGAAATTCCATCCAATATTTTGTTTAATTCTGAAAAATATTCACAATTGAAATACAATATTGTGTGAAATATTAGCAACACATTAGATCTTGTGAGTTTAAACTACAACAAAAACATTGTCTGCAATCTTACAGCTTGTAAAAGATGTTGAAAAAATACATTTGTTGTTGATCTAGGCTGACTATTTCCCTGCCTGTAGGAAGAACTGCCATAAACTGAAAAATCAGTTATTCACATGGCTTGAACATTGTTTGGCTTGTTGTGGCTTTTAAACTTACCTCCATTTTTAGATGTGTTTATGATGAGACAGAGAAAATTTAGTTCTATACATTTCCCTGAAAACACATGAGGAGAAAGCGTTTTCCACCCTTGCAGGTGATTATGTCTGTCAGGAAACATGAGGACAGTCTGTCATTTTTACACAGATAATTCAAGTGTAATGGAGACACTTCTTAAAGATGTCCTGTTCTACCTAAAGAATTTGCTTAAGGAAAAGAGATAGGGTGGATTTATATACTGCATGTTTCATCAAGACACTTGACATTGCATTAACCATATTCTTTATTGGTGACTTTCCCCAGTTCAACTCACTGATTGTTTAGACTATTTTTACAGTTAAAAAGAAAAAACATTCTTTTTATTTTCTCTTTTCAGGAAGAGAGAGTAACAATGTAATGGATTAGTAGCTGAAATATGATGTTGAATACAAGAAAAAGTATTTTGTGCTGTAGTGTAATAATTATACTTCTATTAATTCTAGAAATACCTCTGTCAATTATTTTTCCAGATCTTTAATCTAGCCTGGGTGCACCTTTAATTTTTTAGCAGGTAGTTTACTCTTTGGGTATAATCTGGAAATATGCATTGGACTCTTGATTATTTTTATTTTGCATTGAATTGTAAGAGTAATGAATATTAAAAAAAAAATAGCTACATCTCCTTGTGGGTTGTCCAGGGATTCAGCTCCAAGACAAAAACCTGGACAACCAGAAGGTGATGAAACCCAGGGTCTCTAAGCACAACCCTAATCTTGGGATCCCGACTCTTTGACAGTGGGAATGGGAGCCCTGGCAGACAGGAACTTTGGATTTCAGGCAAGATTCCAGGCAAAACTTCAGTTAGAAATTGTCAAAAAGCTGTAAGTTTAAATACTACCATTTTTGAAATATAAATTCAGGAAAAAAATCTTTTGAGAAGAAAGTTTCTTGGTGATTTTGGGGGGGGTTCTTGCATGGAAATTTCAGCTTTCAGTTACCATCATCATTCTGTGATTCGTGCTTTAGTTCCCTATTTACTGCGTACAAAGGCACTTTTCTATCCCATGAGGATAATTCTTTTGTGAACATAAACACATTTTGGGTTGTGAAGTCATCAGGTAAGACAGGGCTGGAGAGTCAGAGCTGCCATAGATCATCTCTGGTAATTACAGGTCTGTCAGTTTCACTTCAGTTCCTGGTAAAATTATTGAGAAGATTATTCTGAGAATAATTATTGAGAAGATTTTCTGAAAAACATTGGAGAGACAACACAATCATTGGTCACAGCCAGCACGGGTTCACAAAGGGAAAAACCTGTTTAACCAACTTAATTTCCTTTCATGACAAGGTCGCCCATCTAGTTGACCATGGGAAATCAGTAGATGGGACTGGTTTGGATTTTAGCAAAGGTTTTGTAGTTGTATCTTACAGTATCCCGCTGGATAGAATGTCCAGCGCACAGCTGGACATGTCCATAATATGCTGAGCGAATAATTTGCTGGCAGATTGGGCTCAAAGATTTACAGTAAATGGGATTACATCAGGCTGGTGGCCAGTCACCAGCGAGTCTCGATTTTAGGGACAGTTCTCTATTGTATTTTTATAAATTATCTCGATGCAGGAACTGAATGTAGTAACTTTGCTGATGATACTAAACTAGAAGGAGCTGTGAACTGCCTTGAGGACCAAGAGCTCTTACAGAGAGATCTGCACAGACCGGAGAGCAGGGTAGTTACCAACCACATGAAATTCAACAAGAGTAAGTGCTGGGCTCTCCACCTGGCATGGGATAATCCCATTACATGTACAAACTGGGGACAGGAGGCTGGAGGGCAGCTCTGCAGAAAGAGATCTACAGATTTAAATTGATGGCAAATTGAATGTGAGTCAATGCTGTGCCCTGGCAGCCTAAAGGGCCAACTATGCCCTGGGGTGCATCAAGCAGAGCACAGCCTGCCTGTTGAGGAAGGGGAGTGTCCCATGCTACGCTGCACTGGCACAGCCCCACCTCGGGGACTGTGTGCAGCTGTGGGCGCCTCAATGTAAGGAGAACATCTGACTGTTACAGTGGGTCTTGGGGAAGGAGATCAAGATGGGGAAGGGTCTTGAGGGCAAGACTTAGGAGACTTAGGAGGAGGAGCTGAGGTCACTTGGTTTGCTCAGCTTGGAGCAGAGAAGGTGAAGAAGTGCCCTTATGGCAGGCTATAGCTTTGTAAAGGGGAGCAGTGTAGGGGGAGGCACTGATCTCCTCTCTCTCTGGTGATCAGCAGTAGGACACAAAGAGATGTAATGAAGCTGTGTCAGGGACACTTCAGACTGGGCATTAAGAAAAGGTCTTTCGCTGAGAAGAGGGTAGTCAGTCACTGGAACAGACTTCCCAGGGAAATGGTTGTGGCGTCAAATCTGCCAGCATTCAAGGAGTTTTTTTATATGGTATAGTTTTAAGTAGTCCTGCAAGGAGGAGGGAGCTGGACTCCATGATCCTTATGGGCTCATTCCAATTTGAGATATTCTGTTATTCTAAGATTCTGTGATTCAATGATCTCATCTCACCTATAGTAAAAATGTATACAGTGTTATGAGTAAGAATAAAAAAAAAATAGAAAAAGGTAAAACAATAGTAGAGCCTTAGAAAGAGGAAACAGTAATGTAGCAGTTTTCATTTCAAGCTTTTCATATTCTCCAGTATTAAGCAGACAATTCACTATGAAAAACATACATAACCAGCCTCAGAACTCTGTTGGATCTGTACATTTGCTAACATCTTTTACTAAATTTAGACTTCAGCTTTTGGTGGAAGACCATATTTCAATACTAGGTGAAAATCCTGCTGAAAGACAGTTTTGCTGATTTTTTTGACCAGTTGGGCAGCTTCAAGGTCACATGATTTACACCAGGAGACCTGGCTTCTCAGCACATTTGAAAAACTAAACAGGATGAATATGGAGGTAAGAAGATCATTAGAAATAAAGGGGGTTATTTACAAAACTCTTTCCATTTAAATAAGTAGTTGAAAGAAGCAGCAGCATGCACACTACACAAGTGAGAGATAAAAGCTGATCCACTTAACAGTAAAACCAAACTGACACAGAGGTGCCATCAAGAGAATTGTATCTGTCCAAAACCAGAAGAAACAGGTAAAGCATCTGAGATTGTGCAGGTGCAGTAAAAATTAGAGGAGGTACTGTCTAGTTACTCTGCAGCTCTTTGACTGTGAATAAGACAGATTTATTCAAGAAGTGCTGGAGACCATCTCCCTGTGAGCTAGCAACTTTGCCTGCGGAAAGGACCACAAAGTACAGAAGATTCAGAGAAAGCCACAGCAAACACAGAGATGATGTACCATTATACAAGGTGACCATGCCTTAAAATCAATTTGTGCATCACAAAATTTTCCTTTTACAGAGGATAATTCGTGTGTGGGCTGAGCAAGGCAAGAAGCATATGCATTCTGGATGAACGGTGATCAGGACTCAGAAGTAAAACGGGGTATAAACCAACTTATTAAGAGCACAGCCCAGACAGGCACTGTCTCCTAAAAAAACAGTAGCACTTGAACACTGTTACAGAAAACACAGCTAGATGTGAAGGGTTTTCTTGCCTTTTCCCAGTACTAGAAGCTTCCCCTCTGCATGGCATTTGAAAATGAACGCAGAAAAGCAAAAAAAAAAATGGAGGATAGAAAAAGAAAGAAAACCCCAAAGACATGAAGCAGAAAAGCTTTGCAAGAAAGCAAAGTCAACACTTCACATGCTGCCTGGCTAAAAAGAGAATTCAAGATGGCACAAGAATGTCCTGATAGCTGTCCAAAAATAAGGTTAAAATAAAATGTTAAAACATGCAGTGATTAATAGAGTAAGCGAAGAACCCATGGCAAGCACAGACAAAGAGAAATGTTGTGCCAGTACATCCTGCCTTCTCTTGAAGGGCTTCCAAGGACACCAGAATAGAGAACAAGTGAGTTCATTGAGATAGTAAAAATTCCATCAACACTCCATTGATCCAGGAAGACTGCTGGTGGCAAAATGACTTTGAATCGTATTTGTCCATACGAAATCTGTTCAAAGCACCATATCTTGGCCTCACCACTGACACTGCCAAGCAAAGAGACTTTTGTATGTAGTCAAAATTTGGGGATGTTTTCTCTGGAGATGGCAAGGTATTAGGGAATTCCAT
Source organism: Dromococcyx pavoninus (assembly GCA_033558185.1). Lineage (NCBI taxonomy): Eukaryota > Metazoa > Chordata > Aves > Cuculiformes > Neomorphidae > Dromococcyx > Dromococcyx pavoninus. The sequence continues at coordinate 379,393 of JAUMJL010001132.1, read as the reverse complement.
ACACAACTCTGTTGCTGGATCAATAAAGCAGGGAATGGAGGAGGACATTTCTGGAAGGGAAGCAGGAAGTGGCTTCCACTAATCTTCATGGCCACTTCAGAGATTTTCACTAAGTGCTCCCTTCTTCTTTTATGCTGTCTGAGACACTCATTAATCTGTCCCAAAAATAAGGCCTGACTGACGCCTGCAGCTTCTTTCACACAGTGTCATCCCAGCCCAGGAGAAACTCCCTGCCTGAGTATGGGGCTGCTGCCCTGCAGACAAATGAATTGGGTCACATGCCTTGAATACTGCCCTGTGTTCAGGGCTCTTCTTTGTCAGATGTAGAAATGATGGGGATTTGACTATTCCTTCTTCAACAGCCACCTGGAGACAGGATCCTGACAGATCCTAACAGATCTAGCTGAGCTGATGATACAGTGATCAGGACCTCGCCTGGTATTCTGGTGTTGTCTAAGCCATTGCTGACCTTGATACCTCCGAGTGATGAAGTACTCAAGTTAGCCTTTCCCTGCACGTAAGGCATGGGGTGCTGTGAGCAGCAAGCCTGAAAGAGGTAACTCATGTAAGTAGCTGCTGGGCCTTTTGTGGGCTGCCTTCTGGTTACTTTACCTGCAAGCCAGCAGACTGCAATACAATTGGGAATCACTCTCACACGCATTACAGAGGGAGACAAAATATAATGATCATTGTAATGACATTAAAAGCTACGTGTCAGATAGCCAACCTTGGGCAGCTGCTTTTGCAACTTGGCTGAATTTGAATGGATTCAACTTGCACTCAGATTTGAATTGGGAATTACCTCTTAAGCCTCCATCTCTTCATCATTTAGTGCAATTTCATTCCATGCAGCCTCCTCAGCAAGAGCTCTGGTCATGAAATAGAGCACACAGGATGACACTGCACCATTCCCTTAATGTGTGCTCTTTCCAACATCAAGGATGCACAGTTTGTTTCCTTCTTTGTTTGTTTGTTTATATATTTACTCAGGCTGTGAAATCCAGGTTTTAGAGAGGGACACAAACAACCTTTGAACTTCAGCAACAGTCACCAATGAGCTTTTGATTCCAGCAACTCTTTATGTTGATTTGCAATGGCTCACAGACTCAAGGCCGTCTTCCCATGGAACAGGACTAGAAACATCCTCTTTGTCCTTGTCATTTAGGTTGTTTATTTGCTAATTTTTATATTTTCTTGGCCACAGAGATGATAAGGAGGAGTTGGTGGAGTAGAATGGCTGGGATAGGCAATGCAGGGTGGGCAGGGGGAACAGAAAAGGTTGCAATCTGAAGAGGAAATGAAGACTCACTCTGATTGCTAATGATGGGGCTGTATGGAAAAGCTGAGACCAAAAAGTTTATTCTCGGCTGCAGCTTTGCTGATATACTCGTGGATGTCCTCAGACATACTTGGCTCAGGATGGCAGAATGGACTTCTCGCTATCAGATTTTTACTTTAAAATGCAGACTGTGTTGGGTGTTAAGAACTGTTTAATCTAAAACTTGGACAATCATTTAGGCAATACCTTACCCTAGAAGATGAGAAACAGTTTATTCCAAGGCCCTGGGTCATGTGGTTTCTTAGAAGGTAATTTAGAAATTTCCAGAATTATGAAACTGTGCTTAATTCAAGAGACATTAAGTAGTAGCAAACTGTAGGCTGTGATCCACTTGCTATCAGTCATGTTACCTGGTTTAAAAGAAAACAAAAAGCATTCACAGGCACATTTTAGTATCACTTCTTCACTGTGAGATTGAAGCAAATGCCAAACAGCAAAGTGAATTCCTCAGGTTGCTAAGGTATAGAGATTGTTCTTGTTTCTTAAGGCTGTGATGAAAACAAAGTTCTTTCTTTGTTCATCAACAGAACAAAAGGGAAGGGCTGAAGAAACATCACTGAAGGATCACCCAAAGCAATAGGTTTCTGCTCTTCTTAAGAGAGAAAACGTGAAGCTAAATAGAACCTCAGAGCTACAGCAAAAATCAGCCTTCGTGCCCCCACAAACAGTCCAGCAGTGCTGGCAGCAATCTCATTCACAGAGGATGCCTTGTGATTCTGTAACTCTACACAACAGGCTGTGACTCCTTTCTCCAGGTTGTTCTCAGGTGTCCTTCCCCAGAGATGCTGCACTGCCCTGTTTCCTAGAGGTTTTACTGGAGTCTTATGACTTTTATTCTAGCTTCATATTCGGGCTCTTTTTCTGCTTTATAGCAATGATTGCTCTCAAACAATTATTAGACTTTATTTCCACATTGGACAGGTGTAGGCAGTACAGCGCACACAATACCAATAATGTGGTATTATCTATGGTTTATGGACGTTTATCTAGTATCTGCCAAAACTGTGACTTTTTTTCCTGCCTGGTATAATGTTTTGGCAGTCTTTTGACATCAAAAAAAGAGAGATAGCTAAGCCTCATATACGCTTCAATGAAAATCAAATATAACACTCCTCTGTAAACCTGGAAGTCATTACCAGCCAACGCTGCACAGAAATTATAATGCAAAGAGCAGGGAAAAGCAAAATGGAATTTGATTTGAAAGTTCTCCTTTAAGACCCCAGTATCCTCCTCCATCCATCCATGTATACGTGACGGAAGTTTTAGCAGCAACATGCTTTGCTAAGCAAACAGCAGCAAGTTAAGACAGAAGGAAAGTATTTCCATCAGCTGACATCTAAACAGAAAAAAGTTATGCCTAGCAATAAATTAGGAATAGCTTTCATGTTCTGAAACTTCACAATGTTCTTAAAATTTAAGTTGTCTGCATTTCAGTTTTAAAACTGAAATGAAATTATAGAAGCTGCAGAAGTGACCTTGTGCTTTTCACTACACCTACAAAATTATTACTCTTCTATTTTTACTATCACGTAGCACTTCGCCTTTGCTGACAAACATTAGTTTTATGAACACAAATGAAAAAGCCTACTTTAAAATAAAGTCTAACTGATGAAAATCTTGCAGTTCTAAAAGTTCAGTTTCAGTTTTTAATTTTTTTATCATCCAGCAATATTGTTTAAAACCAAAGTCTCAGATAAATTCCTAAAGTGAATCCTGACAAAGAGAAATAGAAGAAACAGAGAAATTAGTCACATCTGCTTGTCAAACTGTCCTCAGTTTTGGATACGCTTACAAAAGGCAACACTCAAAATTTCCAGTTTCATGTCTTGCAAGCGTGCCTACATCTTTCAGAGAGAAGTGGGGAAGAAGGTCATAAGTATACATGATTTTACAGTTTTGTTCTTAGTGGAAGCAGTGGAAATCTTCTGGACTTGTATCTGACAGGATCATTTAGCTTTCAGATTGTATATGCAAAGTATTATCCACGTACTTCAAAAAACATGCATGGCAGATCCTATGTAACAATATATATAAAACAATAAATACATGCCTTGATAAATCTAACAAGCATTATGACAAATACGCCCATTCAGGATATGGTATCAGACTAAGTGAGTTTCAACCAATTGCATCCTCATTAACTGCCTAAATCTGCAGTAACACTGAAGTTGGTGAAGATCTTATGGCATTTATAGAAATTGTCTCCTACTTAGTGTGATGCTTCTACTTTCCTCCTACAGAGCTACCACTTGTGGACTGCCATGTAGAAAAGGAGAAGGATTGTGGGTTCTAAAACAGAGCTCCCTTGCACACAAATAAGCGTAATTGCACCAACAGCAAAAGAAAAAGTACCACAGACAGCATACCACCACGCATAGCCTGAGATTGTCTCAAAATCTTCTGAAGATGTTAGATATTTGATGGCCACATTATCCTTAATTATCAAAATTATTCACAATCCCAGCCTTTCACAAGCCCAGCAGTCTGGGCAGTTTAACCATGCCACTCGCATGGCTCTGTGAGCCTACACTGCAGATGCTCCTGCCCTATTTGCAGTGGTGCTGTTATTTTACTCTGGTGCAAGCATGAGGAACAAGAACTCACATGGTTGTGGTAATTCCCACAAGCTCCCTGGGGCTTATTTCAGAGCTGTGAAGTGTTCTTACCATGATTTTTTAAAGAGTTGCTGCTTGTGAGTTTCAAACCTACATCCCAAATACATTTTCTGAGCATATTTTGAGAACTGGCAGGAAGCATTTAGTGCTTAATGTTATGTCTACATCTAGATCTGCCATACTACCTGCAGAATTAATATCAGTATCTGGGATTATTTTTTCTCACGTTTCAGTCAACTTTTTTTGAAATTATCTCAATTCTTTATTTTATAACTAAGATTGCAAACAGATAGTGTTTCTATGTCTCTATATGCATGTCTGATTTCTTAGTGCAATTCTTCTTCACAGTTATGTTTATATTGCTTTCAGCTGCTTGCCCTCCTTGGCACTCAGATTTCTGTCAAATTATTTTTCACTAATATTTCTGTGTAAAACTTCTACTATCCTACTCAGAAAATTTCATTTCTCTCTAAAGGCATGGGAATCTTAGAAAGTGGATTTTGTGGATACTTACAAATAGAAGAAATGTATCAGATCAAGTACACAGCAGAGGGACAAGAAGCAACAGCCACAAGCTGCAGCAATGGAAATTCCAGTTGGATAAAAAAAAATCTTGCCAGGTGAGTGGTTTAAGACAGGACAGGTTGCCCAGACATGTTGTGCAATCTCTATCCTTGGAGACTGTCAAAATGTGATTGAACAAGTTCTTGAGCAAAGTGAGGTGGCTTTGAAATAAAAATTCTTCCTCCTTGAAGCAAGAGGTTGAACTAGATGACCTGCAGACCCTCTTCCAGCCTTAGCTACTCTGTGCTGCCGCAGTCCCAAGTCCTTCCCATAGCACTACCCCTCAACACAGCTGGTGTGCCAGGCTACATGCCAGAAAAAATTCTCAGAATGAGCTTACTGTGAGACACTGCTCAATTCAAGGTATGAAGATTTTACTAATATTCAGGCAAAACAATTGCTACCTTAATTCCACTGTGTTATTTTGTGGTAAGCTTTCATGTGTCGATTATCCCCCAATTTACAAGACTTTACTATGTATTTAGTACTTTACCTGCTAATTTTTAGGCAGTAACACTAGCTTCATTTCATGTTCTTCATCTGCCATACTACCTGCAGAATTAATATCAGTACCTGGGGTTATTTTTTCTCATGTGTTAGTCAGGGTTTTTTAAAGTTACCTTGATTCGTTATTTTATAACTAAGATTGCAAACAGATAGTGTTTCTATGTCTGTATGCATTTCTGATTTCTCAGAGCAATTCTGTTCACAGTTTTCTTCACTTGTCTCTCTGGAAACTCTGTATAGGATGCCCTCTACCTCTACATGTTTATTAACACAGACTGGATTTAGTCCTGTTCCTAGAATCCAGTTCTAGTTTTATCCAAATTCTGTGTTTGGCATCCCAATTATATGGCTTGTTATGCAACTATTTGCAGCTCATGTCAGTTAACTACTTCCTGGCAAAAGTTCTATGTGTCCTAGCAAGCATGGCATTGTCAGCCTGTCACAGGAGGTGGTTGTTCTGCTCTGCTCTGCACCGGTGAGGCCCCACCTTGAGTGCTGGGTGAGTTTTGGGGGCCACAGTGTAAAAAGGATATCAAGCTACTGGACAGCATCCAGAGGAGGCCACAAAGCTGGTGAAACGTCTAGAGGAGAAATCCTATTGAGGAGAGGCTGAAGTCACTTGCTCTGTTCAGTCTGAAGGAGACTGAGGGGAGACCTTGTAGCAGTTTTCTGCTTCCTCACAAGGGGAGGAGGAGGAGCACGCGCTGATCTCTTCTCAGTGGGAGGAAAAGTTTCTTCAGCCGGAGAGTGGTGGAGCACTGGAACAGCCCCCCAGGGAAGAAGTCAGGGCATGAAGCCCGACAATATTCAAGAAGCATTTGAACAATACCCTCAGGCACATGGTGTTATTGTTGGGGTTGTCCTATGCAGGGATAGGAGTTGGGCTCGATGATCCTCGTGGGTCCCTTCCAACTCATTCTATGATTCTATGATTCTTAATCGTAAGTCTTCTCCATACTATCTGTCAGGGAAAATGCTAGTGCAGAACACATGCTAAAATATGATCTGACAGTATGTCACTTCCCAAAAGAAAGACAGGCCACAATGTCAGTATGACTTCCTTGATGATCTGCTTTACCACATCTGACTTTCTTTTATTAGATATATGCAAAATTAGATCTGTAATTATGACTCTTATTGTCTCAGTCTTTCTAATCAAGTGACAGATGTTCCCTCTGGCATTTGGTAATTCTTAGATACAAGACAAGAAAGATAAGATTAGGAAGGTAAGTTATTAACTTGGATTGTCAACACATCATTGCCTGATGAGTAGAAAGGCTAGATGATCGGAAGTGGAAAAGGAAATCTTTATACTCATAGACACTGGGATTCTTACAGGGATGAAACCATGCATGTTAGCACATATATGGAAAACCAGCAGAGAGCTGCCTGACGGGTGAAGGAATGTGATCAGCAATATAATTTAGAAAAATCCAATTCTCTGGGAAAAAAAAAGAAAAAAGTTTACAGTGTTGGGAGGAAGGGAAAGGAAGTAAAAATGGAATGTGGTCTTCAAATTAACGAGCTTGATTTTGCAGAGTTTTCCCCTCTTTCTCAAATTTCTCTCATGCTTACTTGACACAAACTCTTTGGAAGAAAATAGGCTTGTCTGGGATTGCCAAGAGGCATGCGTACGCTCTCATTTTAAGAAACGATATTCTGTCTTCAACATAAGCATTTTAGGTCATTATGTAGGGTGCATGTTTAGGATTATACAGAAACTCACAAAAAGGCAGTATGAAGCTGTAGAAGACTAAAAAGAGAAAAACTCAAAGGAGAGGTTCTTAATATGCGATTATTCTAGGAAATGTGGAAACAGGAGTCCACTCCTAAAAACAGTCAGAGGCAGCAAAGTACCAGGAATCTGGATGCACACTATGACCTGCTTGGCCCTAGCAATCCTGGTTAGGCAAACCCTCATACTGCAGTTTTGCATATTGAAGCTGGAGTGCTGGTTCCAGTATATGAGGAAAAGGAGCAGGGAAAATAAGCATTATGGATATTTTTTATAATAGTAACACTCCACAGAAATTGAAAAATTCATAATGATTCCTATAGCAAATTCTTAATAAAACAGCACATGACTAACATGCAGCCCATGACCACCCTCAGGTAGCAGCAGTACTGTTTGTGCCTGTACCTGGCATTCCAATGGAAGGCTGGCACCTGGTCCTGACAGTATGTTCATGTGCGTGCCTTGGTGCACATGTGTGTATGTTTATATTCATATGTGGAAAGCTAATTTTAGACAGGAGGTTCCTGCCTGGGTGCTGAGACAAGAAACAAGCCACTCACTGTCAGGTAAAGTGTGCTTTGTCCCCAACAGGAGGCAAAAAAAAGGTCATTACTCTCCAGGACAGCCCACGTTTAATTTCCTAGCTTGCAGAAGCTGTTGGCAGAGAAGAGGTGCAAGAGCCAGCCCCTCTCCAGCTCCATGCTCTCAGATTCATGTGGAGTGCCAGACAGGCAACCTCTTGCCTCGAATCTTTCACTCCTGCGTGCTCTGTTCAAATGCCTGGGATGGAGATTGCAATGGAAGAGAAGCAGTGGTTAAAAAGCTCATGCTGGACATCTCAAAATGAACATGTGTTTGAACTAGCAATGTTTGCCCAAGGAAATAAGCCCCTCAGAAAACTGTGTACCATTTGTTTTTCCCCTCAGATCAGCCTCCAGATCAAAATGATAGCTCTCAGCCTGGGAGATCCAGGCATGTGACTTAGAAAAAGGCAGGGGAAGAAAGAAAAGCATAAAAGCACTCTAAGTTTCTTGTGGTCATCCTGACCTCCTGCAGGTGCTGCCATTATCTGCCTGGTGTTTCCGTTCATGGGAGCCCTGGGCTACTGTATAACCAAGACAATGGAAGACCTGGCTCCAGAGGTCTAACACTGGGTCTAACACTGATGAAGCCGCATGTCCTCTGACTCTAAGAAAAAGTAATACATCCCCCACCTCCTACAGAAGGATGAGGAATGAAATGAGAGTAAACATCAACCATCTTGTGACAAAATGTTTTGAGTGGAAGTCCCTTATGGTGGCCCCATGACCCAGCGAGGCTGCCTGAGCATGGGGAGGGTGTGGACAGGCGGACAGGTACTGCTTGTAGAGCTGGCAGTTGTCCATGCAGCTGTGTCCTCCAGCTCGCACCACAAACACATTGCAGCATGTCGGCTTGGGGAATGCTGATGAGGAAAAAGGAACATCTGATGCACAGCACAATAGCAGCGGTGCAGGAGGCTTTGTGTCTGTGTGAGATGATACACACCTGGCTTTGGTTTTGAAGCGTAGGGGTATTTTTTCAAGGGAAGTCCTTGAAAAAATGCTCTGCTCCAATGCAACAGCATCCAGTCTGGGTACAGTTGTTAGAAGTAGCAGAAAAATGAACAAGTAAGAAGAGAGAAGCATAGCTCTCCTATGTTTGTGATGGCTGTTTGCTAAACTTCTGTTCCTAGGACTATTGCAGTGAGTTTTTTTTCTGAAGTCAGAAGTCAGCTTAAAAAGAAGACAATAATGCTTAAAGAAAGGCTCTTTGCCTTCACATCAGACTGATTTTTCATGGTTTATTTCTATATATTTGAGGCCAGGCACTGACAGTGGGAGCCCTGGCACAGAATGCCTCTCTGAAGTGAGTGGCACCAGCAGCTGCTTCTGCTGTGAGCTCCACAAATGGGACAAATCCTACAGCCTCTGTGCAGCCATGGCTCCATATCTACAGATCGCTTGATTTGTCCTAACTTACTTTTTTGTTTTCCTCCAGTGTTTCAAGGTTCCCGATGCTCCTCAAAATATTTATACTTTGAAAAAAGTTAGTGAAAAAAATGATAACTAATTGACAGTGTTGGTAAAACATATTTATGAGTAATCTGCTGTCAATTTTTTTCAAGAAATTTGATCTGATGTTAAATATGTGCCTAAGGAGGTTCTTTAAAAATATTTTTCTCTTCCAAAATCTCTACTGCCAGTGCAGTTATGAGAGAAAAATTCTTTACTCTTATTGGAAAAAAATCTATTGTTAGACCTCCCTGTTTAATCCAGAAGATTTCTAACATAAAGACATTTTCTTCTTTAGTATGTTGCTAAAGTATGCTAATGACAGATATTCCGTCAGTAGTAATTTCCCCTGGGAAAGTGAAGTGGTATAGACTTCCTTCCTCATCTGAGAAAAAAAAAAACCTGAAATTTCCAGGCAGCTGGTCAAGGAAGCAGGTGTCAGGCTCATAAGAAAGTCTGCAAGTTCTGCATCATAGCCCCCTTCTTCCTCTGCTCAGCTGATGGCAACACTCACCTCACACTGAGATCATTCCTTGTGTGCATAAGAAAATACTTCCTTGTTGCCCTAAGGCACATTTATCCTATGTTATATATAATTTAGCAGTCATTTCTGCTGCAAGGTATAAAAACAACTTCTAGTTCATGTCGTCTTTATTTCCTGCCACAGCTATTTGTCATTTGTGGAAGATGATATCCCTCTGCAAGTAATCTGGCTGCTTTGTTGGGATACTTGTCAGGCCTGGCTGTACTTTCTAATTTCACAAACCTCCTTTCCTCCTTTCCTTCTCTCCTTTTCCCCCTACAGCATCTACATCTATCCCTCCAGTCAGTCCACTATTCTCCCCCTTTCATTTCCAGATCACTACAAAATCCCCACCCACCAAGCCTTGCTTCCCTTACACACTGGGCCCCATTATGCTTGCCCTCGCCCCGCTCCTCCCGCTTGTGCAGTACCAGCCACCCCTCTGCGCTGAAGCACAATCTCCCCTTGTTGAAGCAGCCACTGCCGGCTCACCCGCCTGAGCCATCTGGACTCTCAGCCACCAACTCAGCTGAGTCCCGTGGCACTCAGCTCTAGGAGCTTATCTGAACACCCTTCCCTTACAATTATATTTTTTTCTTTATTTGCTGTTTTTCGGGCTGTAAATCAAGGATTACTATTGCAATCCGTGAAGTGGTTTAGAAAGCAAGCTGATTGAGATGAGATCATGTTGTATTTTATTGTCTTAAGACGTGTTTAGCAGGCAGGTACTACATTGTGTGCCATGGTAACTGCTGAAGGAAGAAGAAGTTATAAATACATGCACAACACAGAAGTCACTTGAAAACGTCATATTTGCAAGGGTTACTTCACAGCACTATATGAGACATCATTATTTACTTCGTTTTATTATTTCCTTCTTTTATATACTCCAGCATTGCAAAGAGGAAATAAAAAATATCAGCTTCTCAAATTTAGGTAAATTTTGGCAAAAGCCAGATTTATAATGCTGATTATTGTATGCAGGTGATTTCCTTCAGAAAGGGTTTAGAATGCCTTTCATTTTTCAGTGGATATTGTGAGGTAAATCTCTGAGAATACAATAAAGGAAAATAAAGATGAAGGGAGAAGATAAAAACAAGCGGCACACAGTCTCAAAGAAACGGATTTACCACCACAAACCAAGAACAGAAATCCCACAGATGGTCATGGGAGGTGCCAGCAATAAAATAAGAATTCAGCCTGTCACTTTGTCATTAATTCTTTCTTTTAAGGTGCATTGCTCAAGGAGCTACTTCAATCTGTTTTCATGCAAGTCTGTGGGTTTTGCCTCCTAATTTTCATCTACTACCAAAGCAAACCAGCTCCCCCCAGGATTTCGTGCATCCTCATCAGGTAAGAGCATGCTCAGTTCTTGGTCCAGGCTGGCCCTGGCCACATATCTGTGCACATCAGCCAGAGTGGCACTGGAGGCTTGCTGCTCTGGAGGCTTGCTGCTCTGGAGGTTACTACCAAATGCTTAAGGGAACTTGTTAGGTTTTAACTCCCAGATGAATCATTAATTTTGGCAATTTACTTTCATAAAACTTAAAAGAATTTATTTATCATCTTTAAGACTTCTACTTCTCTTACAAATACAGCTGCAATTGACCAATGGGCTTAAAACTTACTAGTGGAACCTGGCGGGAAAAATGGATAGAAAGGGAGTTAAGAAGATATCTTGCTCCAGCAGAAGGCCATGCTGCTGCTCTGATGACACCACCACCTCAGGTTAATTTTAATGCTGCTCTGTGAGCAGGTCTGGTATTCCAGCAGCTGCACTCTCCAGGGACAGCCAGAGTAAGAGTGAGCAACGGCAAGCAGATGATCCCTTGTTCATGGAGCACAGCGAGATACCTGAAACTGCCTCTGGGTCTTGGATCCAAAACACAATTTGCATTTCTAAAAAGATGTAGGAGGACTTTTCTCCCACACTGTAGTCCAAAGCCTACTTGGTCAGTTTAAATGTGCCATTTGCATAGACACCAGAAGGTCTATCTGCAGGGTGTTTCTCAGACAAGCTGTCCTGAATATCAACAGCTACATCTATTTTAGGAAAATTTCCCAATTCAGAGACACTGATGTTTGACCTAAGTACATCCCTTTGTGGTATTGACATGAGATCTGGCCACCCTTGGGCCCCAGAAAGAGAACAGCATGTGTGCTGTGTCTAGGACATACAGTATTCCGCAGCTGCGTGTCCAGAGCTGGGATTTGATTCTGTCTCCAAGAATACAGTGTGGCAAAAGAGCTGGAGATACTATATACTTCCTTGGATCAACATTTTGACCCCTCTGTTCCTCATACTACCCTTTAAAAAATACGGATGGTAATAATGCTTCTCGCTTTTATTTTCTCATCTGGAAAGCAGCAGGGATCTTCTCTAAGCCTGTGTTTTAACTGCATCCAGCACAACCATACCTGGACACCATTTTGGACTTCTGCATGCTACTTGAGTAAAATAAGCATAGTAATATTACGCATTGCTAGTGACAGAAAAGTACTTGTAGGCATAATGAGTAGTGATTCAAAACCTAGTTCTAGCTTAGAAACCCATTGGTGTAGCAGTGATTTGGACGATTTCCAAGCAGTAGCGTTTTCTGACATTGATAAAAAGACAGGGAGGATGCTTGCCAAGGTCAGATGGCAAAGTGGGATAAGCCTTGCTGAAAGGCCAGGCAGACTCCCTGTTGGTACCTTTCAGTTACAGTCAAGGAAAATCTACTGAGCTAGGTAAATTGCTAGTGACAAGGAAGTTTGTTCTTACCTAAGAACCAGTTCATACATGTGACAATGTACTAGGAAGCAGACAGTAATATGCTTCTGCCACAGGGGAGTCATGTGTCCAGCCTGCTTGCTAGTTATTTACAGCTTGAGTATATACAGTAACCATAGCTTGTGTCTACTTGGTCTTCTTTCAGGACCCTCTAGAGAGTCCCATTAGGTCTACATTGAGATAAAACCACCAACTTCAGCCATTATTTTGTGAGGTTGTTGGCCTGTTGCAGTTTATATCCAAACCAAATCCTGCCAGTAACTTGGACAGAAATTTAGCATGTCACCTAAGTGGTTCTCATGACATTTATTCAAAGTCCAAAACAGGTCCCTTATTTGTAAGGCAAGCTCATGAAATGTTCTATTTCCTAGCAGTAATGCACTTTATGGGTGACTTTCAATGGCAGTCTTAGGTTTGCTATTATTCTGTTGACTAGTGTGTGAGTAACAAGCCTTTTAAAGAGATTAGAGCATTATTCATTTGAAGCCATAGCTGCAAGTGTGAGTTAGGGCTAGCAGCCTGATAGAGAGGAAATATAGAGAATTCTCACAGTTCCTTATGTTGTTTTCCATGTAGCTAAAATAAAGAGTCATCCTAGTTAATAAGCTTTGTGGCAAACTTCCCTTTAGCTATGATGAAAGAACACTGACATTAATTAGCTATGCATGTAACCACCAGTGAAACCCTGGAAATTACAGCTGAAGTAAGGACCAAACCTATCTGAATGCAGTTATATTTTGTTTTCCTGCTAAGTAAATCAAATTTTACAAATATGTTCCTGTATAATGCAAGTTTTACTTGTAAGGGCCTATTTTTGATGAAATCAAACTTACATTCAAAGTAGACTCAAAAGACTGCCAGTACACAGCTGAGAAAATAAGAGCAAGTTTAAAGCAAAAAATACATACATCATCTAAAATGATTTGAGGAAATTAAATGAGCGGTGCTGTGAAAACTAGAACTAAGCAAGCTTAGTCTTCTAAGGATTTGTATTTGTTGCTCCATAACCTTCCTCTCAAGCAGTTTCCTTGAAATAAACCCAGCTCCTTACAAACCACTCCTCCTCCCACTTGTCCTCTATGCCATGAAGGGCAGCAAAAGCTTTAACCCAGACAGTCATTGCCAAATGTAACATAAAATAGTGAAGCTCTTCCAATTGCTCCCTCCATGAGGTACTCATTTTTCTCCACCCAGGGCTGAATTTAAAAAAACTTGTAGACCTGCCCTTGCTCACTTTTTCAGACACTGCACTTAGAATCATAGAAGGGTTTGGGTTGGAAGAGACCTTAAAACCCATCGAGTTCCACCCCCTGCCATGGGCAGGAACACCTCCCACTACATTTGGCTGCTCAAGAACCCATCCAACCTGGCCTTGAATGCTACCAGGGAGGGGGCATCCACAACTTCCCTGAGCACCCTGTGCAAGTGTCTCACCACACTCAGCGTGAAGAATTTCTTTTTAATGTCTTATTGAAATCTCCCCTTTCCAATTTAAAGCCATTCCCCCTCATCCCATCACTACATGCTCTTCTAAAAAAAGTCCCTCCCCAGCTTTCTTGTAGCCCCTTCAGGTACTGGAAGGCTCCTTTAAGGTCTCCCAGAGCCTACTCTTCTCCAGGCTGAATAATCCCAACTCTCTCAGCCTGTTTTCATAGCAGAGGTTCTCCAGCCCTCATACCATATTTGTGGCCCTTCTCTGGACTCATTCCAACAGTTCCATATCCTTCTCGTGTTGAAGATTCCGGAACTGAACACAATACTCCAGACAGGGTCAACAAGAGCAGGGTATAGAGGGAAAATCACCTTCCTCGACCTGCAGACAATGCTTCTTTTGATTGAAATCTACTGTATCACTTGTTTGAAATCTGCCAACAGTTATTGGGGTGAAGAGAGGGAGAAATGCCAGCAAAATTAGACAGGCAAGCAGGTCAATGAGGCTGGGAACTTCTTCCATTAGAAAATCTGGCTAAAATTGAGCAAAAGTTAAGTTATTTCTGAGCCAGTCCGGCAGTAACAGTTCCTGAGACAATTGAGATGTTCTCAAACCACATGGAGAACAAGTTAGTTATTGCTGCTTAGCCCATTGTTTTATCCCTCACTGGATGCCAAACCCCCTTGTTTTCCTGACCTGCCACCTGGGATGTTGATTGTAGGATCATTCAAGCACTTTGAATGTAATCTAGCTTTGGAGGTTAGTGAGAAAAGAAGCTGGGCTATTTCCACACCAACAGCTACAATAGTCTAATATGCTGTTAATTGTACACCTGCATTTGTAGGCTTAGTTACCTTACCAGAGTATTTCTGATGTGTATTTGCCCATCTTACGTGCTACTTTCAGCTGTTGCAGTATTAAGTTAAAGATGAGCCAGAAGTATTGCATTTCTAGGAAACAGCCCCTGTAATATTTTACAGTCTGGGTATATCTGAGTTGCCAGGCATGTTCCACAGTGAAGTGATAGGCATATAACAAGCTGATTGTCTGGCTGCTACATACCACAGATTAGTTGTCATGCCTCAGTCAAAACAACAAAGCGTGAAATACTTTTCCCTTTTCTAAAAAATACAGCATGTGATAACACAAGACAGGCTCCTCTCCACTCTTACAGAATCAGCTTCCATGATACATTTTCCTTATAAAACTAAACAATTGTATAAAACAAAGAATATCTGCAGTATCTTATGTCCATAATCTGTCTCGAGTTCCATGAATAAAGAGTACCACATGTGTCTCTTCTGTCATAAGATAAAAATGACCAGAGATGAATGCAAACCATTCATTTTTATGGACTCTGTGTTCAAGAGCATTTCATCAGTGTCACCACATGCTGTAATTTTCATCTGGGTATACTTCACCTGAAACAGAGCTAAAATCACAAGTAACTAGGCAACTGTCTCTCTTATTCTGGAGGTTTGTGCTATTCCAGTACAGATACAGCAAGTGCTAAGCTTGTGAACGATGCTAGTAGGAGAACAACTGTAACAGGGAGACAACTAACACCTTTTCAGATTGCTTGAACGTGGCATTTCCTAATCCACCCTCAGAAACACTCACTATCCTTTGCACCTTTTGCCCCGATTTTTAGAAATGTTAATTAGGTCCTTAACCGAATGCATAGTAGAATTCTCAAAGGGCATTTAAAGGACAAGCTTTGATGGGAACAAAAAATGCTCAGTTTTAAAGAGGCTATTTACATTAGTTCTAAAAAAACAGTTGAAAACTTTCTCTTCATCTCATAGAAACACAGGCATTTGCCTCACTTTGTACATCATACATGAATTGTAAGATCAGGACAAGATTCTGCCTGAGATGAATCTGTAATGAGAAAAAAGTTAAAAAACTCTTTCATAAGCAAACAAAAAGTTGAAGAATCCAGAGGACAATTAACAGTTCATTGAATCAGTTCTGTGTGTGACTTGTAAGCCATTTTTTGTAGTCTGTCTGGCATAAAATACTTCAAAAAATCTTTTTGGTCATTATTGTGCCACAGTTTTCATGTATTCTGCTGCTCATTTACTGTGCAAACATACCATAAACATTTTTGCTACACCATTTGAACAATGCAATAATGTAATAGCATACCTGCTTTAGGCATCTTACAGTAATTGTCACTTCTTATCTATTGAGTCATTTTCCAAGTTATTAAAAGATAACGGTCACAAAGGAGTGCGTTGTAAAAAAATTGCCTTCTTTGTCATTGGTTGAAACCCCTTTTAAATACCTGTCACAGTGGGAATTGCAGGACACAGATGAAGAGAGGTGTGTTGGAAGGCAGAGAATTTCTTCTAACCTCTTCCTTAGGACTAGCTCTTTGAACTCAGTCAACAACCACTGTCCAGTCTAAAGCTAAATTCATACCTGAGCATGTATCTCTCCATCTTCCAGCAGAAAAGCATCTTCTTATTAATATTTGATTTCCAGTTAGTTTTGTGCATCTTTTTCCTCAGCGTTGTTGCTAGCTTGCAAGGAACTTTTGTTACACTGAGAACAATGTATATGCACCACAAGAAAAGACTTAAAAATCACAAGTGATGCTTAAACAGGAAGTGTACATTTTGAGGTTACTGCATGCATAGAGATTTTGGTAGTTAATTTGAAAAGAAAACAAATAGAATTATGTATGAAGCAGAAAAGAAAACACTCGGTGTGAAGGAAGGCTGATGGTACAAATTTTAGACAGTATGAAAGAAGAAACAGATTTCTCTATCGCTCCCTTTCATTCTTCTCCTCTATGGGTTTAGCTGCTTTGTTTTTTATGTCTATGTCACCAATCAGCTTTTTGTTTCAACAGTCTGTTTATTTTTATGATCCATAGACTTACACAATACCAAAGGCTCTTCAGACCAGCAAAGAACCATGAGCTAGGGAAGCTCAGGACCTTACCCATGTGTCAGGCTGGAGGTACATCCTAGGACAGAGCTGTGATAGTCATTGCACCCGAGAGAACTGGCTTTTGCAAGGTAGACATGGAATGTGGAACTAACTACTTTCAGAATAAAACACAAAACTTGTGTTTAGCATAGATATTCACACATTCAAAACCAAACAACACAACTATTCCCTCATGCAAGGAAAGACCTCAAAGCTGACAACTAGAAATGCACTTACAGTCACTCTGCCATCTAAACAAGCTATTTTTCAAAAAGTTGAGAAGGTGACTAGGAGAGGGACACATTAAGGTGATGAGGTGAGATGCAGCCCCTGGCAGACACATGACAGACAGAGCAGATACAAGAAAAGTTGATGAAGAAATTTTATTTGCATACTGCATTGGAGACCCCACAAGGAACACATCTCCGTGCTTGACCACCAAGAAGCAAGTTCAGTCACTTTTTGAGTGGTCCATCCTCCATGCCCTCAGTTTTCTATACCAGTTCACATTCTACTTGGTGTCTAAACAGTAGGATGAAGTTGTTCATTTCTCTTGGATCCATTTGCTCTTGATTTTTGGTTTGGGGTTTGTTGGTTTGTTGATTTGGATTTTTTTCCAGAAATAGTCAAAGAGCAAGAGAATGCAGGAAACCTTCAGAACTTGCCCTAGCCTTCAGGGTAATTTTACTCAATAACAGACAAAGGTGTATCCTCAAACACTTCAGATTCATCACCCCACAGAAATAAAAGTGGCTAGTGCTGGAGTATGATTGAATGAAAGGATATCTCTACCCCCAGCACACATCCATTGAGCTGATGTTTCTGTTTCTGCCGATGATGTGATGATAGAAAGCATGTAAAAAGCAAGCAAAACTGCCTCTTCAAAATCTCATGTTGCGAGGATATAAAATTTTGCCTGGATTATAAGATGAAATTAAAAGATTCTGTTGCTATAAGTAAGAGAAACAAAGCATGAGTTCCAGATACTGTGCAAAGGAGCATAAGAAATATGTAGCTCTAAAATTAAAAGTTTCGGATTAAAAGAGAGAATTATTAAAGTCCTGATGACAGTTTAGTTGTTAAAAGAAATAAAACCCTGACATTTTATAAATCATGTTTAAGCCTGTAAATCTAATACGTGCACTATAACATCACAGCAAAAACTTTCGAGGGATACTTGTGTTAATAAAAAATTCCTTGAAATGGCAGCCATACCTGGCCTTCAAGTGCCATGGATAGTTACAGCCTTCTTTCATTTCACGAGACTTGAGAAATCTCTGGCAGTACTTTGGAACTTCTGAGAAACTTTGGTTTTCAGCAAGTGAAAAAGATGCTTTTTTTCCTCTGTGAGATGTACTTGCAAAGTGTTTAGAAAGAGTTTCTCCACAGTACCTGATTTTGAGTTCACTAAGAATAACTGAAAGAAAGAATGTGCAGCTAGGGCTGGAAAGTGCAGCATTAGAGGACCATAATTTGACAACGTGACATTTCAAAACAGGCATAGATCTAATTTAAAAGTGATCATCCGCTGGAATGCAACAAAATAAATTTGACATTTACCAGTTGCACACTAAAATTGAGAGTTACTGTGACGTTTCTCTTTGACAAAGTTCACCACCAACACATTCCAATATTTAAGAGTACAAGTGTACAGACAGTAAAGTGCCTTGCTTGTATTTTCCACCTGTAACTTAAATTAACATAAGAACCTTGTATTTTGGATTAATGTTAATAAAGAGAAAACTGGATTATTTCTTTTTAAGGAAAAATTATTTTATGGTTAAACATGATGTGTAATTCAGTCACAATTTTTCCCCTCTTAAAAATAAGAGTAAGTAAAATTAAGTGTGAAATTATGACAACTTACCTTAAACATACTGCAATTTAAGACCATACTATTAAGATTCAGGCAAGTAAAAAAAAAACAGCCAACCAACCAACCAAATAAAATGCCACTGGAGGTAGAACCAGTTTGCTGAAGTGATAATCTGACTTTGGACAGATTCAGCCTCCTCAGAAAGTGCAGAAAGCATGTTTTGCTAATTTTATTCATTTGGCATAGGTTATGTCAATAAGATATTCTCTCAAGAATATTTCAAGTTAAAAGGAAAATATGCTTTCCCCAAAACAAGGTTTGGGAGTCAGGAATATATTAATTCTGCCATCTGAAAGAATATAGGCGTTATGCTAACAAATGTCCAGATCAACGAAGTGTTTATGGCTCCTAGAAAGAAGTTAGAAACCTGAAGAGGAGTTAGGAGCTTAAATATTTAATTAAGTTCTATAATGTTTCCTGTGTTTAGAAAATAATTTTGTTTTATAAGCAGAAACAAAACAGCAGTCAACGTGGAACCTCAATATGCAAAGAAAAGTTGAATGGCTCATATGACAGTGTGTGGTGAAGCCCATCTAGGGATTCTTCAGCACCATCCTGGGAAAATGTAAGTGCCATGCTTCCAAAATCCTGGATGTGACATTAACGTGTTTAATCTTAATAAATAATTGTTTCTAAAAAGAACAGTTAAATATTTTATATTAAGATAGTCTGTAGGAAGGCAGGCATACTAGACAAAAAGCAAAGAGGAGATGAAAGTCTGCTCAGGTATACCCATTCAAGATAGTAAAGGAAGATATGTCCTGTGGCAAGGCTGCACCGCCATGCAGAGGCTTGCCTAAACACTTGCATAACCTTAAAGAGACTCCATTCCTGCTTAGTAAACAACAGAGAGAATCTGTTTCTCTTTGCTTTTTCCCTAAACCTTGTCCTAGTTTACATTGCAGTAAAAAGTTATGTGGCAGCATACTGTAATTTCCATAGAATCATAGTATGCTTCGTGTTGGAACAGAAATTGACAGGTCATCTAGTCCAACCCCCTCTACAGGTGCAGGGAAATCTTTAACTAGATTAGGTTGCTCAGAGCCCCATCCAACCTGACTCTGAAAGTTTTCAGGATGGGTCCTCCACTACCTCCATGGGCAACCTGTTCCAGTGTTTCACCACCCTCACTGTAAAAAATTTCTTCCTTATATCCAGTTTAAATCTACTCTCCCTTAGTTTAAAACTATTACTCCTTGTCCTATTACTACACTCCCTGATAAAAACCCCTCTCCATCTTTCTTATAGGCCTCCTTTAAGTACTGGAAGGTTCTCTTCTCCAGGCTGAACAACTTCAACTATCTCAAACTGTCCTTAAGGTGAGGTGTTCTGGTTATCGGATCCTTTTCCTTGTCCTTCTTTGGACTTGCTCCAACAGGTCCATGTCTTTCCTGTGCAGAGGGCCCCAGAGCTGGATGCAGTAATCCAGGTGAGTTCTCACTAGAGCAGAACAGAGAGCTAGAATCACCTCTTGAACTGCTGGCCACTCTTCTTTTGATGTAGACCAGCTTTCTGGGCTGCAAGTGCACATTGCTAGCTCATGTCCAGTTTTCGTCCATCAGTACCCTCAAGCCCATCTTCAGAGGGCTGCTCTCAATCACATCATCCCTTAGTCTGTATTGAAACCAATGATTTCCCTGACCCAGGTGTAGGACTTCTTACTTGCCACTGTTGAACCTCATCAGGTTCACATGGGCCCACCTCACCAACTTGTCCAGATCCCTCTGGATGACATTCCAGACTTCTGGTTGTCAGCTGCACCGCTCAGCTTGGTGTCATCTGCAAACTTGCTGAGGGTGCACTCAATGTCACTGTCTACATTGCTGATAAAAATGTTTAACAGCACTGGTCCCGGTATGCATCCCTAAGGAAAACCAGTTAACACCGAACCCCATTTGGAAATTGAGCCACTGACCCCTACCCTCTTGGATGCCATCACCCAACCTATTCCTTATCCACTGAACAGTCCATCTACCAAATTTTTATTTCTCCAATTTAGAGAGAAGGATGTTGTCAGGGACTGTGTCAAAGGCTTTACAGAAGTCCAGATAAATGACAGCCATTGCTTTTCCCTTGTCTGCTAATATGGTCACTCCATCATAGAGGGCCATGAGGTTAGTCAGGCAGGGCTTCTCTTGGTAAAGCTGTTTTGGCTGTCTCAAATCACCTCCCTGTCCTCCATGTGCTTTAGCACAGCTTCTAGGAGGATCTGTGCCATGATATGCCCAGGCACAGAGGTGAGGCTGACAGACTGGAAATTCCCAGGGTCCTCCTTTCTACCCTTTTTAAAGATTGGCACAATGTTTCCCCTCTTCCAATCACCAGGGACTTCTCCTGACTGCCATGATTTTTCAAATATCATGGAGAGATTTTGATGCAAAACAGTCTGCCACATAAATGTAAGTTGGACAGGGAAGACTGACAAGACATGCTATGATTTAAAAAGTTTGCAGACATTCAAAGAGCAAGTCAGTGATGATCAAGATTGCCGTCCATCATTTGCTCTTAGCTGTGAACTTCAACTTTCCATCTCTCAGCCAATGGAAGTTTGATTTGCCATTAGTACTTACAGAGATCCAGTTGCATATTCCATGACTCAGGCCCTGAGTTTAAGTATATTAAACCCATCAGCCTTAATTAGTTTATTAATTAATTACCTCATCCATAAGAAGAGGAAAAGAATGCAGAGTGGAATGAAGTTAACTGGTGTTCATTTGTCAATAGATATAATTTTGCCTCTTGAAACATTCACCTAACACGATGATGAATGCAGAGAAGTGGTTTATGAATATTCCATATTTTTCAACTTTTAAAATCCATACAGTGCAATACTGCTTCTAGTACAGAAATAACTGTTACCAAAATGTATGAATAATCCCCAAGACTCCAATGTCACCATGCCATAGAAAAGCAAAACTAAGAACAAATATGTATATGGCTTACATCAGGAAAGTTTCAGTCTAATTTTATTTGCTTTGCTTTGATTAACAGAAGACCTAATCAAACAGATTTTAGAAGAGTGAAGCAGATCACAAATCCACAGTTTGTGTTTCTTGGTAAACTGAATATGCTTTCTTTGCTACATTCAGATGTAAAGAAGCTTTGATTTTCCCTTGATAAGAAAATGACCATCTCTTGGGAAGAATGTATTTTGAGAGATGAATAGCTCACCTGCATCTCTTATCTACTTTGAATTGATCCAGAGTGGTCTTCAAAGCAGATTTAAAGCTGAGGAAATGACCTAGTTGGACAAGCCAGAAGTAACTAATTTTGATTAGAAAAGTCTCAGTAAAATAAGGGTTATTAAATTAAATACTTTGAGCCTCTTCAATTTATTTTGAAAAAATGCACTGAGTCACCCTGATAAAAGCAGAGTATTTTCAGCACTGTTGAAACATAGTTGATTGAACATCTCTGTGTTTTGCACGTGGGTGGAGCTATCCTCAATCTGTATCTAACTTTAGTGCATTAAGATGATCTTTCATTCATACATATGAACAAAAAGAATGTAGTTGTCAATCAAAAATCCTCAGCAGAACAGAGAGAAAACTGATCAAAACCAGAGTTATTTCTCTTAAAACTAAACAAGGAACAATGTCAATTCCCTCAGAATGGCACTGAAAGGATGAGGCATACAACAAAAATCCAAATTCTATTCCAAACAAACAGTACTTTATGCCATGTGAACTCGAAATAATATTAACCAGTGGTTTATTACAAACAAAGTTGATCTGTGGAGATTTACATAAACATTCTCCTACAATTAGGCATCATCATTTCCATTGTTAATGTTCATAGAAATATCTATTCTTACCACACTGGCTGAAGCCAGCTACCAGAAGTTACATAAATATATTCAAGACAAGGAAATTCTAAACTACTACTTCTCAGCAGTGCCCATTACCACTGAACTTGACAACACCAGGACTTTGTCTCCAGAGCAATGACGCCGTATACATAATGTTCGCTAGTAGACTTCATTTTCCTTAGAAAAGCCTGCCTCCTACATCTTTCCTGGCAGCAGCAGTGGGTTAGCATACCAGGGCAGTGCGAACTTTGCAAACTCTATAATCTGAATTGTTGTTACAGGTACATGAGGAAACACTAGATATTGATTTAAAAGAAAAAAAAAATCTGTTCTTTCCAGAACATTTTATTCATATATCACAGAATAACAGAATTGCTTAGGTTGGAAAAGCCCCTTTAGATCATTGAGTTCAACCCTTAAAACAACACTGTCAAGCCCAGTGCTAAATCATGTCCCTAAGTGCCACATCTACACGTCTTTTAAATACCTCCAAGGTGACTCAACCACTTCCCTTGACAGCCTGTTCCAATGCTTCACAACCCTTTCAGTGAAGTAATATTTTCTAATATCCAATCTAAACATCCCCTGGCACAACTTGAAGCCATTGCATCTCATTCTACCATTTGTTTCTTGGGAGAAGAGACCAACACCCACCTCGCTATAATCTCCTTTCAAGGTCTCCCCTCCACCTCCCCTTCTCCAGACTAAACAACCTCAGTTCCTTCAGCTGTTCCGTATAAGACTTGTGTGTCAGACCCTACACCAGCTTTGTTGCCCTTCTTTGCACATGCTCCAGCTGCTCAATGTCTTTATTTTACTGAGGGTCCCACAGTCGAACTCAATATTCAAGGTGCGGCCTCACCAGGGCAGAGTACAGAGGGATGATCACTTCACTGGTCCTGCTGGCCACGCTATTTCTGATTCAAGCCAGGATGCTATTGGCCTTCTTGGCCACCTGGGCACACTGCTGGCTCATATTCAGCCACATATCAACCAGTAGCCCCAGGTACTTTTCTGCTGTGCAGCTAACCAGCTATTTGTCCCCAAACCTGTAGCATTTCATGGGTTTGTGGCCTCCATACCTTCTTTGTTTTGCCAAATTGTAGACTCTTTCCTTTTGTTCACTTTGCCTGAGCAGACAAAGACCTCTTTCTCTTATGGTCCTCTGACCAATCTGCTTCTTCAAAGATGTCCAGGCTCTACCAGCTCTGCAGTTTGAACAGTATTTGAGTTAAAAAATTATTTCCTGTAGCAATGATAGATTTGAAATAGACTTAAGTAGCACATAGTTACCCATCACTGACAGCCTGTCCTTAGTGTTGGCAACTTCTGCTGCCAATTCTCTGCTAAATTATTTGCAACCTACCCTTCCCTCTCTTTTTCTATGCCTGCCGTCAAGATAACGGCTTCTTTGTTTCCAGTCTTTCCTCTCTTTCACTTCTCTCCATAAGCCTGTCTCAGTGTTGCTGCTTTTCTATTTCCCACGCCACTGAATACCTTCCTTAATTTCTTCAGTAATATTTTTTTTCAGTCCTTTCTATATGTTTGAAGCATCCTCTTCACCTGCACAATTCTCTGTCTCTTCATGTGCTATTTCCCTTCATGGTTAGTAGAATTTTTTTATGTGTTGCATAGTACCACAAACACTCAAGCTGGCATATAAATTATAGAACGTGCCAAACAAAATAAAGAAATGCTGCAGCTCAAATACCCACTGCTCAGCTGCCAGAGATTTCCTTGTACTTTTATAGCTGCCTCAGATGTTGATTCCCATCTATACCCACTTGATTGGCCTGCTGGCACTGCCAAAATGGTGTAATGTGATTTAGGCATAAATCTGAGTCAGGCCAAAATTTTGCAGAGCAATGCTCTCTCTGAATAGAGTCCTATTTAATGGACTTGGGGTCATTTGGGATCAGTGAAAGGGTTACCCACAGAAACAGCAGTGTCACACGAGGCCCTTGCTGTCGCAACTGCAGTTGCATGGCCAGGATGGCTGTGCCTTGTCTGGGTGAGGAGCTGTTCCTATGCACGCTCTCCTCTCATCTTGGTGAGGACAAAATTGTATTTCAGCCATTGTACAGCAGCATCTGGCAGTAGCTAGCTGCATCTCCTTAAATGCATGGGTATGCAGCTCTCCACCACTCGTAATCATCCCTGCCCCTGTCTTCCCTTCCTGACTCTTAGTATTTCCTCAGAAAAAGCACTCATGCTTCTGTCCTGCCAGTGCTCAGCAGCAGTGTCTTCCCTGCATTGTAGCAACACAACACACTTGCAGGATAAAACATTTCGCTGGACAGAGCTAGTAACCTCAAAATATGAACAACAGAACCCTAACCAAACAGCATATGTCTCTGATCAATAAAAACATGCTTTTAATTTGTGTTCTCTTTGAAATGTATCAAAAAACCTCTCAAAAGCAAACATACCATACAAAAATTGTATATATTTTTTTCTATACAGAGTTGGTATGTTCTACTTTCTGTTTTAATGCTATTGAAAATGTCCCCCTTTAACAACTCATCTCACAAGGTATAGATAGTGGGGATAAATCTTTGCCACGGGGTTGCTTCTGAGGCCAGCTTTGTAAGCTTCAGAAAAGGATTAGACATTTGAATAAAAAATAAGGGTGTTCACAGCTGAGATATCTAATGCCCTAGATCTAACTGTCCCAGGGAGTCCAGGAGTGGAAGATTTCTCTGAGCCTTGTGTTCAGTGTGACCCTTCTGATTTGTCATGTGATGCCATGCCTTATCCTTTCCTAACTGAAGCTGTTCTTCAATATCTGTTTTCTTTCTATGTAGCTGCTTATTATTTACCTGGCTCTGAGGTTCATTTACTTGGTTCCACAATAAAACAAACACAAAAGGAGAACTGCCGTCATTTTATCTTAAGGTGAAAAATTCTTACTTTAAAAGCACCTATTTGACTGAGTTTTCTGTTTTGGTTTCTTTGGGGATTTTTTTGTTTTTTTTTTTAACATTCTACTATCCATAACTATTTTGTTATTCCTTTCAATAACAATTTAGAGCATGCAGATTTACTGGATATGCCTCATGTCTTGTTATTTCTTGAAAAGTTCTTGTGTCTCCATGATTACTAACAACTGAAGGTCGTATAGCCCATCTTCCGGCAAACGAATGTCTTTCACACCTACTATTGTCTTGTCCATTCCAGAACACATTGTGAATCCTAAAAATAACCAGAAGCCTTTTACCTCATCTCTAGGGAACCTATCGGGCAGTTCACTAAAGCCTGTTGTCAGCATTTTATTATAATTTAATTCTGCATTTTACTATCTTATTTACCACATTATTTCTATTATTTCTCTAAAAAACTATGCTAAATAATTCTCATGGCAACTGCACAACTCTGGAGTACATCCCAGATCAGCAATTCTTGTGAAGCTGAAATTACTGAGATTAGCCCTGCAGAAGTTACTACTCCCGTAGGGCAGACACTGCCCTTGCAGCTCTACCAGAACTGGCTGGACATGGGCTCTTACTTGAACTCTCAGACGCTTATTATCATTGCTCAGCTGAAGGAGCATTTCTTTCCAATTTCAGTCCGAAGTCAAAAAGATTAGCTTACCCACAACAGAGAGGCAATGTGAATTAACATGAGTGCCTTGCTCCAAAACAATTGCTCACAAGGTCAGCTGTAGAGACTAAGCAGTGTATAAAGATTGTTTCTCTCCTGCTCTTTGCCTCTTAGCTGTTAGATGCCGCATCTTAGTTTGGATCTCCATGTGATCTGCATAGATTCCATCTGCTATCTAGATGGCACCCAGGAACACAGGGTTGCCCAGCAGAGTGGTCTCTCTACCAGCCCTTAGCTCCAAGAAAATCTCAGCAACTGGAGAGGGGAAATCCAGGTCAAATTCAAGCTGTGCTTAACTAATGCGGTGAATAAACTTGGTAGGCAATATTGCCACCTATTCACACTGAGCTCTTTATAATCTTTCCTTGTAAAAACTGCAAAATGTGACTTTTCCATAACACCCATAGAAGTGCCTAATTTTAGTATTCATCAAATAGCAAGCTAAGACTTTCAGAGAGTTCACGGTAGCCTCCCTACAGCAGACTATGAACATTTCAGTGCTCAAAATAAATAGCAGATCAACTAAATTAAGCGCAAACATAGCAGTGTTGTGTAAAAGTCACCATTTTTATCTATATCTCAGTTAAGGGAGAGGCTGATACCTAGGGCCCTGTCTACATTATGTGGTGGAACACAGTGCTGAAATTTTCAAACTAACATCAAATATGGTAACTGCAAAGAGAAAGCGGCACAGTCATTTCCGCTTGTTAGGCCAAGCAGAGGTAATTCACCTGTTTCCAGGACTCCATTTGGTAAGTGAACTGGTATCTTTTCTCAGCACTGAACTGCTTACACAACTTCCATTGCACTCAGTAGACATGCTCCAAACTTCTCTTGTAGTAACTGCTTGTAACTGTGGAAATTTTAGTGAAGATTGGTGTGCCCTTTTCATTCAAGATTATACCACTATAGCAAGTGCATCATCACAAATGACACCAAATTTTGTAAGACTGTTGACATGCTGTAGCAATTACGAGTGTCGCAACCCTGTCTCCCTTGATGACACTAGCACTCTCCTGGTGATATCATGTTTTGGCTTAATGCAGTTTCTGCTGGGCTGCAAAACTTCCATTCTGTTAGACGGATTCATGGGTACATTTGTGTTAAGCACTAACCTAAATTCACGAGCTGTTAATACCTGTCTTCCACTGCTGAAATGGAAGGCTCTGCTGGAGTCAGAAGCAGGACTTCTACTGCTCTTACCAAAGTTTGCTTGCCTTATGCTCTCATAGGAGCTGGAGAAAGAGTCAATCATATAGTTATTTAAGAACTATGCAGTCTTACAAAGAGGTTAGTTATCACTCTGAATTATTGCAGGTTCAGGAGGATTCTGAAAGCTACTCTGTATGCTATAGTATATACTGGATATACTATATACTCATCAATGCTGGCATTACTGAATTTATCCTAGTATTTTCTTTAGTGGGAACGTAGCACGTTACATGATGTTATTGTCAGCCATCTAGACATAAATAATGCAGGGATTTTAGTTGCAATTACCACATCTTAATTTCATGAGCTAAGACATTTCATAGAAAGTGTTAAAAAAACTACAAGATGGTTAATTCATGCTTTTTATACAAGCTTTAATTTTTACTGAAGGTCAGTCCTCATGGAACAGGTTATCTAAGAAGGGTAAATATCAGAATCTGCATCTGTACTTGAACAGGTGTAGGGACTGCTCCATCAGTCTATTCTGCAGGATGCTTATCAGGACTTCATTCCACTGCTATTCAGGTAGAACAGCCTGGCAACATCAGGCATTAAGGAAACGATTGTTTTTCTTTCTCTTCAAAGAGGAATCCTTGCCCGACTGTTCTTGAGTAGGTACCATTTGTCTGTTCCCCCACCTGGATGCTATAGCTTCCTGTTGTGTCAAATAGAGCAGTGCTGCGTTGCAAGAACAGCAAGAACATCAATATCACTAAAAGTTTTGCAATAGCCTTTTGAGTTCAACAGCAGACTGACAAACTATACTCTGGATTAAAAACCTGCACAGACTTCACTGTATGTCAACAGGTAGAAGATTTACTGTTTCCAGACCTTCCTCACGATGGAGAGTAATTGATATGATTTCACATCAGGGATACAGCAGCACAGAGAAATACTACATCTGTGAGTCATCCACAGCAGTAGAGTTAGCAGAGGCACAGCCTGGATACAAGGATTAGCAAGGCAAGACAGATACATATCTTGGGAGTTCACACACATGTGTGCTCATTAGGTGTCAAAATAGATAATTAAGGATTACATTGTATTAAGACAATTAAGCAGGACTTAGAGCATGTTCATGTCAGCTGCATTGGTAAACTGATCAGAGAACCTACAAAGTCATTTCCTCTCTTCCCCTCATCACATATAGTTCATTCCCTGTTGTTCAGTTAACTGAAAAGCCTCAAATGTCAAAAACAGAGGCTTAAGCAAAAGAATTTACCTCAGTACTTTTCTAAATTTCATAGAAGTATTGAAGATTACGGAAGTGCATTAACACAGAAACACATAAGGCAGTGTTACACATTTCTCCTCTTCCACTTTCTGAAAGCCAACACTGTAAAACTTTCTTTTCTTCCTTTCTTCTGTCTTGGAACAGGTTTTTTCCTATTAATAATAGTATGCCTACATGGGAAAAGAATCAATGTGACAGAGGGGTCAGGTATCCCTCATGGAAACTGCAGACTGGAATCATGCAAAGCAAATTCCTGAGGGAGGGGTAGAAATATGCTTAAAATGCTTAATTTTTTTATACATACACCAAATGGCAGCTGTGACAGGGCGCTCAAAAATCTTTGTTCTCTGTTTTGTTTCTGTTGGTCTGAGTATGGCTATGCATTGCACAGTTGTGTGAAACTGAATAACAGTTATCCTCATGGTTTTTCTCTAGTTCTGTTTTATAAAAAGTACTTGTATATAAATTAATCTGTTGTGTCATCATTTTTATAGTGTCCTCTTGCCATTAGAAGCAAGGCGATTAAAAAAAGGCTGTGTCTACAAGGATATTAATATCACACAACAAAATAACTGCTGTATTGAGGCCAAAAAAATATTTGTAAATAGTTTGCACATAGCTAATTTCAGTGTATTTTCTATTTGCCAGTTATCCTACTGCTGCATTCAGCTGTAGTACAGTGATCACGTGGTGGAAGTAGCAATGGTCAGAGACAGCACCTGTGAGGACAAGGAACACGGAGTTTGAAAAAAATCAAATGAAATGAGAATCCAATAATGCTCTGGACTGAATCTCAGAGCATGATTCTTTGTGCTTTCTCATATCGGTTTTAAAAATGTAAGATGGTGTTATTTGGAACATATAGTGTATGTTCTCAGCTAAACACCTACAAAGCTTTCATTCCTTCATGTATTTCTTATGTGTTCTGTTTTCAACTGAGAAGCATGTGGTATCCATACCAGTTGGGAGTATATGGCTATTGGTGCCTTTAGCATAAAGCAATCTCATTAACTTTTCATGCTCACCAAGAGCAGATCTACACCCACATGTCACCTCCAACATGAACAAAACCAGCAGTTCTGAGTCTAATCAGACACATAACAAGAAGGAACAAGGCTTTTTCCTCCTGAAGCAGGAGGTTAGCAAATACAGTTTCTTAAGAGTCTGCAGAGATGTGCAAGAAAGTTGTTCCACCTGACTGGATCATCTTATGCTGGACACTGAGTAATCCACAGAGCAGAATCTGTGACATTAATTCAGCATTTGTGCTGCCTTTCATTTTGAGAGATAAAAAACTGGCTTGACTCCATTGGAGAAATGTAGTTTTATTGGTGTAATTAAGAGAAGGATTATGCCCTGGACATCCACATCGACCTGTATCCACAGTGGGAGAAACTGCTGGCCTGGACTGTTGAGTCAAAACTGAACGCAAACCTGCCCTTTGGCAGGGTTTGCTGGCTGCCCAGGACAGAGGCTGCATGCTGGCAGCCCACAGCACCGAAGACCTCCATCACAATGGCCTCATGTGGCTGCAGCAACTAAACAAGGGATGGAGGCAGGTAGGGCCTTTGCACCCAGCCTTTTTAAAATGTCGCTGAGTAGGTTTCAACTGAAGTGCAGTTCTTCCACTCCTACTCAAAGAGAATAACATATATTGCTCTTTCTTTTCATTTATTTCCCCTGAAAGCTTTCTGCACGCAATTGCATTAATGATGCAGATCAGATCAATATGGATGTATGCAGAATTATGTCATTCTGATGGAGAGCAGGCCTAACTGCCCCAAGACCACTCTGCCAGATGAGAGGCAGTGAGCCGAGCCCTTGTCTCTAGCTTTCGCTTTTCTTGTGGGGTATGCACAAGGGTGAAATCCAGCATGTAGCAGAGCATTTTGCAGAGACAGAAACTTGCTCTGAATGCAAGCTTAAAACATGAATAACTTGTATGCTGAAGTACCAATACTTGGCCCCTATCTGCCATTAGTGAGGCCTCTAACAGCTAGGAAGGAACTACTCTTTACAAGCAAGGAAGAGGGACAATTTGGGAAGAGGAAACAAAGACCTCTTCATAAAATCTCTGTGGGAAAGTAACAAGACTTCAAGACTGGGAGAAAAGCAAGAGTGAAGCCAAAGAGATCTCTCCCTGGACAGATGCACTATCACATCCCATCTTTTGCCCTCAATGAGGTGGGTAGGACAAACTGGAAAGTTTAAGGAAGTCCCAGAGGGTAAGCTATTGAAAAAAGAGATGTTCTAGACAGACAGTAAAGCCATCAGGAGCAAACAGGGGAGGAAGAGGAGATCTGAGTGGAACCTTATTTCTTCACAGTGTTTCTATGCTGGTATCTCTGCCTCTCAGAAAGCAGCCTGAGTTTTGATGTTAAAATTTATGAGCTTTACTTACAAGCAAGCTGTAAAAGGCCTGTTTTAGACTTTATCTCAAAGAGTTACACTAAAAACTCCAGGAAGATATCTTGTGCTGAGGATATGATATTCTTCATCAATAATAAAAAGATATAAAGTTTGAAAGCATTACCCAGCAACATTGTAAACATGTCAGATATCATGGCATGTAAAGCTATAGTTATGCTGATTCAGCCACCTCCTCGTAATTTAGAGAAACAGTACTGAGAAGAAGCAGGTAGCTTCTTGGAGCACTACAGGCCCCCACAAGTTAAGGGACCTTAGGAAACAGTGGCAGTAACACAACTCTGTTGCCCTGACCACGGTCCCACCATAAACTGCACAACTGCACAGACTGTGAAAGAAGGACATGTTCGGGTTCTCCACCCTGTCTAAGTTCTCAGCAGTGCAGAACAAATGTGAAACTGATATGAGCTACAAGGGCTACCAGAAGTTCATCACCAATTCAGGTCATGAATAATAATCTTACAAAACTAAGCAATGAAATTTTAAAGTCTTCGTTATTCTGATGAAATGTTAATTACCATGATAATATTTCAGCCCCCATATGATGTACTATTTAAGTAAGACAGAGTTTTCCTGATGTGAAGAATGAGGATATGAACTCCATACTGGTGTATGATGAGTAGATACTCCCAGTAGAGGTATGCTTGCTGGCTGTCAAGACAAACAGCAAAACATTCCTGCCTGTCTGGAGCGAGAAACATAGACCATGCAGTATTAAATGCCCAGTACGAGACTGAAATTTGGTTCTAAAAAAGCCTGTGCTAAGGAAGAATGAGTGGGCTGGGATTTTTCATTTTAAAATAGATCTTTTCCTCATTTGTAGGTTGGTCTCATTTTGCAGCAGTTATATTCTGCACCAACACGTGGTAGACCGAAGATTAAGTCTCAAATTCCCAGACACTGGGTTAGAAGAGGTCAAGAATGTCACAGAAGTGACAAGCTTAGTGCCAGGAGATGGGAATTTGGTTGTCATACTTTTCAGCACCTCTTGATACTAGAGACTTCCAAGATCCTTGACATTCATAGCAGAAGTGGTTAATTCCCACCTCTCTCCTCCATAGCAATCAGCTCTCAGCAGGAAGCTTTGCTAAAAAGAATCGTGTTGTTTTTTCCAATGGTTGTGGCTTACACCCTCCCACTAGCAATACTAACACTTGTCCTTTGTTTTTTGTGAACTGGTCAGGACTTCATAAGAGTGCACAGATCTGGAAGAGGGAAAACATAAAACTAAATACTATAGTTATCAGCCTGAGTTCAAATATGTGACAGGTGCCTTATGAAATGAATGCTTTGTTTTAAAATCACTTGTAGCATGTGTCTGAATTACTTTTGGCTGTATAGAATGTGATTATGAGCATTTTCAAGGTCAAAACCTTGTATGAAATTAGCAAATACAAAATAGGTGCATAAAAATATAAGAGAGATTGAAAGGATACAGCTACACCACAGTATGAAGTGCACTTCTAGGACACTCTGCAGCTCATGTACCCTCTCCAGACATTCAATAGCCTAAAGTATGGGCATAGGCTGCTCTCAAAGGAATGCGGCTCTGCTGATGCCTGAGCTCACCCAGTGGCTTAGTACATTGCAACTACTTTTTTAGGTGTTTACACAAAGTTCCTGTTGCCTGCAAGGCATCAAAATGTACGGGAGAGGTGGACGTGGGCATCATTTTGTTTTTCTGGATGTTCCTGGGAGCACTCCATAGTGGCAGGGAAGGCACAGTCCTCCAGGAATTTTTGAGGTTTATTTAAGATATAATTAAAACAAAGAGTCTGTTTCTCGGTATCAGTCTTGTTTCTTCATCCTTAACTCAGAAATTCTTAACTTCAACTTTTTGCTGTTAATATGGAGTCACGAAACTCCAAACTCACATAATTTTATCAGCCAGTGCCCTAGCATGGAATGTTATCTTGGTTCCACTTGGGTGTTTCTGATTATGTGCTTCATGCTTAGAAGCGAAGGGTTGAGATATGCACTGGCTAAGAGCCTACTTCAAACCACTTTAGCAGAAAACCAAGTTCAGTTCTGGAAAAGGAATGTAGGATACTTTTCAAATATGTTGTCCCTGGATTGACATACGTTAGAGTGTCTGGAGAATGAAAAGCCAGCTTCATTTTTCATGGGAGATGGCAAAGGAATGAGCCCAGAACATCTCAGTCTTCACCAAGTTTTCGTATCTTTTCCTTTTACAATTCAAATGCAACAGCAGAAAATGACATTTAATTTTACTCACATCGCCCAATGGGAATTTCCATTTTTTCAAAAGAAATGCTCATCTATACCTCACCAGCTAATAAACAGTGCCTTGGCAAGCCAAACCAATGGAAGTCACAGTAATCCCCACCCACATTTCAAACCAGTGGATTTTCATGGATCATTAAACAAAATGAGTTCTGACACATCGGTCTTTTCTACTGATTCTCTCTTGCAGCTGCAACAGCCCTCCAGCTCACACCATTCATCCTACTGTTCAGATCTCACCTATGTACTTACTGTGCTCACTATGCTCTTGGTTTTCAGCAAGGCTCTGTGTATTGCACTTATTCCAGGTGCAAAACCTATTCTGAGCCTATCTTATGCCACCATTTGTCATGCTCTGATGTTTACTGAAGACTACAGAAAGCAGAAATTCTGTAAAGCAGCTCTGATATCTCCCTGTAACAAGTCATAGCATGACAATGGCTAGATTTGAACCTCCATTTCAAAGCAGAGTTGCCAGTATAGTTAAATTTCCTACCTGATACAGCTGCTACCTTAAGGCCTAGTCTAAAGACCAGTGAAAGTAACAGAAATCTGCACATTGACATTTGCATTCATCCAAATTAAGGAACTACTTTCCGTAACTGTCACTGTTCTCATATTGACTATGCACTAGTTACCCCAAAAGTGACCAGTAACACCAGAACACCTCTTCTTTTTATCTTTATACTTCATTTGTGAATTGTCTGTGAACACACTAAAACTCTCCCAAATTCATTCTCTTTTCAGAGGTATTGGTTTTCATAGCCTTTTTGTTGTTGTTTGCACCTTTGTGTGATATTTGCCATAAAAACCTCAGGCTGCTTTGATTTAACACATAGGTCATAATCATTGATGGAATAGTAACGACAATAATGATCATTATAATAGTAATAATTATAACAACAACAACAATAAATAACACCCCACATTTTCTGATTATCATTATTCTGAATGGGAAATCTACTCTCTGAACATCCTCAATAATCATTTAAAATTCACTGCTTTCAGTAGTATTCCTCTGTACAAATTTGGCTCCTAGAACATTAATGGAAAGTGAATAGAAAAGAGGTATAAAGTAAGATGAAACCCTGAAAGACTATTTATTAATATGTTTTTTGTTGTATTCATTGAACTTTATGGGTTCTTAAACATGTATTTGATCCATGTAACTTATTCAGGTTGTAAGGTCATCTTTTACTTTTTTAATTAGTTACGAATATAAACCATGATTTGTGAACACGAAGAAAATATAAAAATAACTATGCATTTATGTTATATCATGTATGATTTCTTGTTCTAACAACATTTACCATTTCCCATTCCTAGATCAAAGGTCACTTTTGAGCACACAGAGAAGCAGATGTGTCAGAAGTATCCCAGGGTCTGCTAAAAAAAGGGAAAAAATTATGCAATGCTGCCTGCTTTGATAAGGCTGATGTGAACACGAATATCCACTAGTTTAATAGCTTTAACTAAAAGCTGAGTATCATAGCTCCTTTTGTCTCCTGTGCTGACTTCCCTTTTTGCATAGTTTTACTGAAGTT
Organism: Dromococcyx pavoninus; assembly: GCA_033558185.1. Taxonomy (NCBI): domain Eukaryota; kingdom Metazoa; phylum Chordata; class Aves; order Cuculiformes; family Neomorphidae; genus Dromococcyx; species Dromococcyx pavoninus. The sequence continues at coordinate 344,990 of JAUMJL010001132.1, read as the reverse complement.
GCAGTAATTTTTATATTTCAGTACATTCTCATCACATATTAAAAAAGGGGAGATATACTACGTGAAGACAATCTGATATACAGTTAGAGCTGGCAAAACATTTTTGGCCAGAAATTTTTCCTTAATAACAGTGATTCAATGATGTCCACTTTTTTTGTAAGCTGCTTAAGGAAAAATAAAAAAAATTAAAATCAGAAAAATGTCAGCATTTTAGTTTTGAGATACTTTGGGGTTTTGTTTGAAGCATTTGGAAATAAGCATCAGTTTTATTAAGAATGAAAAAAGGAAATAAGCAATCCTTCCCAAACCTCTCAATTTGTTCTCATTCGAAAATTATTAATTTTCCTACTTTTCTTTTGGCTGAACACTTCATTCCATGTTGATGCAAAATAAATTCTTGTAAAACTGCCAGTGAGCCCCCCAGATAAATTATTTTCCCAGGTCTGGATACAGAGTTCTAGTTAGGAGCATTTCTTTGGCAAAAACAACAGCTGTAACTTTTGTGTGAGTGTCAAACTCCTAGGTTATTTTCAGATAGATGAATGGTATGCTTCCGAACTCTCTCTTTGTTTGTGCTGATCATGCATCAGTAGTTTTGCTTTCACATTGAAAATGTACAAAGATACAACTCATGGTCATGAAATTGTGCAAGCATGATGCTAATACGAAGCCAAAAGGAATATCTGGCTTTGAATCTACACCAATGCAAATATGACAGCCTTTGTGGCTTAAAGGGGACGCCAGAATCTTTCATTTCTGTTTTACTGTTTTGAAGCCTGGATCCGGCTCCTCATGACATAAAGGGTGTATGGAAGAATTTGTAAATAAAACTCATTAGAATTATCATAATAATATCAGTTGAAATAAAAATCACAGACAATTAGATGCCTGAGGCAAGATATGTACTAACATCTCTGTTACATAAAATCCTCCTGTCAGATGGCAGCAGGAGATATAAGTGCTCTTCTCCTCTGAAAATCAGGACGAATTCTTGTACAATGATACTGGCATGCCTTGGGCCTATGCAAAGCCCTTTCAGTGTTCCAGAGTAGCACAGGAAGTTCATGAACAACAATGGGGAAAATACTGCCTGTCTACAGCAGTCACAAGGTCAGCTTTTGTGAGAGGCAAGTCACTTTGTGAAAGGTGAGAAATCATGACCATTTATGAGAGGTGAGAAATGTCTGCACAATTTCCAAAGCCCCCTTTTCATATAAAAGTGTTGTCAATAATGCTTTCAGTGTTATTCACTTCAAGGCAGCACAGACCTGGATCTATTGCTCTTTGCCTAGCTGCAGAAGATGTCAAAGCCCGCTGAAATATTAGGGGCAGAAGAAAAGAGAGAAGTTCGGATTGAGGTTCTGCTATTCAGTGCAAATGGTGGCAAAAATCCAGTTCAAACCCAAATTATTTTCCCACTGTGATAGAAAGCAAAGCACTGCACACCGCCATGGCCTGTAACACAATACATTGGACCAAACTGTCTTCATGTTCTCAAAATACACTAGTTTTTTTGCCAAGCACAGGACAATCACTTAAACAGTTGTAACAAAAGCTGTAGTAAACCATTCTCAATACATAGTAAGCATTTTCCACCCATACTGAGTAAGTAATATACAACCAAATACAATTAACCAGCAACATCATGTCAGACCTTTGCTAGACCTCCCTGAATCCTCTTTCAAAGGGGTATCACAGTGCTGAAGTTACTGAAGAATAACTCCTTGCTGTATCAATCTCAGAAGGATAAGATTTACAGTCTCTAGTGACAGGGCTGACTTTGCCAGAGCTATAAAGATGCCAGTTTTACCCATAAACTGTGTTTGAACCATTGTTCAAGCTATTGATACAAAACGTGTTTTTTTATTCTCGTAATTCCAGACAACACCTGTCAGGCACTGCCAGTTTCATTCTGCTACATATCCAATTTCATTCTCTTCCTCAAAGGCAGAAGAATTCTTGCCAATTCTTTTCTTATTCAAAAAAAAAAAAAAGGTCATGAGAATAAAAAGAACAAGATGTACAAGAGACAAGCATCAGTAGATAATCCACTGCCAGGTCCGAGCACTGACAACTTTCATCCACCTAACAAAAACTGCACAGTTCTGCCACCAAGATATTTCACCAGAAGAAAACCTACCTCTTCATATCTTTCAGAATCTTTAGTGAGACATGTAAATTTTCACACAAGAATCTTAAAATTCTTCAAGGCTTCTGTCTCTAGTGAAAAAAATTACAAACCAACTAAATAAGATCTTTAAAGTTTTGTCTCCATAATTCCATATCTTTGGTATGCATGCCATAAAATGAGGAGAATACCGGGTCATACACGAAACACAAATAATCTAGGACTGCAGTGTCAGGTGCCATTTGAATGCTCCCTGTGCGCTCCCCATTATAGGCAAAGTTCATGGCTATGTAATTTATCTCTGTGCTAGAAAAGCATCTGCATAATGGAAGTAATTCAGAGACAGGCAGAGGTAATTATTACAGTGGTAAAAATGATGATGTGTGAGGTGAGTGGAGCACAACTTGATGCAGATATGTCCAACAAATGACAGCTAAGTGCCTCAGGAGACTGTGGGTCAAGGCAGCTCTAGCTCTGCAGAAGGAAAGGATGAAGCATGCGTTAGCCTCAGCCAGCCCAATTCTGCTGCTGGATGAATCAGATCTCCGAGCTTGGAGTTCTTGCTCTCGCACTACCTAAACAGCATCATTACTAGCAGTTCCTAGATTTCAGCCCTCATGCATGGCTTAAGTAGAAGGGTAAGTGTCCGATGCCAGCCTTCATCTATGAGCCCCAGAGATCCTACACAGCAATATGCAATTGGGGTGTTTTTTCTGTTAAAGGACTTGGAGTAACTGAACGATGATTCTTCTTTTCCCTCTCTTCATACCTTTTTTTGTTTGCTTTCCTTTCTGTGAATTAATGCTGGGTTTATTGCCTTGGGTAAGTTTTTCAAAGAACTCAGAGGTGGCCTAATCCTGCTGCTGCTGAAGTCACTGGGAGTTTTGCCAATGTTTTTAATGAGAACAGGGTTAGTACAGTGCTGTCAGCTTTGAAGCCCCCGCTTTGTGTGTATTCGAGTGAAGGTGGGGAACAGGGTGCAGATAAAGTGAGAACCAGCCTAAACCTGGATCCAGCAAGGAAAAATAATGCAAACAAAACCTTTCTTGTGGTTCAAAGGAGTCTCTTCAGCCTTTTCTTGCACCATTCCCGAAAAGCATCAAGTTGATTTTGTAATCAGTATCCAGCCTTTGGGGGTGCTCCAATCTGTGGGGTTATAGCTTGGTTTAACAGTGACTTAATTTATCTTTTGAAGCTAGCTGGCTTTCACTTAGGAAAAGCGTGCAAAATACATCTTTTTTTTTTTTTTCCTTCCGGTGCACCAATGAACAATCTGGTAGTAATACAGTCAGTTAGGAATTTTAAATCCAGAAGGGACTAACATGGTCACATAGTTAACACTTTCGGCATAATAACCATTTGTAAAGTTACAGCCAATCATTTCAATATTGACCCATAACTTCTGTTTGTGTTATCCTAATGTATAGAATATTTAAGTGTGTGTTTTCAGTGCTGTAAATAGGGAAATACACATATTCTACCTGGGTTGGGTGTGCCACAAAAGGAAAAAGCAATACCCAGACTGAAACAGGCAAATTATTGTGAAAGACAAACTACAACAAAATGGGATTTTTTCAGTTGTTATTTTCTTGCTGCCCTTAAGTGTAAAAAAAGGCATTGATTTTGATTGGCATTGCCTGTTAAGATTGCTAGATTGAACAAAAAATATACTCATCAACACAAAATGCTTTCTTAAGTTAAATTTCTTCATCTGAATCCAACAGTAACATGAAGAACAGCATTTCTCCAGAATAGATTATTACATTGCCCTGACTTGGGCATTGCCAAGAGAGATGATAAACAGACTTCAACTTGCTTGAAATACTCTTACCAGTGTTAGTATTTCATGCAAGAAAGCAGTAACAGTTTTTACAGATTATAGTATTTTTTCTAAGCTATCAAAGGCAGTTGACTATAAGATTCTACTGTTTTAAAAGCCCTGAAGCCCTAGAGAATCTTTAAAAAAAAAATTAGCAGTAAAAACACAACGTTGGAACAAGAAACTTCTGAATTCGGATCCTGGTCCTATGGTCAGATGTTCTGTGGCCTCCTCAGTGTCAACAAATCTCATGATAACTTAGTTAACTTCCTAAAGCTTTTGCAGCTAGAATCTAGTGATTGAATGAAAAAAAATGAGAAAAACTGTGGTCTTCATGACAGCGAAGGCTATCTTTGAGTCTAAAGATTGCACGAAGAGTCAAAACCTTTTTTTTCCAAATCTAAGTAAGGGTATGGAATAGGGCTGGAGTATCATTTGCACATATTTAGGCAAATCAAAGTTCAGGCTCAGTTCCTCGTAAGTTTAGACAAATATTCTTGTTGTAGAAGCTATAAAACAGAAGAAAAATATCTCTACCTCAGAAAATCCTTAAGGATAATGTATTAGGATGTAAGAAGAGAAGTATCACTCTGATTGGTTTGCGCGTTCTTATATTCCTGCTACTATATTCTTAGCCAGAGAAGCTGAGTGCAATTGTTCTGGTGGATATTGCACGGACCTTCACTTGGCCAGACTGGTACATCTGTGTAATTAAACAAAAGAGGCCCAAGGAACAACGTCAGGGTTTCTGGAAACAGGGCTTGGGACTGTGCAAAGTAAATGTGAAGAACGTGCTATGCCAGAGTGGATTTTTATAGACAGAAATTCAGGCTACCGGCTGCATGCCCCCAGGGGTAGAGATGAGGTATGAAAAGACATTAGAGGTCACAAAGGCTGACAGGATTGCATTGAAGGAGTGTGAACTGCAGAGGGAGTGAACTGTGGTGCAAAATCTGCACTGCCTTTTGGGGAGAATGGTCTCTGAAGATACCTACAACCGAGAGTAGCTTCAACTTGGATGAGGCCAATCAGAGTGGCTCAAAGAGAGCAAAGGAGAGAGTTTGTAACCAATCTCTCTCAGCATCAGGAGCCCAATACTTTTACATGCTTCATGGATGCTGTTTACTTAGCAGTGTAAATGTCACCAACACAGCTCATTTCTATAAGTCTGGGGAAGAAAGTTTAATTAGCGCTCTAGCACTGTACAGAAGAACTTAGTGTTAGGCAAAATTACAGAAAAAAATCACTCTTAAAATTACTCATAATAGATTTGGTTTACTGTCAAGACTACTCTCAGTTCTAATTTGCAGATATCTTCTCTAGTATCATTCAAGAGTCTGGGATGTGTTTCCTAGTCTATTTTAAACCAGGTTTTCACTTCTGCTTTAAATGTAATATTTGGCTGTGTTTCTTTAAAGGGTTTTTATTTACTTTTACTGTAAGGGCTTTGAATGTGCCTCTGAAAACCACTAAACAACAAAGTTGTTGTTGCCATTGCTGCTTGATCTTTCTGGGAGGCCAGTCCCACACAAACCTCCTTCTCTCTCCAGAATACTGTGTATTGTAAATACAACAACAACTTTCAGTTTAGTCAGAGGAGAAAAATGCCGTAACTTTCTCTTCCTTTGGATTGTGAATTATTTTTTGTTTCATGAATACCAGTTTCAATAGCTGCACAGCCATTTATGTTAACCAAAATACCTCAGATATAACAAAAAGCATGAGTGATGTGGTGAGATGCAATGTCAAATTTACCATTCTGGTACTGAATAGAGCATTATATTTAGACTTATTCCCAGACTTTAATTCCTTTTCATACTTCTAGAGTTCTTCATGTGCTGTAAACACAGGTATTTAGTTGAGAAATTACATTTAAAAGTTATTTTCATTATATAGCAGGAAGGTGTATACTTTCTGTCTGGGTCAGTGAACTCTGACACTTGATGGTGATACCTCTAGCTCCTGTTCATGTGACTGAAGAGAAACTAAGGGAAACTAAATGAAGAGGAAAGAACAATATTATTCATGTTATATCTGCTCTCCAAACCTAAATGGAATATTATCCTTCCATTCTGCAAGAGTTTTTGAGATTTTGCAACTTTTTTCTGTGCTGAAATGAGAGGCGGAAATGAAGGGTAGGAAAATATCACAAGCTGATATGCTCGGGAAAAGCAATTTGGACCAGATGAACTGTATCATTTCATTTTGTCATATTAGAAATCTCTCATCTTGATTCTGCGCTTTCAAATGTCATTACTTATTATTGTGAGTTAAAAGTTTTAAGAAGAAATGTAAAATTAAAGGATAAATGGAAACTTATGTGTGTTCAAGATGTTTGAGAATGGTGTTATTAACACCAATAAACACTAACTTCCAATAAATTTGGAAATTCATCATAGTTTTTGAATCATAAAGCTTGTTCAAATATATCCCTTCTCCCTGTCAGCTTCATTTTGACTAGCTGACATGAAAGATATTAGAAACTTTTTAATCAGCGTTACTGTAAAATTAGAGAAACCTTAATAAGTGACTGACTATAATGAGCTATGATTCATCAGTAATGGAAGGATTTTAGAATCAGATCCCTTTTAAGGCATGATAGATCAAGGAGGGAATATGTAATATTTTGTTATATTGGTCAGTGATACCATAAAACGCATGAAAATCTCTGATCATGTTCTATCAAAATAAGGCCAAAAATAGGGAGTTTCTGTCTTCTAGAGAAGCATGGTTTGGTAATTACAAGACGTATTTCAAGAGGCACACCAAGAAATGAGAACAACTCTCTTCCTGAATAATTATAATTCATTCTGGAAATGTTAGGTAAACTACATTTGCCTAGGTCTATTCTAGTGTGTAAAACAGGCCCATTTTAGATTTTAATATTGTGGCAAGAACTACTTAAAAATATCAGCTCAGTTAGTCTGCTTAGAGACAAGCTACTGCAAAGCATTGATAGTCTGGAATATTCAGATTATACTGGGTACTGGCACTTTGTCAATACAATAATTATGTCAGTTGCAGCACAACCACACACATATTTTATGCATTGTATATAGCCAATTGGACAGGTGGTTATATTAATCTCACATGCAAAACACTTAAATATAGAGAAGATTCACTGCCTGCATTTCTCTGAATCCTGCCTGAGGGACAGAACAAGGAGTGGCACACGGGCAAGTCTTTTTCAGCCCTCACTCTGCAGATCCTTGACGCTTGTCAAGGAAGGGCACCAAGGAGATAGATGATGAAAGCTGTTCCCAGGCTCTTTCAAGAGTTTTTGATTCAGAAACCACTTCAAAAGATGTGGTCACGCACACACCTCTTGGTCGTACACCTGTGGAGCTGCATCTGTGACAACTCTCCTTCTTGCCTTTTCCAAATACTCTCTCCTGTGCTGGCTGGTACACACTGGAATCTAGCTGTATGGCTTTTCACATGTGAATCTTTTACAGAAAAGACACAATTATACAACTTTATTTTCCTAGGTATCATCTTAAGAATATTCTCACCACTATTACATACAGCATCCAAAATACAGAGCCAGCCAATGACAGCTAACCATCTACAACTTGCAGCACTAACCTTTTAAAAGGGAATCCCATCCATTGCAACTAGTGGATGGGAACCACAGTGTTTTGATAGACCAGTAGGCTATACCTAGTTCTACTGCATAAATTCCCAGTTGTCTGCAGACTTCTCTGTATTCACATATATCTTCTGCATTTGGAATAAAAACCAAGTATGAAACTGAGTATGTTAGCCCTCAGCACACATGAGACAGGCCAAATCACCTGCTGCAGCTTCACCCTGTCTAAATGTTGGTGTTGTGCACACTCTTTGAGAATCTTCATAGTCTCTGAAAAACCTGGAGGCTTGAGCATTGCCGCTATTTCAAACTCAGCTGGAGCCTGATATAGCTCTGCAGCTAAATGCTAAGCATTTTTGTCAGTCTGTGGGAAGGGTGGGTCTGAGAATATTGACAGAGATGAGAAAAGATAAACAGAGATTCATTTATAGACTTCTATTTTAATGAAAGTTCGTAAGGATTCTATATTTCACCTTGTTTACATTAGTTCATTTCTAGGACATGGAGAGTAAAAAGCAAGGCTTGAGAGCATGGGATCATGCTCCACTTACAGCTGCTGACAGTTTTGTCTGAGCAAGAGCAGCATGGCATAGTGAGCAGTAACAACCGATACTTCTGTCAGAGCTGGTCAAATTTCTGCATGCACAGACATTAACCAGAATTACACATGCAGAGTGTTTAATTGTTGCTTTGCTGCATGGTAACAGCTGACACCATTCAGCCCTTCTCCTCTTCTTTTTGGAACCTTCCCTTAAGTGCATGTTGTCTAATGCAATGGCCAAATACGGTTTGACTGTATCTAACTCTGGTGTGGGTTAGTGACAATAATACCCAGGATATAAATATCCTAATTCTGGCTTAACCCTGGGCCACCAGACTGCACAACAAATATGCAGAGGACTAAGTATCTGCTTGGAGAGCTATAACTTATAGCTGCAGTTGACAGGCATTCCCATTCAGAGGGCCCCTAGGGAGTCACGTATAGCTAACACGCTGCCTCCTGAAGATTTCCTGGCAAGGACTTGTTCAACTTTAGGACCACAGATCTTTCCCAGCACAGTTGCATGTGTGTCTTTTTTTCTTCACTAGTACTTGGCTAGTACTACACAGTACTTAAAAATGTTAGTATTAATAGCCCTTTAAAATTCACCTATGGTCTATAGCAGAACAGAAGAATTTGCACAGGATTAATGACTTCAAAACTGTTAATCAATCTCATTAATTATCTGGAAAGTAACCCTGATACCATTGTTTGATTCCAGAAGAAAAGGATGATTCATATTTCACTTCTTATTTAGGGAGCTAGACAGAAGTGGTAAGGAAGTCACTAAACTCCATAAATACCTACAGTTTAGTCTGAGAATAAGTTTCAGAAACACCCAGATACCTATGAGGGAACCTAAGTGTCAGGACAGGATTCAGACAAGGGATCATTTCTTTTAAATTACCCGTTTTAGGCTCACAAATAACTTACTCCCATTACATCCACAGCTAACAAACTGTAGCAGAGGAAAATCCTGTGAATGCTGGAAAGCAGGAACTGGTTTAGGTCTAGGAAAAGCAGCAGCTGAGATGCACGGTGTGAATATGGCCAACGTATGCAAATCAAACATTACAAATCAGACTAAATATAAACAGTGCTTAAGGAATGGCACATAAACAGACTCTAGACAAGTACTTACCTAATTCTCAAAAACCCTCAAGGACTTGCATAAAAAGCACACAATGTTTAATAGCAAAAACTCATCTGTCAATGGATTTATTTGCAAACATCATGCTTCATTGTCTCTGTCGTACAAATCTACACATTACTTCATCCCACTAACACTGTTATAAAGTTGCAAGTTATTGACCAACATTAAATAGCACTCATTTTATTTCAATCTATAAACTGAAGCCAATCAACATGCCTTGATACCACTACTCCAAATTCTCAATAGGACTGAATAATAGAAAAGAGGTAAATCAAATCTAACTACTTTAGCTCCAGCCAGTCTGTCTCCACTCAAAGCATCCATTCAGCTAGCAAGCACATCAAAATTTATAGTGTAGACATTTACTGTGAAAGGTTTTAACACTATGAGGAATCCTATACTCGTGCCTTGAAAGCCAATAATATGACACAGAGTCTATATTTGCACTGTCCTACAGGAGTGCTCAGTGGCTGACTGCAACAGCAAACAAAAGCATTTATTAGCTTGTGAATCTTATTTCATCTGTGTGCACTGACACTGGATTTATTCTCCTTGAAGCTGAAAGCAACAAAAGATTAGAAATGGTAAGAGATTCAGAATTTTTCTTCTGCTTCCGAGAGTCCAGAATTGTAGAACACTGATACAACCCTCCATCAAAAAGCTGGGCAACACAGTCCTATGATTCTCGCATCACAACCATGCAAAACAGAACAAAAAGATTCTTCCACAGTGAATACAGAGCAAAGTGATTTCCCTAGAAAATAATTTTCCTAGTGAAAATAATGTTCTTTCAGGTTCATGAAAAGAACTAATATTGCAATAATTTATATGGCTCGTAACTTCACGTCTTACTTCTTGATATGACTCTGAGTGGATCAGACATAGTAGAAGTATATCCTCTTTTGACCATAAGTTTAATTTCATTGAATATTCCCCATGAGAAATATACATGGCTAAAACAATACATCAGATATGTATATTCCACTGTATTTCCCTTTATATTTGTACAAGTGGAAATCATGTGAATTAGTCCCACACCATTTTTCCAGACTGGTGTCCAATCATACGTAGAAGGTTGGAGTGAGTATACTTTGCAGCATCTGTATTGCTTACAATCTGTTTGACCAACCCGAATATTATTAAAAGAAGTTAGTCTTTCTCTTATGAATTTAACGAGGTACCTGGCAAACATGAAGGGCATGAGATACACTGACTTCTTGATTGTGTTGTTGACCTATGATTTTTTTTTACTTTGAAAAAGAAGAACTTATTTTTAGACCCACGACTTTCTGGCTGTTCTTCTAACACCCTTTACAACCAGAGAGAATGAAAAGGCATTGCACCTCTGATCTACGTTTTGTACAGCACTAAGATGCATTGCTGCTTGCAGAACATCAGTTGTCTAAGGCTGAAACCCAGAAGCAAAGAAGGATCTTTGTTGACATTTTCTTATACCACTACATGTTAATTGTATCAGATGCGTCAAGTCAAGAGTACAACCTACCAGAGGGATGTTCAAACAATAGGGATTTTCCCAGATCCTCAGTGGGCATACAAATAGGAAATCAGTCTTGCTTTAATGTAGCGGGAGCTCATGCATTCACAAGTAACCAGCTCACAGCACATTATGAGATGGATTGTTTGATTTCACCACAGAGAACTATGATAGTTTTCACAGGTTTCTGTTATCCTAGCCAAAACAGGATGATGTAACTGATTATACGATGTACTTAAGACAGGGACTTCCAGCTGTAATTATATTTACTTAACAATTCACTTGCTTTGTTTCTTTATTTAAAGGTTCAGTATTTAGATCTGTGAAACTCCCCTTTGTTGTTTTTTTGAGGGGAAGGGGAACAGGAGTTTTCTAACTAATTTGGCAATAATATTTACCCCTTTCCTCTTCCTGCCCAGAAACATTAAGAAGTTCAATATCCCCTTACCTTCTTCCTGGCCAACATTTACCCTGACCTGAAATATTGTGTCAAGTTCTGGAATCCCAAACGTAAGAAGGATATGGAACTGTTGGAATCGGTCCAGAGGAGGGCTATGAAGATGATCATAAGGCTGGGGCACCTCTGCTATGAGGACAGGCTGAGAGAGTTGGGGTTGTTCAGTCTGGAGAAGAGAAGGCTCCATGGAGATCTTATAGGGGCCTTCCACTACATGAAGGGGGCTATAGGAAAACCGGGGAGGGACTTTTCATGAGGGCATATAGTGATAGGACAATGGGTAATGACTTTAAATTGGAAGGGGGATGATTTAGGTTAGACATTAGGAGGAGAGGGTGGTGGGACACTGACACAGGTTGCCCAGGGAATTTGTGGATGTCTCCTCCCTGGAAGTATTCAAGGCCCGGTTGAATGGCTTCTTAAGCAGCCTGGTCTGGTGGGAGGTGTCCCTGCCTGTGGCAGGGGTTTGGAAATGGATGATCTTTAATGTCCCTTCCAACCCAGGCCATTCTCTGATTCTCTGATTCCCTGATTTCCCATTCTCATGCCTTTGACTGTGTTTTCTCATTGCTTCCCCATGGCTATGCATTCACTTTTCAGGAAGAAAGTTTTTAATCTGATGTGACTAATGCACAATAAAGAAAAACAAAGTGAGATGTAGAAACAAAATATCATAAGGCAAGCTATGTGAAGTCAACCATGGCCTGTATTGCTAATGCAGCCAAGATTACCTTCTGATACAACTTCACTTTGCTGCTAAATTAAGCTAGTGGTGAAGTGTTGGCCATTCTGTTATAAAACTGCTAGATCTGCTGAAAGCAAGAATTTTCTTTCCATTAGGTATTAAAAAATTGGAAGAGAAGATATTCCCTATTGTTTCAAATTGTCTTCAGAAATTTCAAAACTTCTTCGAAAAGGGGAAATTCCCACCATATTTCATCTTGAAACCATGACAAGCATTTTATTTCAGGTATTTCAAAATAAACTTCTGCTAATATCAGAAGCAACCACAGTTCCTAGGTGCCAGTTGGCTGCACTCGACAAATCCGAAAACCCCTACAGTGCTGATCTCTAGGGCAGCACACAGGATGGGAGTTTCCAGCGGTGCCAATCTACAGAAACTTATATCATGTATATGAGGTTGCATTATAGGTGGGTGACCAAGCATATAGCTAAGAAAACTGACATAGATAGAAATCTATGTGGCAGGCAAGCAACTTTTGCAGCTCTTCTTGTAGGAAAAGTTCCCAGTCTGTCCCCACAACCCCACATCATTATTTTCCTGTGAGCTGATTTAATGTTATTTATTTCACATATTTTAACAGAAAAAGAAGATAAACTTGGAAATTTCTGAGCAGTCCTAGTAGAATAAAATCAGGTATTATTACAGTTTGGTTTTATCTCAGATTCCCTTGATTTCTGTTTAGGGGAATTATTTTCCATTTTATACAGCCTATAATGTCCTATTACATTTTGCATCCCTTAGCTCACAACTCCAATTGAGCTTGAGTTCCAAGTCAGGTCCTTCATTTTGCATCCATTTGCTTGGTCTTTACTGACCAAAGCTCTTCCCATTGTTAATCTTCCAAACTAATTCTGCTGCTTCTTGAAAGTACTAACCTGTGCTTGTGAAGAATTTTTCAATATTCTCTAGTAAAGAAACATTGACCTCATAGTAGTACATTATAGCAGTTAGTTTACCATAATCTTGTTCAAGCAATGCAAAAAAACTTTCAGAGATATCTAATTAGAGAAGATGTAGCTCTCAGTTGACTACTATGCACTGTGTTATGAAGGACTATAATTTGAACAGACCAGCATTAAGAAAAGGCCAAGGCCTCTTGGAGTCCTGCAGAACGTTTCTGGTTATCAACAGGTTGTCAATGACTGGTGATGCTGTGTGCTGTTTTTCTCCTTTTAACATGCTTTACTAGTAAACCTCACCTTGTATCAGCAAATTCGTCACATTTGAGTTAAATTTCTAAACTGGCTCCCAAAGCACCTCATACATGTGAAATACCAAACACAGATTGCTGTCAGACTCGCAGTTTTTCATGTGATGCATATTTAGAGCTGAAAATTTTACCTCTTTCTTGTTGAAACTCCTTCCTACTCTGAAATACATTTAAAGCCAGATGCACACACCTCCTATCATTTGTCATGAATGATCTCTGAGAGGCAGTAAGATTTACTCAAACATATGCTTCCTCGGAGGGCATACCACATACACCACTTCTGTTTTCTGAAAATATTAACTGGAGATATTTTCAAGACTACGTGTTATTCTAGAGATTGTACTTCCACTCAAGAAATGTGTCAGCCTTGTGAAGTAAGGCTGGTTGGCCATATGTATTCACAACATTCATACATCAGAGTTCAAACACCTGCAACTCAGATACTTAAGGTTTTTGGATAATCCCTTACAGAACCTGATTCCATAGGGTAAACCCGAGCTAAATTTAATCTGACTTCCACATGCTGTCTGACCATACTATTTCAAGAGAAACTCTTCTCACATGTCTTAGATCAACGTTTAAGAAGCAGCTCCACAAGAACCCATAAGATCAGAAGAATAATTAGGTGTCACCTTGAGCCATCAAGCACAAAAGATGGCAAAAATAGATACAGCTCTCTTCCAGCACATTATGGTTACCATATGTGATATAGGAAACATACGATACTATCCCATGACAACACCTTATGCAGCACAAGCAACAGGAACCTTTCCCACTGATGTATTATTACAAGTCATTAAATAATTTTGCAGCTATATTTGCAGCCCTTCCCTGTTCTCAATCCATGAATAATCAAACTCTTGCCTTTAAAAGCACAGATACTAATTAAAAGTGAATCCATAGTTCATTTGCTGCAAGTATTTGCTGTTAATGCTGGTTTTAATGTTGTTATCTAATAATTGGATTTCAAATATAGCATAGGGTTGATGAGTTAACTACATGTGGCAAGGTCTGTTGCCAGGGCAGAACCAGGGTGAAAGGTCTTAGTGTTACAGGTTGGAGAGGCAAGGGTCAGTTGGCAAAGGTCACGGCAACCTGTGGCTCATTAGCCTCCAAGGATACAGTCTACAGCAGCAGAAAAGGATAGAAAGTGGAAGGCAGCTCCTATAGAAACTCAAAGCATAAGGTTTGATCTTAGATTGTAAGAAAGTGTTTCTACAAATTTTTTGTTTCATACCACTCCTGAAAGCAAAATACATTTAAATAGCTCTCTTATCTTGCTATGTTTTTTTAAGAACACAGCAGCAAAGAATACAGAGAACTGTTTTTCCATATGGAGAGGTAAATATACGGGTTGTTACAGATTTTGGATCATAACTTTGCAGGGTTACTCTTCCAAACTGGATGGAAGGGGACACAAAAATATTTATAGTTATCATTGAACAGATAGGGAATTTAGCATATAGCGATAATATCTTCAAGACTAGTTTGTTACAGAGGAGATTTTGTGGCTCTTCAAAGAAGCAGACTGTTTATTTTCCCCAAAGACCAAAGGTGCTAGCACACTCTTACTAGATCTGGTGTGCGGGCTGACTTCTGGCGGTGATTTAAGAGAATGGATGAAGAAATTTCCTGAAAAGAGCAGAAGGAACCTGCATTCTGGCAGAACCATAGGTAAGGCAAACAAAGATGAAAGATTGTAATCATCTGAAAGAATTTGATTAATTGTCAGCAACTTGCTTTTAGCTAGTGTGTAGCACAGGTCTGTAGCAGCTTTGTACCCAGCTGGAGGAAAGGCATGCCATACTAGTCATTCAACCAGGTTATGTCACCAAGTAATTTGCAAGGGAACACTTACGTTGAAAACTGCCAGAAGCTGGCATCTACCAGGAGTACAGCATAACTCCTGCCTGATGTATGTTGTAAGAACTGAAAGAGGGAAGCAAAGGAGTTGTTCCCACAAACGTCGGTGTCTTGTTTTGATATGGGATTAAAAGAGGACTGAGAGGCAGGAACAGGAAATTATTCCCAACTGTGTTAGTATAGAATGCAGTTGTAGAAAATATCTGCAACTATTGCTGTAAAATGTTTTATAGGATTGTTGGGACTATGATTTTATTGCGGTTTTGCCTGAAATAATTACAGCAGGACTAGTTTGAAACCTCCTTATGAAAGACAAAATGTCTTAGATGTACAGTCTGCATGCACCTCCACAAATGCAGGTCCTTCTTACTTACCCCATTCAAAACCTAGGCTGTTTTTCTGGCTTTAAATCTACTGTTGCTAAATCTCAGCCTCTACTGGTGGCCACCTCAAGTCCTCAGTAAGGGCTTTGGCAGATACATGAAACAGGCTCAGAACTTATCTACACAGCAAGCCAGGGGATTAGATGAAAGGTGAAAAGTAAGAAATAAAAGTATTTCTTATCTTGCTGGGAGACTAGGAAAGAGCTTGCCCTGCTACCATAGCTTTCACCCTATGGCTGAGAAAATACAGGTGTTGCGAAGCGTGATCCTTTACAGAAGGGCTGTACAGAAAGACTCATATACTTTATGTGAGAACAAAAATGAAAGACAAATTTATGTCAAGTGAGAAAACCTGATTTCTATGTCTGACTTCAAGGACATTAAGGTCTTATGAGATCACCTTGTTTCGGGAACTAATTAATCACCCTCACAGAACAAACTGAGAGAAATATATTCAATCCTAAAGGAAGATATCAAGGGACAAGGATAGCCGAGGAAAAGGAGCAAGGTATAACTCTTACTGATGCAGAATAAGAGCAAAGGTAAGCAGGGGAAGAAGGATGATTTAGAAGACAGGTGGATGCCTGGGGAAGCAGCAGGAAATACAGAAAGCAGAATGAATTGTATATAGGGGTTCACAGCACTTGGGGAAAAAAAATCACCTTGCTCTATGGCACAACTACAAAAGGAGTAAAAAGCAGCAACATGTGCAGGGTCTGTCAGCCATTAACTGCCATATTTGTGATTATTATACCTGATCAACCACCCATTTGATTGCAGCTGGATTGGGAAACCAGCTGCTGTTGCTGCCATCTGAGATAAGTAGCAGTATTCACATGGAAACATGTGACTGAGTACTGGTGAGGTATGCTCTGAAGCCAGTGGGTAACTGCTGGTTGCTGATAGGAAACCCACAAAATGAGAAGTCTTGCAGCTCAGATATCATCATGGCTGGCACACAGGGAGTTGCTTTCTGTGCTGAGCAAGAACCGTGATCACAGCAGAACATCAAAACATTTCACAGAGGAAGGTATTGCCTTAGGGTCTGTGCAGTATGCTGTCCAAGAGAAAACTGAAGTTTAGGAGGAAAAAATTAAATCCAGAATTACCTTATCTTTGAGGGATACACCTGAGGTGAGTTCCAGTTGAAGCTCAGTCTCTATGTAGAGTTTTTTATCCTATATATCCAAGTACATGAGGAAGGAACTTGGTGTAATTCATATATTTGATTTATATGGAGACCAATTCCTAGGTTTTTAAGTCCCATCTCAAGCTGCCTGCTTAACTACACTGCATTTTATTAGTAGTATCAGTTTGATAACAGTAAGGAAAACTCCAGGTAAAGTAAGGTCCTGAAATAAACAAAATCACTGACCTGAGCAGGGAAGACAGTTGCTAGTTCAGGGTAAAAGCACTGGCTTGTGCAATATCAAATGTTTTTACATTCTGCTTTGAAAGTACTGCTGGGTATGCTGCCAGCTTGGAAAGCCTTACATGGATCTGTCACGTGGGTCGCTGAAGGAACTGATAGCTATAACAGGTTAGCATTCATCCAGATACTGGCTAACAAGGGGTTATGATGCATTCTACCAGTGTTTATCACAAGTGCCTGTTGATGACAGAGAAATAGCAATATACCTTTTATTTGTTGGTGTCTTTTTTTTTTTGATGGGGGGCTTGGAGGAGAAGGAAAAAGAAAACAGTAGTTTTAGTTGAAAGTGCACGTGTTTTTTACTTCCTAAATTGTATACTGAGTTGGGTAGTGAAAATAACATTATGCAGTGTGTAATAGAACGGAGAATTTGGGTCATTCCTCAAAGCAAGGAACTTTATTATACATGTGGTTAAATGCTGGCACAATCCCTCCATTTTGACAGCTAAATCCCTTACTATGGACTACAGAAAAGAAAAGCATTAGAAAAAAACATGAGTCTTCTTGCACTAACAGAGAATGACTGAGGGAGAGAAATTTTTAGAAATGTTAATAATTTATGTGTAACATGAGGTAAAGAAGAACATTTTGTATTCCATTGGTTTCTGCCTGAACAATTCTCACATTGTCATACTGAGCCCCTTTAGAATGAATGCTAAGTGCTTCTGACAGCTAGTAAACTCCATTGCATAGCTGAGAGCATTTTTAAAATCCAAATTTTATGTACATCAAGAAGTAATGCTGTATTTGTTTCCCAGAAAAAATGCCAATGGTTTTCACCAAGAGAACACTCCAAACTCAGCTTAGCTGTTGTTACTACAGAGAAAACATACCTAAGGAATGTATGTTGCTGATAAATGGTGTTAATAAGTCACCAAGAAAGTATAACAGTATGCCTGGCTGATGTAATGCATCATAGAATTCATAGAATCATAGAATTATCTGGGTTGGAAGAGACCTCCAAGATCATCAAGTCCAACCCTTAATCCAACACTATCATGATTACTAGATCATGGCACTAAGTGCCACATCCAGTCTTATTTTAAAAACCTCCAGGGATGGTGAATCCACCACCTCTCTGGGCAGGCCATTCCAATACCGGATTACTCGCTCTGTGAAGAACTTTTTTCTGATATCCAGCCTAAACCTTCCCTGGCAGAGTCTAAGCTTGTGTACTCTTGTTCTATTGCTGGTTGCCTGGGAGAAGAGTCTGACCCCCACCTGTCTACAACCTCCTTTCAGATAGTTGTAGAGAGCAATGAGGTCACCCCTGAGCCTCCTCTTCTCCAGGCTAAACAACTCCAGCTCCCTCAGCCTCTCTTCATAGGATTTGTGCTCAAGTCCCTTCACCAGTTTTGTTGCTCTTCTCTGGACCCTCTCCAGCACCTCAACATCTTTCTTGAACTGAGGGGCCCAGAACTGGACACAATACTCAAGGTATGGACCCACCAAAGCTGAGTACAGAGGAAGGATCACTTCCCTCGTCCTGCTGGTCACACTATTCCTGATACAGGCCAGAATGCCACTGGCCTTCTTGGCCACCTGGGCACACTGCTGGCTCATGTTTAGCCTCCTGTCAATCAGCACCCCCAGGTCCCTTTCCACCTGACTGCTATCCAGCTAATCACTCATGCTGTTTCTGTGATTCTACATGAAGAACTACATGGAGCAGACAAAGAATGCTGAGAAGCTGACAGTACTGGGTTACTAATTGTTTATTAACTTCCGTAACAAAAATGCATGGAATATTTGGAAGTAGGACTAGAAAGAGCTACATTGTCTTAGAAGTATGATAAGCAAATGGTATTTTGTTGCTTCCCTTACATTATAATTGAAGATCAATTTAAAATGCCAAAGCATGAAAAGCAAAGCATTTAAAAGTTTCAAGTATACTTTCTAATAGCAATATTTTAAAAAGTTTATTGAAGAAAAATTTGGGTAAATTACATTTGCCAAAATATCTTTTTAATAACAGGCAGTGAGAAAAGCAAGTGAAAGCAATATGAATAGGAAACTTTAAACTAGATTTTCTTTTGGTGAATGTATCTTTGGGCTTTACAGACCTAAGATTCTGTTTGTTCTTTAGGCAATGAGCAAGTTTGGTTGGTTAATGGTTCTAGCTGAAGATCTGAAAACGTTTCAGAATACTTTGAGTTTGGGTACTAAAAAAAATTATTTCAGCTCAATCTACTTGCAGTTATATCAAAAAAACTCAAGCATGTGGAAAGGCTAATGTCTGCATTGGGGTAAAGGCGGTTAAAAAAACCAAACTACCTTATACATGAACCTCAAAGGTATTTTGATGCTTAACGAGTATTGCCTCTGTCCAGGAACAAAAACATTGATGTGGATTTGTCCTGTGTTAACAAATCAATTCCTAAATTATGCTGCATAGATGGATTCAAAGATGTCCCTGCAGATTACAAAGGATACCTCTTGATTTTAATCAGGGGAGAGAAAATGTACAAATAAGGCTTTGTGCCTTAGTTATGTATGCAGATTTTGCTGCAACTGCCAGTTTGGATTACTTAAGTCTGGATACCCAGAGCTGGAAGTACTTCATGCTGATAGAGATGATAGGAATTTATGCAAGTATCTGTAGTCCAGGATTTCTATCAAGATATATAGCCAGATTCATCCACTTAGCCATGTAGGTCCTGTAGATTCAATCCCCAAGGAGTTGTTCGTGGCGACTGAATTTCATGTAGTTGTTCTTCAATTATCTATGGACTAGCAGGAAGAGTAAGCTAATTTTGGACATTACCTCAGAACTGACTAAGCCAGGGACTCAAGCCATGCATTGTTACTCATTCAATTGGAAAAGTTAAATATGATACACAGTGTGCTAGATGTGTCTAGTTGTACTCCTTCCAACAGTAATGGGATACTTGCCAATGACTTCAATGGGTGGGGACTGGACTCTGAATCTCCATTCTCTGGCTCTAATTTCTGCAGTTGTATTTATGAGCTTTACCTACAAATGAACAAGTCGTTCTCCTTGACTAATCATTTTTTTCAAAATAATGGAGATTATGTACTTCCTATCCACCATTCCAATTAATTTGCAAATGTATCATACTTTGTAGACAACGGGAGTTGTCTTGCCTTTACAAACAGGGCTTATGGCATTGGAAACGTTCAGAACTACGAAGCATTATTTGTTGTTGAACAACTGTAACCATTCTGGAAGCAAGTGTTTCTGATAGCTGGTGCTACACAGTGCAGTTACATTGCTACAAAAATCATTGCAGTTGGGAGGCCCGGTGTTTAGTCTTGTTGAGGGAACTTGTTACCTTCTGTATCAGTTTGTTGTATTAGTGACATCAGTAATAATAGCTCAGTCTAAAAACCTAGACAGATATTGACTTTCAAAAGCTACTCCTGCTAAGGCAGAAATCAATTTATAAAATTAAGCGAAAGAAGTTCTGGTTTTGGAGCTTGATATTCACTGATGCAAACACTTCCAAGTAGTGCAATCCAGAAAAATGAAGACATGTTAAACCAGAGGTCACTTCGGTGCCTTCTGGTTTTTAGGGTATGCAACAGAAAAGTGTAAGGAATGCCCTATAATCTCTAAAGGTGCAGAAATGTGCGTTGAACAATTCAGATCAGAGCAAACATCTTCTTCTAATAAATATCCATCCCTCCGTGCACAAAGCCTGAATGAACAGGCATGATTTACATTTTCCTGTACACCCCGAAACCCGTCTGGCACAAAATCTACACAGTGGGGAACGTGTGCAGATCACCACCCTCCCAGATGCAGAGGCTTCATTCTGCTTTACCTATATGCCCTGCAACAGGAATCACAAAGAACTGATATAGTGGAATCCATAATCATATTTAGAAAAGCCAACCAAATTGAGTAGACTGGTCATTTGACATTTCTGACTTAAAACAGCTCACTTAAAACAAACAGACCAAAAAAACCTGAACAAAAACTGAGCCTTCGCACAAATTCAGAAAAAAAATTGTTATCCTCTAGCAGAACAAGAGAGCCTTTCTCTTTGTTCAACTTATATTGCATTGAAAAAAAAAATGCTTACCACCCAGTAATTATTACATCTGCAGTTTGACCTCTTCTTCCCATATTCAAAGCCATAAACTGGCTCATAAGGCTGAAGTAGTTGTGGGACAGCACTTGGAGGATGTGGAATTATAGCTGTTTCTAAATGATAGTTCCTGTTCTGACATTGGAAGACTTGCATAAATTTAAGTGTAGATGCTTGACTGGGATTGGATAAGTGAATTTCTTTCAGTTCTCTTTTACTAAGATAATATTGGGATCAAATAATAATAATTACCTACAGTCTCTCCTCTGCCACACTGCCACTTTCAATACTAGATACATGGCAGCAAAAATAACATATGACTTTCTTCCTACCAGAAAGCCTGTAAAACATTTTGGGAAAAGCTCAAGTCTACTGTACACATTTTCTCATCTACATGGCTCCAGGAGCATCTGTCAATAGGATTCCAAATGCTTCTTTTAAAATGCAGAGAAATGTGTTCTGTGAACAGAGAAAGTTTTACCCTAGTGGCTTATTCCTGTATTCTAGTGGGCACACCAACTGTTTAAAGAAGTCAAAAAACTATATTAATGGCTATATATCAGTACATGAGTGGAGTTAGTATTGGCAAATACCCTTCTAAGTATTTCAGATGAGAGTATTCTAAATTATTTATAAACGTCACATACTCCAGAACTTTATTAGTCTGCATTCCATTCCCAGGACCGAGATCCAAAAAGCTCCAGGAGTACAGAAAAACAAAAAGGAGACTGCTGCTTTAGAACTGACTACAGAGACTATAAAGACATGGCACTGAAGGAGGGGTGATATCCTCTGAAAGAGAAAAGAGTGTCAGGAACAGGAGAGAGATGTTAGCTTTGCAATTAGAGGCATAATGCAGCAAAACGTACCTGAAGAGTGTGACAGTTTAGCCCCAACCTGTTTAAATTTTTCATAGCTAAAATTATACTGTTGGGCACACAAATTCTACTCCCCCAACCCCAGAGGAAGGGAGAGGAAAATGAGAGGAAAAAGGCTTGTGGATTGGAAACTAAAGCTACAGCGTTAATGAAACAATGATAACAATAGTAATAATGATTAAAATAATCAGTAAGTAATGAAAATATGTACAAATATCTGAGATTGCACCCCTACCCCTCGATGACCATATGTCACCATAACTGCTCTAGAGCAGACATGGGGTAGTAGGTCCACGTCTAGGAGAGGCTGAACTCAGGAACTGGATTCAGGGACACACAGGTCCGGGTTCAGGAACAATCAGAAAAATGATGTCCTCACCGGACATTGGCCATCACAGAATAGAGCGAGACTCTCATGATCTCTCAGTTTTATACCAAGTGTGGTGTATGTGGGACAGAATGCTCTTGTTGGTCAGTTTGGGGTCACCTGTCCTGTCCACCCCTCCCTGCAGGTGCAGCTGGTTTTTGCTAGCTCAAGGATGGCCTTGGTTGCTACAAGAATAAGTATAAATACTGGCCTCTCTGCATACCAATGCCCCATGTTATCTCTGCTAGAGAGAAACTGTCCAAAAAACCTGCAGTTAACTTTCTGAAAAATGAAGTTACTTTAGACTAAGGCCGAGCCAGAGTCAGAATCACCCCATAACTCAAACCATAACAAAGAGAAAGGTGAAGGCCTATGCAATCCTTAAAACTAAGGTCTGAACAAGAGAGATACAAATCACAGGAGTGAAGCAGTAAAAATGAACAGTAAAAATTTTGGAAATGGCATTTGTGATCACTCTTAGTATGGAGTGTGACCAATCCCAGTAAGAACCTCAGCCTTATGGCTGTTACCTCTCTCATCTCTGTGCTGAAATCCACCTAAGAATTCAAGGATAAAGCACAATGTTTTTCTTGTGCCTTTAAGACATATTGGAAACAGAGAAGAAATAAATAATTAACTACAGTCTCTCCTTTGCCACATTTCCACACTTGAGTTTCTCTCTGAGCCAACTGTAGAAATTCCATACCTGCATTTACTTCTCAGTATAGAGTCCAAGGAGTAGAATGGCAGAATTCCCTACCTAACGAGGAAAAATAACTTCTGTTCATTTTGCTCAGCTCAGAATTTCAAGTTACAGCATTATTTTGTTTTTCACATTTGCAGAGTGGTGACAAGGATGTTGTAACTGCTCTTTAGAAAAGAATATATAGATCCATAACTTTTTTCAGGAGCTGTCACATTTATCTCATAATGCCTTTCTTCCATACCTTACTACAAAGGTATGTAAGCTACTCTGTAACTGTCTTGAAGCCTCTAATGGCCACCTGTGAGTCAAAGAACTTGAACTTAAGAAATATGGATGATAACTATTGATCTAGGATAACTGGTGTTTCAGCAGTTGCCTATAAGAAGCACGGCACTCAGCAGTATGTGGAAAGGCTATGCACATTGAAATTATACTGAGACTTCGGTATTCCTGTAGCCTATGGAGCAATAGCACTGGAAAGAGCACTGTCTTTGCACTCTAGCAGTGTGTCTATCTGCAGAATGTTGTCTGGTTTGTGTCTACCACATGTATTGAGCATCCAGTAAATGTGGCAGGATTTACAATAAATTATCTTGGCATTTGGTAACTTCGAGATGAATTCATTTTAGTTTGGTGTCCTTTCTGAATAGCTGGCAGTTCTTGGACACGGTTCCATCTTTTGCAGATACCTCACAAGAAGATACCTATAACCCATAGGAAAAAAGACTAAACAAATTGAAATGAGTCTCATATCTTGACAATTATATGCTCAGCACAGAATTCAGTTCTGCTGCACAGTTCCATTTTATAGTACAAACTGCCCTTCAACTTACTTGGCTGCAAATACATCAAGTATCAATTAATCAAACACCTATCAGTGGCAAGGGAGAGCAAAAGAGACCTGAACTAGGATTTCCACTGCAGAAAGAAGAAACTGCACCTTCACACCAAGGAATGAATCTGTTGGCAATAGAGTGATACTCAGCCAAGTAGAGACAGGGATCATTTTCTTTCCAAGTGCATTTTACTTTCTGACTGGTGAATTTATGGATGAAAATCAGGTAGGCTTTAACTTTAATTAATTGTAATTTTATTTTTTCATCGTTCAAAGCAAACTGTACACTCTCTGGGAAGTTGCCTGTAACAATACAGACCATGAAAATGAGATACAAAAGGGATGTCAAGAGATTATCTAGTCCAATATTTTGCTTCAAAGCAGGAGAAACACGCTTTAATTGTTCATGCCAGATGTTTGTCTTCCCTGTTCAGCAAAATGCATGGTGGGATAAGACTTCAGCAAGAACAGCAGAATGAAATGCTCTTCTCAGATGCTGTCTAAGAACTAAATAACAGGATGCACTCCACTACAAATTCTACTTTTTGGAGATTATTATGTAGTAAAATATGAAGCTCGTGTCTTAACACTTATCATCCTGCAGTGCCTCTTTGGTCCATTTCTTTCCAACTCAGAATGATTCATTACTAAATATGAGACCCAGTTTCTCCAATGCTTTGCAGTTTTATGAGCAAAAATATGTGATATTCACTATTCAGATAGCTAAAGAAATTGAAAGCTACAAAAAGTCTTGAAGATTTAAGTTCAAAGGGGAAGACAGAAGTTCCAAGGCTTTTTTTCTGAATCTATTTGTTGGGAGAAGGACAGGAAGGAAATGTTTATTTTATTAATTTCATCCTTTTCAGTCAGAAGACTAACAACTGTGTTAGCTGTTGTCACATCCAGCTTGATAGCAGCATGCTTTGTTAGTTGGCATGTTACTACCTCTAGGAAAACTTCACTCATTGTCTACTATTTCAGGTCTTCTACTCTTTTTCCTTGGGCTCAAAAGAAGGAAGTTTTCTTCAGTGTCTTCCACATTTTACATTGTGTAAGCTCATCAAGTTCATCAATATAAGAAAAAATAATAAGTCACTGAGCCTTCTGAAACTTGTCTTTCTGGCATTGTCTTTTTTAAGTTAGCTACACACATGCACAGATCTAAAACCACTAAGAAAGCTAATACTTATTTGAATTGTGCTCCCACAGAATCTAAACAAAAGTCACACTCATTTTTCCTTCTTCATGGGTGATCATATACATTCTTAATTGTTTATACATCTGAATCCCAACAAACATGTTTATGGCTCACTAGCCAAAATGTAGTACCATAACAGTTAGGTAGCTCACATCTTACTATGAGGTTTACTTCTAATTAGGAAACCAAGTGTGCCATGCTAAGTCCCCCTTTGTCACATAACCTGACTGGCAGAGAACTTGCTAAGCTTCTGGGTTTTTTTTGAAATACAATACTTTCTATGAACTTTATTTCACCTGTGTTAACATTGTTAGTGTCAAATAGCTGGCAAATGAACTAATAAGCCAAAATTAACTGAGTACCTTAAAAATACCAAGAACAACGAAGTGAGGCTAAAAATATCTTAAAAAAAAAAATTTATATATTCTGCTTCCCTTTTCTCATCAAATTCAGAAAGAAGGCATGGAAAGAGTTGTGCTTAGACAGAGAAAATTTTTGTCACATTTTCCAGAGAAATACATATACTAAGTCAGGCAAAAGGAAATTTATTGCATGTTACATCTTTAAAGCAGCACTATTACTTACTTACTGGGCTGCTACATCCAGTAAGTAAGAGTGAAACCTCAGTACTTCTCTGCTTACTCAGTGAAGCAAAGATAAAACATTCAATGTGATATCTGATGCATGTCCACCTAACACATTTGTAGTTGCACATTGATGTATAGCAGACTACTAGCAGTTTAACCTTATTCCAAATCACAATTTGTCTTAATGAAGCTATTTATTTTCTATCTATGACTAAATAATTCGTATAGAAGTCAACGGAACCAGTTCAGACTTACTGACAGCCTGGCTCAAAATTTCTTAGTCTTACCTATCCTAGGAAGAAATCTATTCTCAGCAATAAGTAGACCGAAAACAAATGGTTAATCACACAGTGACTATATTTGATAAGAAACACACATAAAGTATCTTTCCAGCCAAAGAAACATTGCTAATGACAGGTAAAAAGACAAGGATATCACAAAATATTTTTAAATAATCCAGTTTCCTAACATGAATCCAGCATATTTTCTTCCAAACAGTTTTTGTGACAAGGTATGTGGGTAATTATTGACAGCCCATGCCAATACTAATTTTAAAAACTGTCTTGGTTTCTGTAATGCAAAGCCTCACCAAATGGTACCAGACCTTTGGAAAACAGGGTAAGAAGAGCATAGCAAGAGGACAAAAAAATTTCTCTGCACAAAAACACGTAGGAGTAACTGTTTATCTCAGCAGCCCATGCTGCTCGGAGACCACTTTTTTTAAAGGGATTTGTAGCTTGCCTTTCTTTGAATAAATGTAACTCACACCTTATCTGTCCATCTGTAGGATAATGCCCAAAGCTGATCTGTGCTTGATGTGCAAATGCTAGGTCTATCATTTGCATGCAAAAGTGATAAGCAGGGACCTGTTTGCACTTACATATGTAGAAGATGAGATTTGAAAAACTGGCTCCTAGAATCATTCCTTCTGTGAATGTTTTGCAGCCATCTGTACAAAAGTAACGACCAAATACTTTGCCATCAGTAGAGAGTTACCCTTTCGGATATGAGTAGTTGGGAGTTTGTTTTTTTTTTTGTCCAAACTCTATTTCAACAGAAAATTTTTATTTTGACTAATACAATTTTTCAACATCATGTTAAATACGCTGTTGATTTTTAGCTGAATCCTTTGTTTTCTCACCGTTGCCAAATTTGATTGATCCGATAGATGCTAAGCATGTTCCTGCCCTGGGACTTCCAGTTTTCTCTGTGGTACTATGATCAGGCATTCTTGTGACATATTGTAGCAGTTCAGCAAGAGACGTGTGATCTCTTGAGGATCTGTAGTCTGTGAAAAGAAACATTACCTCAGATAACACCACAGCATTTTGGGAGAAAATCAAGGTTCTTTTTCTTACCGCACTTCCAAAAGCATTAAAAAAATTTAACTGGGACAGACTTTCTCTCCAGTCCATCCCAGTGAATCTGAAAATCCCAATCTGCCACATAATGGTGCATCATTCTTCCAGACGGGAACTGTTCCACAACTAAGGTCTTTTTCAGAGAAAATTATTGTGGCAAATTGTCAAAAATACCTCTTTGTCTTAAGATCGATGTAGAGTCAGCTGCTCAAAACAGGTACAAACGGTCAGCATACTGTTTTCAATGAAGCATGTCACCACTTGACCGGAGAGAGGCATGAAGGGCAGGACCTCAGACACTGAGAACCACATATGGAACTCCTGGGTCATGCACTATGCAAAATGCTCAGTATGCTAAATCTGTCAGGGGCTACACTGCTAAGACTCTGCAGTATGCCCAGTTACAGATATTAAATAGGCATGCTGCATGTTAGATTACATTTGACTCAAATAGCCTAAGCACAAGTAATGGCCAATAGGAGAACACATCAAAGAGTCATGAAAACAAGACTGTGACAATTTTCCAAAATCTGCTGAAATAGCACACGTGTCAGGACAGGTGTTCTCAGCCTCTGCACACTGCACCAGAGAAATTAATTAGAAAAGTGGAAGCGTGACTTCTACTTGTCATATAATCTGTGAAAATACTCACTTCATGTTATCCTTCCTCAGTGTTTTATACAAGATGGACATCATGGGTGCATACGTATACACAGATCAGAAACGAGTGGGACATTTTCTGTGAACCATAATAAGTTTTATGTTCTTTCAACCTTCGGCAGAGGGGAAAAAAGAAAATTTTTACACTTCATCTACATATTTAGGACAAATTTTGCTCTGAGTTACACAAATACTGTTGTTTAACCAACCAGAATTTTATCCATGAATCAGAAAAAAAAATTACTCTTCTTAAGGAAATGTTGCTACAAACCAACACCTTTCAAACAGAAATGTTGCATTATACTTCACCTGCAAATCCTCTCCAGAGACTGAAGGTGCCTGACAACGTCTGTGTTCCCTTTAGGAGGAGGTATTTAAGATTTGCCATTCCTGCTTTCCTTCACATCTTACCTTGTTCTTTACCAGAATGCTGAATGCATAAACTAAGCAATTTTAACCCACTTAGGAATGCTTTATTCTCCCATCCTGCTTTCATAGTGGTTTATACACACTTTCTGATACAGTGAATTATTGCACAGGATGTAAGATAATGACAAATCAGGGTCTAGAAGACAATGGACTTGAGATTTTTTTTGTATATGTTTGAAAAATGCATTTAGGTGCCCAGTCCTCAACTAGCAGTTGAAACCAGTCAGCAGTGCTTGGTTTTTGCTTTTAGAAACCTTCCTAGGCCAGGTTTTAGTGAAAAAAGGACATCAGATAGCTGACAGGTTTTATGAAGCATATGTTTAAAATCATTCCTTTCTCTCCAGGCTGACATCCATTTCCATAGAAACAGAGGTGAAAATGGACCATTAGCATCTATGAGTCGATTCAAGCTACCAGTGGTCAATTTCTGTCTCTGAAAAAAGCACTTGAATTACTGAAAATGGGAGTTTTAAAATGGCCCTTAAAAATCTTCTAATGTATTTTTCTGCACTTGCCTGGCTAGGTCTCCATGGAACACAGTCACAAAGGCACTTGGAGAGAGCAGAGAACCAGAGGAGGAGGATGAGAATTCCGGATCACATGCAATAGCTAGAAGTAAAAAGGAAAACAAAAGGCAGCAGAAATTTAGGATTTCTAAAGACATAAAATTAAAATGCTAATTTAAAATTGCATAGACTTGTTTTTTAAAGCATGACTTTTGAATATCTTCGTTTGAAAACCAAATTCTCAAGTCGCTTTAGCAACTGCATCTATGCTTTTCAAGAATTCACTTTCCTTGGAAAGGTTCAATTACAGGTGAGAAGCAGCAATGTAGGTCCTGGGGATATTTAGTTTCTAATCATATATACTGTGACACGTTGCTTTACCAGTGCAGCCTATCCCCAAAAACGTTAAAGAAGAAATTCAGAAGTATCTTTTGCTATGTAATTGCAGAATGCTGAGCTGTAAGAATGCTAGACTTGAGGTCTCTTGAGATTATGGTTTAGCAGCGTGGTACAGATACTGAACCTCACATTTCTTTTATTGTGGTGAAGCTCCATTGCCATAAATGACATTACTCCTGCTTCCTAAGCATGAGAATCTTCCTTTGTGGGTAATCAGGGCAATCAAAACCAGTTTTGCAGTGGCTGTTTTCAAGCCTAAGTGTTCATGTGTTGTGCTCTATTTAAACATTACATCAACCACAATATTCAACTGCCGTTTTTGCTGTTGTGTCTTTATATGCAATTAAAAGTCTGTATGTTCTTTCAGGAGTTCATAGCCCCTGCGCAAGGCTTTAAAAGCATCAACTAGGATTCTGTGCTGCAAAATCATACATTTCTGCAACATTTCTGCACAACATTTCTGCACAACATTTCTGCACAACATTTCTGCACAACATTTCTGCACAACATTTCTGCACAACATTTCTGCACAACAGTTTGGATGCCTAGGGCTTGGGTGCTTCTCCTCTCTTTGGACGAGTTTCACTCCCACCGCAGATGGTTAAAGTATGAAAACTACATGCTTAGTGGGTTTTTTTACAGGAATTCTGCCTGATTTCTACAGTGCATTGATATAAAGGTCAAATTCCATCAGCTTCTGCCAGAGAATTCTCTGAATTTTGTTCCTTTTTTTTTCCAGGACACACAATGAGGCCCTAAAAAATGTTTCAACTTTTGGTGGATTTGTTAATTTCTTTTCTTCCAAAAGAAGTGTTACCATTGTAAAGTATCTGTGGATTTCTGTATTTAGCTCCTTTTTTCAGCATTTAGTCACCAGCATTGGGTTGAGTCCTTTTATTCTGTCTCCAAAGCTCTCAGAAGAGAAAAAGAACATCATGTTCCTGTGGACGGCCCAGGACATGTGCTTCACAGCTGTGCCAAGTTTGCAGCTGACCAATTGGCCTACATTGCAAGAAGACTCGTTTTCAGAATTTACAATCTTTTTTTTAACGTGTGCCAGAGAGGCCAATTCACTGTGAGGCTTCTTTGATTTTATTGACATTTAGAGCTTCATCCAGTTCCCAGTGAAGTCAATGGGTGTCTTGCAAGTTCTTATAGCAGGATTTGGATGCATCTCTAAGTGGGAAGGACTGCTTCCCATCACCTATTTCACCCATTGAGACATTCAAAAGATAACTGGCCTCTACTATATAACGACATATAACCTGGACTTTAAAGGAATTGCATGATCATCAAAGGTAGCTACAAAATTAAAGGTGGCACCTGACTGTAACAAATTCCCCAACATTAAACCCCTCATGGAAATGGTAATACTAATGGTGTTATTGACTCATTTCAGAATTAATAATGTGTGTCTTTTAGAGTCTTAAGTCCTGCTCCCTGAACATGGTGGTTTGTCTGGGTGAAGGCAGTGAACAAACAAGCAAGTGTTGGGCATGTAATCTAAAATGCCATGATGTGAAGTCACTAACAGAATTTTTATAAAAGTGGAAGCAGGCATAATTCAACCATAAAATGTTTTGAATATAGTTTAATGTCTGAAATTATTTCAGACTGAATATTTCAGTTTACACTGCATATAAACAGACTTTTGAAAATCATCATTTGCAAAGATGAAATCATAAGCTTGGAAGACTCCAAAACCAGGTGACATCTGAGTCTGTGGCAAACAATAGCATCCACTCTGCAGCGTAAACCCAACAGGGCATCAGCAACGTTTGTACGTGTATGTTAGAACACAAGCACAAAAAACTTGTACACTGCACATGCTCTGATGCCATTTTTCTGGCGTGTGCAAAAAGAAAGAAGACAAACAAAAAAAAACCCTGGACATTTAGGGCTTTTTGTTCCAATCAGTCATCAAATTATGGGGGGGAAATGAAAGAAAAGGAAGCTGAATAATTCCTCTCCCCAGCTGCTAGGGAAATTCTTTTCAGCAACTTGAAGCCGTGCAACTGAAGCACAGAGAAGAAACAGAAACTAAAAAGATAAAATGTTACAAGAAAATAAGAGTATTTGTCCCCTATGAGAGCTGGTACATACCACTACTTCTCCTCTACTTCTGGTGTAGGATCACAAACACCTAATAATTCCAGTACAGTTGAAGTTGTCACTCTCACTGTTTTCTGGTATCTGAACTCAGCACTGGGATCCTAGATTTCCTGAATTGGTAGATCTCAATGCATGTGACTTGGCACTGGACTGTTTAATCCAGACAGTTTATGCAGTAAGACTTCTGTAACAAAGAGAGATAGAAAGTCACCTATTGTAGGCTCAAAAGCATGTGACTTGTCTGAAGAGAAGCTAAACAATGGTAAAATGTCAAGAAAAGTTTTAGTAGTGGTGTCTACAGGAACACAAAATGCTACATTGAACAGAAGAGTGGGAGGACCACTTACAATGCTCACAGCACTTGAGAATAGGCTATATGGAATAATTTTGGTATGAAGAGCATAAACTATAATGGGTCCTTTCTACCTCCTCTTTCTTCACAATCTAACATAACTGAAAATGCACTGTTAGAAAAACTGGTAAAAGCTATGCAATGTTTTTCTGCGTTTCTATTGAGAGAAGGGAAATGCTATGAAATCAGTTGAGAGAATCACTAAATGTAAACTCAAGCAATTATGGAAGAAGTGACGCTAGGCTTCCAGAAGAAAGGAAGAATATTTTTTCCTCCAAAAAGCAAGCAAGGAAAGAATCAAAACCTACGTCACTACAAAGCTGATAGTTCTCTCACTAAAATAATTCTAATTTCAAGGCACGTTGTTTTCCAAGGAGGAAAAAAAGCAGTCAGTCATAGAAAGCTGATGAGATCATGCTGACTCAAATAAAAGGAGGACAGAAGGCCAAAACTAGGAAAATCAATAGCCCAAGACCACTGGACAGGTTTCTCCCAAGGCAGCTTAGAGTCATATATTGTAGTTTCCCTTTCTTTGACTTTGCTACCAATATGCTCACCTCCATTACTGCCCTTGTACTACCCAGACAAAAAAAAAAGATGACTACAATGAGAAAGGCTAAGAAATGAATTTTTATGAACCAGTAAATCTGTGGATCTGCAAAGTCTGGATTTTGTCACTATACAAGGAGTGTAAAATATGAAAAGAAATCTGCCTCAGCTACTGGAGTTAGTCCAGTGGCTAGCTAAGGTAGCAGTCATTGTTTATTTATACTACAATATCATCCAGAAGGCTTGTGTGGACCAAAGTTTTGTAATCGTAGGTGTTAAGTAAGCACAAATAAAGGCATCCCCTCTTCGGGTCAGGAATTGTAAGGTAAAATGAGTGTCTTAAGAATAAGATAACCAATGAGGTAAAAGAGAAGAACAAGGAGGCAGCAGCTAGAGCATAGGCCAAAGAAAGGGGCTGAGAAACAAGTCTCAAGTCACTATTTCTGCTTGACAATAATAACCACTTCACTTAAACAGCTGATAGTCTGTGGTCTTAGCAACAGGTTTAGTCATTTTATCTCCTTATCTGGATGAAACAGCTCATACAGGGGGAGAATCTCATCGTGAAAACTGCACAGTGCGAGCAGGATCCAGGTAGTATGGGTGTGCATGCATCTGAGTGAGGGGGAGATCATGTCATCTTTTTTGTCTTTTGCCTGGAAGGTTCTTTGCTGTTTCCTGCATTTCTATTCTACAGTAGTACTAAAACTCTACAAGGGGCAGTATTTGATGTTAATTAGCCTCTGTATGCTGTGTTTCACTAGGCGAGTTATGTAGTGGATTCAGTATCAATAAGTTTTACTTATTCCTTAGAAATACACATGGGAGAGTGCTTCTCCAGTGCCACACCTGGCAAATAGAGAGCTGGACTGTAGGGTTTAAATCTTCTTGACTGCCTACCAACTACACCCATGAAAAGGGAGGCTGCATGAAAATAACTTTAGGACACTGCACCAGTGAGCACTAGTGGTGAGGACAGAGCACTCATTTGCCCCTACAAGTTACCAGGTCTGCACACATATTCACACTGATGATCTTTAAATGGAAGCATGAACCTAACCTCCCCAACAAAGGGAAACGGTCCCAGAATGCAACAAAACAACTGAAATCTGAAATCCTAACTGAAGCAGCAGTGACACATTGATTACAAAATCCTCTTTCTAGGAATATTTTTTTAAAAATTAGACAAATTTCTCTCTTAGTTTATTTGTAACAATGGACTTTTGAATCCTATAACAGATGCAGATAAATGCTCAATGAATAAATAAATTGATAGGTTTCTGAAATAACACTCGGTTCCATAGGGACTAACAATTTGCTTGGAAAGTGGTTGATAAAAATAGTAGACAAAAAAGAGGAAATTGTTACTTGTTCCTTGCTCAATTATTTTCACTTTCAACGCTACCTCAGATAATACTCACACACTGTTCACTGAAGAACTCCAGCTCTCTTTCTCAGAGTTAGGCATAGCCACAGCCCAGATAGTCTCATAAATAATTAAAATTCCTTCCCATACCAACAACAAATTAGTCATTTGTTTTCACTTTGTCACACTCTGGAACCAGAAAAATACAAATTATTAACTATTCTTATACTCCAATTACAAAAGCAACTATTTTAGTTAATTGTCAATTTGAGCATGGCTTAAAACAAATGAGAAAATATACTGTAAAGGTTAGCACTCAAGTATATAAAGTGGATTCTACTAGGAACAATATCAGTACTTAGGGAGATTTGGGGAATAACTCTTCACAGGAATAACTGTCAATATAAAAAAGATTTGCTGATAACTTTGTTTTCCTACATGGCAGTATAAAAACGGATTAAGGTATTTAGGGTACTATTTCTGTGTTAGACATCACTTATAACTAAGACTGTATTTTGTTCCTTCATATAGTGGTGTGTACTTTCATTGGTAGATACAGGAATATGGTTACATGCACTTGTGACTATTTAAGAAACCTCTGGGAAACCTAATGATAAAATCCAATGAAATCTTACCTATTGACAAGATGAGTAATTATGGCAAGAATATTTAACTCTTTGTAACATTCCAGAAAGGGAATCCTTTGAACAGATTTATCTGCAATCATATTCTCTTACTAGCAATGAACCCAGATACATAAATCACTCAGTGGCATAAATAAATACATGCTGGTTCACCTCAGGTGAGGATTGACAAACTGGCTACAACAGGACTCAACACAAGGACATGGCGCTCTGTGGTCTGGTTCCTTAGTGAGACTAGATATAACAATGGTTTTCTAGGGAGTGAAATATCCTTTCTTACAGGTGGGGTAGGTCCTGAAATTATAAATAACATTCATTGTAATGTACTCCACCTGGAGTTATCATGCAAGGTAGTGGACATGTAAATAAAGTATAAATCAGCCATTTCCTGGCATGAGAGAGGGCTGTACATGCCTCTTAAAATTTCAGTTCTATGAATTAAAAATTACATTCAAACACTAAAGCCATCCCAGAGAATGTACTTTCTTCATTCTTATTCATGAATCAAGTGTCCATTGGACCGAGCTGGTGATCCACACCAGTGCCCCACTAAGATATTGTCCAGCACTTCTGCAGATGAGAAAGCTCCAGCACTCAGGCAGTGGTCAGGTGAGTTGGATAGAACAGACTGCAAGCACAGAACTTTATACTTTCTGCTCAGACTATCGAATAAACAGAACTGTTGAACTGCCAAAGACTGCCCATTGCCCCAGGCCTATGTTCCATGGACATACAGCAGAAGAAGGAAGCTGTACATTCATTCTGTTGCTATAGACTAGGTGCAGGGTAAAGTTAATATGCAAACTGTGAGCTCACTTGCCACAAACTAATCTATGCAGACTCCCACCAGCTCTCTCAGCTTTGCACTGCTCTCCTCCAGTGGATCTGTGTGCTTCTTGATGCACTATGGAACAGAAGTTACTGTCACTAGCTGGAAACTAACTGCAGGGAAAGAACTAAGAACCAGACTCTTCGTTCTGGAAGTCCTCAACTTGATCTAAGGCTAACTGTCCACTCCAAGACAGACCTCTGAGGGCTACCACACTTCAATGCTCTACCACACTGCACCACTGAATTAAGGTGAACCCCAACAGCAGTTTTCAGGTAGAACAAAGCCTCCAACAGAAACAGCACTGCCATAATCTCCAGGATTGGGCACACACATGAGCAGATTCTGTACTGAGCACAGAGGGAGGCACTGGCTGGCCTAAACCTTTTACCTATCTCTCACCACATAGCTCTCCAGAGTGAGCCTCTTTTTGCAATGCCTACTCCAAAGGTAAGTGCAGATGGGACTTGGATACCATTGATGCATGTATCCTCGGGGCATAAGCCAATAAAAATTGAAAGCTATGGATCACATCTGTTGCTGTGAAGACACCCCTGTAGCAAAACTGCTAAAGGGATCTGTCTTTTTACTAGCAGATGGGGAAAGAAGAGGAATTTTGTCATTTTTTTATAATCACACCAGCCTCATCACTCAGCATAACATAAGCAATCTCAAGGAGGTCTCCTTTGACTGAGACAGCTGAGACAAAATACTAAACATCCTGCTGTTTTTGTGGAGGGAGGGAGGACTCTTCAAGAAACGCTGAGGTTTCAGAATGAATACTAGCACAGGAAGTGAAATTTATTTCAGAGTACCTCCAAAAATTGTCTCCCTTCAGCTTTCGCTTGCCAAAGCTCACTAAGATTCCATGCAGTGCTGATACGATATGAAATATAGCACCATGCAGGAAACAAGCTCACCAGGTTTACTGGAATAATTTAAATCCCTTTAGCTGTTACATTACTGTATGGACCCAGATACATAGATCAGGTGTTCATCTAGTCTGTCCTTACTCCCACTACAATTGGTGGAAAGAAATCAAGTTTGTACTATACAATCACAGTCCTTACAATGAAATGTAATTGCTTATTTAAAACACAGAATACATGATACTCTCCAACTCAAAATAAGGTAGGATTCACAGCCACTGTGAAGAGCATCTGAAGGGTATAAGACCCTTGACTTTTGTTTTGAATACGTTTTTTTAACTTCACTTCTCCATCACTGAAATGGTATTCTAAGCATTCTCTGCATTATTTTGTAGGCAATTAGTGATAACAAAACAAAACAAAAAAAAAGAAAAAATACATGGGGAAACATTCGGTGATTTAAAAGTGAGATTCTGAGCTGCAAATTCAACAGGCCCTGTATTCCCCCATCTCTCCTGGGTGTAGCACCATGGGGCAGCATGTGCCACATAACACACAGTGCTCATCGAGACCAACGTCTGCCTCTCTCTACTAAAAGCAGAAGTGGTCTCAAAGGACAACTGCTTATAACTTTTCTCAAAGGTGAATCTACCACAGCCTGGAGTTTCTCTCAGTGACACTTCAGTCATGAATATCTAAATTATATTTATTACCTAAATATCTAAAGGCCTCTGTTCTGAGTGCTGTACAAGCACAGAAAGAACCAGGGACCTTGCAGGGACACTGGCCTTCCCTGCACCATCATTTTCTGTCTCCTGGCCTTCCAGAAAATATGTATCATAGTTCTCAGCTGCTGCAAGGCCATCTGAGATGGGGGATTTGTTCCCATAGTCCAGTCCCTTGGTAGTTTTGAGTTCAGTTACATATAAGAACAGCCACAGTTTCAGAACATATCACATTGCTTTAGTAGAACTTCCTCACACCAGCTTCCAAGAAAATGTTTGCTGTACCAGCAGTTCTTCTGTCCTGCACTTAACTATGTTGTCTCTTACCTCAACATATCATTCTGTTCCCACAGTCTATATATTTTGCAAATTTTTTTCCAATACTCAAGTATTATCACCTTCTGCTTCTTTAAGACTTTCTCTCCAGAAGGACTAGTGAAACTCAACCCCTTTTTTTAACTGTGTCATATTCAAGACTTCTTATGGTAGCTACTTCTCAATCAATTTTTAAACTGAGGTCAGCTATTTCTTATATCTTCAAGGCTGTCACAAGATCCCTCTGAGATCTGACTTATGATATGGTGCAGCTAATGAACTTCAAGTTCCCCAAATTCCTTTACTTTAAAAAGTGATGCTTCAAGAAACAGGCCAGAGGGTAGTCCTGTCTCTGAAGAAGCTGGTGACCCTACCATAGGACATGATTTCATCACATCAAGGGATCGCTTTAGAGTAGCAAGTTGAATGAAAAAACTGCACTTCATAACAAAGTTTATGCTTCAGGCAGCTGGCACACACTAACAAGGGCAGTGAGAGACCAAACCCTTCTCCAGACAACATACCTCACTTTCACTGTGGTCTGACAGATCATGGTATATTTGCACCGGCCACTGATTTTTGTTTGCCATCCCAACCTATGTTCCTCTGAGAAAAAAAAAAACAGCCCCCTACAAAGGTAACAAATACTCATAGAATCATAGAATCACAGAACAACTTGGGTTGCAAAGGACCCGCAAAGGTCATTGAGTCCACCTCCTGCCCCTGCACAGGACAATCCCAACAGTCACATCATGTGTTTGAGGGTATTGTCCAAATGCGTCTTGAATATTGTCAGACTTGGTGCCATGACGGCTTCCCTGGGGAGCTGTTGCAGATCTACACCACCCTCTGGGTGAAGAAACTTTTCCTAATATCTAACTGAAACCTCCCCTGGCACATCTTCCTGCCATTCCCTTGAGTTCTATCACTGGTCACCAGAGAGAAGGGATCAGCGTCTGTCTCTCCTTCCCTTGTGATGAAACAGTAAAATGCTATGAGGACCCCTCTCAGCCTCCTCTTCTCCAGGCTGAACAGAACAAGTGACTTCAGCTGTTCCTCATATGATTTCTCCTCTAGACTCTTCGTCAGCCTTGTGGCCTCCTCTGGACACTTTCCAGTAGTTTGATGTCCTTTTTATCCTGTGCTGCCCAACACTACATACAGTGCTCAAGGAGAGGCCACACCAGTGCAGAACAGAGCGGGACAATCACTTCCCTCGACCAGCTGACAATGCTGTGCTTGATGCACCCCACGACATGGTTGGCCCTCTTGGCTTCCAGAGCACACTGTTGGCTCATGTTCAACTTACCATTGACCAGAAAACCGAGATCTGTTTCTCCAGGGCTGCACTTCCCAGCCTCTCATTCCCCAGTCTGTGCGTATATCCAGGGCTGCCATTTCCCAGGTACAAAACCTGGCATTTGCCCTTGTGAACTTCATGCAGCTGGCAATTGCTCAGCTCTCCAATTTGTTTAGATGCCATTGTAGGGCCTCTTTGCCCTCAAGAGTGTCAACCACTACCCCCAGTTTCGTGTTGTGGCTCCTAAGTACATTTACGTCTCTTGTAAAGGTTATTGGGAGTCACTCCTTTTCCAAACTGCATTTTGTTTCCAAAGTTATAGAGAAGTGAAACCCTACTTCTTATATGAAACATGCAACAACAATGTAGGAACTGATGGGTAATGGGTAGACACTACCATCTTTATCTCTTAATTTCCATTCTTTTCCTTAGACTCCAAAACCTTACTTTAAAACTGCTGTTTTCTCCCCCTACACACACTTTCCTTTGTGGTTTAACAGATAAAGTCAGAATGGGAGGAGGTTTCACCACTTTTGCTGCATGTAAAAACATTAAATTATTCTGTTATTCTGAGGCTCACTGATAGTAAGAGAATAACAACTGAACACCAAGGATAGCGTTTTCTTATTCTGCCAGTACCAGAGGGCTTCTTTGGTTAGGTTTTTCAGTTTAGCAAATTCCTGATGCATTTGTCTCAATAAGAGTTCTTCAAGTTTTACCTCCATTTTTTTCCCACAAAATAACATTCTTCTTTTCCCTTTTTTTTATTTTTGCAAAGAAATTAATTTCTAGACAACTATTGAGTTTATATTGAAATATACTAGCTCACATGCATTTATCAAATCCTATTTTTGATCTAATTAAAAAGGTGTCCTAGCAACACGTATCAAACAAATATTCTTATACAAATGTCACATGTAACATATTGACTCTATTACATTCCAAATGAAAATAAAAGCTATTCCATCTTCATAGAACCACAGACTCACAGAATAATTTATGTTGGAAAGGACCTCTGAGGGCCATCAAGTCTAGCCTCTCCATTTTCCTCCAAGGAGGACTAGCTGATATAGCTAACTCAACAAGCTTTATCATGTAAACAAAAAGGGGTTCCAGACACTAACTGCTCATATAATTTCTTGTTTTACACTGACATTAATTTAATAGTTTTGTAACATTTCTACAGTAAGACATAATTTCTTTTAGTACAACAACGTTGTTGCCACAAAACAACACAAACACTCTACTCGTGACAGGCACAGTTCACATTCAATCCCATGTGCACATGTACACTTAGGAGACACATGATGAATCATCCTGTCCTATAGCTGCAAGGTGGCACTGTTAGTTCCACTTGCTGTTCCTATTAAGGAAAAGCAGTAGCTATGAATAAAAAAGGCAATCCACTGCCACGCGTGCCCCTTGCAAAAGCGAGAAGCAAACGTTCTTAGTCTTCTCAGCTAACTGAGATTTAAGGAAGCCTGACTATCTAAGGTGCACCGCACAGCACCTATATTATCATTTTGGGCTTGCTAGAATGACAGTTGTTGTGTGATAATATTTGCAACAAACAGGTAGAAGCCTTGTTGCTGCAACATTAGTTAGCAACAAAATACCATGATACAGCTAACTAATCATGTTGCAAATTTGTCCCAAAGATTTTAGAAAAATTGTAGCTATGACCCATCAGATTAAACAGCTAAGATTCATTCATTTATTGCTGCAATAAAAAAGAACTACTTTGCTGGCCCAGGCAGCAAAACTAAACAAAATACACTTTTCTTCTGGCCTTGAACTCCTTCTAGCTTCACAGGATGAACACTAATTTTGTATTTTCTTCCTAGTACTGTAATTGTTAGAGATGTCACTCAAGATGTATTTTATGTAGGAGCAACAGCACATGTTCCTGCCTGGCAGAATTTGTATTATTCATGCCCATATTGCAGTGAGTTTTGCAGGCTCTACAAAAACACATCTAAATTGGCAAGCTCTCCAATGCTTTGTGTTATATCTTACGTGCTTTGTGAGAGAAGGGAAGGTTCAATCTATTGAACACTCATATTGAGAATCACTGTGATGTGTGACTCCTATGAATAATTGATGTAAGGGTTCAGGATATCTCAGACAATTGGTAATAAGACGTGACCTCTTCCACCTCAGCGTTGTTGGAAAGAACCAGACAAATCTTACTCTGTACAAACTGATATGAAATGACTAAATAGCCTCAACCTAAATTGAACTACATCTACATCTCAGACTGAGCTCACTACTGCTGGATGCAAATTTCCCTGTGATTAGATGTCCATATCAAAACCTACAAATGGCATGATTAAGTCTCAGTAGAAAACACATCTACAGATTGGCCTCGAAATTTAAATACACCATTACTCCTGGTGGTCTCACTACTTTTGATGATCTTATTCAGATAGCGCTGATGGATGTCGGGTGCAAAAATGATGCACTGCACATGAAAACTGCCAAGCTTTCTGCTCATGCTGCACCACTTGTCTACAAGAAGACGTCTTGCACGGCTGTCAAGCCTAGACTTTTCTATCACTTAGTGTACAAGCACTGAACAAGTAGAGGAGGAATTTCTCACAGATTTTATAAAAATGTGTATGTAATTTTATATGGTTCAAAGATAAACACAGATGTTGCATTTGCAGATATAATATTTATAACATTATTTTATCAATTATGCTGTGCTTCAGACATGGAAAAATATTGTCTATTTATTTGTCATAACAGATTGTAGATCAAAAAAATTCCTTACAGACTTTTAAAGGTCTCTTCACAAAATGTAAATTTTCATATATTTAAGTAGTCCAAATTATGAGACTAGAGAAAAAGATTACATAGAAAGTCAACTTTCAGATGACTAAAAATAATTGGAGTTTGTAAGTAAAATATTTTCAAGACATTTCATGAACATAAAGTATTTTCTTTCTGTGATTTGCACACAGAAATCTTATTTATCATTACTTTTTTGTTTTAGAAATGTGCTCCAAAGCAAACTAGAGAAAATTCTTGCTAACAGACTGTATTGAAGAGGAAAGACCCTCTGCTTTTACCCTCTGCTGGTTTTCAGGGTTGGAGCAGGGGAGTGATTTTTGGGCTACTTTGCTTACGGCAGGAAAATTTAATTAAGAGAAAGTGCGAATTCTTTGGGCTTCTGGTGATTCGTATATACACACACTTAAAGAACCATATAAAAGGCCTTCAGTGGTCATCTATTTCATCTTTCTGGCCAAGACAGGACAAGCAGCATCTCTGCCAGACAGCTGTTTGACTAGTCTTCTTAAAAGCCTCCAGTGCTGGAGATTACACCACCTCCCCAGTCACCCTGTATCTTGAAGAATGGAAAAATCCTTCAGATTTTCACTATATCATAAATGAATCATACACTGGAAACCCCTATAAAGGGAGACTTGTCTGATTAGCTGCAATACCAAAATTTATTGCTGATGTCAGTTTTTTGACCAGATTGAAGCCATTCTATCCTTCCCACGTAACTGAAATAAATTCAAACTAAATCACGTTGTGAAGCCCAGCATGACTGGTACGCTGCTAATCAGCTGCCTTCCAGTTTTACATGAAGGTTGTCAGTCTTACTTCTCTGATTCTTAGTATGACAGCAAGTTTTGCTCCTTTTTTTCCTAGATTCCTCCACCATATTGTTAGCTCGTTCCTTTCCTATATCTGCTAAAATGCAGCGAAGCAACTTGCTTTTCATGCTGCTGTTTTTGCTTCTGAAACACACTTAAAACCACATTTTTGGGTAGAAATACTTTCTTTGTTCTAGCTATGACAAGAA
The DNA here is from genome assembly GCA_033558185.1 of Dromococcyx pavoninus. NCBI lineage: Eukaryota > Metazoa > Chordata > Aves > Cuculiformes > Neomorphidae > Dromococcyx > Dromococcyx pavoninus. Next base: position 303,322 of record JAUMJL010001132.1, on the reverse strand, counting down.
AACATCACCATTCGCAGTCGTTGATCCTTGTCCTTCTTGTGATTCATTTTATTTATTTTGTATTTAATTCATGTCTACAATAACTATGGACAGTTTTTCCTGTTGCCTTCCTGAGTTCCCACTATGGGAATTTTACAAGAGTCATTTAGCAATGTGTGCTAGTGGAACAGTATAGTTATACTGTATAAATTTTCATCTTTGGGAAGAAAAAAGAATGTAAGCATTGACTCTCTTTCAACTTCAACCTTTAATTCTGCTGACAGAAACACCACTGCTGCAGGATAGAGTATGATATTACATCACCAATCAGAGAACTCTGTTCTGAACCTACATAAATTACATCACACTTAAGGTATGTTCCAATAAAGCTTCCCTGCACTGTCTCCTCAGCCTTTACCCACACTATCCCAGAAGATCAGATTGAGCACCGATAAAATCCACTATTCTAGGGATCTTACTTACAAATGGATTTGCCTTGATACCTTAGAAGAAACAGAAGGAAATCTCCCTGCTTAAAATGTGCCAGTAAAGAAAACAACGGAGCTTGCCAGCTGTAGTGGAAGACATCTGATGCTCTGTGAACTCTGCTTTCCCCATAGACCCTCTCATGAGTACATCTTTCCCTCTCAGTTTCCATTCCTCAAAACTTCCTTTCTGAGATCAAACTGAAGGGGTTTTTTTGCCAGAGGAAAGGGAACTTCCAAGAACTCTCCAGTACTGCATGACTTTTACCACAGAAAGCTTACCCAGAGGTAAGATGCAAAGGCTCAAATCACCTGACCATGACCACTACTGAACAAAAGAACTTCTCACTTTTTTATTGAATTTCCCTAAGCAGCCTCAGGCAGAAATGCTCAAAATGACTCCTGACAGATTGAGACTAAAGTTGTTTTCCTTAGTGAGAACAAGTGCGTATGGCTTGTACCTTGATAATCCTGCCCTCTACCCATATTTCACCTTTCTGTCTTTTCTTCTTTCCACTGGTTGGTGCCTTAACAATCCCTCCTGTTTACATGTTGCCACAATGAAGTAAGCTTTCAATTGGTCAAGAATATCCTTCTCAAATAATCTAGACATAATCAAACATGTCTACATGCAATACACCCACTGCAAGCTTTATACACAAAAGGTTTATTTTTTAGGACCTCCTGAAAAGCAGCTGAAGAAGGAACCCAGGTTTTCAACTTGTGCATCCTCCTCCTTAACAAGCTTTACACCACAGTACTGCTTCGCCATGTTCTCTTCCTACAGCAAACCCTATTGCACAGCTTTCACTTACAAGATTAGATACAGGAAATGATTCTTGCAAACACTGGGATTATGCTGGGGTCTGCAGGGAAACTGATGTGAGGAAGCTGGAGTGATCTTGAGACAGAAGTCACAACAGGCCTGACAATAAAGTCAGCATGGAGTGCTCACAAAGCAACCTGCTGCTGCTTCCTACTTTCCCTCTTTTGTGTCCCTTTCTCTCCTTGATCAACAGAGAAGGCAGCAAGTGAGGTGCTCAAGGTAAATTAAAAAGTCACATTCTTGGAGGAAAACTCTTAAAGAAAGCAGTGACCAAGATGCTCAGCTACAACAGAAGGGAGGCAGGAAGGAGGTCCTGGACCCTGCCCTGGAGACTTCCCCCTCCAGTGAAGAGCACCATACCAGTAGGGAAGGAACATAGTCATAGACTCTAGCCCTGCATTACATCTGTGGGACATATCTAGTCTCACCAGTTGAGAACCACTATCAGTGAGGGTTTTAGTTCCCTTAAATACCCATTGTCAGGCCAGTGCCCAGCACTGGCATTCCAAACAGCCAGTCTGTCTAATCCCTTTCAAAATCCATGCTGGTTTTGCCCTCAGCAACAGCAAATGCCAGAGACAGCAGTCTGGATAGAAGAAATGGAACATTCTTTCTTAACTCTGCTTCTAACTGTGTTTTAAATCCCACAAAAAACGTATGAGACAAGAGCTTGCTTTTCCCTCAACAATTTTACTATTTAGTATTTAAATTACAGCAATGCTTTTGCTTACGTACAAACTCCGGTCTCTGTTCCAAAAGTAGTGTTTAGTTTAAAAGTCATTCTGTGTGTTCAGATTGCCAGATAGGCTAATAAGGGCATTTTTACCACTTTCTGTGGACTGGATTCTGCAACTCTAAAGCTGCAGCCTTTCAGTACTCTGTCACACCCCTCTGAGGTTAGATCTACACTGTCATCCCAAGAGGCCTTAGAAGATGTCATCTTCTCTCATCTGCATTCCTGAAACAGAGTCCTAATGAATCAATGCAGAAATGATAAAAGGGTGTTAGGAAACATCCTTCTAGTGTTTCTTGGAAGCTTGTAAAGTAAGGAACCCAAAGGAGCGAAAAAAAAAAAGCATAAAAGGCCATGGAAGAGCATATTTTAAAGAAATTATAGCTGATAAGAGATTACCCATTTTCCCCTATAGTCAGTATAACAAAATCCCTTGTTTTATAACATTTTTCAGGAAATGTACCTCCAAAAGTCTAACGATTCCAAAACCGCACTCTGACCCACTGCACTTGGCAAAAGTTAATTACCTTGTAGTAAAATTGTTCCACTTTTTCTCTCAGTTGTCCATGATCAGACCATAAGCCAATTCTTTGTTTCACAATGCCCAAATGCCAAATTAAAGAAAGGTAGACTCTGCCCTCCCCCCAGCTAATACATACTCTTCTTTCAATCATAAGACTTCAGGTTGCCTTACTTTACCCGTCCTACAGGGTAGGATTACCAATACCTACATGGTGTTTCAAGGTCTGATCCTTGCACTCTGTCCTGACAAACATCTTGTTCTTGCAAGGTTCTACATATCTCTCATCTGGCTGTTCTACATATCTCTCATCTGGTTGCTTTTCATCAGGCACTTTTATTCACAGCACAGGTCTCAGCAAACCGTTAGCTTGCTTCTTGGACAACTGCCAGCCTGGATGTGTTATACCTTTGCTTAAACTACTTTCTCCTCTTTCACAGCAACACCTACAAGGACTAAGTCATGGTAAAATATGTACGCATATTTATAGAATCATAGAAACACAGAACAACCTGAGTTGGAAGGGACCCATAAGGACCATCAAGTCCAACTCCTGTCCCTGTCCAGGACAATCCCACCATTCACACCCTGTGTCTGAGGGCATTGTCCAAACGGTTATTGAATACTGTCAGGCTTGGCGCTGTGACGGCTTCCCTGGGGAGCTGTTCCAGGGTTACCCTACCTTCTGGGTGAAGAACCCTTTCCTAATTTCCAGTCGGTTTAGTGTCTAAGGATGAAGAGAGACCTTTCCACGGTGCAGCCCACGCATCTCAACAGCAACCCTCTCTCGCTGCAGCCTCGTGGGGTTATGTGAGACCAGATCCACTGGGAGCTGCGCTCCTTGGGCCAGGGTCTGTCATCATGTTCCGAGAACAGCAAGCTCAGGCACCGTGCGATGGGGAACAAACGGCCCGGACCGAAGATTTCAGCCACTGCAGGCAGCGACCACCTCACCCATCTGAACTGCGCCCTGGCTGGGCGCGGGGCTGCGGGCTCGGGGCCGAGGGCGGCACCGAGGGTCGCCACGGGGCTGACCCCGCCCGGCAGTCCCGCGTAAACCGGCCCCGAGCAGCTGCCACTGCACCCCGCACGGCGCGACCCCGCTCGGCACCCCCGCGGCAAAGCCGGCCGCTTCGGCCAGAGCCCGCTCAGGCAACGAAACGCATTGCGTCAGCCTGGGGGGGAAGAACAGAAACACCCCCAAAGAGGAACTAGGCAGAGGCACGTGCTCTGCTTACTGCCCGTACCCGGTTCAGCCTGCCGGCCCCGCGGGGGTGCCCGGGCTTGACTGGCACCGCCATGCGCAGCACCTGGGGTCGGCGTCTCCGGCCCCGTCCCGGGGGGACAGTAGTCGTTAGCAGGCCCACAACCCCTCTCCGCCCGCAGCATCGCCAGCCGGCCCATGGCGAGCGCGCGGTCGGGCGGGGACGGGCGCAGCCGGTGCCGCCTTCGGCCGCCGTCAGTCAGCGGGTGGAACATCTCGGATTGGTCGAGGCTCCGGGGAGGCGGGGCGGAGACAATACAGGGTGCGGCGTCTATTGGCCGAGGCGCCGGGGAGGCGGGGCGGAGGCAGCGGGGCGGAGGCAGCGGGGCGGCGGGCACGGCAGAGGTGGTGGGGTGGTGAGTGAGAAGGGTGGGTGCACGGCGGAGAGCGGGGCGGCGGTGGCGGGTGCGGGACGGTGGCGGCGCCGCCGCTACTGCTGAGGTAAAGCGAGAGCCGCTGCAGCCGCCTGGGCTGGCGTTTCCCCGCGGGGAGCAAAGCAGGGCGGTGCGGGCGTCGGGCGTCCCCGCGGGGTGACCGGCCGAGCCGCGGCGCCGCCGCTCTGTGCGGTTTCGTGTCGCGGCGCCGCCGACCCCCCCCCCCCCCCCCCCCCGCAGCGGGACCGGGCGCGTCTAGCCCCGAGGTCGGCAGAGCAGCTCCCTCGACGGCCGGCGCGGCGCTTCCTGGGTGAGCAGGGCGTGGGGAGCCGGGCACGGGGCGCGGCGGCCGAGGGGCTGCGGGTAGTCCCGGCCCTGCCGCGCGGTGTGGAGAGCCCGTCCGGTGCCCCTGCCCGGCGGCGGCCCGGGGCGGTGGGACGGCGGCATGGGAAGCGCGGTCGCCGGGGCAGCGGGGCGCCGAGCCTGCCCGTACCCAGAGCTCTGCCGAGGGCGGTCCCGGCGGCTCCGCGAACGGCCTCGGCCCCGCGAGGATCGAGCTGCGGCCCCTGCAGAGCAGCTGTTCCGCGCCGCTGGGTGCGTGTGGGTGCGCGGCGCCCAGAGCGGCTGACTCCCTGGCCTCTTAACAGCGTGGAAGCTGAGTTTTTACTGCCTTTTAATTGTTGTTACTTTAATGGTTTTTCTTGAAGTGATCTTGTTGCTCCCCTGCTTTCTTCCATAACTTTGTAGCTCATATGAAATCTTTGAGATGTTTCTAAATGGGACGTGCTGTACAGTGTCCAGAGTGAAGTTAATGTACTTTTTCTCTGTTACATATTTGAGTGTTCAGTGGTAGAATCCCCACAGGCTCAAAATTACTCTGACAGACCCTAAAAGTAGTATAAAGATATTGTAAGTGTGCATCTCCTTCTTTGCAATATACTGTATATTTGACTGACTTGCAGAAAATACCGTTCTGATGTGGTACTTACCCTGGTTATCTTTGTTTTGAGAGCGGCAGCATCCTACTTTAGAGTTGGAGTTACAGGTGTATAGACACCTAGTGGGGAGAAGAGTCAGTCTCCAGGCAAATTCCCAGCTTATCACAGTATCACAGTATCACAAGGTTGGAAAGGACCTCTGAGATCATCAAGTCCAACCTAAGATCATCAAGTCCAACCTATATTTCAATTTATATTTCAATTCTTGTTATTTTAATGCCTTCCTAATTACATTAGTCTGCTCTTCCATTGACAAAGCTCATAATTGCAGTGAGGGGGAAGTTCAAGCTAGGCACTGTTTCCATGGCAGTTTTTGGAAAAAGTACGAGCGTGATGGCTGAACAAGGAGATAGGGTTATTAAATATTTTAATATAAAAGTGAAGAAAACCTTTGCTGTCTTCCATAAGGGTACTGTGTCAGTAAAATTCGCATACCCCTTTGGTTGACCTGGTAGTAACATGGATTCATGGAGTAGAAGTTTTTATTCTCAGTGGAAGGAATGTTAACTGGTGTGGGAGGAAATGCTTGGGTACCAGTGGAGCAGGAGCCAGACATCATTTTTAATAGGGGGGGAAGGAGGAGTGGAAGCTTTCATGTCCTCTTCTTTTTCCATTTAAATTTACAAGAATCTCTTGCATCTCTCTATTGAATTTTAAGTTTTATAACTGTTGAAATGCCCAACATAAACCATTCTGCTGAAAGACCAGTGTTCTGCCTGAACTCAAGAATCTTTCATTGGAGTCAAGCTCTTGAACGGTAAATAAAAACCAAATGAGCGTTTGATTCTCTTACAATACTTCTTCCTCCTTTTCCATTCCACCAGCCAAATGGAAATCCAGTAATACATCATCTGAAATACAACAACATTTCTTGCCTAAAGTGTTTGGTTTGTTTCTTTCCCGATACTTAAGGTGGGCTCTGAGCTATTTATTTTAAGTAAAGAACTGTTGAAGAGGCCTCTTTGGAGACCTTGCAGTGTCACTGGGCTGGTGTGGGGAACTGGTGTCCCTGTGTTAAGGCTGTCTGCAAGGTTCTTGGAATCTGAGTCTTCCTTCATCCCAAATCTTACTGATAGTGAGAATAGAAGACGGCGTAATCCAAGAAATTCAGCATGGCTCACCCGTGGGAGTGGCTCCAGGTACACAAACGGTAGATCAGTCAGGAGATAGGTGCTGGGGGGCCCTGTACCAAGAGCAGTGCTGAGCAGTGAGTATGAACCAGTACTGCAGCTCTGAGCACCAGGGAAACTTTGCTACCATAACTGAGCTGAGTTGTTCTAACTTGCAAGTAAATCAGACTTTTTGTCCTACCTGGTTTAGGTTTAGAGTTTAAAAAACATGCTTAAAAACTGTCACAGTTTTTATTACAACACTTCCAGTTCAGTATTGTCAGACCAAGCATAAAAGACGCAAGTACTCATTTTAAGTATCTGACCATAAAGTTGCCATGTTATATTTGATAATAAAAGGTCAGAAGAGTAGATCAAGTCAGTTAAATTATGTGGTGTTTAGAAGACTTACTTCATTGACTGCCAGAATGCTAGTAGGCAGTAGGACTGAAATGAGTTGTTGTAGCAGATCACTTGTTGAACCTTTTTTTAAAAGAAAATAAATATTTCAGAGTATTTAATGTACTCAAAGTGGTGATTTTCTAGCAGGTTTTGCTGTGCATAGTTGGTTTTGATTTGGAACGTTTAGATTAGCTCCACACTTAGATCTAAGGTGTGTAAGTGCATTTTGTTCCCTTGCTTATGAAGTGGAATTTATGCATTTGAAAAGGCTTCTGTACAATTTAATTGATACTTGTTCTTTAAATTTTTGTTTCTGTTTTTGTTTTCCTCTAGTGTTTGTCTGTATGCTTTCCTCTGGTAGAAGAGGCAAAATGAAATATCAGTGAAACTCTCCTCAGTTTAATCGCAAAGACCATGATGTTACTAGTGTGAGCTAAGCAACATAGTTTGGTTTTTCAGAAACGGCTGCAGAAATTTCTCATTAAAATTTTGGTGGGAGCTGAATGTCTAATCCACGTGGATAGATTTGCAAGGTATTAAAATAAATACTTGGGTGTAGGCTTTTTGAAACGAGAAGTCAAATTCTTTCTTACAGATAATTCAGATAATTCTTTTCTACAGCTAAAACTGTTTGCAAGGGATGATAAGGAAGTTCTTCAAGACCTTACAAGATTTTCTTCTGTGTTCTGTTACAAGAGATGTCGCACAATAAGCTCCAGGGAATTATATTTAGACCTGATGGACTGAGGAGGAGCTGCATACAAGTTAGGGATCAGGGTCATTCACTGGCAAAGGAAGCCCATATACATTCTTATAAGCAGTTTTTAGCTTGTCAGTTAGGGACTTTGTGACTGAGACATTTGAGCAAATGAGCTGTTAGAGTTTCCCTCTTCCAGTGCTATCTACTGTTTTCCCTTTACTGTACATAGTACAGTCATTTTTTTACCAACGGGTGTTACTTAGCCCCCTCAGGTCTTTTATTCAGTTGTACTTTAGGAGTTCCAGGGCTCTGAGTATTTAGCATTTTCTGGTTTCCAGTGTAGCAATTCAATTTATGATTTGGCTTGTCTTTTTAAGTAAATGAAAATAAGTAACAGTTGAAATAAAGTTTAGAAAAATTTCACTGTTCTATATGTCTTTAAGCTACTGTTTTCTAAATTGGGTTTTTTTAAGTCATATTTTTCCTTTTACTTTATGGTTGGGCAACCTTCAGTCAAATGTTCGGGCCTGTATTCTCTTGCCTTTAGCATAGTTTAAGCATACACCCTGATACTTTCCTCCTGCTAGTGCTGCTTAGGTGGCCTGGGTGTGCCTGTTTCAATTGCTGATTGTTTTTCTAGTGTTGTACCATAAACACGTTAAACATCTGGAAAATGGAGAGCTCAGGAAGCCCCTCTTTTTAAGAAAATAGAAATATGGTATTCATGAAGTAAAAGCTTTTTGAACCTTTTGGTTCTCCTGCAGAAGATGCAAAGATCCCTCCCTCTCATAGTTTTTTGGAATAAAGGCTTTGGACTGGGGATGTTGGCCATCCTCACCCTCTACATAAACAGTAGGAGTCGACTGAATACCCTGGTGGTGAGCTCCTCCTCTGTCCTGGCAGATCTCTTGTAGGGTGGGATTCTGGCCATGTGTTGTCAGGGGGATAACATGTAAGATCTTGCTGCCAGGTTAGGTATTGCACTTAGCCCTCTTGCTCTGAAGCTTTGGTAACCTTAACCACAGAGAAGGAAGCATGTCTCATACTGCAGGGGTGCAAAATTTGATTCAAGTAATTAGACCTACATCCTTAATAAAAATGCATGTGTTAGCTGTCAGATATTTTTATAATGTCACTTTATCTTCTTGTTATGTGGGGCTCTTTTGTGGGACACAATGTCTTGCTACAGTGGCAGAAAGCTTAAGTCATAATTGGAATCCAAGTTTGCAATAGTCAAGAGAACTCGAAACAATTTCACCAGTTTTCTCTTCTATTTCCAGGAAAAGCATGTGTACAGAGTTTGGTGGAAGAATATTTAAGGTATGTGGGCAATCTGTGGCAAGTATATCTGAAGATAGTGTGACTGGCTGCAAGAATCAGCGGAACTTCTGTATGGAGACTCAGAAGTGCCAGCAAGCTCAGAAAAGGAAGTAGTTGGAAGACTATTGCCAGACATAGAAGGAAGAGTTGAACACATACTTCTGCAACAATCATTGACTCAGAATAAATACATCAGCAAAAACACCAGCAGTGAAATGACAGGGCCTGCTGCCTTTTGATTTTCTGGTGGATTTCATTACTTAGACATTGCTATTGACGTTTTTATTATCCCATTTAATACGTGTTGAATCTCTCTATACATAGAAATATAACTGGACAATTGCATTTTGATGCTTTTTAATAACACTTTTGAATGTTAAATTGTTTGCCAAGATGAGTGCTGAAGGATATCAATACAGAGCTTTATACGACTACAAAAAAGAGCGAGAAGAAGACATTGACTTGCATTTAGGAGACGTATTAACTGTGAGTAAAGGTACCTTACTAGCACTTGGATTCAGTGAAGGGGAAGAAGCAAAGCCTGAAGAAATAGGTTGGTTAAATGGCTTTAACGAAACCACAGGAGAGAGGGGGGATTTCCCAGGAACTTATGTAGAGTACATTGGAAGAAAAAAAATATCCCCCCCAACTCCAAAGCCTCGTCCTGCTCGACCCCTTCCTTTAGCACCAAGTTCTGCAAAAGCTGAAGCAGAGAACGAGCAACAAGGTCAGTACTGCTTTCAGAATGTGTGTCCCATATTTTTCATATATTTGTATTTCATAGACTCATTTGACTCTACATTTATACATAAAACACCTTCTGGTTTCCTTTTTTAGCGCATGGTTCATTTCAGTCAATTAAAAAGTGTTTCTAGTTCATAATATTTAGCTCACACACTGTAATTTTATGTGCTTTGTCTCAGTCACCACAGAGCCCAGTAAATTATTGCTTATAGTTCACAACTGTGAAGACATAAATGGAGAATAAACAGGGTAGCATTTATTTTTAGTTTCTAAGAACCTGGTAGAAGTGTTCTGTTTTGTCGTTCATCAGTCTCACTATCGAAAAACTTCTTGGTGAATCCAACAGTAGTAATTCCAAATAAACAGTGTGTTCCTATTGCAGATCTCTTGCTAAGTGCAAAAAATAAGCACTTGATGATAGAGGTTTACCTGTGGCATTAAAAGTATAGACAACTATTTAAAAGTGAATAGTGGAATGATTATAAAGAGTAATTCAGATTTAACATTTTTTGGGAGTAGGGCATGCAGTAGAAGAAAAAGCACTTATGTTTAAACAAAGGAAGGTATTTCCTTTATTTAAACATAAATTGCTTTCTAACTTACATTTGCAGTAGGTACAGTATGTTGAGCAGAATGCGGAATTTGATGAGAACTCTACGGTTAATAGAAGAAAGAGTTTTCTACTTTTTAATTGGAAAAACCACACTTCCTCCAAGTAGTTTGTCACTTACCTACCAACAGTCAGAATTTGGGGTTTACATATTAGCTAGCAAAGTCTGTCTTAGGATAGATTTTACTTCAGTGTTTCACTTCTCAAAAGTCTAGAATGGCTTATATTACTTCAGCATCTATTACTTCTTGAATTCTCAGTGTTTCTGGTTGTAGGAGATAAAAGTGATGCTGATTCTTACAGTGACACCATAGTACTGATTAGCATCATCAACCTCTGCCTCCATAGAAATGTTTGCAGCATCACTTGCAAAGTTATAGTATCAGTTTATCAGCTTTCATTCTGCTATGCCTATGTAGTTATGATCAGCTGTGCTGATAATCAACAGAGGTAAGGACAGAAATACAGAAAATTGACTGTGGTAATCAAGTAAAAACCTGACAGAAACATTTCTAGATTTGTGGGTGCTTAATAAAGGGTAACTCTGAACTGGTTTATATAGCGTTGTCCTATTGCACTCAGTAGTCCCTTGCAGGTGTATAATGCCTAGGGTACATGGGCTTGTAGTGGCATTTTAGATTTTACTGTCCTTATTTAAGTCCTAGAACTCTCAGCTTCTAGTTATTAGTCTCTCGTGGTTTCTCATTAAGTTAATTCTGCAAATGTGGAATTTTCTTCTGAAAGAATACACTATTGCTACTTCCGTCATTCCTTGTATTGGATGGTAATATGTGCTGATCAGGTGACTTTGGCTTTTCTTCTTAACCCACTTGCGCAAATGATTGTCTCCATTGTATGTAACTACAGAATAAACATGGCTGTTTGGATAGACACCTCAATGCTGAAACGTCATTTTGATAGGCAGAGGGTGGAAATAAAATCTCATTCTTTAAATGTGCATGCTGTGATGAAGTAACTGACATCCAGGCGCTGCATTTATTGCTTTAAACTTAAAGCAGTACTTTGTAACTTGCTTGATCTCTCTATTCATGCTTGGTTGATACTTCTCTTCACAGCTCCGTGCTGTGAGCTGGCCACAGCGCTGTGCTGCGAAGTCCTGGTGTTAATCTTGTAGTTTCTGAGCCTGCCCCAGAACTATGTTTGAAACAGACATTTATGGGATTTTCAGCTGCTGGGAGTTACTCTGGAAACTGCGCTGCAGATTTTGTGGGGAGTCTGTTTAAATGTAGGCTTTTCTCCTTCCTTAGGATTAGGCAGTTTCCCAATCCTTAGTGGCGATATCTCTCCTAAACTGAAGTTTATTGCCTCTGGATAGAGTACTCTGGATACAGTGTGTTTATTTTTAATTGCTTGGTGCTGTGGGGGTGTAAAACAAGAAAATGTGCCGATTTTACTGAGAATCTCAATCTTGAAGTCGTCGCATGTGATCCTGCTGTGTGCCAGAATGTTTAAGAATCAACTGGCAATCCAGCCTTATATTTTTTGATTAAAGAATATAAAAATCAGTAAGTTCTGTATCTCCTTTTGAGTTAAAGGTTTAAAACTTCATGTAGAAGGCTAGACACCTTCAGTAATGCCACAGCATCAGAGATTAGGCCTCCCTTAACAGAATTAGGGGACATGCTGAAATTTTAACTCCAGATAGTTCAAGAGTGAGGTTTAATTACTTTTAAAATGATATATATTTACTTAAAAGAAATTGTGAAAAGTAATAAGTGGCCTCTTTACAGATCTTTTTACTGTAAAGAACTAAGGCAGAGAGCACTTTAAATATTAGGAACAAATTTGGGAAACATTGCACTGAAAAAGTATTATAAAAACCAAAATGAAGGTTAAATTTTTAAGTGAGCAGAACTATACAAAAATGACACCTGTTGTGAAACCAGAGGTGCAGGTGGAAATATAGTTCAAATAAAGGATAATGTAGTAACATATGTTTGACTTTCTGGTGGCTTCATTATTTTTGTATAAAAGATGTGGTGCAAGCAATAGCACAGTTAATATTGTCCAGCAGCCAACTGAATGGGCAGTGGGCCAGAAGATTCTTCCCAGAATGATACTTCTTTCTACACCCCTAGAGTGTATTTTAAATAAATCAATGCATAGTATAAAACTTGCTTGACCAAATACAGTCAAGTTTACATTTTCAGTACTTGATGATTTGAAACTGCTGTGGATCAAAATAACAAATTAAGGAGGAACTGGGAGTAGACTTCTTACATGGACCTCAGGTATTTGTAATCCAAATACTTTTTCTTTCTGTGTAGAGTCAGTTCTGTTTGTACCCCTATTGTGTATATGTTGAATAGGAGTATCTGAAACTTATTTTAAAAGCATTTAAAGAATATATATAACATTATAAAGAATGTATAATCATGAGTCCTTTTAATTTTAACACATACATAGATTTAAAAAAATACATTCTAATAATTTGAATTGTCTTTAACACTTAGTTATTTATTCTGAATGGGTTTTTTCCCTCTGGCTTCATTAAGCTGGATCACTTACTCATCACTGTCCAGGTTGTTTAGCATTAGATCAGATTTGCAATATTTAGCCACAATGCTGTGATACTCATACACAAATAATTACAAGCATTATTTACTGTTAAGGAGGCTAGTAACAGGGGCAGAATGGCTCATCAGGCAGTGTCTTGTGTAATCACAGTCTTGCTTATATTTAAATATTAATTTACTTTTAAGTATTTAATATGAAATATTAAAAGCCAATCTGAAAACAAATAAAACTGCTGGGATCTCAAATTCTAGTAAATAATTTATTTAATTTTTGCAACACTTAGCTCAAATCCTTCCCCATATTTTTATTTTATCCATGACCCATTTGAATCTCTAGAACCATTGTTCAAGACCAGCACTGAGACTCCTTGACTGAAATTTTAGGACTGTTGTATTTTTGCTGTCTTCCCCTTTCCTCTGTCAATAAAGAAGTAGATTTAGTCTGAGTTTTTGGGACTTTTTTTTTTATATATTGCACCTTTCAGTTTCAGGCTTGGCACAGGTCACATCTATGGCAAGGTAGATTTGATTCCTGTTGCTGGTGTGAGGCTCTTGCAGGCTTAACCTGATTTTACCCAGGTTTCTTCCCCTACTAGGCAGGGGTGACTGACTGCTGCTGGAGGGATCGAGGCACTTGCAGCAGTGGAGACCCAGCGTAAGGTCGTCTTTATGCCCTGCACTAGGCATATGAAGTTTATATGAAGCAATAAAGATTTGATATGATTTTTAACTTGAAATACTTTCATTAACTGGGGCCACATAGGGCTGGTTCCTCTCACTAAGCCCCATCTTGCCCAATTCTTTGAAAACAAAAAGTGCATAAGATGTACTGAGTCCAGCTGAATTTTGTGAACTTTGATTAGCTCATCCAATAAAACTGCTTATGTTTAATGTTGATTCATATAGTATTGTTTCTCTGCTGGGTTTGTGAAGATTGACCTCAAGCAGACTTTGGAGCCTAAAGTTTTGATTGGTTGACAGAAATATTTTCACACTTAACTTGGAATGCTAAATTCCCACTTTGAAATGAGGGTCACATTACAGAAGGACAGACAACTTTATATGAATAATTTGACTGTTTTGATATTTTGGAGCTTCCTGCAACTTCCTGTGTGACTTCAAAGGGTTGTGTATGTTGACATTTTTTACATTTCAGCTGGTTTAGAGCCTAAAAATAAACCAAAGCTCTTTCTTCTTATAATGAAACTGTAACATAGGGTTCCTTCTTAAAAAAAACACCTTTCTTTACACTTTTCTCCTGGAACAGTACAGGTCAGCAAATTAGACAAAGATAATGACACGGAACATTTGGAAACTCTTGCCTTTCAGAGATTTGGTTATGCAATGTCTGACAAAGATCCAAACAGACAGAGAGTATAAATCCATTTGTGCATGCTTGAACTGAATATGCTGTAGGATTTGTTTCTTCAATTTTGCTCTAAAGCCAGTAGAGCAGTTGCATTTCTGAAAATCATTTACATTTGTAAATCGGGGACCATAAGAGTGAGTGGAATGCACCAAGCCCAAAGCCTCTACTGGGAAGAAAATGGTCATCATCTGTCCTGATTTAAGCAAATGGAAAAAGGAAATTATAAAGTGAAATAATAAGTCTCTATCTCATTTTGGTAAATGTATTTGCCATTCAAGCCAGAGCTCTTGGATTCATTCTAAAGGGACCAGTTTAAGCGTAAGCTTTTTGTCCTGCTGCAGTTTTCAGAACTGCCCTGCAGTCATGAACTTCAAGTCAATTGCTTTTGACTTACACTGGGAAATGGGGTGGGTTCCTGCCAGGGCCTTGCCAGTTAAGTGTGGTCATGTTTCTTGGTGTACAAGGCAAATTTCTAGCTGCCAGGTAAGCATGCATATCTGAAAACAAAGTTCTTCCCACATGATTTTTTGCTTATGAAAAACAAAGATTTAGCAAGCTGTATTAAAGTGGGGCACAGCGTTTTTTCACAATGATAAAATCGTGGTGACAGTAACTACAAAAGTCTTCATGAGCACCACAGGGAGCACAGGGATACGCTTGAAAGTACAAGTACAAATTGCATATTAAGGGTGCATCTGGGCGAGTCTACGGTTGATGTGTGGCCCCATCTGCTGGTAGAGGCAGGAGGAAGGAGCTGCAAAGCCAGTGTCTTCCATGTTCTAATTTTACAGGATCAGAGTAAAAGTCAGAGAGATTTTTTGAGAAGAATTTTTTATTTGACCAATTAATAGTTCTGGGAAAAATATATTACTTGAGGCACACAGTACCCTCTTTTGATGCTCAGAAATGACCTAAGACCTGAAAAGGCTTGTGTGCATATTTTACTACCTGTATCATTCAGTCTAGAAAAACACTGCCTTTTGTTACATGTTTTGATTTAAGAATCTGAGAGTTAAATACCCTCCTATTGTGATGCTGTTTGCCTGGATTGTATCACACCAGTTCTAATATGTCTTTATGTAGTTACAACAGTGGCATTATGTTGAGTGACTTAGCTTACCTTTCTTTAGTATTCAGTAATATTGATTCGGTCTGTTAATAACTCCTGCTGACATGAATGTTCCTGAGGCAGATTTAAAACACGACAACGGTGAAGTAGCCTGCTCCTCTCCCTTGGAACTCGTCCTGTAGCTGTGATCCAGGAACATCTGAGAAAAACACTGGTTAGAAAATATTTCTTACTTAGCCTTGCATACGATAACATCAATTTGTGAGCTTCAGCAACACATGGTGCTAAGTACTTGCCAAGAATGGATCATTCTGTACCCTGAGCAAATAACTGTGCCCACTTAAATAGTTGTGTGATGCCATATACACATACAGATTTTCTTGTGTGAAAGAACACAGGTGTTGTAACTGCAGCTGGCTATGCACTGTTTCACATCTGCGTCTTGCTCCAAAGCTGCTTTCCGTGATGAACATCCATGAAATCAATCTGAAGGCTAGAACACAAAGAACTGCTTTATTTGCATAGCTAAGAATGACAAGGGGAATTACAGGATTGTAAAGAAGTATTTATTTTAACTGTAGAAGGATTTCAAGTCCTGAGAATACTTTGGTGAGAATCTAGGTCCTTAGGAGAGTGTAAAGATAAATCTGGGCTTTAAAAAAAAAGGTAGTAAATGTGGTTTATGCTTGCTAACTTCCATTCATGCTTTCAACAAAATATATGCTAAAATGCAATCCTATTTTGTGGTTTCATTAATAATAGAAGAACTGTTACCTTGGACATTGCCTGAAGTCTTTTGGTAAGATGTTAGCAGTAACTTTTTGAACCAACCTGACTGCTTTTAGTTTAGTCTTTCATAAATGCTGTATGCAGTAGTCCTCAAGAATAGCGCTCAAACGCTATTCCTCATGTATGGATCCATTTTATAAAACAGCTTGCGTTTAAGACAACATTTAAAGATAATACTTAATCTGACAGAGTTTCAGAAAGTTGGTATTGCCCTGAGCTATGGAAAGATGTAATTCCATGTGATTTCTTCACTTCAAAAATATTATTCAAGGCTATCTTGTACTTCTGAACTACTATATAAACTATGATATGAATTATGAAAAAGATCTTTAAAAGAGTTCACAGTTAACTGTCAGACAATTTGCTGTATAATCCACTGGATCTGTTTGTATATACTTGACATAATTTGTTGTGCTAGAGCATTTCCTAAAGGTTAATGTCTGAGCTAATTTATTCACTAGAGTTTGTGAGTGTTGAGGACCAGAACTGAGATTTGACAAGTCTGAACATGCCATGTTTTCATCCGTGCTGTTAGACCACTTGGTAGGTAGTGTCCAGGATGGAAATAGGCTCCTACAGAAGGCAGACCTGCTGCAGGTTTCTTCTGGTCCACTCAGCTTCCAGAAGACTCTTGAGCAGCTGTTATGTTTTTGGTGAATAGGCAAGGCATACATGAGGCTGTTTTTTCTCTGTGTTTTCTTTGCCTTTTTTTTATTAAGGTGAGTTTCTCTATATTGGAAAAACAGACTAAGTTAACTCTGCATTCCTTTAAAGTTTTGATGCTTCCTTATAAAAAAAACATGCACATTCAAAAATGTAAAAATACAGGCTGAAAGCCAACCTAGTGTAATTCAAGAAGTCTCTTCCGTGCCCTTTCTCCTCTGTGGATTTGTTGAATGTGGCGTTTCCAAGCACTCCTGTGCTGTAGCCTCCTGCTCACCAGCTGGGGAGGAAGGGAGAACAGCAGAAACAGAGGTCTGTAGTATGAGGAGAGAATGTGCCTCCTGGGAAACATGACTGCACCAGTTTTCTATGTCTTGTTTACAGATACAGCAGTGGAATTTGTTTGTTGGGGTTAGGAGAGAAAACTGGAGTGCTGTCACTTGAGTTCTTCCTAGATTTCCTCATCCCACTTGGACAAGAATGGTAGGTAGCAGATAAGCATGGATGATTATTATTGGTGAAGAAACTTTTTAGTGGTATCAGACACTGCAGATCCGTGTTTCAAAGCATGTTAAAGCTTTTCCAGCTGTCTCAAAGGGAAGGCTTTTAATTTGTGAGGTTACCTTTTAATTTCCAAGCCCTCTTCCTAAGCTGTTTTTGGCTGGAGGTAGACCGAAGCACTTAAATTAGAGAATTAATGAAAGAAACCGCTAATTATGTACTGTGGTAGATAAGGCTGCACGGCTGTGTCTGGTTTTGTTATCTTTCTATCCAGGAGCATTCCAGAAATGAACAGATAAGGGCAAAGATTTGCAGTTCTTTTCTTATTTACACATGGTGTTTGACCCTGTGACCACACATTCAGCTCCACAATTGCAAATTCACAGTTCTTCATGTGATGTGCTTGGATGGAGATGCAAAAGCATCTGTTATGTTTATGAACTTAGCTTTGCATTTTCTCCTCTCCAAGACACAGCTGCTTGGCACAGGTGAGGAGCAACAGAAGCCATGGCAAACCCTCCATCATTTCCTGCTTTCTTCTGTTTGGCTGGCACATGCCTGGGGCATCTGCCCTGCTGCGGTCTGCAGAGGGCTTTGAGGTTCCAGGCACTATGGAGTGCAGCAAGGTGTGATCTGCTTCTGTCGTCTTCCCAGTTCCACTGATGCATGGATCTTCTGCAAGGGGTTGGTTCCCTTTGAGAGCTCATCTAGAACAGGATGCTTTCGGCTGACCAGACTTTTTGCCTCTTACTGTAGTACAGTCTGTCATTCTTCGTTTGATATTTTTTGCTCTGTTTGCAATATAACCATTCCCTTGGGAGAAACATCAGAATATGTCATCCATTGACATTTTGAAGCAAGTTATTTTGAGTAGTTTGAAGTCAAAACTGTACAGATGTTTGAGTATAATTTAAATATATTCTTGCCAGTTCAAATCTACTCCATTGTTCTGAAGCCAGAGTAGTGTAGCTAGTCATTAGCCTACATAAGCAATTTTCTTATGGAGAGAAACATTTGGGGAGGCCTTTTGTTGCAGCACAAGCCAGTTCTGAGAACAAAGAGGGTTTGGGTGGTTCTTGCAGTCCGGCCGGGTTAATAGAGAAAGTGTTAAAGAACTTGCATTAAAAAAAAAAAAAATAGCAAGAATTTAATCTGAAATGTTATCTGACATTAAGACCTCTGTTCACTCATTGAGCGGCCCTTCAGGGCACAGAGGGATGAATGTTTGAATTCTTTTTGGTCTGCTGTATTTATGATTTGTTACCGTTGGTTGAAAAGTTCGCATGTATTACCTACTTGCTTTCATGTTTTCCTAACTTCATCTTGGGTCAATACTTAGTGCTGACAACTCCAAAATCCTTCTGGTAGCTTGTGTAAGCTGCAACCCCCTGTGCAAAAGGAGACATTTTCACAACCCTGTTATTATCAGGACACTTTTGGGGAGTTATATTAAGTCATTGATTTAACAATGTTTACTGCAGAGTGATTGGCATGAAGTCTTGCTTCTTTTGAGCTGCCTTCTGGCTTTTGGAAGAATTCTGACCATCTGCTGGAGGAACATATAGCACTCAGAAGTCGTGTATAATACTAATCATTGTTTTGGATTAGTCTTGTAGTGATGGTTAACAGCAAAGATATGAGACTTCTAAAACTTGCACTGGAAAGGGTATTGGGCTGTGGGTGCATTCCCCAGTGATTTAAGATGTAGGACTTTGAGTTGCATGTACAGTTTAACAAAAAAGGGAAGACAGTTTTCAACGGTTATCCTTTTTCTCCAGATGTTTCCTCTAAGACAAATATCTAGGGTTTTATTATGACACAGTAGGAACAGACCAATAAGTTGAGTAGGGTTAGGGTTTTTTGCTTTTCATTGTCTGTTTGATCTAAATAACAAGTCAATCAAATACTGCGGTAAATTGTCTGTTAGTTTAGAAGAAACATGCTCATGCTTGTTAATGTGAGCTGCTTTCTTCTAAGCAGAGTATTAAAATGCTTCATTCAAAATTTCTTTGGGTGCAAACTAAAAATGAGATTATTTTAAAGTACGGATGTTCTTAAAAATGTTATGCAAGGTTGTTGGTTTTTTTATTTGCTAAAAAGACTTGTTCGTACAAGAAGGATCAAGCTTCTATTCTACATTCTCTTAATGGATGGCAAAACCCATGTGGGCTTTAGAAGCAACAGGACCAGACCTACAGTCAAAATTTAACAGCACTGGCAGAAATCGTACAGTTCTTTTTCACACTTCTCTCAGGCAAAATTCCCGTTGCCTTCCCGAGCACAAATGCAAGCTCTGTTCTAAGAAAAGAGATTGCAGTATACCGGATTATTTATGATATGAATATGCAGGGCAGTACTATGTGATAAACAGTGTCCTAACTGTTCTTCCACTAATTTCAAAGACACAGTAGGGAAACACTGGTCCTGGGCTGATGCAGAGGATGGAATTTCAGTTGGTAGTTCCTGTATGGAGCTTGTAACTTCTAGACAGATTTAAAGCATGTTCTGATTAGTCCAAAGTCTTCCCTTTAGAAAATACTTAATGTAGATGACTTAACTTTTTAGCCATTTTATGTGCATAATAGAGTAGGATTTGCAAATTTAGTAGTGATGTCATCATTTGGGGGACACTCATAATTTATTTGTAATTGATGATGACAATATAGAGATTATTTTCAACACATTATTTTCTTCTGTTGTATTCAGTCTTTGCTAATGCATGTGAAAAATTTGCTCTATGCTGTTAGATATTTTGGCAAGGCTGGTTTTTTTCCTGTCTGTGACAGTAACGAGGGTTTCATATGATTGAGGAAATTATATGGGGACAATTTTAATTGTGTATTTTGTTAGTGTGACTAATCATTACATTTACAAGAAATACAGATTCATTACTTTGATGCATGTACGCATATGCATTGAATTACATACTATAATAGGGAAACGTTAAGATTGAAAAATTATGAATCTAAAACTTTTGTTTGTACATGTAACTACAGCTTCTTGTAGTGTATGCCATCTGATAGAATTTTTAATTACATAGCTGCATAGCTTCCTAGATCTTCATATTCACAAATATTAAGTCATCTTCAGGATACCATTGTGAGCAAAGGTTGTGTGATGATTCCTATGAGGAACGAGGTAACTCAAAAAGATAATTCAAAAAAATTATTAGTTTAAGATTGTTTAAGGTTGATCTATGTAATAGAGAGGCCCTGTGGAAAGACACTTCAAAATACTGAATCTGGGGATGGAACTCTTAACTTAAAGAACTCTTAATGCTAACACTTAAATGTTCATCAAGATAACTAAAACCAGAAGCCAAAAGTGCATTAAGTTTGAGGGTGAAGGCTTTATTTGTCACAAGGAGTGAGTACCATCTGCTCACTCTACGACTGGCTTCAGTTACTGAATACGAGCTGTTCAAGACATTTCATTGCAGAACAAAACTTCCTAGGATGCTCTGCCTACATCATCTAGCTTCACTATCTGGAATACTTATATAAGCATAAAAAGCAGACAAGCACAGATTCAACAGATGTGGTGATACAATTTAGTGTTATGTCACTTGTTTCCCAATTTTGAGAATTCAAAGTTTGTTAAACATGTAGGGCATGTCTCACAATAAAATATGTATTTCGTGGACATAGAATCACGGAATGGTTTGGGTTGGAAGGGACTTTAAATTCATCTCGTTAGAACCCACTTGCCATGGCCAATGACACCTTCTACTGGATCAGGTTGCTCAAAGCCTCATGCAGTCTAGTCTTGAACACCTCCAAGGATGGGGAATCCACTGCTTCTCTGGGCAACCTGTTTCAGTGCCTCAGCACCCTGACAGTAAAAAATATCTTCCTAATATCTAATCTAAATCTCCCCTCTTTCAGCTTAAAACCATTACCCCTCGTCCTGTCACTACACTCCCTGATACAGAGCCCCTCCCCAACTTTCCTGTAGGACACCTGTAAGTACTAAAAGGCTGCTATAAGGTCTCCCTGGAGCCTTCTCTTCTCCAGGCTGAACAACAGGCTGAACTGGCCCAACTCTCTGAGCCTGTCCTCATAGCCAGAGGTGCTCCAGCCCTCTTATCATCTTTGTTGCCTCCCTCTGAACTCACTCGTAACAAATCCATGTCTCTCCCATGTTAAGAACTCCAGAACCGACACAGTACTCCAGGTGAGATCTCACAAGAGCAGAGTACAGGGTCAGGATCACCTCCCTCAACCTGCTAGTTACACTTCTGGCAGCCGAGGATACAGTTGGCTTTCTGGCCTGCAAGTGCACGTTGCTTGCTCATGTTGAGTTTCTACTCCACCAACACCCCCAAGTCCTTCTCTTCAGGGCTACTCTCAGTCTGTTCTCCACGTAGTCTGTAATTGTGCTTGGGATTGCCCCGACCCAGGTACAGGACCTTGCATTTAAAAGAAGGATAGATGAGTTTTTGAGGGACATGGTTTAGCGGATGATAGGTGCGGTTGGACTCGATGATCTCCAAAGTCTTTTCCAACCAGAAGATTCTATGATTCTATGAGGTTCACACAGGCCCACCTTTCAAGCCTGAGAAGGTCTTTCTGAATGGCATCACTTCGCTCCGATGTGTAGATGGTGCACACAGCTAGGTGTCATTGGCAATCTTGCTGAGGGTGCGTGTATCCCACTGTCCATGTCTGCAACAAAGATATTAAACAAGACCAGTCCCAATACCTATCCCTGAGGAACAGCATTCATTACCAGTCTTTGCACTTGACAAGCACTTTTAAAGTAGCTTTTGCATCACATTTTTGTGGTACATTTCTGGTAGTTTTACCTTTTTTCTCTGTATCATAGTTGTGATCCGCAATTCAGGAATTTCTGCAAATGATTACATTCTGTGATAATTTACAGTCCTTGAAACCTGATTTTAGTTTTCTAGTACCAGTGAGTAACTTGCTTACTTGAGAGATGCTTTTCTGCTATCTTTATTCTACAGTGCTTAAACTCCAATCTTATTTAATCAAGACATGTGTCACTGTGAATTCCTACCAGTGTGACAGACAATGTTTTTTCCTGGATTACTCTGTTGTTACCATGCTACATTAGATTTCTCTTTTGTGGAATACTAGTTTTGATTGTAGAAATCAAGGCAGCTTCGGTGTGGATAATAGATGAGTAAAGTGGGAGACATGAAAAATACTCTTGACACCTGAAATGGTTATTCATTAATTTCCCAGATACAGTAGAAACATGGGAAGAGTATTCTGCTGTGGAGGAATCTGTGCTGTCTCACACCAGACCTCTACGCCAAGTTGGAGAAATTGAAGGGAAGTATATGCTTACTACTTACGAAGTTGTCTGCACAACCTTTGTGGTTTTAGGTTTTTCTTATTTTTGTCTTCTAGATACTGATGTGGAAATTGCAGGGTCATTGGGTTTGTATTATACCAACAAGACGCAGGATTGAAGAACCGTGGCATTTGATCTTTGAAAACCAAGACAGTATGAATGCGTGCTCCTGTAAAAACCCTGAACTGCAAAAATTGTTTGTAGTGGGCTAGAGAGGCATTTTACATATTATGTGGAAGTACATACATGTGTTTCATTATTTGATTGCTGTAGGAGGCTGGTGTTTAAGTTGGCAGATCTTATTAAAAGCAAAGCACTTTGGCTGGCAGGATTACAGAATGCCAAAAGGAGAAAGAGACCAAATGCTGAGAGAGAAACAGAGAGAACGTATAATGTGCAGAAAACATGGAGAAGCCAGCAGGAAAAAATACACTTAAATGTGGTTCAAATTTGTTCTGTTGGGCTCAAGTTGATAGCTGTGCAGAGGTAAAAGCATGAAGTTCTCTCACTTCAATATGGGTTTAATGTTTCAGAAAGTATAAAGTTTTCTGTCATGTTAAATATGATTTGGTCACCTGTTTGCAGCCTGTCAGAAATCTGTAGTCCATTTTTAATTTTCCTAGTGAAATAATAATAGCTTAAAAAAGAACTTACTTGGAAGCTTTTCAAAGTACTGCCAGACCATGGCATAAGTGGATGCTCTAACAGGCTCTGAAACTTTGTTCTTAATCTTGATCAGCCTGATGCAAGGCTACAGTATCACATCCCAGTATAGGTTAAATTTCTACGTGTAATTTGGTGATACGTAATTTGTAGCTGTTTTGGGGAAAATGAACCAAACCAACTGAGTCTTACACATAGTAGTTTGGAATGAAGCTGTCCTTCAAGGTTTTGGAAGCTGTAGCCAAACAAATTGAGTGTGTGTGACTGGAGAAGTTGACACCTGTGGTCTAGAATATTCACTTGATCCTTTGCATTATTTATTCCTATCTAAATATCCTTAACATAGCCAGCTGCCTTGCTCTTTTTCATAAGATGTCTCAGTTTGAGACCAAAGTTTGAAATGTGAAGGTGACTTCTGGAAAGCTGACTGATGAAGTGAAACACAAGAAAAAGAAACAGAACGGCTGGCTTCCCAGAGAGATGAAGAAATGTGCTATTTTGAAAAAAAACCCCACAGACAAATAAAAAGCATTTCCTTTAAAACAAGACCTAAGTTTAGATGACTGCTTGTACTGATCTCTCTGAAAGAGGCAATTCTGAGTTTGGCAATTCTGGGTCCTACAAGAACTAGGTACCTGGAGATAGCATAGCAAAGCTTACATAAGTTACACCACCTGTGTACTGTATTTACCATTTTTGAGCAACTTTATCTTGTAAAAGCCTCAGTAAAGTTTTTTGTAGACACCACAGCTGAGCTAATTAGGGTACAAGTTTTTCCAGCTTCATGCACAACTTTGCAAGGGTAAAATTAGAAGGAGATATAGGTAGAAAGATGCTTGTTCTGGTGTAGCAGGCAGTTCATGTGAACTACTCTTAAAAACAGGGAGTCATAATCCTATTTGAAAAATCAGGTCAGTTTAAAATTAATGCATTCCTCTTCCTTCTGTTCTTGACAGTGAACTGATTTTCTGTAAGGATTTTCCATCTGGGAGTTGAGACATCCTTTCCCTTCTGGGCATGGCCTACATTTAAATATATATATAAATAAATAAATAAGTAAATAAATTCCTTTTAAAAAGGTAAAATTAAATGAGAAAGAGGTACTTCCTTCTGGTAGGGTCAAATAAAGGTAAGTGGTTCATTCTTTTGTAAAGATGACCAAGGGTTCTTCTGGAGTACAGTAACAAAAACAGACATGAAACTTCCTCTTTCTTTTTCTTGGTTTTTTTTTCCTTTTTTTTTTTCCTCTTTTCCCCAATAGGATAGCAGGAAAACAACCAGGATATACCTGGCCTTTTTACAGAATAACAGCAGATTCACAGTCCTTGCTGGCCAGTGTGGAAAGAAGGCTTGATTCTTCCAGCTAGCAGCTTCTCAAGTCTCACAAACCTCCACCCATTTCTTAGTGAGTCATAGCTGGAAGACATTTTCACATGGTTGATCACATCTTGTGCAAATTAAGGATGTATTTTTACTTCTTTACTGCATCCTATAATCAACATTCTGAAACAGCTGAGTGATTGTAGCTTTAAGCTCTGTTTGGACATAAGTGGAAATAGAGAATAGATGTATAGCTAGATAATGCCATTATATTTTCAGATGTGAATGGGTTAGAAAACTAGCTAACTCTCTTGGCAGGAGCAAGATGGCAGAAAAACTGTTCTGGGCTTTTTGTACACTTGCATCACTGAAATATTCAACAGATCAGTATTTCTTGGCATGCTCATTTATACGCACAGTATTCCCTTAAATTCAGAGGCAATCAACTAGATCACTGATCCTTCTCCCCATGAGTTTTCTACAGGGAGGTCAGAGAATGTCTACAGCACGTTTACCTGTGCTGGAATAGGCCAGTGTAGGGCAGCTGCCTGGTGGCAGAGGCAAGGAAGGGACAGAGCGGGTCAAAGTGCTGCTTCATCTCTTGAGTGTTTGTAGAGGACGTAAAGAACTTCTGTCTCCCTGGCTTCTTCCCTGGAAGAGCAACTTTCACTTGGTCTTCCTGAGTTAAAAATCTCAGGGAATGTGTTGCCAGTTCTTAACCGGATGTTTATATTGTATTAGTTTGCACAGCCTCTCTGCAGTTTAGACTTTCCAGGACAGCTTACAAAATATTTTTTGCAGCTTTTTCAACCTCTTTTACTTAGCCTTGCTTCTTCACAATGCACCGCTTGTTTTCAAGAGGGACAAATTTTGCTTTGGTTTAGACCCCAAGAAACTCATTAATGATGTAGGTGTTGCTTGGAGGTTGCAACAAAATTCCTCCAAGTTCAAGTGCTTAGAATTATGTTTGCGTTTTCTTAAAGAGATATTTTGCCTTTTGCTTTTAGTCTCTTGGCAAGCAAATATTCCCAATATAGACTGAAATCCTGTTTCATATATCTTTACCCTGGCTTCAGTTAATCTGTGGCTTGCAAACAGTGATGTAAAAACATAGCCTGTCTTTCATGCTAGGTTTTCATTAGTGCCATCTTTTGTTTTATTTTCAGTTCTTTTTTTACACTTCCTATAAACAGATTTTGCACGATACGAATTTCTGCAACAGTGGACAGTGGACAAATTAAGATCTTTCTCCAGTCACAGTTAGCCAGCCAGTTGAGACCCTAACTGTTTGCAAAAGATCCACTAAATTCATTCACCACTTTAACTACTGAGGTCTAAATTGAAATTACTTCGGCAGTGGAGTGAGAACAAGAAGTGGTTCATGGACCAGAGGTGTTAAAGTTCATGCATTTTGTGTAGTATCTTGATAGTGTGAAATATATTGGAATAAGAAATCAAAGTTGACATTGCTATGCAGAGAAATCTCAACGGGTGTATGGTATGGGTCGAAAAAATCTTGATGCATACCACACTGAGAGTTTTCTTCTTCATCTGAAGTTAAAGACAATGGTGGGATTAACTCTCTCTGGATTCAGTTCAGGAATTTCCAAATAATGTTGTTGTTTCTGCATCTATGTCAGATCAGCCCATGGTTTAATGACTGCAAGGATTAACCCAGTTTTACTTTCTTATAAGATTGCCTTTCAGCATTTCTGTAGCTACAGCTAGAGCCCTAAGCATTTTCTTCTCTTTTTTTTTTTCTTTTTAAGAGGAAGAAAAAGGCTTGCTTTGAAATGCATGAGTTTCCTGAATAAAATGTCCTTCTGATACTGGATTGCTTTTACCATTGTTTGCATTTTTTTTTTGTTGGGTGACTGCTCTACACTCATTATTTTTAACTTTCTGTATACTTATAAATGTTTCCCGTAATCCTTAAAAAATGAAGTAGCTGTTTTGGCTTTTATCTGTCAGCAGCTTCTGCCAGTACTTTTATGTAAATCTTCCAGATCTAAACAACTTGACTTCTCAAGCACAGTAATACACACTAGGTTTTTCTTGCAGTGGTAAAGAGCTTATTCTTTTCCTTTAGATTGTTTGCCTGTGGGTAGTTTGAGGGGGATTAGTTGTTTTTTTCCCCCATTAGTTTCTCCACAGCAAAAGCGTAGCAAAGCATTCTTTCAGAGCAAAACAACATACCGTCCTGAATTTTTATGGATTATGATTATTGAATAAAAAGAGAATGTTTTAAAGTATGCTTCTCAAGCAGAGTTGTTGTCGCAGAGTAGTGGTGGCCTTGCATAGAAAACAACTTCATGGTACCAAAAAGGAAGAAACAGCAGTAAGGAACAGTGGTCCTTTAGAGGTGGGACTGGTCATTATGGAGGGAGTTCCAGTGGTCCCAATATCTCAGTGAACAACCACCCAGCAGTGCTATCTCAGTTACAAAGAGCAGGTGCTGCTGGAGCATCATTATTGACCATCACCATGGTTATGTGAAAAGAGAATTAAGGCTGGTTAGTGCGGAACTATTCAGAAGAAAATACATGTCACTGCTTTATAGGTAAAACAGCTCTAGCACAGGAACTCACTCTGTCCTTTTACATAATCCTCCAGGTATAATAATAAATATCTCAACTCTTCAGCTGGGTTCTATCCCTTGAGAGCACTAGACTTTGTGTGTTGAAATGGGCATAGTAATTTCATGGGAAAAATGGTATGTCATTACGTGGAAAGAGATGAAAGAAGGACTGAAATTGCACGTGCAGCCTTAGTTCTTTATTGTCTTGAGTGCTTGACCTTGTGGTCTTGATGTTCTTTAAATTTAGTTTTATTTATGTGTCTGTGTAGTATAGCAGACATCAGACAGAGGGAGCTTTGTTGCTCTTTCTTTGTAAAGTAATAGTAAACTACCATGTAAATGTACTAACATACATATGATCTCTAAAATAAATTACGCTTTTACTAGAGTTTCACTGCTCCTTTTTTTTTAAAAAAAAAAAAGTCTAGAGTGCGGAAGTTAATATAATATCATGACTTTAATATCCTTGGGAAAGATGAAGTAAAGTTTGTGGGAATGCAGCTGGCATGAATTCTAAGAGATTGCTTGGTTAATCATAAGACCAGCAAGAGAGGTTTGGTTTGTAAAGAACTGCCACAAGTTTGCTCCAATTCTGATAAGGGCTTCTAGGTTCTGCTACTGCAATCTGGATATTTAATGACAACAGTAACCCTGAAGGTTGCACTGGGAATCTGATAAGTATGTCACAAGATGCAGAGATGCAGCTGCCAGTGGAATGTGCTGCACTTGTCCTTACACCTGCACTGTCCACACCACACTTAATGTGTCCTGTATCAGTGTCATGTATTTTCCTTCTTGATGTCATGTATGGTTTCATGTTAAACCACTGACAGAAGCTGTAATGGTAAGTTTTGCATTGTCAGTTAATATCTCTGAGGAGAACTGGGCAGGATAGCTCAAATTCTTGCAGAGCTCAGCTCTTCTCTAGCCCTGGAGCAACAATCCTGAAGGAGAAGGAGGGAATACAAGAAACCTCACTCGACAAAAACGCGGTGTCTTGCATTTTACTGAGTATAGCTTCTTAGGTGACCCTGTCCCTCCCTTGCTGTCACATCTGTCATCATCTCCTTGCTTGTGGGGATGCATTAACTTCATACCCACCTGACATTTTGCCTCTCATCTGCTAATATCACTCTGACTGAAAGCTGATGGCAGGGAACCTGCAGACACCATCAAGACACAAAAAGTAGGTCTTGGCTTATTAAAATGTTTTCTTTCTCTGTCCTCAGAATCGCACTCTGAGGCGCATTCTGTTTAGAGACTTTAACATGCTTTTTTCCATTTGAAGTGATGTTCCTCAGGACTGCTACATGCTGTGCTCCTGCACATCACACCATGCTGGAGGTGATCCCTCAGAATGAGGGGTAGGTGGGAATTACATATCAAACTGCCACCCCTCAGAAAAGCATGGGAACCCTCTAGCCATGGCCCTTGCTTCAGACCATGGGAAGGAGTTGAAATGCACCTCTCTCAGAGGCTGGTAGTTACAAAGCCCTGGTTCCTGCCTGCTTGGGGTTCAGCTCCAGCAGTGCCTGTCCTGGACCCCCTCTATACTCATTATTGAGTGCTCTCCACTACTTAGAAGGAGAAAGGCATCTTTTATTACATTCTTGGTTATTTCTGAATTTACCCTTTCTGCTTATCTCACTACTCATTGAAAGAGCTGTTGAATAAGCAAGTGGTTTTCCCATCTCTTCCATGGGTTTTTGGAGGGGGTTCTTTTTCAAAAACATTTTATGCATTATATGTGACATTATAAGGCAGTTCACTGCATGCTAGAATATTACACTTAGCTAGTATTTTTTTGATAAGCCTTGCAATTTTTCCTCAGAACAGGGCTGCTCATTTCTGTAATGTTGTTAATACTAATTAACAAAAACAGTTGCAGCCTTTTAAAATCCTAAATTAAATTCTAGTTTGAAAAGGAGTATTGCAAAATCTCACCCATAGAGGGAAGCAGAATACTGTCTTTACAACAGTATTGAGCACAGGCTGCTTTTAAAAATTATCTCTGCTTCAGTTGAAGCCAACAAAGAACATCTGTTGTCTTATTTATAGCTCTTGTTTCTAAGAAGTATATTCTGTAGCAGATGAGAAAAGTGCCTGGCAGCTCATAATTTATAAAATTAGGTTTAATCTGATAGAATATTATGTACAGAATTCCTTCCTGGAACAGACAATATTTCTTCTCTTTCAACAGATGATAGAAATAGGGCTTTATGAAACATTGAATTAGTAAGTGTGAAACATGATTAGCAGCCACTATTAAAAGTATTAAACTATTACAAAGGAATATAGTACTCTACACTGTGTTGTTTGATAGTTTTATTTTTCTACTTATTTGTACAGACAAACTTTCCTTAAGTCAGACACCGTCATTTTTATTTTCTGTCTCTCCACACTTTCATTTGGTTTTGTCTTAGAGGAATTCTTTGTTGATTAAGGCAGCAGCTCTGTGACAAACATTTGGTTTTGTGTCAGAGAAGGGTAAAGAGACCCCAGATTTCCTTTGGGAGAATTGGTACATTAGAAAGTATGACTATCTATATCAAACCGAAGTTTTGTTTTATCTAGTTTTTCCGTGTATTGTTTATAGATTATTTTTTGTACTGGTTTGTGTTTGCCTGGGCTCATTTTCTCTCTGTTCCTATAGCTGCCCCTTATTCTACTGAGCCCTGAGGGTGCAGCTGATACAACTTTGTAAACAGGGATGGAGAGAGGATTTAGTTCTCCAACCCTTCAAACTTCCTGCGCTGTGTGCATATTTTATCAATCAGATCATTGCTCGCATGTATGTGCTGATAAACCTGGAAAGTATCTAGGCAAAGTATTTGCCATATATCAGTTACAGTATTGATTTATACAGGTGACTGTCTTTTTTGACGTATTATGGGTAGCTAGGATAAAAGGAAATAAAATTCAGTTTTAATTCTGACCTGCCTACATTCAGAGGGTTGGACTATAAATGGACCAGTCATAATATACATGTATTTCTGTTAAATGCTACCCGTATTATGTTGTGTATGTTTTTCTACAAAATTCTGTTTGAAATGACCTTTTTCAAGCTTATAGGTGATGTTGTCAGTACCTGCTTCACACAGAGAATTCTGGAGATGCTGGTTTTGCTTTTTAGGCAGTACATGAGGACTGACTGGAGTTTAGAAGGTCATTCTGATGATTTAGAAGGTCACTCCTGCAATCATCATCATTGGGAATAAGCCCATTTGAAAAGTTCTTGCTACTCTGTATTACTGACATAGAATCTTAGCAGTAATATGGATGCTTTAAAAAGCTATTTGAAGTCCAGGAACATATTAACAGAGTGATGTTTATTGATGAGGGTTAAATGTTGTCATTGAGGTGCCCCTGGAAGAGTATTCTGCTTTATCCATTGAAGATGAAGAAAAAAGAGGAGTGACAACTGATGTGATAAACCATTTTTACATTATAGACCTATATTTTCCTCTGTGGCTAAAATCTTCAGCGTACCATTAACAGAGAACATCTGATTGATGTTGTCACTTCATCCTCTAATTCATACCCAACACGTACTGACCAGTGGAATAAGCAGGCTGTGCTGGTGGCATAGTATTGAAGTATTTTAGAACTGGCAGTATTTCCATTCAGCTTCCTGATTGTACTCCAGTCATGTAAGGTCACCAACAGGCATTATTTCACTATTACTTTTCATAGCTGTGAGGTCATTAATGTTGCAATAAATCCTAACTTGCAGACTTTTTTGTGCTCTCATGAAAATGGGCTTTTTGTGAGCCCAAAGGCTGATAGTGTTGGTGGACCAGACCATTCCGTTTTCTAGTGTTGGGATAGTCTTCACCTCTCTTCATTTCTCCTGGATATAGTCTCCTTTGGCTGCAAAGGCTTCTTTGGTATTCTGAGACCAGAGTCTGCCTGTTTAATGACATCTGATAAAAATAAAAGACAAGTAATAGTAGACAGACTTATTAAGCCACTTGTAATGATGTGCTAAATTCACTGAAGCTTAAATCACTTTCATGTTTTTCCATTAATAGTGTTGTCTTTTAAAATCTTTCTAATGCAGCAGTACTGGAGAAAGTGGTTGAGCCCTGAGCAAGCTCTTACTCCTGCCATTTTCAGTGAAGCTTTCAGCCTCTAGGAGGATTTAACTATAGCCAAACTAAATCATCTCAGGTTAGTGGGGTCTAAGGAGAGGTATTTTTCTCTTCCAGCAGTTGCAGCTGAATTTACTGTCTATTACAGTCCTTGATTTATCTGAGACACACAGTGACATCAACTTCTTTGTCTTTGCTCTCACATTCTTGTCTTTCCTCCACCCTTGTCCAGGAGGGCAACTGGGCAATTCTGAGCTGCCTGTTTGCCTGTTCTTATGGTAAATTACATTAGGTTCTCTGAAATTACAGATGTCGCGGCAAGATTATGGTCCTCGAATCTCTCTGGTATTTATTTGTAATACCTGACTCCTCGTTTTCTAACTTGGTCTGGCGTTGAACTCAGAGTACAGATCTCTATGGAAACCTTCTCCATAGCGTTTAGGTTTTGGAGTGGTTTTAATCTTTCATACTACTCTGAAAGTTTCTGCAGGAACTTGCTGCTTTTTAAGACTATAAAGAAACATACAATGGACCATGAAGTGACTTCTCTTTACAAGTGAGGCATTTTGTGTCAGTAAGAGTCGTCCCACTCTCTGACAGATTGTAAGGCTCATGTGACCTTTCTTCCCCAGATGATGGGTGCCATGATGGCTGAGGCTCTGCATCTGTACCAGATGCCAGTGCAGGACCATGAGAAGCATCGGGTCGTGCCTTCACCCATGTGGAGTCACCTCCTGGTACCTTCAGTGTTAGGAGATCTGAACTCGTGTTTCCACAGGCATGGTTTCTGGTGTGTTCTCAGTGCGGGCTTCTTGAAGCAATGATGTCTCTACTCTGGAGGTCACTAGCAGTCAGCACACGGAAGTATGCAGGAGTACCTCATTTGATAGCACTGTGCAGGAATGCCAGACTGCTCTCATTTCTAATGCATCTTCACTTGAATTTGACATCATATACTCCCAAGTGATTAAATTCAGCCATTACGGATCCTTATTGAAATTCAGATTCTCTTTCAAGGAGGATGGATGAAAATAGTGTAATGTCTTTTTAATTCCATTTCCCATACCTAGCAGAGTGCATACCTTCTGAAATAACAACATGTCAGTCAAGAAAGCAATCTCCCATGTTTCCCAATTTTCCATAGCAAGCATGGGTATGAACTCTGTGGAAATCTCTCCATTGTCTGCAGCTTGTCAGGCATTATGCCACTGGTGGTGTCACTGTGTTTTGGGTGCTTGATCACCTATTGTTTCTTCATAGTTTACTGGCTAATCATATTGGAGGCATTATCAGAATGTGCTTGACAATGACCCTTACTTTTGCATTTCTTCTTCTACCTTAATGAGTATGCTTGTGTTCATTATAGTTAATTTCAGTGCTGGTCAAACCATTTATGTTTGGACATATTGTATTACTTTGAAACAAGGGTATGTGTAAATTTATGAGTGCATAATTCGCTGTGTTTATGGATACAGTTGCACGCATAAAGATTATACCTGCATGCACTTAAGCCAGTTATGATCAACCTAAGACCCGAATTCTCAAATATTAGACTTTTGTGTAGACTTGTATTATCATCAAATGCAATATGTATGCACAAACTTTAATGCCATTTCTGGAAAAAAGAAGAACATAGATGGAGTAATCTTGACTCAAAGCTAAATTCAAGTAATGTTAGTATATAGTTCCTGTAAAATATTTAGAAATTAAACTCCTTTCCATGCTGTGTATTGCTACATTTTAAGTTGCAGTCTTTTTATGTATTTTCATTTTCATTCATCTTCTGGCGGTAATGAAAGATTTGTCTCAGAAGCATCTGAAGCCAAATTCCAGCTTTAAATTTCCATTTGTCCTTGCCAGGTACTAACTCTAAAGTTTCTCTTTTTACTGAGAACCCTTCCAAAAGGTGCAGCTGTGTACTGGTTTCATCTTGCACTTTTTCGCAGTGTTGGCAACCGTTGAACATAAGGTATGCTCTCATCTTTCACACATTGCCATTGCTTTAGAGCTGTTCAGGACTGTCTGTGTCAGAGAGAAGGAAGAGATCACATATTGGAGTGAACCCTGGCTTGGGTTCACCTCATTGGTTTTCACTGTGTCAAGGTAAAAATAGAGCTAGTGGAAAATCCAGCTTTTATCATGTGTCATCAGAAGCTTCCTTACTATCTGGAGACCCACCACCAGACTTGTGACTAGCAAGAGGACACAAAACCTGCATGCAGCTTTCAGAGTCTTGGTATTTTGGAGACCATAGAATTTCCAAAAAGTTACATGACTTGGAGGAAAAAATGATTACTTTAAGTGAAAAACTGATACTGGATTGTAGCAAAAGAATCTACACAGTTGCTCAAATTCTTCAGAGTGGATTTGGTTCTCCTAACCCCTGTGCTGTGCTGCAGCACACTTCAAAGCAAAAGACACTTTTGAAATCAGGTACTAAAAGCAGGTTGCATGTCGTCTCCTCTCCTTCTCCCCCTCCCCCACCCCCTCCCCTCCCCTTCTCCTAAAAATGGACCTATCTGAAAAATTTTCCTTTCCCTCTATAGATCTTAAGATGCATGCTGAATTTTCTTCTGGAACATCTAATCTAGAATCAGGACTTTAAGGATATCTTGTATTCTGACTCTAGGAGTCAGATTATTTTTTTCCAAAATTAGGTGCTGTTTTCCTCAGTTTAGCCTCTGCCCTTTCCTCTCAGCATTTTGAAATTGAAGGACTGTGATCCTGAATTTGGCTGTCTTGTGTAAATATTATAAACTGGTTCACTTCTGTAAGTACTGTTAAGTTATTTTTTATGAAATATGTGTATTTCATGAGACCTTTTGCCTTTAAATGAACATAATTTTCTACTTAGTGAAAAAGTTAGGAAGTTTAAAGTACAAGTCAGTATGATGCTATGAGTTAATTATATTGGAGATGGCGCAATGAGTAGAAAGTCCTAGAGCATGTGGGAGGTTAAGTGATTTTAATCTGTTATATTCTGATGAAGATAAATGTTTTTTTCAATGTTGGTGAGCACTGTAACTATGTGACTTAGATGGTACCATTGTGAGTGTCTGTGTGTTCATTTCTGTCTTTTTTGCTGTGAAGCTTATACTCACAAGTATGTTTATAGTATTAAAAGAGAGGTCAATATCCTGAGTTTTCAAGGATTTTGCAAGTATTTTACAATGTATGTATTTGTGGAATAGATTGTTATTTTAAAGGCTCTTTTTGTATCTAGAAGTTCAGTAATAACTCTGGTAGAAATTTCCACTTTTGGAGAGAAGGAATAGGGTATGGGGAGGAAGAGACATCAGAAATCCTTGGAACTCCTAAAATATTAATAGTTTTCCAATTGCATAGTTCAGGATGGCAGACAAGTGTTGGAAATCTTTCCTTTTAACTAGTGTGCCATTTGCTTACATGTATATGATCTGGTGACATATTATAGATTTTGGTAAATACAAAGGTAAATATATAACTTCCAAAAACCTTTCACTTTCACTAAGAATATTATTGATCCAAGAATACTGTACAACAAAGAGATTCAGTAACAGATGGTGATACAAACCTAGTTTATAAGCTAAGATCCTGTTTAAAGTGTAGATGAAAAGCCTGAAGTATCAGGTAGGTTGCAAGAAGGGGCACTCTTTGATGGGGTAATCTGCACAAGGTCTACATCCAGTCCTTTCTTTATGTCCCATGGAGACAAACCATTTCCTGTAGTGTCTTTTTTCACTCTGCAAAGGCTTCTTCCCATGAACCAAAGTCTTCTCCTGATATTGGATTCCCTTTTTTGCTTTGCTTGGACTCCATCACTCATGTAGAAAATGTAAATCTAGTGGGAAATGGAATTATTTTTCTAAATGTACTTTGTTCGTTGGTATTTGGAGTGTATCTCTTGCCATGATTCAAGACACAATTTGGTTAATGCAAGAAAGCACAGCTTTCTGCTGCTCAGTAGTTTGGATGGACCATCCTTGGACTGCTGAGCTATATGTCTATCCTCTGTCTCTATTTCTCCTTCTTTGTCTCTCCTTTAATTCCTCAGTTTCAGTTTAGGCTGTTGACTGTTTCTTCATGCTGCCTCCAGCTGAAATTATGAGATGAGCGTCTTTTTTGAGAGATGATGCAGATTCATTGCTGTTTTGCAAGAGAGACACAGGTACTTAATGTAACTAGCTACCTAGGGGACCAGAAACTTACTTTCATGAGTAAGAGTATGTAAACTCTGTTCTTAAAACCTGTTTCTCTGCTACTTTATAAAGAATGTATTTCATGCTTTTAGCATTCTGTGAGTGTTGGTGTCTCATAATTTGAGTGTTTCCATAGCATAACCTTGGATATGACTCTGATCTGATCTTCCATTTATTTTTTCAGTAGATTTGCCCTCGTCATAAGATAGGTTCATAGTTTGGGGTCAAAAGGAACTATTTGATCTGAATATTACAAGTCAAATGGTCCATAATTCAGCGTGTTCTCAGTTGGAGCACAACATCGTCCATTTATGCCCAGCTTGTGTTTGATAAAGCAGATAGACTGTTAAGCTAAAAGAGGTGATACAGATGAAACCTGAAAGTGGTTTGAAGATGTAAAGAGGTGAAAAGTCCATTCCTTCCCTGATTAGTTTGTTCTGCTTGGAAATCTGCTCGTCAACTACACTTATGTAACACGTTCTTTCTTTGAATTTAGCTCTTAAGCATAGTGTTCTACTAAGGCAACTATCTGACAAAACTTCAGAGCTTATTCTGTCTACTCATTTTCATTTTTCAGCTAACTATGTTACCAAAAAGGAAGGAAGTGTTGTGGTTTCTAACAGAATTTACTCTCTAAAAAGCTAGGCAGACAATCCTCAGTTACAGTGCTCTCTTTCATTATTTTATTGGATAAGTTAGTATCAGGTTTTCCTTTATTTTGCCTAGGACTGATAATGTAACCACTGTGTAGTCATCTTACTCGTCCTTTCACAGTGTGAATCAGGCATTAGAACTCATTTGATCCCAGGAGTTGCTCTGATTTTCCATGAGTCATTAAAAATTAACATCATCAGGCCAGAAATCTGCTTAGACAACTCTGTAGGGATTCCCGAATACTCATTTTCTGGGCCTCCGAAGTTAAACTGTTATGACTAGCAGATTGTTTTCTAATGTCCTTCTCAATTCTGAATGGACTGGAAAGTATTCCATCATTATCATACCATCATTCTGCTTCTTTTTGCAAGAGACAGTTCTCAGTGTCCCCGTATGCTCCACTTCTATTACTAGTTCATATATAATAATTATTTATTGTCTTTCATTTCTCTCCTCAGCTTTCTGCACTTCCAGACTTCTTCTGTACTTTCCTCGCTGTCTTACCACTTTTAAATTGTCTGCATTATTAGAAACTTACGTAATTGTTGCTTCCAAAATATTCTCAGCAAAAACTGCCTGCTTTCTCTTTCTCAGTAGTGGTATAATAAATTTTCATTAAGATCTCTCTATTCTTATTTTGCTGTTGTGTTTTATTCTTCTTCTCCTTCTACTTAGTTATCCTTATAGTTCTGACTGGTTTCAGTTTTCTAGAAATGATGTGTGCATATGCGTGCATGTATGTATACCTATATATATATATACATGTGTGTGTAAGAACTGCTCTCTGTCCATGGTAAGTTTGATTGGGCAGAGATCACCATCGCTTAAGCAACTGGCAGCTTTTATTTCAGTGATTAATCTTTGTTTATCAATCATAATCCATCAAACTATGCCAGATGTTTTTGGCAGTGATGTAATGATATTTTTAATGTAAAAGTTCTTGCTTTCCAAGAGTTAAACAGGACTGTTCTAAAACTTTTGAATTGCTTTTTTGACAAAAACACTGTGCTTAGAGATAGATCATCCCTCACATTACAGAGCGAGAACATTCATTTATTCAGTGTATTCTCTCTCTGAAGAAACTGGATTATATGAAAAATGACTTTGTATAAAATCTTTATGTAGATTTGTTTGAATCTCCAAAATGTTCTTGACTATTTCGCTATTTATTCTTTACCAGTCATTGTAGAAAAGAAGATTCTTTCTTCACAAAAGCTATACTGTTAATAGTATTACGCTTGAAAACTGAAAGCAAACAGAAGTTATAGGCCTTGTAGGTCTGTTTTACCCAGGAAGTTGGCAGGTGCCAGATGGTTTGGATCCCTCATCTGATGCACACTGGGTGTAAATGTTTCAGATTTTTTCTATTCTTCCTTACATTTTACTTTTACCCATCTGTAGACTGCAAACTTTTATTGTGTTTTCTTTCCTTAGTCAATATGGAGAGCAATTCTAGGACTGACTGAGGTCCCTGAAAGAAAATGCTGTAAAAATGTAATTGTCATTATTTTTTGTTCCGCTTTCTGAGTACTTGTGGAGTGTTGTTGTTTAGGCCTGACAAGTGGGATATTTGTACCGTACTGAAAAATTATCCATTTGCCTTATGTGTTACAATTTTTATAAACAGAAATGGCATTCAGCTGTAGCTTGGCTTATTTTTCTTCATTTTCTTTTACAGCTTTTTCACTTCCAGATCTTACGGAACAGTTTGCACCTCCTGATGTTGCTCCACCAGTTCTTATCAAGATAGTGGAGACAATTGAAAGGAAAGGTAGGCCAAAGAATGATCTGTCAAGTTTTTTTGTTGCTTATATTAGTCAACACTGCAGAATCAGATGCAAAGCTGCAATCTCTGCTTGCTAGAGCTGCTAATGCATCACATTACTCAACAGATACAAAATTATCTCATTTAAGACTTGTTGCATTGGTTTCTGCTTAGTAGAGGCCACTTGGACCATAGGAGCAAAACCAAAGCTTACCTTAAATGGCATTTAATAACTCAACTAGTGTAAGTATTATTGATAGGTGAAGGAGAAGGGTTTGGTATTGCTTCACTTTTTCTCAATGACAAGGAGCTCATGTTGATTGTGGAAAAGCCACTATAACATTGAATTTGATACACAGCTGAACAAGTAATGTTTTGCCCCAAATAGAGGGAAAAAAGATAATTAAATATGAAAAAGTTACAAGAAATGTTTTTATGCTTCAGGAGTCAGTTCTTTATTGCTGCTGTATGCTGAGGCAGACATATGTTATTTTTATGGTATTTTTGCTCTCCTGCTGTTCCTTTGTTGATGTCTCTCTGTGCTTTTGAGGCTTTTCCCTTCCTTCTCCTATGTTCAGCCTCTTTTGCCTTATTTCTTTCCTCCTGGCTCCTCCTTTGATGTCACCTTCATAGTCCCGGTGAGGTAAAGAGCAGTTCAGTGGGTCCCTCTCATTCAGTGGCCTGAGCAAGAGGAAAATTGGTGTTCTGGTCAGATTCAGGTTGCTGTCCTTGGGGACATAGGTTTCGCATACTGCTCTGGCTTTGTAAGAGAACATAAGCCTTTCTTGATTCACTGAGTGCTTGCTAGTGTCAATGAGAAGGGCAAGTTCACATAAGCAAGTGCTGCTTCCAGGAAGGCCACTGATACTATTAAATCATTGCTGCTCTGCATCTCTAGGAATGGTCTCTTTCCTTGTATCTTCTCTATTTTCTGTGAAGTGAGGTCACGGGCTCTATGGATAGGTGTTGTAAGAGTTACCTGTCCTGCAGGAAGGGCTGTTGACTGCATAGGGTGCCGAAGGTTAGGCAAGCTTGTGACTTAGAAGTCTCAGTTAAATCTTAAAAGCTAATGAGGATATGTCATAATTCCTGTCATGTCCCTGTCCCATTTGTGTGGGGTGGTTTGACTTAGATTGCCCACTCATTATCCCCCTCAAAGACCCGGTGTTTCCGGCTGGCATGTAAAGGAAGATCTGGCTCCCATGTTGCTAGTGCAAGCTGTTTTCTTCCCTGGGGTATGTGAATCTCTTTCCTGGTCCTGCCATTGTACAGCGAGACTATAGGAAGTTGTACAGAATATGTGGGACTGCTGGCATCTCTGATCTTCCTTGGCCAGCTCATTTTGCAGACCCAGCAGTTTGCATGTATAAAGAGATGTCTTACAGCCATAAGAGACGATCACATTTTGTAGTGTGGTGGGTGTATAATGGTGGAAGAATATTTCTTATTTATACTGTAAGTACTTACTTGAAGAAAACAAAAGTATGTTGTGTCATGGCAACAGTCACTGGAATTTTAACATATCCCACTGATTTTGTTTTGAAGGTCTGGAGTGCTCAACTTTGTATGCCACACAAGGCTCAAGCAGCTCAGCAGAATTAAGACAAATTCTTGAATGTGGTAAGTATAATTCTCTTCCTTAAAGCACTAGACAGATTTTGTGGTCAGTCTGCTCCTCTTTTCTTTGTTCCCCTACTCAGCTTATATATTTTCCTGGTTCTGAATTATACAATATTAAAAAGACAAATTCAAGTTAAAAAGGTTTCTAACTTTTTCACTTAATATGAAAGGCATTTTTCACTTTTACAGGTTGTCTTTTCTTTCTGGTTCCACTGTGTGTTTTCTTCCAATAATAATTGGTTTAATAATTTCTTGGTCACTTGCTTGTTCACGTTCTGACAATCTAGCTGTAGAGATTAAAACAAGGTACTTTCTCCTGAAACAGGATACACTATTCTTGCAAGGCTTCAGGTTATTATTTTGTAAATAAATGGCTATTTGTATACATACAGTTCTGTGTGTGTATTTTTTTGGTCCAGTAGGTGGAGAAATAATAGCTGCACGTTGCCTGCATGCTACATGGAGGTGATGCTGGAAGGGAAGATAATTAGGTTAATGTTGCTGCAGTAGGCTGGGTTCTCAAATTTTGGACAGGATAATGCAGCTGCCTCACTAGCACCAAATATCTACCCATATAAGTTCCCTGAAGTATATTTCTTTCTCTTTGTGTTACTCTTTATTTCTGCTTCAGGCCAGAATACATTGGTATGACTACGCTCAGTTGCAGTGTGAGAGATCAGGAGCTATCACAGAAGTGCTTGACCACACCTTTGCAAGCTGGGGTGGAATGTGAAAGAGCACAAAAATACAAGGGCTAAAATATGGAACTAGTTATATACCATGCTGCCAAAGGAACAAAGGAAGCAAACTCAAACTGTGCATTAGCTTTCTTCATTTTTAGTAATTGCAAATATTAAAAAGGTGAACAAGAGATAATAGTATGTGTTGGCTGTTCCTTATTTTTATTTAAAATATAATTAGTATTGAGAAGAGAGAACACGACTTTATGCTTTAGTAACAGTGTATCTTTCTGAGTTGTCTTTAAGATAGGATCAGAGGCAGGGGGTGCCCAAATACATGGATACAAATAGATCTTATCTCCTCTGCCTACTCTTTTTGATTTGGCAGAGTGCTACTTCAGAGAGCAAAGTCAACTTTGGTCTCAAAGTTGTGAACTGTATTAGTGTGCTTTTCTGCTTATGGTTAAAATGTTGTCTATATTAATTGAATAACTGCTTATTAGCTTCAACACAGTGCTAGCTGTCTCCAAAATCAGAGCTGACTTGCATCTGGCCAGCTCAGCACATAGGAGTTCAGGTCTGTTCATGACATTACACCCAAAGAGCTGCAATGTACCACATGTTTATTCTTAACTCGTGTATTCATTATAATTATTTGGGATATACTTCAGAGAATGGTTCAACACTGAAGGAACCAGAATTTAACTTGGCTTATGAAATAAAAACATCCTATGAGCCACAAAACTAATGAAAACTATTTCTTATGAATTTGTGGTTGGATTCTCTGACAAATAATTGCTGTTGTAGAATTAATATCCATATTGCAATTTTTTTTTTATCATCTGAACCTTTCATAATGTCTTTTTTCTCATCTTAATGCTTTGGTGTCTGATAAGAATTGGGCTCATACTGCAAGCTTTCCATCGTGTAAAACAGAAAGGAGGTGGAGGAGCACAAGGTTACTGAACTGGCCAGATAGGTTCAGGAGTTATTTTACAGGGGACTTGACTAGCCTAGAAAGTCAATCAGCATTAATACCTCTAAATTCTTATACTAAATATGAATATTTTTAAAGATTATGACTTAACTGTGCCGGAGTTTCACATCTTAAGGTGAACCCAAATCTTTCATGCCCTAAGTAAGCATTTCTGTATTTTTCTATTTTTATTTTTGCTCCTGATATTCCTTGCTCCAGTGCTAACAAGTTCCCAGATGTTAGCCCAAGCCTTAACTATCCTGGAAAAGTATCGGGTTTACAGGATAAATCCTAGCAACTGCATAAAACACCCAGCACCCAATTCTGCATGTTTATATTTGTTTCTACTTACTCACATTAATATTTACAGACTGAGCCCCAAGCCATTAATCAAACCTCCAGTCATAATAGAAGTAGCTACAAGTAGAGAAGCAGCGTTTGCCCAAACCGTTGATTAATACTTAACTTCTTACACAAAATATTTACAAATAAAACAGAGACCTGTTAAAAATATTCTGATGTTCCATAATATTACCAACATGCAGCCAGTCACTACCATTATTCTGAGTTCAGCCCTGCACTGTAAGTGGCAGAAGGCTACACACAGCTGTGGAAACCATTTGGTTCTTCACATGCCAGGGGCCTGGGCATGGTGTTGAGCACTGTATATTTTTCACCTTAAAGGTGCTTCTTAATGTCTTACAATCTTTGTTATGAGTAGTTCTGCATAAACTAGATAAAAGTTAGCAGTTTTGACTTGGTGTAAATACCCTAGTTTCATAAGCCTGTATATTTTTTCCATTTTCTAATGCCTGAAACGTTTGTTGCTTTTTCCCTTTAGATGCCTCTTCGTTGGATTTAGAGGCATTTGATGTGCACACTTTATCAGATGCTCTCAAGAGGTATCTCTTGGACCTGCCAAATCCCATCATTCCAGCAACTGTTTACAGTGATATGATTTCTGTAGCTCAAGGTATGATTACCACATTATTCCAAATATCAAACAAAAACCTTTTATTAAAATTCTGAATATCTAGTAGTCCCACTGTCATCCACAGAACAGGGAAGGTTCTGCACAACCTGACAGCATCTCAGAAAACATATATACCTTCACCACTTTTGACAAAAACTGCTTAAATTCAGATCCAGACATACCTAAGTTGCTTAGCTATTTAGGTAAACGTAATAGAAAATATAAGGGATAACACAGCTCTCTTCATCCTAATAAATATAATGAGTATAGAAAAACTGTGGGGGAAAATCAAGGACTTATCTGTATGCAGAAAGCTAATTTTTAACTTTTTATCAGTGCTGACAAAGTAAATGTATTAGAGGTCGTTGTGTTCTGTGGTATGTTAGGAGTTGCAAATTATGAAGCCAGAAATACATGCATGGAATAGTGCTCATTTCAAAAACGTACAGCTCATAGGCTTTCAGCATGTGGGTCAACTATTCTTTTATATATCTCAGGACAGGATATTGTTACTGGTAACCTTCAAATTAGAACAGCACCTGTGAGGCTTATCTAATGCATCTCAGAATTATCCAATCATGTGTGACACTAAACACAAGACAGACTTCTGCCAGTACACATTGTGGTTTTTACCAAAATATGTGTCTGTTTCCATTTGACTTTTAAATACTTGTTCTTTATTCTTTCCTGAGCCTTTAACTTTTTTCAAAGTAAGAAATGTCTTACAGCACAAATGAAAGACAAGATTATTATTTTTGCTGTAAAATTGATGCTACTGAAGGAGTCAAATATAGTTTCATTTTACTTGTTGTATGTTCCTGTGCTGATATCAAGAGCCTTTTATCTGTTTGCTTGCAGAAGTGCAGAGCTCAGACGAATATGCTCAGCTGCTGAAGAAACTCATCAGATCTCCAAATATACCTCCCCAGTATTGGCTCACACTCCAGTATTTGCTCAAACATTTCCTCAGAGTTTGTCAAGCCTCCAGCAAAAATCTTTTGAATACAAGGTCTCTGGCTGAAATTTTCAGCCCTCTGCTTTTCAAGTTCCAGACAAGGTACGTGGGTTATCTCTTATTATATTTTGTGCTGTATATATGTGATAGTTTTATCCAAAATTAAGTTTTAATTAATTGGTTTTCTGATGTCTAATGTAGAGGGCATTGTTGTAAGTTTTTTCAATTTTTTTTTACTAATTCTAACGTAAACTTTTGCATTTTGCCTAGTTCTTATTGTCTAATCCCTCTCTTGCAGCTCTGATAATACTGAACACCGTGTAAAAATCCTTGAGGTTTTAATCACAGATGAATGGAATGAGAGACAGCCTGTACCAGGTAGAAACTATTTTTAGTTTAAAAAGTTATATACCATTATTTTCTTAAATATTAAAATTTAACTTAATGATCAGTAAATGATCGTTTTTTTTTTAATCACACTTAACGTAAAAAGTGCGTGATTACAGAACTAAGTAGAAGTTGTTCATATGTTCTGTAGTGATGGCAACATTTGTTTTATAAGAAATTGTCATTTTCATTAAAATAATTTTAGTACACATAGTTTCTATAGCCTTAGGACTTTCATTGCCTTTTCAGTAAACAGTCGAGGAATCTGTGAGTTTTTAAGACCTGTAAACCAGTGAAGTGCATATCATATGGTAGTGATGGGGGCAGGGATAAATTTTGGAGAGTTTATTTAACTCTCATTCTGCTCCCAGTCAAATTTTCTTAGAGCTACAATACATCATAGAGATCATCAGAATAAGGTAATATTTCACCCTTTATTTACATATATGTATTTTTTAATCTAAAGACTCTAAAGATTTATCAACATCAATAAACTACACAGAAAATATTAAAACTCCAGTCAGAAAGGTTAGATTACACTTGTGTTGATTTTGTGAGTTAACGTCTA
Organism: Dromococcyx pavoninus; assembly: GCA_033558185.1. NCBI lineage: Eukaryota > Metazoa > Chordata > Aves > Cuculiformes > Neomorphidae > Dromococcyx > Dromococcyx pavoninus. The sequence continues at coordinate 259,603 of JAUMJL010001132.1, read as the reverse complement.
ATTTAGCCAACAAACAGTAAAACCCATCTTTAATTTATGCAAAAATCCCTGGATTTAAATCAAATCTTTGGTAGGAGCAAGACAGAGCAGCTAATTACATACAAAACAAATTATTAATGCAGCCGAACTTTAGATGATAGGTTAAAGTAATTCCTTTTACAGCATATTAACAGAGAATGTCCGAAGAAAGGATAGGACAATGGTGAACAGAACATTGGACAGGCTATAGGTCTCCTGCCTCTCTATTCAAAGTACAGGTAAAATTTATAGCAGTAGGATTTCTAGGTCTGCTTAAGATCTGAAGAGCTGGAGTAGCAGAAAAATGTCTTATTTCTCTTATTTCAGGCAGGTACATTGTATAATTTCTGGTATTTCAGGTAGGTACATTGTATAATCCTCTTCATCAACTAATGAAGATTAATTTAAAATGGCTAAGATCTATGTTCCTACAGCTTTGGCTTTTCCAACCTTACCAGCTCTGTTAGTTAGGAAGCTTTCTCTAACATTTAGTGTGCATCTATTTTCAGCTAGTTTATACCTATTTGGTTTTGTTCAGTTTTGTCATAGTTAAGCAGGCATTTCCAGAAACACTGTGTTTATCCCCTAATGCCTCATAACAACCAGGAGAGTCTTCCAATGATTATTTGTGCTATTTTGCTAAGTATGAGCAAATACGTGGTAATTGTTAAAGAATTATTTTCGTTACCAGTCATTATAAGCCTTAAAAAGCAAAATACGTTATTGAATTCACTAATATTCTAAAGAGTTTGCTTTTAGCATTTTTTAATTATATGTTTGCGAATGCTTTAGATTGTGTAAATTCATATGGCCAGAGGCACTGACTGGGAGATTAACAAGCTGGGGTGAACAGTGAGTGTTTCCAAAATTTCCAAGTAAGAGTTTCTTAAGTTGCACTTGAGAGATTACTTGCTTGCATGTCTACCTGTCTTGCTTCATATGAGAGAAGTATAAAAGTGAAAGGTGCTGATTTTAGAACTACTAATGAGGACAAGATGTTAAGTCATCTTGAGAGTATCATTAGGATGCTTGAAGAAATGTGACTGTACCCATTAGATTGATAGGCTTTGACACTACATTAATAATTATAATATACTATCTTTTTTAATATTGCTTCTGCATTAATTAATATTTTTAATGTGGTAGTTTATTTTCAGGGTCTTCCTGGGATTTTTCATATGATCCATTACAAAAATAGAACGCCTTCCTTATGCATTTCGAAGTCCATCCTGGATGGTGAAATCTTTTTTAGTACAACACTTGCACATCTAGTAATATGTATTTAGATAAGAAGATTCAGCCTTTGTAGTCTGTATACTTCCGCTCTTAAGTCTGTGAGGTGCTTGAATAATTTTCAGAAGTAGAGTCTTAATAGAATGTTATGCAAGTTTACAGGATTAGAACATGAGTCTGTTTTCCTCACCAAAATCATTCAGTGGCCAGTTCATCTGAAGTGCTGATTTTATCATTCTCATAGAAGACTCAAAGGTGTGTTTTTCAGAATTATCATCTTCAAGATTATTGCTTTTGGTGGCCTGAGTTTCCATAAAAATTGCTTAGTGTTATTGTAATAAAAGGAAGATTCCTAGAAAAGATAACTCATTTTTCATGTAAGTGTTCTGAGAATGACAATCTATAATAGAATTTTAAAAGTGTGAAAGTTAAGAGGTTTTAAGCATAAAGAATCATACTTGTTGAAAATAATGTAATGACAACTAATGATAACAGGGAAGCCAGGGCTGCCAAGTTTCTTTTTTTCACAAGTTGGAATGAGTTTCCTCCTTTATTTTTTCTTTCTGTTATTCCCAAAGCTGGGTGAAAACATCCTGTCTAAAATGAACTGTGTATGAAGTTTTAGTGCTACCTTACACAGTACGTAGGCACTTTTTGGAGATAACTGACCTAAACGGAGAGGAGATCTTTGCACAACCGGATTTTTTTCTTATTGCATCACCCACTAATTATCCTCTTTGCCTCGAAGCAATAGAAAGTATGCAATCGGACCTTATATCTTAATATATCTTAAAATTAGTAACTTAAATTGAACATCTTGCAGCTAGCTAGAGTGATGCTTTAAAGCACAGTATAAAGCAAAATCAGGAGGTTCTCCTAGACCATTATTTGACTTTTTTCTGTACTGATTTTTCTTTCTCTGTCACAGTGTCCAAAAGTAAACTATGCATTTAAGTTTGTGAATTAGGATAGTGTGTAGCCCTCCAGAAAAGTTAGTGTACTAAAGTTAAAATACCTTTTGTACTTGTATTAGCGCAGTCCATTTGAAGGTGGTAGCTGGGAAGGCAGGTTGTACAGAGTAAAGTGCATGATAGCAGAGTTGGGAGGGAATTTTCAGGGGGAACATAAGGAGATGAGGTCCTCTCTGGGTTGCAGGGTGTTAAGAAGCTTGGAGTAGCTTTGGGTGTGTGAGATTAAGGTGTGTTTTATCTCAAGAAGGCAAAGATGAAATGGGATGTGGTGCGAGGGCAAGGAAACATGGGGAGCAGAGGGCATTGTGAGTAGACTGGCCGGTGAGGATCAGAGGAAGAGCTGCTGCATTGATGAGAAGGAACTGCTGCCCTGTATGGATTAATTGAAGCCTCTAATGCTCTGTACAGTATCTCAAGCTGAGCTGCTTTGTCTCGACTATCTATCCCAATTTATTCCCGTTTCCAGGCTTGTAAATGACATTTTAAATAATGGCTGAAGCTGTGAAATATTGCAGTTGTAAGCAGGAAGAGATAGCTTTTACTACTCACAGGGTCATAGCTAAGAGCGAGCAAGGTAATGAGACTGCCTGACATATAACTGCTCACTTGCTGGTGATGGGATGGGAGTCCTGATGGTGTATCACTGAGGTAAAGACACTTGCTTTTAGCTGCATGAAGAATTATAAAACATGGTAGCATTCCTCTTGGAATTTGACACAGAGCTCCCCTGGACTGCTTGTAGTGGTCAGGCTCAAGCCACAGTCCTGTCAGTACTGTCCTGGAGAACACGGAAATATGAAGGAATGCTGTACCTCATCAGGATTTCTCTACGTCATGCCACGGGCTTGGCTGGGCTGTCGGCAGCGCCGAGGGTGGCTTGGAGAGTGCAGAGGGCAGTCTGTCCCGGGGAGAGCTGATGTCTCTTGGGAGGGATATTGCACATCCGTGCTTTAGCCGGCAGAGGGCTCCCCTTCTAAGCGAATAAATTTAGACTTCATGCCTGATTTAACGGAAAGCAAAGCGCTTTGTTAGTCACCATTCCTAGGAATGCTGTATTCTTGGCTTAGGCTTTGATTTGTTTCTCAATACCTAATTGAAGGTATTTGGTAAAAGTGCAACAGCACGTACAACATTATTGGACTTTTTTTGCAGGTTGATGTATGTGTGTCTTTATTTGTATGTAAGTATGTGTAACACACATATACAAGCCTGTCAAACATGATCAGTTCTCTTCCTGCTTCATACATCAATTTTTAAAAAAGAAATGTTCTATAGATAGAGGACCACTGTGGGTGTAACTGCAAAAAATAGTCATCTGCTAATTTGCAAATACAAATCTATAGATTCAGTGGGCAACTCTTATGTTTTTAAAGTTTAAATAATAGTTAAGATAGGGCAGTTGTGTAAAAGTGCGTGTGTGTGCATGCCAGTATCTTTTTTTGACAAGACACTTGATTCCCTTCTGCATGATGATTGGAAATTCATTTTTGCACAATGCAGTGAAAAAAAAAAAGAAAAAGAACTTTGGAACAAAGCCTGATCTTTTATCTATGTATAGGTACCTATAGGTGCTTTTTAAAATTATAAACAATTCAGTGAACCAGGTTTAGGTTGTCTTTTCTCCTTTGAGAATATGCTTCTGTATTGTGGCCCAATAAAATCATAAGTGTTATCAACGCCTTCTGTAATTTTCACAGTAAATTGGAGGCATTTCAGTTGCTGTCAGAAGTAGGATTAGTTCAGATACTCAGCTTACCATCTCCATTTGAAATAGGCTGTACCTTTATGTCTGTGGTACTTTCAGTTATGTATAGAACTGACAAGTGTTCAAGTGGGCAGAGGCTAAAACTAGAAAAGCAAGAGATTATTGTAGGTAAAGCTAATCAATCAGCTGTAAAACATTAAAAGTGTACAGCAGATATTTGGGATTTTGTTATGAGGTACAAGTGGGTTTGGTATTTTGTAGCATAGGAAGATTTTGGTAGATGGAGTGTTCAAGAGGTGAAAACTTTTCAATGCCATTGGAGAGCCACAAGGAACACAAGATGATCTCAAGGAGCAGAGCTACTAGAAGTTCTCAGTGTTTAGAGCAAGTGGGAGGAACATGTTAATCCCCTTCTTTTCTTTCTCTGAATTAAATATTGTGGTCCTCTTATCCTTTCACTTTGAATTTATTTGCTTGTAAAAGCATACCTGGCAAAGAAGTTAACCTCTGTAGGCAAAGGGGAGCAGGCTCTTCAGTTACTGCTCTGTTCCTTTAGCAAGCCTGATTTCTACCAAACACTAAAGCAAGGAAAATGTATCTGACCAAAACATTATGTATAGTCCCTTTTCCTGCCTGCCCAAGAAATGGTCAGTCCTGATGTACTGGAAAACACCGTGGGTATGGAGAGGTGTTTTTTTCCCAGCTCTTTTCAGTCTATAGGAAATGGATAAAATGCCTTACAGTGTCATGCTAAGGGTCTTCAAGAAACAATTGTATTTCTGATCCAGCATGGGTCTGTAGGAAGTGATGCTGTGCTTGCAAGCAGGCTTAGTGCTGTGCAAGTTTGCACCGTGCTGCTCTGAGAGGTGCAGCTCTTTGCAAGGAAGGTTTTGATTGTGGGTTTTTTTCTGCATTAAGTTAGTTAGCCGCTTCCTGTATTTAACTCTTCATGGTCTTCTCTCGACTTTCTGCACTCAGCAGCCAGTGACAGAGACTATTTTAAGGCCTTTTACAATGCTCTTCTCATTTACTTAGCTAAAATGAGAAAGTTAGCCTTGCACCAGCCACTTGTTAGCTGATGACAACTTTTACTTTGAATGACTCCCCCTCCCCCACCTGACATCCCTGGCTCAGCAAATATTTGAACCTGCCCAAGTTAATCATGAAACTGAGATCTTTATCTGAGAGATGTGCAAGCTACTGAGGCTGGTGGTTTCTTTTTTTTTTTACAGTACTTAAGTCAGGTTCACTTTTTAATGATGAACAACAGTAAGTGGATACCTTCTGCACAGCACAGAGCTTTAAGCAGTTAAGAAGAGAGAGAAGGCTTGTATTTTCTCACTGCATGTTTCAGCTTTTTTAGGGACTTTTATGGAACATTGGTTGAAAAGGAGAACAGTGTCTTTTTCAGAATTTTTTTTTTTCATTGCTTCAGAGAAGCTTACTAGTAAAAGGAAGTTTTGCAGTGTTTTTAAGCAAGATTTTTATAAGAGGAAACCGATTAATTTTTCAGATCATTGGATTGTGTTTTCAGGCTGTATTACAAGGGCAAGAATTTGCAATGCATAATTTACAAAGTAAGTGATTTTGAATTTCTGTGTGTGTTTTCTACTTCACCTTGTGGAAGTATTTTGCTATGACTGATTACCACGTAGAGCTTTCATGGTCTTAAGATATGTGAGTGAAAATACCTCGATACCTCTCCAAGTTATTGCATAATTCCCTCCTATCTTTCCTTGCTTGATAGACTAGTCTAAGCTGAGCGCTAATGTGATTATGTAAGTGTGGGCAGTCCAGAATCTGGCCACCAGTGAAACCCTGGAAAAGTAGTAGTTTTTCCTGAAAGCTTTTATTCAACTGAATTAAATTCTTATTACTCCCACATGAGACCTGAATACAGCAATGTGGTCTTTGTAGGAAACCTGTATTTGAATAACTACTCTGGCAGCTCAACAATTTGGCTCGCAGGTGGGCTAAACCTCCAAGTTCAGATTTTGTGCTTGTGTCTGGGGTGATTTTAAGTATCCTATTTCGCTTGGAAATGGAAGGAATCTTTTCAGTAGGTCTACCTAAACAGGGCAGAGTCTACACATTAAGCTTATTAATGTGTAAAGCAAACTAGCATGCATTTTTTTGTAGCTGTTGGTACTCCAGACATGTTCTTGTATGTTAATGCTTGTCTAAAAAGGGTAAGCTGCTGAGGAGCACAGGGAAGGAGTACATGTGTGTGAAATATTTGTGAAGGATATGAAGTGTGTTCATTTTTTTAATGAGGATTTGTGAGATAGAGCACATTTTAGCCGCACTAGAATTTCTTATGATGCAGGCATAGATAGTTGCTACAACTACTCTTTGTTGTGGTTATTTTTGGTGTCTGGTTTTCTGCCTCCATAGATTATAGTGAGTATAAAGCATTCGCATTGCTTTACATAGCATTCTGCTCCGGAATTAATAGTCTATGTGCCTGTTTCTTCCAAGAGATCTGAAAAAGTTACAGTCAGTATTTAGGGGGCGGGGAAAGGGGGGCGCAGCAGTTAAGAAGGAATATTTCTAAATGGTAGGAGGATACTTATGGCATAAAGTCCAGTGAGGAAGGAGGCACTGTCAAGGGACTCTTGCTTTTAAAAACAGATAACTTGATAAATACCTCAGTGAGAATAGGGTAGAGAAACAGAGTGAGAAGGCAAACTAAATCTTGTTGTATCCTGACGGACTGGCTTTTTATGTTAAACAAAATGACATTTCAAGATCTTGCTCTGTTTTGACTTTCTTCCACGGTTCCGGAAAGTCTGCTGAATATGAGATTACAATACTTGGCTTTTGACTTTCACAATGAGTTAAGTCAATTGGAATTGTATTTTATGACAAAATTATAAGGGAGGGAAAGATATCTCTGCAGTAAGTGTATTTTGTATAATAATATAAAGTATCAGATGTCTGTGTGAATTAAAATAATAGAAATCTGTACAGTTTAAAAACATTCCATACTTCATTATGTGGATATATATACATGCGTGGGTGTCTATCTATATGTAAAATGGGTGTGTAATGTATACGTACACACACAGAATCGTGCTCTTTTCCCTTCTGTATCTTTAATACATACAGTAGGTCCAGAAGCATTTTAAAGCTTTTTGAATGGGTGAACTTCAGGCATTCAAGCAACAGAATGCAACTGAGGTGTGACCGACCTACTTCTTATGGGAGCTGCCCTCTGTGTGTGTTGTGTGTTTGTATGTGTAAGAGCTACGTGCTGCAGCATATCAGCCTTTTGTCATCCTGCCAGAATTGGACTGTACCATGCAGCAAAGTCAGGAAAATGAGCTGGGAAGGCAGACGAGGAGAGCCCACTCGCTCCTTTTGTTTGTAATACTAGGTTTATATTGCCATTCTGCTAAATGTAGATTCTTTCCAAAGCTGAAATTGTTTTAAGGTTAATGTAGAACAAAATGATGAAACAGGAGTGGTCTGGTGACATTATTTTGACATGATTGGCTGAGGATTATGATGTAATAGGTTACAGTGCAGCCCCTTATAGGTTTTAAAATGAATTCCAAGACACCATTACAAAGAGAGCCTGACTCTTTTCTTGTATGTGAGCTTACTCAGTGAAACTCTTACAAATGTACAATACTGTTTGGAATATGGAAGAACTGGATATAGAATATCCTAAGACAGATATAAATTGTGGCACAGACTTGATGTTTTACATAGAAATGGATCCACCAGGTAAAACTGCAGCCTTATTAATCATCTTGGTCTTTACAATAGATGCTAAAAAATTCTTAGTGGATATGTAGGATTTATTTACTTTGTCATTGATACAAATAGTTGGGTTTGGGTTTTTTTCATAAATTAGAATTAAATTATTGTTTAGTGCATGGCTATAGTAATTAGAATCATACCTGTAGAAATACTGGTATGCTTAATTAATTGAATTTTTACCAAATTGACCTGTTTATATTTTGATTATTTTTTTCTGTCAGATGTAGTTCTAGCTTTGCTATTATAGCATAAAAATTTTGTATTTCTTACATTTCTGCTATCTCTATTCCACATTGTGACTAAAAGGAGATGCTGTAATAACACTTCTGTTTCCTGAAACAGTGATTACCAAATATTGGTTTGGATTGTTAGAGGAAAAACAGATTTTAAAATCTAGAAATATTATTTGAATACCTGAAATAGCAGCATTGTTTTCGGATCATATAAAAATAGTATGCTATCTTGATATCCATCGCAACTTGAAAATCATCGCCTTTTGTAGCCAGTCATAATACATAGGGCAGGGACATTTGTAAGAAATTATATACTTACAGGAGAATTGAAAGAGCTGGGTTGATGTTTAATCCTGATTCCAATGTAGTCCCCCTTGGTACTAAGTCAAGAGTGCTGCAGTATCTTCTCTGGCACCCACTGGTATACAAATGCAGCTTTGACATTGAGAAAAGGGGGATGTGGTTTTTAATCAGTTCTGACATTTGGAACACACTATTCTGTAGAATATTAAGATTAACATAAGGGATATTTGGGTCACAGATGGGTTTCTTACAGTGGCTTTTTAGCAAGTCATTGCACCAAATGCTGAGGATCACAAAAAATTATTTTTAAAATATGCAGTATTTGTGTGGGTTTGCATCTTTTATTACTCAGCTTCTAGGTGAGGAAGCAGCAGCGTTCCAAGAAATTTTACATAGTTTATTGTTTGTATTCACCTGAAGATAGTGGAAGGAGGTAAAAGCAAACTTCAGAGTTTTTTCTCAAATGCTTTCTTCACAGAGGGAGGAGATGAGTGTGGTGTTACATTTTGCTTAAAAAATATTATTGCAAGAGTAACATACTTTGTTTAAACAGTACATCTTTCTTGTTGAATTATATTGTTTTCGGTAAAGTATCTTGATTTCTCTAATGTCTCTTAAAGCCTGTTAGTGATGGAAAACTATTTCATAACTAATTTTTTTTCTCAATCATGTAAAACTGTATAATTTCAAGGAATATATGTTCAGGTTTTCAGTGAGTTATAATCAACTTCTTTTCCCCCCTTTCATCTGCAGCACTGCCTCCTAAGCCACCAAAACCTAATACTGCAACTAACAACGGCATGAATAACAATATATCATTACAAGAAGCTGAATGGTACTGGGGAGATATCTCAAGGTAAATCAGCTCAAGAAATATTTCTTATGCTTGGCTTTATGTTCTTGCTGTGCTATTCTGTGTGTGTATTATGTTTATTATGCCTAAGTAAATAAAAGTTACTGTTCTAAGATACATTTTTAGGGTATTTTCCAAAACAAATGTATTACGATCGGTTTTATTCAAAACATGACTCAAAAGTAACTGGCAGTTGGTTAGAATGTAGTATGTGAAATAATTTTTTGTTGCTTTAAGACAGCTATATGAAATGCTAACATGAAAGTACAACACTGAGAAATGAGTATTTTCTTCTTGTTTTCAATCCAGAACCTCAGCTGCAGGCACAACAGTTAACAAATCAGACTAACAAGTGCCATATATTAGCAACATTTTTAACTGTACTATATATAGGTACATTAGACAAGCACTGGCTGCTCCAATTGTACTGGCTTGTATGAACAAGCAGAAAGACCTTTGCATTAGTATAATTTTGTCCAGCAGTGACAGGACATAGATATACCATTTTTATATAACAGTTGTTCTCCAGTAATGTTAAATAAGCTACTAAATAAATGTATTCATTAATATGGAGATTAAGAAGGCTTATACAAGCCACTTATTTTAAAACAGAAGAATTTAGAGCACAGTGAGAGGATAAATGGCTGAGCAGTAGCTGAAATAATTGGTTACTTTTGCTTTCATTTTAGAGAAGAAGTGAATGAGAAGCTTAGAGACACTGCTGATGGTACCTTTTTGGTACGAGATGCTTCAACCAAAATGCTTGGGGACTACACACTTACACTAAGGTAAGATTAGTTATACTAGGTCTGTAATAGTTGACAGTAAAATGCAACACTGCAATTTAAAATACAGTGTTCTTTAGAAAATAGTACTTCAAGTATGCCTAACTTTTGAATAATTTTTATTTGCAGGAAAGGAGGAAATAACAAATTAATTAAAATATTTCATCGAGATGGAAAATATGGCTTTTCTGATCCATTAACATTCAGCTCCGTGGTTGAACTAATAAACCACTACCGGAATGAATCTCTAGCCCAGTACAATCCTAAGTTGGATGTAAAATTACTTTATCCAGTATCAAAGTATCAACAGGTAATTTTCTTTATTTTCTTTGTGTTTCATTTAAATACAGAGAAATTACTGCAGAGTAGGGAGTCATTTATCATGAACAACTTTAGCTCTGCTAATATTTAAAAAGATAAGTGAGTATAAAAAATGGATATTTTTTTTTAAAACCAACTTCACAGTTTACTTATAAAACTTTAAATACTGTAGATATATTATTAAGAAATAATCTTATGTTATAACTATCTCACTCATTAATGATGAAATATATCATTTTCAGTATAAAGCTGAACACTTGCAATGCAAAGTTGCTTTTATCCATTATTTTATAATTTGCATATTATGCATATGGATTATCACATCTCCATATTGCTTAAAGAGGAGTCACATTTACCATGTAACTATCTGGGCATTTTTAAGCAGTTTTGTCCTCAAAGTCTGTGCAACGTAATTGATTCTTTACAGAGTGTTTTTCCTTCTTCTCATCATTCCAGGATCAGGTTGTGAAAGAGGATAGCATTGAAGCTGTGGGAAAGAAATTACATGAATATAATACCCAGTTCCAAGAAAAAAGCCGAGAGTATGACAGACTCTATGAAGACTACACAAGAACATCTCAGGTGAGTTAGATTTGAGAACAAAAGGAGAGTGAAAGACTTCTGTAGAAAAATATTGTAAATTCACGCTGTCATCTTCTTCCATCCTTCTCCCCCTCCCTTCCACCATCACTAGCACTGCCCAAAGGAGGAAATGTATCTGATGTGCTTGCTCAGTGTAGTAGAATCGCTTACTCATGCTTGAACAGTCACCCCCTGTAACCTAACCCACCCTGTGCCCAAGTCTGACACCTGCATCTAGAGCAAGCACAGAACTATCTTGATTCACCAACACTTCTGCATACAGACCTCATCAAGCTGAGTTTTCAAGACACATTTGCAGGGTAGCGTTGTATATTATTAATAATTTTTGAAAAGTCTGATTATGTCTCTGCAAGATAGAGAGATGTTCTTATTTCACCACTATCAGTTATTAGCAACGTCTTGAAGTACCATTGAATTAGTGTTTTTTTACAGACCCGGAATCAGGACTGCTTCCTAAAGCATGAAATACGCACAAAAATGATTGAAGATGGAGAAGTGCAATCTGAACTAATTACTTAAAAGACTTGGCAATCAACTGGCTGTGTAGGGGCAGAAGGATGGACCAAGTGACCTCTTAAGACCTGTCTGGCCTTCTATTTCAGAAAGCCAGATGTGCCTCTAAGGATATTAGTTAGTATGAAGGGCAAAGTGCATTTCTGTAAGATTCTGATCATCACAAATGAAATTTATTTATACAAAGAAAAGATTGTAGTTAGCTCTTTGTCAAGCAGTTTTGCTTTCTTCCAAAACCTCATCATGGAAGAGCTCATCATGGTAGCCTTTTGCATAGGCCTGTTCTTTCTGAGTTACAAGGCTCTGCAGACAAAATGCTTCTTGGTAAAGGGATATTGAAGTCTTCTGTTACAATATATTGAAGTGTTTCTGTGATACAAGCCAATAAATCACCCCCTCTGTCTGATAACAACTGTAATAACAATTATTTTGTTTTCAGGAAATTCAAATGAAAAGAACAGCTATTGAAGCGTTTAATGAAACAATAAAAATATTTGAAGAGCAGTGTCAGACGCAAGAAAGATACAGCAAGGAATACATTGAAAAATTTAAACGGGAAGGAAATGAAAAAGAAATACAAAGGTCAGTATTTGTATTTGCATTTTGAATTGTATGACTTTGAATGCCAGGTGTAGATCTGCCTAAAACTGAAGCAAGATGGCAAGTTTAAAATTGTCCAGTTATAAGCAAAAGAAGCCTCAAATGCGGTAGATGTGAACTTGCAACATCTGGAGAGATAATCTATTCTTTTAAGTGTCCACACCGCTGAGCAGCAGATTGTAAAGTTATAAATTAGATATCATCAGAGTGTAACCTACCGCATTATTCCATTCAGAATTATGCACAACTATGAAAAATTGAAGTCTCGGATAAGTGAAATTGTGGACAGCAGACGTAGATTAGAAGAGGATTTAAAGAAGCAAGCAGCTGAATATAGAGAAATAGACAAACGTATGAACAGCATTAAGCCAGACCTCATACAGCTAAGGAAGACAAGAGATCAGTACTTGATGTAAGTATGATTATAAATTAAAAATCTTCTTTTTAAGTTGTTTGGGGTTTTTTTAATTGGCATCCAACTTCTGTGAATAATAATTTTATTTGCTTTTATTGTCCAGGTGGCTGACTCAAAAAGGTGTTCGGCAGAAGAAGCTAAATGAATGGCTTGGAAATGAAAATACAGAAGAGTGAGTAGTAAAAGATTTAAATATTTCTGGTATTTCAAATCATCTTACACAAAAGTGAGATAAACAGTATTTAATTCCTGAACCGTACAGGAAAACTCAAACCAAAGTCTTCAGTAACAATGCACATTGTGAACATGTGACAGCCTTACATCATGCAAGTCTTAAAAAGGACTCTGTCTCACCCTCTTCTCTCCATTATTCAGGGAAGTTCATAATGGGAAAAAACTAAAAATTGGTGGTGTGAATGTAGACCAAATTTAAACAAAAGCAAGCTACAAAATAATATCAAAAGTGTAGGAACAGCAGAGAATGAACAAATAGAAAAACAAAGTTGTCTGAGTAATATTTGTATCAACATTTTAGGGCTATGTAGTTTCCTGGACGTGCCTTCTACACTGCCTGGCTGAACATATAGCAAAAGCAGGCTGACAATGACTGTTTTATGGATTTGAATTTTAGCCTTGTCTGCATCTGTTTTAATTTTGCTTTGTTTATTTAGTCTTCTACTGTTTATGCTGGAAACTGTCTCTACTGTGGCTGCGCTGGTAGAAGTTAAAGACTAATGTCAGGCTGTAGTTTTAATGTAGCATCAAAATAGAAATTGATACTGTTTAAAGAAAGTCTTCATTTTCTCTCTGTCTGTGACTATTCTTGCCAGTGACTCTGCTAAGTGCTTAGGTTTCTGCTGAAGAATTACACTTTCAGAATATGACTTTAGGAAAAGAGTTGTAATGCAGAAAAAATCAATATAATGAGCAGCAGAAAAACAAGAATCACTTTCACTGGATGGTGGTTGAAAATAAAGCCACTGCTGAATAAAGTCACTGCATTTGAGTATTATGCAGGACAAAGGAGTACTATTGGATAAGGGACCTAGAGAGAATGTCATCTGAAATGAAAGAACCCTTCTTCTTTCTGATGCATTGAATTATGTGTGAGATTGGTGATTTCTGTACTCTTGATTTTGAGAATCTTCAGAAAGACAGAACTGTGGATGACTGAGAAATCATGATTTCTTAGACCAAGAAAAACTGATTAAAATCTGCTACAGAGTGAACAAATATATTAGTCAAACACGATCTGATTGCAGGTTGTGAAGGAGGGTCAGGGCTCTGAAGCCCTGGCTGTTGGGGGAATGTGGAGCTCTGGAACTGCAGAATATCAAAGTGGTGTCCTCACAGCTGAACCAGAGACATCTTCTTTCATGATGGACTTTAGCTTCAAGAGTACTCTATAATCAGCTTTATAGTTTGTGGCTGTTTAGTAGAGAAGCCCTATATCATATGATCTTCATATAATCTAGTTATTAGGAGAGAGACTACTCTGGTGTTCCACTCTTTTCCACAAAGCCAGCTGTCCTATAATTACTTGATCTGTCTACCAGTATAACTGCTCATAGCTTTCCCAAGCAACAGCTGTAGTTGATATATTGCATGATATTTCACTGCTGATCCAGTGTTCTTCGGAAATGAAGCTGACACGGAAGGTATTGTTTTCATTGGGCTTGCTGTTTACCAAAACTGTGAGCAATGGTAGAAGTACTGAAGTGCTCACAGCAAATTCTGAAAGATAAATCAGCATCCTTTCATATCCTTCTTCATATTTATATGAGTATTTTTACAGAACTTTTATTTTGATTCATGGATTTAAACATGGCAGTGGTTTACATCCCTGATGTTAACAAGAAGGCATGCTGCTAACCAGTTTATTTTTTTCTTTCCAAGAAATTAGAAATGGGGACTACTTAGTTTATGGCTTTTAGTCCTCTACGTGTTTCACAAACACATCTTGTCTTATTTCAACAGCCAGTACTCTATGGTTGAAGATGATGAGGATTTGCCCCATCATGATGAGAGAACATGGAATGTGGGAAATATCAATAGAAGCCAAGCTGAAAATCTGCTGCGAGGAAAGCGAGATGGAACATTTCTTGTTCGAGAGAGCAGCAAACAGGGCTGCTATGCCTGCTCTGTTGTGTATGTATTCTAATTTCTGAGTGATGTAACCATTATTTGAGGCACCTGCCTTGAGCCAGAGGCAGGTAGACACATATACATGAGTCCTGTTGGACCTTTGGGCTTAGAAGCAGACCAACAAGTCCTGAGGCCATCCTTGTTGCTGCTCCATTTCCTGTACAGCTCAAACCTGTGGCACTCCCACAGATGAGCCTCATGCAGAAGAAGGGGAAGCAAAGCATGGATTCTTTTATGTGCAGCTGCAAAGTCCTGCCTGTCTCCTGCCTTGCTAAGCTAACAGAACATTAGGGTTAGAACATTAGAATTAAGGTTAAACCTAGGCTTTTACCATTATCCTACTACAGAAGGCAGGAATTCTGTGTAGTGACTAGCATCTTAAGATTTATTGCCAATACCGTATTTTCTAGCTTAATTTTTGCTGTACTGACAAACTAAAAACTGATTGCTTTTTTTGTTCTTTAGGGTGGATGGAGAGGTAAAGCACTGTGTGATAAACAAAACGCCTACTGGGTATGGATTTGCAGAGCCATATAACTTGTACAACTCGCTCAAAGAACTGGTGCTACATTATCAACACACATCACTTGTGCAGCACAATGACTCCCTCAATGTCACACTAGCCTACCCAGTATATGCACAGCAGAGGCGATGAAGATCTTAATACTCTACATTTTTTGGTTGTTTTCTGAAGAAAAGATCTGACGACATTGAGGTCTCTGGAGAGAGAAGGCTCCTTTCAGCCTTTCTCAAAGATTTGATCTGCAGTATCAAAGCTATCTGTCTTCAGATGGGACTGGAGCTTTCCTTCACAACTGCGGTGGGAAAGATCACAGTATTAAGCTGTGAACATACATTTCTAATCTGAAGTGCTTTTTTTTAAATTAAGAAAAAAAACACAAGAGAGAGAAATCCTAACCTGATCTCCCTGCAGGGACATAGAGGCCTTTAACTAATGGTGCTTGTTTACGACCACTTCTGAAGCTTTACCAGGTAGAACATTGGATTCTCCAGATACAAGGTGTAAGAGGTCTTTTTCATTCGGTTATTGGAATTTCATGGTCACGATCTGGCTTGGATTTGGTGTTGCTGCACCCAGTGAATCGAGACACACAGCATTGTGGATTATTTTGGTTTCTAGTGAATGATATGTAGCAGAATGGCACTTTGATTTCTAAGGGACACTTTAAAAGGACTTCAGTTACAGTATGTTGATCAGAGTAATTCGAATAGTAAAGTGCCAGGAAGTGTTTGGTTTAGACGTTTAAAAATCATGTTTAAAAATATATTTAAGATTGAAGAAAATAGGACTTTCAGTGGCATACAGTAGATAATAATGTAAATAGTATTGGGTGACTAACTGTCATTGATGGAAATTATCAACACCAAACTGCTTCTCTTTTCCTTTTTCTGTTTGCTGAGAGCTGAATTCTTAGACTGTGCTATGCAATTCTGAATTTTCTTTAGGCTGTAGTCTTTTCTCCAGCATATCTACAGGTTAAGCTTGTTTTTTTCCTTTCCTTGTCATCTTTCTTCTTTCTTTCTTTTGCCTGGGAATATTTTTCCTGATGATTATTTTTTGTTATTCATTATGTTGTTTGTTTGTGGGATTTTTTTACAAAAAGATGTACAGGAAGCCACCAAGAGTTGGCTATGAAATACTTTCCGATTTTCTTTGTGTACATTATTGAGCTACTAGCTCAAAGTTCAAAAGGTTCATCATTTTTTTTGACTAAATAATTTGTTGGGCAGTGCCTGATAAGCTTCAAAGCTGCTTTATTCAATAAAAACTATATGAACGTTACAAAATATCACTGAGTCCAACAATACTGTTTCAGAGGTATCTTTAGAATACGGTACCACACTATATTTGCTTCTTGAAGCATTTTGAATTTCTACCATGATTGTCTTTGTATTTGAGGATGAAAAATTATGTAATCTTCTGTGGTAGCGATTGCAGAAAAAAATGGGAAATTTGGCTACTGACGTAGGTGGTTTGGATTTCAGAATGAATTCACTCTTTGTAGTAAATAAATGACTTCTGAGCCTATTCTGGCAGAATTTTTGTCAGCATGCAATGATATTGTCATTTCATATGAAGGAAGTTTCTCCAATCTATTGCCTAGGTTTGTTTTTTATATTGTGATAGAAAGCTCCCATCTTTACTGAGAATGTCTAGATATAACACAGAGCTAATTAAGACTGGAAAATGCTGTTTTCAAAATGATTAGGCTATAACATTTAACATTTTGGATTTCTTTTTGTAAGTTTGCAGGCTTAGGCAGTCTCAAAGTGAATAATTCTATAATTTCAGGCACCAGAGATTTTACAGAATTGTGGTTTTGTTAAAGGAAACAAATACATGAATCCCAGTAGAGCAAACTTACTAGGAATTCTGGGACAATTTACTGTAGGTGGTTTGCAGTGGTTGTTTATTGTCCTGATCACCAAGGAAATTCATATGTTGTGAACCAATAAATTAATGAAGTTTAGAGAAATCTTCAAAAAGTTTTGACTAAGTGAACATACAAATTTATTCTTCCCTCAAGATGCAAAGGCAACTTCTATTACTATTAAAGGGAGCTACACACACAATCAAAAGAGTAAAACTCTTGGAGTTCTCTCTTAATAGCTCTGTTTTAGAGATATATGTGTTTTAATTCAAGGTATGTAGTGCTTATTAAGCTATGTGAAATAATATTTGCCAGTCTCCAGTAGTTCTTATATTGTCTTTTAATTTTTATGTTATTCCTTCATTTCTAAGACTGTAAGTTGTTTGATTTTATTTTGGTTTTGTGCTCTTTTTTTGGTAGATTGTCTGCTTTCCTATAGGTGTATTTTCTTACTAGAATTTATATCAGGAAACAAGAATCAACCAATATTAATGTTTGGGGATAGTCATCACTTACACAATTATTCTGAATTTTTTTTTCTGAATAGAAGTTTAGTCTTCATTCTTTCCCTTCCTCATTCCACACTCTTTTCAGGCCTGTAGGACCATGTAAATTTGGTTTAGTAATAACTGGTTTTTACTATGAAAAGCACCAACAGTTACTCTAGCATGCCAGTTATACTACTTGGCTTGAAGTTACAAACTACTTCAATATACAACAATTTAACACTTGTAGCAATCCAAGATATTCTTTGGACATATATTAATTTTTGAATGTTAAATATTTTAAGAGTAAAATTGTATTTTTTCTCTATAAGCAAAATACATGTGATCTGAATTGATGTTTCATGTAGCATTTGTTAAGAAGATTACCATAGTTAGGGCATTTGTATTTTATTTTCCTCATGTTAAGAAAACCTCTGCTATGTCAGTGGGCCATATCCTTAGCATGCCCAGCCCAGCATGGGATATCATTTGTTTCCATCATGCTGTAGAACTTCTCTTCCATCTGTGGTTGTAGCAGAGAAAAAAAAAATGTGTGTGCAAATGTGGCACTTCATTTTCTTGCACAAGCAACAATAAGAAATAAGCACTATGTTGTGGGGATAAGTGTTAGGACTTCTTGAGGGGAAGTTCTGCCTACACAGGGTCTGTGCAATTTGCAAGGATGATTTACGCCCTCAAACTGGCATAAGTGGGTTTTCTTTGGTACTTATGTATTGTGTGGCCTCTGCATTTCCCTCCTTCGTTAATGCACAGAGCTACGTCCTGCCAAAGGCCCTATTCACTGCAGAGTTGTTTGTCCTTGATGTACCATATTGTTCATTCCAGTTTTGATTTGATCTCAAACAGACTAATATATACAGAATGGATATAACTGAAGAAACATGATGCTTTTCTATGTTTCTATTAACATATATTTTTTCCTAATATCATTCAAGGGTGGGATTTGGGGTTTTTTTGAGGGGGGGAGCTTTGGGTTTTTTTTTCAAATCCCAGAGTTATGCTGCACTGCAGCAGCACTTTCACAAGGCCTTTGAAAAGGTGTAAGACATCACAGAGAACCAATCAGTAGTTTCTGATTTCCTTAAGTTGAAATTTGGATTTGCAAGTTTGGGGATATGTGTCTGTGCATATGCATGCACACTTACTGTGTTTATGTATGAATAGATGCAGTATAGGTGCATTTTCACCAAACATTATCATTTTGCTGAATTCAGTAAGTGGTATTATTAACCTTTTGTTAAAGACACACACACGTACACAACAGAACTTTGTAGGTGCAGCATGTTTCCAAATACAGTTAGAAAACTGAGTTTCTGTGTTGTTGAATATTTTATTTTCTTTTTTTTAAAAAAAAGCTTGTCTTTATGGTTCAGTTGTCTAAGAAATCTTGTCAAGCAATCTGTAAAACCAAATCTTCAGATTTTCTGTTTGGTGTTAGCTGTTCTGTAGTGAAGAAATGGCTTTGTCCTGTAATTGGCAATGAAATAATAATGCTTGGGAAAACATTCAGTGCTTCTAAATGGGGAAAACTTATGCCGATTTTCACACAGTGCTTTTGCTATGCATGGTATTAAGTTGGGAAAGTGAATCCTGATTATTATTTTCTTTCAGGGTCACTTTAGAAATGGGCAGCTCAAAGCACAATGCCTCCCTTGGGACAAGATTCCAAAATGCAACAGTTTATGTTGGATCATGTTGTATTTACTGCAGTTGAAGACTAAACTGGACTGTGGGATTTGGTGATGTTACATTGCACTTGTCCTAATGAGACTGCATTAGCTGCCCAAGATGCTGCTATTTTTTTTATTCTTGTTTTTAAAAGTAAGGCTCTGTTTTGTTAAATGTCTTTAAAACATTAAGATTAGTTTGTTTTAAAGTGGTCTTCGAGAGGTGGAGGGTAAAGTAGTTTGTAAATTGCCTTTACAAGGCAACAGTGAAAACATGCCTCCTTGGAATTTTTTTAAGCTATAGAGTTGATGGAGCTGTGTCTTGTTTTTAAGTTGCTTTAAAAATTGTAATAAGTCTTCAAGCAGAATAAAGGTTGTTTTAAAACTGCATTTCAGATGTTGAGACTTCATTAAGGACTGAGATGTCTATCTCCCAACGTCCTTGGCTGATTCTTTCTGTCTTTATGTGTCCTGATTTGAAAATGAGACCCAAATACTCATTTTATTAGAGGGAACTAGGGAGCAAATAATTTCAGCTGACTCATAAACATCATCTGTATTGAAATGAATGGAGCAGAATAGTCTCATGTCAAACAGTGCCAAAAACTGTCAAACAGTTCTGCTCATCTCATACTCTTACAAAAGCAGTACTGTGTTCATTATCTGTGATCTGCATTTTACACTCCAGATGAAGATCTTTTTCTTCCGTGTGAGTTTTACTTATTTCTATGAAGCCATAGTGTCAGCTTTTGTAGCTAGAAGTCATTTTTCAGCTTCATGGTTGCATGTAACTGTGAAAACCAACATGAGAATGAAGATGGAGGAACTGAGGGAGATACTGAGCTTGACCATTTCTAGCATTGTTTATATCCCTTCATTATTGGTATGTGGTATCTGACTTTTTCAAGCCCATGTCTTGCCCCAGGAGAGGTCCTCCAGGGAGGTCAGCCAGCCAGTCTGGAAGAAGAAGGAGATTCCTATTCTTATTCAGTCCAAAGTTTCCATTTAAAAATCTGCCCACAATTTTGCTTACATGAGTCACATAATAAGCCCTGACAGAGGTACTCAGGTAGCACAGACTTGAAATAATTATTAATAATTAAACATTGTTGCTGACCCTTAAAGGTTCTTATAAGAAACATAGATTGAAATTTACTATTATATTTTTAGCCCACTTATTAGAAAGTGGGGCAAGTTTTTCTCATTTAGTAAGCTGAGTTTTTTAAACAGCTGCCGAATTTATCTTGTTTCTGCTCCCTGAATTGACGTTGAATAACACAAAGTTCTGGAACCATAGAGCTCAACATCTAAAAATAAGGTTAGCTAGGTTATGAATCGTGCATTATCCATTGTCAGCTGTTGAGAGTAATTATGACTGAGCGAACATAAACTGCAGAGATTGCAGGATAATTGAGTGATCAGGCCTAGTAAATGCGGGTTTAGGAAAGGTACGTCCTGCCAGACCAACCTGATCTCCTTCTATGACAAGGTTACCTGTTTAATGGACAAGGGGAAAGCTGTGGATGTAGTGTACTTGGATTTCACTAAAACCTTTGACACTGTTCCTCACAGTATTCTGCTTGAGAAACTGGCTGCCATTGGCCTGGCCAGGCACACCCTCTGCTGGGTAAAAAAACTGACTGGATGGCCGCGCCCAAAGAGTTGTGCTAAGTGAAGTTAAATCCAGTTGGAGGCCGGTCATGGGTGGTGTTCTCCAGGGTTCAGTACTGGGTCCAGTCCTGTTCAATATATTTATCAATGATCTGGATGAAGGGATCGAGTGCACCCTCAGCAAGTTTGCAGGTGACACCAAGCTGGGTGGCAGTGTTGATCTGCTTGAAGGAAGGGAGGCTCTGCAGAGGGATCTGGACAGGCTGGATCGATGGGCTGAGACCAACGGGATGAGGTTCAGCAACCCCATGCAGCATTACAGGCTTGGGGAAGAATGATTGGAGAGCTGCCTGGC
Source organism: Dromococcyx pavoninus (assembly GCA_033558185.1). Taxonomy (NCBI): domain Eukaryota; kingdom Metazoa; phylum Chordata; class Aves; order Cuculiformes; family Neomorphidae; genus Dromococcyx; species Dromococcyx pavoninus. Next base: position 238,608 of record JAUMJL010001132.1, on the reverse strand, counting down.
AGAGAAGGACCTGGGAGTGCTGTTTGACAACTGGCTGAATATGAGCCAGCAGTGTGCCCAGGTGGCCAAGAAGGTCAATGGCATCTTGGCCTGTATCAGAAACAGTGTGGCCAGCAGGACCAGGGAAGCAATTTTGCCTCTGTACTCAGCACTGGTGAGAACACACCTCAAGTACTGTGTTCAGTTTTGGGCCCCTCACTACCAGAAAGACATTGAGGTGCTGGAGCACAACGAGGCTGGTGAAGGGGCTGGAGAAAAAGTCCTGTGAGGAAAGGGAACTGGGGCTGTTTAGCTTAGGGAAGAGGAGGCTGAGGGGAGACCTCATCACTGTCTACAACTACCTGAAAGGAGGTTGTGGTAAGGAGGGTGCTGGTTTGCTCTCGCAAGAGACAGATGTTAGGACAAGAGGAAATGGCCATAAATTGTGCCAGGGGAGGTTTAGATTAGACATCAGGAAAAAATTCTTCACTGAAAGGATAGTCAGGCATTGGAACAGGCTACCCAGGGAGGTGGTTGAGTCACCAACCCTGGAGGTGTTTAAAAGATGGGTAGATGTGTTTCTTAGGGGCGTGGTTTAGTAAGGGTACAGATATGGTTGGACTTCATGGTCTCAGAGGTCTTTTCCAACCAGATATTTCTAGGATTTCTATGAAAACTACAGACTGGTGGATTTCTTGTGTATATCATACAATACATAGAAATCACTCTTGGCAAACTAAGAAATAGTTTGCAAAAATGTCATTCTATTTTTTGCTGTCTGCAGACACACATCCACTTTCCCTCTCTGCATTTTGTACTTTGCTAATGCTAGTGCTTGATGGTCGTTTTTCATAGGGAATACGAAAAACTGCTTAAATCTATCTTTGTGCAGCTACAAGTGAGTGTGATATTTTTAAAGTTTGGGAATGCTCATCGTGGTGGGTTTTCTCTCTCCAAACCACTTGACTCATGCAAAGTCCTGTGCGAGTAACTTCACACAAATCCCTTTGTCTGGGCTGTGAAGCCAAAAAAAGGGAAGAGGAGGTTTTAAAACTTCTCACTGTTGCCTCCTCCAGACTTTACAGAAGGGACAGGTGGCATCTCTTCCCCTCAGCAAGCAGCACCCAGGCTTCCCTGCCACCCAGGGGCGTCTCCTTCAACAAACCCACCTGGCTTGCAGTAAATAATATCCCAGCACTGATCAGCAGACTGCTGAGCAAGGGTGGTTTTGGCACACAGGGGACACTGTAAAGAAAATAGGCCAAGCAGGGAGACAGACAGAGCCCCCGTGGGTGTTTGCAGATAGCTCTGCATGGACAAACAAAGGCACTCCCATGCCTCAGCTGCAGGTGGGGGTAGCCAGGCACAAAATGGCACAAAATGGTCGGTGTGAGGAGAGTCCTGTAGTGCAGCCCTGCTGAGGCCCTTAATGGCCTCTCACGGAGGCAGCCTTGCCTTATGCCGTGAGGAAGACTTTCACTTGCTCTGAACCAGCAAAAAGGACGAACTGTGGGAGCAATGCAGAGGACATAGTTGAGGTGTTTCTCTTTTTTTAGTCACTTTGAGGACCAGTGTCCTCAAATACATAGGCTACCAAAAATAGAAAATCTGTAGGGACCTTCTGGGTAAACAGATATCTATTGATCAGCCACTATTCAAACTTTGGATCATCTTTGCAGGGACCAACATTTTAACCTCTGAACAGCAATCAGATAACCAGAAACATCCTGACAATTCTTTGAAAAATCAGCTTTTTATCTCTATCTGTGCCATGTTATGTTTCCTGCCAAAACAGAATTGCAAGGACACCTCTTGTTCCGCCATTCTTTCCTCTATGAAGAAACTACTTGGAGCTGTGATGCTGGACTCCATGCAGAGGAATGCAGGAAGGCAGTAATGCCAAGATATGGTCAGCCTCTCTGTCTTCTAGGGCCTGTGTCTGTGGAAGCCACATTGTTGTTACTTGGCAAATAATTGGGTCTCTTCCCAGCCACGTAGTCAGCTGAAAAGTCGTGGTTGCTGCTTTTTCCAGTGAGATCAGCTTGTTACTCACCATATCTGTTTTTCCTTCCTTATCCCAGGGAAACTCAAGGAACTTCACTTTCTTTCCTTTCAATTGATCCATATCCAAGACAATGTGACAATAAAACTAGGATAGGAAGGACTTCAGTCAGACTACCTCTCAGTCACAATGAGCTCTACTTCAGGGCAGGAAATCTGTGTAAGATTCCCCATTTGTCTACTACATGGAAAATTCAAGAAGGGCGCTGGCCCTATCGTATTTTGGGGTACAGGAGTATATGCATGCCTGACCCAGTTAAGCCAAACCTTTCAGTGCAGAATGTTCTGCTGCAAATAGTCTATAGACTGCATGGGGAGTTTCCCTGTCCAGCGAAATGGAAGATCTGACCTTGTGTAATCTCTATGGCTAGAGTAGATGGGGTGACAGGTCTGAAGCAGGAACAACATTTTGGGGAGAACCTTCAGGGAAATTGAGATAAAAGAAAGGGAATAACTGTTGCTCTACTGATAACAGGCAATGTAAACAAGAAAGCCGTGGGCTTTCAAACAACCCATGAGGATCAGGAGTCCTCAGGCTATGAGAAAAATATCCTTAGAATGGGTTCTCAGCATTGCACCTCTTTAAGGTAGGTGTTGCAAGTTTTTAGGTAAAGACAGATTCACTTAGCAGGTAAATAAATGTGTGCAACTCTCCCGCAGGATTTTATTTCAGAGAGGATGACAGGACAAACATGATAAAAAAAAGGGCCAACTGGTGAACAACTGCACAAAATTAAATGATGCTTCAAACTGTCTTGATCTTTGTTACCAATAATATCGTTACTAAAAGTGAAATCTTGCCGTGGTTATCCTTTTCCCACTGTAATCTTGGCAAGCATAGATGAGCAAGGTATTACCCACAGTTTGACAGTGGAGAAAATGCCTCTTATTTGGCTGGGCCACATGGTCTTCCAGAAAGGTACGGTCAGAGGCTAGAAACAAGTTGTCTTCCTTTAGCATAAGTCACTTGGGTGTGTGTGCACTCTTCTGGCCAGCTTTGTGTGACATCTCCTGGGTAATGTCAGCTCAAACCAGCCGTTTTTGGAGGAAGGGAGGAGAAGGCAATGGAAAAGTTTGCTATTAAAATCTTGGTAAGAAATTTTTTCACAAGAATTTTCCTTTTGGTGTCATATACAGAAAAACACATCCTCCATTAAGATCAAGAAATCTCCTTTTGCTGGAGAAGGTGGTTAGCTGTGGCAGTTAAATGAACAGGTTTTCCCCCCACTCCTTGTTTTCAGAACACCTAGTGGAATATGAAGACACATGTCTGTGCTGGAGATACTGTGACTACTATACCACGACACACCTGGGCTTACTTGACATTTCTTACCTAAATACAACTTTTAATGTGGCCTCAGGTCAGAAGACGAGCTGACTAATTGGGAATGTATTCAGCTTCTTAGTGAGGCTGTTCAAATGAAATCTTAATTTCAAAATGCCATGTTCCCCTCATCTTTAAAATTAATTTATCTCATGAAAATTCTATAAAATTGGTGAAAAGCATCTTGAGAAGCCTGAGAAATCCATGTCAATGCCTCAGTAAGGAAGTAACCATGCTGCATGAGTGAAACACACTGCTATGGGAGTTTTCCAGAAATTACACTCTTGGAAAGTGAGTTTTCCACATCTCCATCACTCCATCCCATCATTGTTGTATGTATTTACGATTTCTAGATCATCTTTCCTGGATTCATCTCTGGTCAAGAAACAAAGACTGAGGTCTTTGTGACTGTCCTCAAATCTTAGTATTCCATCCAGTAACAGGGGAGCCAGCTGAAGCAGGCCAAAGCTGCTCCCACCCATGCACCTGCATTGTTTTCTGTGGCAATAGGACTGCAAGGGAAGGTGATAGCTAGTTATGCCCTGAGACGCATCTGAGGAACATGCCTGATCTCAAAGAAAGTTATCCTGTATTTTGTAATACATATGTAGGCCTTGACTGATGCATGTCAATGCCCAAATTAACAGGCATTTTTTCTTCTTTAAGCTGTCATTTCCAAAGCTTTTTAGCTCACAACAAGCATCAGCACAAGTTAGGCAACTGGTTTCTTCTGGGTTTTTTTGTTTAATATCAGCTCTACTCTATACAGTCTTGAAGCTGAAATGGCTGAGTGTGGGCTCCTCACAATAAAAATAATGGGCCCTTGTGGGCATCAGGCCCAGCAGATACTTCACATCCAAAGTCTCTCTACACTTTTACCTCTGTAGTTTCTGCAACAAAGCTGGCTCTGGAAGTTTGAGAACTGAATCCCACTGAAGGAGAAGGACCATGAGACCTAAAAATAAGATATTTTCCAATGTTTTCCTGAGCTACTCATTTTCAGTGGATCTATTTCCTATGAGATATACTTGAATGCAAGGGGAAGGGTCAAGGCAGAGGCACATGACAGGATTATCAAAGACTAGCTTTTCTATTTACGTAGTCTTCTTAAACCTCAGATTTACTTATCTTTTTAGTTTTGATCTGCATATCATTAAGAGCAAGATTTTCTAGCTCAACATCTTTATCAGTTTAAAGTTTTTGATTAATTTGTTAGAGCGGATGCATTAGGTAATCCAAGGCTACTTTCTTGTGTCAGATAAATGACTCATTCAGCAACAAGATGTAATCATTCTCTATTTTTTCCTAGAAATGAATCTAGTCATGTGCTTGAAAGAGACTAGAAATATAAAGTTATGCATGCATATACTAGAGTTGATCAAGAACAGTTCTGCAAGGACAATTCTCATATAAAAAAACCCACTTGTTTGAGGATTATAAATTCAGCAGAAATTCAGCAGAAATTATTCAACGTTTAAGATTAAAACCAGAACTCCATTTTCCATCTAATATAGCTTACTAGCCAACAGTGAGTATGCTAGTAGTCACTTAGCATATGTGATATCCAGGAGAGTCTCCAGTGAGCAGTGGATGAAGACCGAGAAAAAGCGTCCTAGGTGAATGCTTTTCCCATTAGACTGAAGATTAGCTTCAGTCTACTGGTGTTTTCACTCCATATAAATAAAAATATTCCATTGGGATAAAGAAAACTGATTGTAAAGCCCAGTCTTTATGACACTCACCAGAGAGAAAAGGATAGACTGAATTCGCATCCCCGCTTCAATTGTTACTCCATTTGTATAGCATGAAACCTCAAGCTTCTTGAAAACTAAGCACGCTCAAGCTGAGACAGGGAATTGTAAAGCTATAAAAATAGTGGTGTTTTTCTCTAAAGTTGTTTTCTCAGTTCTTTATTGACTATTACAGCACAATGAGTGGCATCTCAATCAGAAATATTTTTAGATCAATATTCACATTTTAAAGCCTAATTGGTCTGCAACGTGAGTCTGGCTTTGGATTCTAAAGTACCAAAGCCTGTGAAGATTTTCTGCCATGAGAAACCATCTCATGCAATTGTAGAAATCACAAACCACCTGCTTTGAACAGATATAACCTAAAAACACAGCAGAAAAACAAAGCCACCCAGATCTGAGTATGTCACAGAAACCAGACTGGATTGGTGTTTTCACAACTGTACTCTACCCACCCAGAAGTCAAAGGTATTTTAGATTCTCAGTTTTGGTTTAGCTAGGTCAATCCTACCTAGTCTTTTGGATCAAAACGTAAACTTTTGAACGCAGCAGTAACGACAATGCAAATGAATATGTTAGAAGATTTTAAGGCTCTAAAATATACCACAGCATAACTAACTATTGATTGATTGGAAGCTCCAAGTCAGAAAAGACCTTTTGGTCTTCATTTCAAATCCATTCTCTCCAGACTACTCCAGTCCCAGCACAAATTCATGTGAACTAGAAATGGACAAATATACATAATAGGGCTGTGTGTACCAAAAATCCTTTTAAATTCAATGATTCCATCTAATCCCAGCAAAAGAATCTCCCCAGATTTATCTTCATTCCCTACAAACAGATTTGGTTGCCATTCAGGTTTCTATTTTCATTGTTAAAATTAGATGATTAGCCCTACTTCTTAATCTAAAGTGTTTTTTAATGTCATCTACATTCTTTACCAACATTTTTAACAACCACCTAGCCTGGAAGACATGGATGGTCTGGTAAAGGACAAAGTTTTGTCCTATCATTTGCATGGGATCAGTATCAAAGTGCAAAAATTCTGACTTGGTGACTGAACTACACCAAGGGTATTCATTAAATAAAATGCAGTAGAAGAGGCACATTAAAACTTCACTCCATCTTTTTTGGTGGGTTTTGGAGGAACACCTGTTCAAATGCTCTTCAGTCAGAAAAATGGTGGTCATATTCACTAGGCAATTTATTTGAAAACTTTTTCAGTAATTTATGTTGTGCGGATGATACTGCATTTGTAAGTGAGAAAGTGTAAATCGTCAATCATTTAATTTTACTGCCACCAGCTCTCTTAAAATGGTTTTGTACTAGTATCATAGAAACCTGATTGCATGCCCCAGTGTACCTGAGTGATATTTGCAATGGAAAATAGAACTTATATTTCCCAATTAGGGAGGTGGATGATTCTTAGAGATGTCTGACTTTCATGAGGTCATTTCTGTTAAATCTGAGCTACAAATATTGTTCTCACACAGGGAATTTCTTTTTATAATGTCCTTCTGCATCTTTACCTCCCTGCCTAAAAAATAAGCTCTGGGGAAGGAGGGTGGAGAGCAAATTGGCAGTCTGATGCTTGTCTTACCTGGTCATCAGCTGACACTTCCAAGAAGGAACAAACAGTTGATATGAGAGCAAACTCACAGGGGCTTGTGAAAGGATATTCTTGTGGCAGTTACCTGAATCAGGAAGGTTCAGCCTTTGCTGTCTCTGTTTTATTGTGGAGATAGCTGGGTGGGGTGGAGGGGAAATGTTTTTTTCGTTAGTGGTGAAGGCAAAGGGAGGTGTACATTTCCTCTTGTAAAAGTGCAATGTGTAAAGCTGTTTGTAGGGTTTTGCATGTGTGCAGACAGGCATATACTACAAATCAGTATGCAGCAAGTCACTGCTGCAGCACTAGCTTTTGCCTTAAGCACAGTCAGTCAGAAACCCATACCACCCATAAGATATTTTTTCTTCGGGTTGGCAGTAAAAATTTACAAGTCAGTCTATTGCCTTATGAAACCTGAATGTATGAGAAAGGCCTTATATAGTACCTGATCAGAAGAAGATCAGTTTATTAACTGGTAAGTGACTCAGCTTTCTCAAAGATAGTGGAAATCTTAGACTACATATTGTTGTGGTGTCCTTCATTAGGAAAAGCAGATGGAAAAAATAACAGAAGCACAAGGTAAGATGAAAAAGAGGGTTGAAGATGTAGAGTACCTTCACCGAGAAGGGGATAACTAGACTAGAGTGCTTTTATTTGGAAAAGAGGCTGATGAGAATGTGTGACCGATACCACCACTTCTGAAAAACAGAGCGAAGACAGGAAAAAATTTAGTTACTATTTCTCATGACCCAGGGTCAAAGGGCATCAAACGAACTTAACAGGTAGTTGATTTAAAGCAAATTAATAAAAAAAATATCTAAGTAAGTGAACTGTGAAATTCTTTGACATGGGGAAAAGTGAATATTGGAGAGTGATTAAACAAATACATGGCAGTTAAATACATCAGGAATACTGAACAAAAAACTGGTGCTACAACTGGCAGACAGTACAATCCTTCGACTGCAGGAAGAACAGAAGCAGTATTAAACCAAGAAAGCTATTATATGGGTGCTAATGAATATGTGAAAAAAAGTTAGTGGTATAATCCAGACCTGGATTCCAAATTTGTTAAGGATTTAGGGGGTAGGTTTTTTATAATTTGAACTGCAATGTTGAGCTCCACATAGTTGTTTAAACTTCTACTTTTAGAAATATGGGATATTGTTATGCTTTGGCTTTTTTTCAGAATTTTGATCCAAACTTATGTCTCATGAATATTACTTTTTGTTTTTTAAGTCTCCGGGAGCTCATTACTGATCAAATAAAAGTTCTGGAAAAACCTGACAGAATTCCACCTCCACATGAGGATGTTAGACACTTTCAAACTCTAGGAGGTACAGTACCATAGCTACACATACTGAAATTACACCAAGTATTTGTCAACATAAACAAATAAGGGGATATACTTATGGCGCTCTTATGTCCTTTTGCTTCAAAGGAAAATGTAAGCTTTATTTCTAGTATATCTCAGCTTTTGCAGAGGCATTCTAAGATGCTCGGTTTTAAACAAGATTGAACATCTTCACAGCTGAAATCTAAATGGGTTCTGCATCCCTGTTCTGCTTAAATGTTTGATCCTTAATGCGGTCTACACTCTGCCCGCAGCAAATGTTCCCTTCAGCTGCTGTTCTTCCCATTGACAGAAAGGGGAAGAAAAACTAAGGTACTGTTGTATCCAAACATATTGAAACTAAGAGTTCAGTAGCTGCCATCCAATATGCAGTGGCCTATAATAGATTGGGCAATTGCCTGCCCATGTATTCAGAACTCCTATTGCATGAAACCAATATTCACTTCAGAAGTATCTTCCTGATCATTTAGTCCTTTTAATTTCCAGTGATTCAAATGAGATTTCCTCTTCTTTCCATTCTGGAAATCTCCCCCCAAAAAAGGATAAAAAATGAGCAATATTTTTTTTATTAATGCATGATTAGCCATAAGAGGAAGTTCTGTTTTGGAGTAGAAGGAGGGAAAACGAAAGCCCGAGGATCATGTCAGATTCAGTCCATTCACCCCTGAATTATCATCGATCAGTTATTTTATTTCCACCTGATGCATTATTAAATTTGCATTCCCTCCTGAGATTTGTCAATTTTATCATTTTCCACTATTTGAACAAGCATTAAAATGGAATCTCTTTCCATTTACAAACACTGCAAATACAAAACCAAACAAAATCAAAACAAAAAAAAGCCTCTTTCAGATTAAGACAGTGCCAAATCAATCCTTTCCTCCAGCTTTCTAGATGAAGAATCATGCTGGTACAAAACTATATAGTTCTGAATAATTTTCAAGGGAAATATTCCAGTTCCTCTTGTTCAGTGGTACATTATGAAACATACGGAATTCATTCCATACACTAGGTGAAGTTCTGTCATAGAAGAGACTATGTAACATGGGTCTGATACTCTTTGATTCCTCAGTTTCACTCAATAGTCTTGCAGTCATCCTACAAGCTGTGCAAAAACTTTTTGTCAATTAGACCATGCTGTTCATGAGGGATTGCACAGATGACTCTTGCCTCTTCAATCTAGATTGCTCTGGGGAGAAGTGGACACAATTCATGCAAAATATTTGTGAACCAAAAGTGTATTCATCCCCCCTGAGAATAAGGAGGGGTTCTTCCCTCCTCAGATTTCTTCTTTTTCTTGTTTTGTTTTTTTTCTTGTGGCCAGCTGACTACTATACTGACTAATACAGTGTATTGGGCAAGCAGGCATTCATTTATGTACTAAACCACCCAGTGCAAACTTGTCATTGCAATTGGTCACAATTTTTCTTTTTCCGTTTCAGCAAAACCTTATCTCTTTGCTTTCTGCCACAATCTTCTTTGAGGTTGGGAGGAAAGGCATAAGAGAACACTCAATTCATACAAAATGAAAAGTAAAAAATTAGACATATATATGTAAAAAAAAGAAAAAACCCTCTGAAATTTAGCGGAAGCGATTTCCACAGGATCTGCAATCACCAAGCAACCACTTTCAGTGTCTGGGAGAAATAACGAAGGGCACTGCACTTCTGGAAGAGCGCTGTGGTGTTGTAACCATACACTAAGTTCAGCAGACCTATATCGCTACTAGACTCCACCAATACCAGTCTTTTTTCTAGGAGTTATTCCTCTCTGTAGAAATAATAAAAAATTCACAGGCTCAGAGCAAGCATAGGCAGTTAGGAGGGATATGACAGTCCAGCGGCTAGATGTCTTATCAGAGGACATAGAACAAGGTTCAAAATCCTATTCTGGCATCCATTTAATTATTTGTATACCGTAATAGACAATATTTATCTGCTTTAATAGCACTAACAAGAAATTTTGTTTGAAAAAGTGTTTTTTCAAGTATCTATTAGCATCATGGTGAGACTGCACTACATCGTGAAAACAATGCTTTTTTGGTTCTTAAACTGACTCAGAGACAGAAGCTAATTAACTATTAGCCATTCTAGTGAGCAAAAGATTGTTGGTGAGTTTTCTCCCACCAAACAGTGGGAGAAATATTATTTATATTTCATATTATGTGTATTTCATATTATTTATATTTCATATTATTTATATTTACTTTCATTAAAGAAGAAAATAGTTGCCTGGCAGTGATATGACAAAAACATGCATCCCAGCTGGTGGGTTGCCTCAGCCCAGTTGATAGCTTTTCAGTGATTTCTGAAGTATAGAAGGAAGCCAAAGACTGTTGCAAATGGACTTTGAAGTCAGGTGACATAGGCTTTGCTTGTGGAGCTCTTCAGCAGCGTGATATCACCTTGTTTGGTCTACATCCAGGCAAAATAACCCAAAGTGGAAACTTGCAAGACTACAAAAGCTCATGGTTGGGGTGGAAGGACCAAGATCTCTGGTCTCAGAATTGAGCTTGTGGAGGAGACTTTGTTACAAATCAGCTTAGCAGAGAAACAATTTTGTGAGGATTACTGAGGGAACAGCTAACAGCAGCGTAATTTGATTAGAGACATGGAATTAGGTGAAGTAGTGGCTTAAAATAAACTGCTTAGATATTTTAAAGCTATGAGTAATAGTGAAGACTGAGAGAGTGGTCGGGATAATTTTTTTGTTAGATTTTCAAAGAAAGCATGCAAGAAGATTTGCCAGTGATGGAGGCTGTATGGGGGAGGAAATCCTGCAAGTACGAGCATATCAAGCAGGGTAGAAGTAACACACTCCCAAGGGCTGGTGCAGAAGTTTCTCTCTGGTGGCAGAGAAGCCCTGCACACATGGGATGTTATTCCCATGTGGACTAGGAAATGTTTTTCTTAGATCTATTGTTGTGTTATAGTTGCTGTTTATCTCAAACAGAAATTGAACCACTACAGCAGCAAACATTGTCATCTGCCAGAAGTCGTTGGGAGGCAGAAAATCAGTATCATGCTGCATGCTTGGGAAGGGCTTGCAGCAGTAACAATACACAAATTCACCTATACGTTTAGATACCCTTGGTCTGAATTGGTAATGATTCAAAATGCCTTTGTCTCTGTCTTGACCTGAATTGAAATCCTTGGAAAAGACAGCACTTGGTTCTCAGTCTGGTTTTGAAATCAGCAGCCAGGAAGCAAAGTCCTGCATAAATTTATCTGTATCAACCTTCGTTGTACGTTAGGAACATTGTAAGAATGTGTTTCCTGTACAAACATGTTCAAGTAAAACAGAACAATGCTATTATGCTGATTTAGCTTGATTATTCAGTCTGATAAGATTTATTCACCACAACTCAGGGATAACAGAAAAGGTGGGTTTGATCATGTGGTTTTGATCCTGCTTTAGGAGTAGAAAAGGAGCAGCTAAGCTAATTTAAGATGATTGAAAAGCCCAGTACAGTACATATAGCTGCAATTTACAAAAATGTTAGTATCTCTCTAATGACCAGCTTTTATGTGGGCTTTCATTTCATTATTGTGAATGCCCCTGGAAACCAGCTAAAGAAGTGAGACGGTATAACTACTCGTATATCTGTCTGCATACACATCAGTGATGTGTGTCTTTGGAATCCAATTATACTTATAAAGTTTCCTGATTTTATTTAGATTAATAATTAATTATTTAGATTAATTGTTAAGAGTAAAACAAAGGTTGAAAGTGTATTACTCAATACATTGCAGATTAGACTCCTGCCCCAGGTAAAATATGGGCAGTTTATGAGTTTTTAGCCTGCAAACTAACATAACTTTTGAGCTGTGTGAGATGCATTGCTTGAGATTACATGGGTGAAAAGGGATATTTATTAGCCTTCTAAGACAGGATCTCTGAGAAAGGAAGAACAGAGCTCAAAATGAAAGGATAAGCTTATGCAGAGGATAGTCTTTTCTGCCCAACAAAGTAAAATCTACTTGCTCTTCGCTCTTCTGAGGTGGGATTTCTAGTCCTGAATGCAACCATGTCATTACATGGTCAGTGAAGCACAGTCTGTAGTACTGCAGGGCAAGAAAGCATGGAAAACTGCTGTTTTGTAGCTGACATGCATAGGACCACAACGGATGGATCAGATTTCAACCATACACTCCTTGTCCAGCTCTCTGTCACAAAAAGCCAAACTTAGGCATTATCCCAAAATGGCATCTGAGCCTATCTGGGCTGATACTGGTTTGGAGATAAAAGACTGCCCACCAGCCGATGTGTACTTCACTACCTGCACTGTTCTCAGACGTAATTTGCAATGAGCTTCTTAGTTCAGTTCTTACAGAGGAGAGATGCTAAGAACCTACTGATCCTTTTGACTTCTCAGGATTCAAAAACATCCATTATCGCTGGGATCTTCAAAACTTTTGGCAAGCTGTAGAACAGGAAACGGTGTATGGGATATATTTCTCTGTTAGGTCTCTGCTAATAGCTATGCATAATTTCAGACTAAGTACAGGTTTGCCATATAATTAGTGACTCAAAAACTACAGCTAATTTTCAGAAACCCTCCACGGTATAGTTGTCAGCTCTCTGATCCCATGCTGCACTCAGAATTCATCATCCACAGAGTAGACAACACTTTGACTTGACATATCATCTCGAAGAAGGAAAAACTTCACATTTGAAATTCCATGGCTAAGAAATTTTACGAGGCACTTCAGAACTGTAACTCCTTGAGGTTGCTTCCCATTATATCTAGAATAATGCGTATAAAAAAGAGTTAATGAAAGTTGCTGTTATGGTCAATCTGTTCCACAGGCCTCATTAGGCTTTGAGTATACTGATCCTCATCACAACATCAAGCCTGAAAGCTTAAAACATTTCCTGACTATGGACCATTACTCTACAACTGTGCAGATAACACTATTCCATACTCTCAACTTTCTCTTCAACCATCCAGACTCCAACTCAACTTCATGAGAACGACAGGACACGTCTACATAAAAATGAAATATTGAAAGATACTTTGTACAATTTTTAATGCAAGATTTTTTATTCTGTAAAATCCTACTGTTCATTACTGTACTTAATTTCCTCCGACTTTGGATCTGTAGAACACCAGACATCAGATAGCTTGCCTTAACTTTGTGAAAATACAGACAACCAGCACTTACTTATGGACAGCATGGAAATAGTTAAATGCCCTTCTCAGATATTCAGCAAAATGATAATTAGAATAATAACACTTCCCCTCATCTTTGGCTTCAGAAACGGCATCGTAAGCAACAAGCCATAAGCAGTAATTCTTTACGTTAACCTCTCAATAAAACCCATAGTGTAAATCATGCTCTTTCCAAGCACCAGCCTGCCTTTAGCTACTGCATTTTCGCTGTTGTCCTCCAGTGAGGAAATACTCAGGAGTATAGAGGCAGGTATTGAGAAAAGCAGCTCACTGGGGTAGAGATTTAGGTTTTCAGATTAGGAACATAAAATCCTCTAGAAGTTTAGAAGAATTTTTTTGTGCACATTTTTGTATGATTATGCTTATCATTTTGTCCACTTTCTAATTTTCCCCTTCAACACATCCTACCAACTTGTGGGCTGGATTGCTTTATCTTGCAGCTGTAACAGGTCTGAAAGGCGTAGTGCCTGTAGGCAGGAATAATGGCTGGATACCCCAATGCCATTTCTGAAACATACACTTTGTTCCAAGTCCCTCAAGACCTCATATCTCTAACAGCTCCTTCAGAGGGTACTTGATGTTCCTGAGGAGCTTAGTATCTTTCACTAGATGTAGGACTGTGCACCTGGAGGGAAGGGGTGTATTAGTGCACAGCTTCTCGGTGGTGCTGGAACGAGTCAAACTGGAAACCCCCCGAGCTGCTTGGACCAGCAGAATGATTTTGAATTTTCTAGGTGTGGAACTTGGAAATTAGGAAACCAAAATCTGCTAAAATTATACTAACCCAAACTCAGAAAGATTGCATTTGATTTTATTTAACAAGACATAAATACCTTTACTACAAGACCTTCTAAACTAATTTGGCTTCACTGGTCTTCAGGAAGGCCACGCTTTTGCAAAATTTCACTGATTTCTTCTTTATGATATAAATCTGAGAGAATGTAGAACAGGAAAAAATACATACAACAGTTAAGGTTTACATACAAAAATTAGGGTTCAGCTCTTGGACACAATTCTATGCATATGGGTTAACTAAATGCAACAAATGCTCTGTTGAGTATACGTAAGTTATTTGCAAAAATCAGATGGAGATTTGTAAGATTATGGTCTAATTTATGTATTGTAGTATTCATGCTGTCACTGATACAAAAATATCTTCTTTATGTACTTTCACCAGAGTGCAACATGACAGAATCCAGGCTGCTCCTCAAAAGAACCAAAACACAGTTAGAAGTCTCTGGGATAGAATTAGTTGCCAGAGGGAGAGCCTTTGCCATATAGGATACTCTGCATGAGGGTGATCCTGCTGGTCTTTTCTTTGATATCAATGTCTAATTCACAGTTTAGGTTGAAAGTTGAGAGCTCACAAATCAAAACCCTCAGATTTCCAGAAACAGACATTTAGAACTGGAGGGTCGAAAGTTAAATAAAAGACTAAATGTTCATAAGTATGGGGAGTCTACACAAATACCAGACATCTCAGTTCTGAATATTGTCTTCCTGTTTAGATTGCATAGAAATACAACTCAGAGCAAATTAGCACTTCCCTTGGATAAGATAAGATTCCTTTGAGAGCAAGGATATTGTGCCAAGAGTTAGGTGTTCAGTCCAAATATTCTTTCCAAGAGCTTTCAAGGTTTAAAATCCTTCTAAAATTGTTTGCAGAATATAGGGTTTTCACTAACCTTTGCTTGTTCTTCTCAAGATAAAAGGCAAGTCAGAAAGAAGCTGGGTTTATCCTCAGTTGAGGATTAAGTTATTATCTGGCACGTCCCTGAGCTCTGTCACCCCCTGGGTCCATAGGTTTCACCATTGTCTGGGGTTCTGTTATGGCTCATTCCTACACCATAAAACCACTTTACACTGATCTCATGACCAGTCCTTAGAGCTGAGTCTGAAGCAATCTCATGCAGCTTGACAGGTGTGAGACACAGAGGTGCAAAAGAGGAAGAACCCAGAGAAATCTGCATTTGTCCTGCCTGCAATGTGGGTAGCAGCCATGAGATGGAGCCTAGACCAGTCTCAAGACCCTGACACTGGGGAATTTCATGAACCCAAAGACATTACGCGGCTCCTCCTCATGTGCTTTTCCTCTTTAGCCAAGTGATTTGTTCAGTACATCTTCCTCAGAAATAATCTAGTAAAAACTTTGTTATTTGTTCTTCTACTACATTATCCACCTATGAAATCTTGGCCTTGGTGCCACTCTCCTTTGGTTCCCACTCTCAGTCTTTAACTAATTCCTGTACCAAATTTCAGACATAGAATGGGCTACATTATGGAACTGATGGCCTCCATCAACCATTTCCCCAAACAGCTTTTACAGTAATGGGTTTTACTTGCACAGTAAAAGCTAAAATAAAAGGTTGCATTTATTGCTTGTTGCATCACCAACCACAGCAGCAGGCCCAATTAACTGCCACCTAGCTGAGGGAGAGCTGCAGTCCCGAATGCAAATCAGTTAAATGAGAAGGATTGGCATCTAATGGTACATAAAATTATTTGACGTTTTTGAGGTCACAATTGCCTGTTTTTGAAATATACTGCTATTAAATTTAAAAGACATAAAAAGGTCAAGTGTATCATTTGAGGAAATATAAGGTTAAAGGGAGAACAAGAGAAGGTGATTTAGATGCATGCTCCCTAGTTTATAATTTTTATAGATTATTCTTCCATTAACTCACAGAGCAGATGAGAAAGAAAAATACCTGTTTGTCTTATCCTTACGACTGTCTCTCTTTACTGTGTAGACTCCACAGGCTATAACCCAGCTTCAAGGAAAGGAATCTGGCATGCTTCTGGTGGACCAGAATTTTATAGGCCTGAAGGAGATATGGAGAAAAGTTTAGAGATTTCTCACTGGGAGTGCATCAGCTGTGGAAATCTTTTTCCTTAGACACCTGAAACTTGGTTTGAGCCATTAACAGACGACAATGTAAATGTCATATTTCAAGTGTGGAACAGCAGCCAATCTCTTAACAGGGAACTATAGCAGTTGCCAAAAAACAGAGCCACCAGGTGAGACTAGAGTGCTTCTCAGAAGTAGGGAACCAAAAAGTTATTCTCTTACATATGCCACTTTTCAGTGTGGCATGGAAGGCTGAAAATCTATCTGTAGATATATTTCCTTTGAATTATATCCAAATTTAAGTTACATTTCCATGACTGTCATGCAACATGTTTTCTGGGACAGGTTTCCTTCAGTGTCATTTTCTTCTCTTTTTTAGGTATCAAGATTCAAAATCATCCATAAAGTTCAGGTTTGCTCTCTTTTGGGGAAAAAGCAAGGCATGAACAATAGAACAGTAGCTGTACCTGTGGATAAATCAAGCCACTGGAAAAAAAAATTTG
This sequence comes from Dromococcyx pavoninus, assembly GCA_033558185.1. Classification (NCBI taxonomy): domain Eukaryota; kingdom Metazoa; phylum Chordata; class Aves; order Cuculiformes; family Neomorphidae; genus Dromococcyx; species Dromococcyx pavoninus. Next base: position 222,012 of record JAUMJL010001132.1, on the reverse strand, counting down.
TTTCCTTTTCAGAGATGCCTTGTGATAGAGACAGTCTGATTAGCTGATTTGTGTTCCTGTCTGTAGCAACATGAGTCAAACATTTTTCTCTAACTTGGAGTTTGCTGGCTAAAAAGCTGTCTGTCTGGATCTCTGTGGAAATAACTGATTACTGAAGATGGAGATTGCTGGACTGCGTCCGCACTGTCCACAAGGTTTTAGGCTGTTTTGGGATCAGCTAGCTTTTAGTAAATCTGTAAGGCCAGACCTAGTCTTGAATGGCATCTTGAATCCATTCCCACAAGTGATTGAGCTCAGATCATTTTAACATGATGGCTGTTCTCAGGACAATGCTGAACACAGAGCTTGAGTGTATTTGAGACCTGTCATGTGTTCACAACTGGGTGGGAACAGGCTGTTAGAGCTTGTTAGGCATGATAATCAGCAGGATATAGTTTAAATACTTTCAAAAGACCTTATCCCAAAACATGTGGCCTCTCTGTTTCACTAGCATCCTTCAACACAACCAGCTAAACAAAAAATAAAATTAAAAATTCACATACAAATGCAATCATAGAATCATAGAATTATCTAGGTTGGAAGAGACCTCCAAGATCATCAAGTCCAGGATTACTAGATAATGGCACTAAGTGCCACATCCAGTCTTACTATAAAACCTCCAGGGATGGTGAATCCACCACCTCTCTGGGCAGGCCATTCCAATACCGGATTACTCGTTCTGTGAAGAACTTTTTTCTGACATCCAGCCTAAACCTTCCCTGGCAGAGTCTAAGCTCCTGCCCTCTTGTTCTGTTGCTGGTTGCCTGGGAGAAGAGTCTGACTCCCACCTGTCTACGACTCCTTTCAGATAGTTGTAGAGAGTGATGAGGTCACCCCTGAGTCTCCTCTTCTCCAGGCTAAACAACCCCAGCTCCCTCAGCCTCTCTTCATAGGACTTGTGCTCAAGTCCCTTCACCAGTTTTGTTGCTCTTCTCTGAACCCTCTCCAGCACCTCTATATCTTTCTTGAACTGAGGGGCCCAGAACAGAACACAATACTCAAGGTGTGGCCTCACCAACACCAAGTGCAGGGGAAGGAATCAAATACAATAAGAGAAAGCTAATTTTAAAAGTCTACACAGAAACCAGAAAGTAAACAGAGTCTTATCCACAGAAGAAAAAAGTATCTGAGTTCTGCAACATTTCACTATTGCAATTGATTTTATACAATAGGCTTTCAGGTACTCTGTTTATGGATGGCTACAGAAAATCTCAAGACAAAGAGCTGTAGACGGATCTCTCAGCGAAGGAGTTGCTTTGTCCTCAACTCCTGTATTATTTCTCCATGTCACAAAGCTCTAGACTGTGAAATTACCGAACCTGTAGATATCTATAGTTCAATGACGTGGGCACAACTTCTCTTAGGAGCATTGCCTTTAACTAGAAATGTTTCAACTTAAAGTGCAGTAAGTATTTCTGATCACAGATCTTTCCTTTTCCTTTGAAAAATCTGAAGACTCCTTTATGTAATAAATGCTTAGGTTTCAGTCTAGTAAAGCAATCTGCTGTGTATTGCCTTCTATTTTTCTATTACAATAACCAAAACAGCTGCATGAGGCAAAATAAAGAATTATTCTGGCTTTTCATTGTTCGAAACAGATACCAAAAAATTGCTATGAAAATCATCCCTCAATGGATGATAAAAATAGAACTGCAATTTATGCTTCCAAATACTACCTTTATCTTAAGCTTTTAAGGAACATTTTCAGTAATAATGGCTGGTTTAGACGGATTCCCAGGGTGCTGGATCATTGCCGATGACATTAATGGTTTAAGGCTCCCTGAATTTTGATTGATTGCCATAATCTGTAGAAACTATTTCAGGACATAGATTTATTATTATTAAGCCTATAAAATGGTGTCAGGGTCAAAGCAAGCTGATGATTTGTGTTGTGATGCAAACATTACACAGGAGAAGATGAAATATTTTAATAAACGTGAAATTCAGGCAAGAACAGTGTTTCATCTTCTTGGAAGGATCTGTGGCCAACCAATACAGAGTAGAGCAGCAGGAAGGGTGTATTTAAGTTAAGACCGTACTGCAATAAATAACCTTCAACCGCATGTGGAGTCCATTGATTGTTATTCCACCCAGTGACTGAGATCTTTCAAGGTGTTTCACTAAACTAAACCACACTTACCCCATCTTCCTAATTCTCTATCAATATAATCTAATCTGATATTCTTGATTTCATGAAACATTGTGGACCTAAAGCAATGTAATAGCATGCAGAACTTAAAAAGTTCTTCTTGGTGATTTTTTCCCCCCATAGTACTCCTAGCTAAAAGAGAGGGAGTCTGAACAGTACTCTAATTCCATCAGAACTTAACGGGACAAGCCACAAACGAATCTGGAGATCACTGGGTTTTTTTCTGATTCATATGCGCTCACATGGAGAATGAGTCCAGCTAGTCTCTTCAATAAGGCAGAAACAGGATTCTAGCAAATTATTTCACAGCCTTGCATGAGAGAGATGCAAAAATATCTTTCTTTACTTTTCCCCTTACAACTAGATGAAAAAAAGAAAAAAAAATCAGATCCAGGACTAGAAATACAGCCAAGAAAAATGGGAAAAAGGCATACTTTCAAAAATTGTCATACGGGTGTTTTGCCTTAACCCAGCCTGCATGCTGATGGATTAATAGGTTGTTTATGCAGCTGAATACCTTCAGGCAAAAGTTTATTTTCTGCAGTTGACAGGACATTACTGACACACTGAGAAGTACACAAAATCTGATAGTTCATTTATTTTGGTTGTTTTGATCAATTAATGGCTTGGATAAGACACTACCAGTAAGCCTGAAAAATCATGATGCTTATTTCAGACTGGCACAGTTTAGCTTCATTGTGTTCTATCACATCCAAAATAATTGCCATCTTGGTACAACTAATTATGTTACTACTGCACAGTCCACCATAATTAAGATGCAAAATCAGAAGGAAAAAGTCATTTTGGTGATCAAATCTTATAAAAGTATTTTTAAAAGTAGAGTAAATTAAAGAAATATGATTCAGGAAAAATAAGCAAAGGAATTGGGCTTTACACTGGCCACAGTGTTCCATAGAAGATTGTGTTCTTATCTAAATATGTGTAACTGCATTGTTTTGTGTCATTAGGCAGTGTTTACTGGAGTGGAGGCAGGCTAGCTGAGGAGTAGGAGAGGAGAGAAACAGGCAGGGCAAGGAGCAACAAAGGCTGTTAAAACAGGATATGAATGTGACCAAAAGTTAGTGTCTGCACAGAGTGTAAGCAGTCTCCCAGAACATAAGCAGTACCAGAACACACGGATTAGTAAATAGTCATGTCAGGAGCATGCAAAGACAACTTCTGTTTCTGGACATGTGACTGCTGAGCAGGAAACCCTGGAAGATTAAACTGTTATAATAGCAGTCACAGAGATGAAGTGGAGAGAGGAAAGGAAGGGAACTCATGTTTGGGAGAGACTTAAAAGAACCTTTTCCAGTGGTTCCTGTGCTTCAGATGTCACAAGAAATGGGAACCTGCCAAAAAAGACCAAAAGTACTCTCAACTTCTGACCATCCAACAGATGTTACACAAAATTTATGGATTCTGAGAAAAATAGTTTGATGAATTTGTAAACTTATGAGAGGCTTTTTTAAATGATAAATTTCTTCCAGAGCAATATGTTTCGCAGCTTTCTAATTAGTCTAATTTCTGTTGCATCACCTAACAGAGTATCACAGTATCACAGTATCACATTATCACAGTATCACAGTATCACAAGGTTGGAAAGGACCTCTGAGATCATCAAGTCCAACCTATAACCCAACACTAATACCAACACTAACACCATCATCTAAACCATGGCACTCAATGCCTCATCCAATCTCCCCTTAAACATCTCCAGGGTCGGCGACTCCACCACCTCCCTGGGCAGCGCATTCCAATGGCTGATCACCCTTTCAGTGAAGAACTTCTTCCTCACATCAAGCCTAAACTTTCCCTGACGAAGCTTGAGTCCATGCCCTCTAGTTCTGTCACTGGTCACCCGAGAGAAGAGACCAACCGCTGCCTGACTACAACCTCTTTTTAGGTAGTTGCAGAGAGCAACGAGGTCTCCCCTGAGCCTCCTCTTCTTTAGACTAAACAGCCCCAACTCCCTCAGTCACTCCTCATAGGGCTTATGCTCCAGCCCCTTCACCATCTTCGTTGCCCTCCTCTGCACACACTCCAGCATCCTGACATCTTTCCCAAACTGGGGGGCCCAGAACTGTACACAATATTCCAGATGAGGCCTGACTAGTGCCGAGTACAGGGGGACAATAACTTCTCTGGTCCTGCTGCCTACACTATTCCTGATGCAGGCCAGAATGCCATTGGCCTTCTTGGCCACCTGGGCACACTGCTGGCTCATGTTGAGCTTCCTGTCAACCAGCACTTCCAGGTCCTTTTCTGCCTGACTACTCTCCAGCCACTCTATCCCCAGTCTGTAGCTCTGTATGGGATTGTTGTAAGTGTTTATTAATTAAAAAATAAGACACTACATACAGAAACTATTTTTTTTTTTCAATCTCCTTGTTTCCCCCCCCCCCCCCCCCGCCCCGAGAAAAGCTCAAAAAGCATCTGGAGAACCCCCAGTAGGGGGACAGAGGTGGTGGTGGTGGCCACTAGCTGAGAACATCCTCATGGATGTGGACCCGGAGGGGACAGATGCGGAGCACCTTGGGCAGCGAGCCCACCGGGGTGTCCTCCACGCAGAAGTAGGGGAAGATGGTGCCACCGAACTTCTCGTGGAAGGTGTAGATGTGGGTCTTGTGGTCGGCGTCATAGAAGGAGAGCTCCCCTTCGTCGCAGTCCAGCTCCACCCGGATGAGCCTCAGGTCGCCCAGTGTTGCCTCCGACCGCGTCATGTTGGATGCTCGGAAGGTGTCGCCGTCCTTCCCGGGCACACGGTAGATGTACCAGAAGCCAGAGCGAACGTCATGATGGAAGGGCCAGTTGACGTCACCGCACGGCCGGGCCACCCCCACCCGCCAGTCCATGATACCATCCAGGTCCACCTCCCAGGTGTGGAAGCCGCTGGAGAAGCCGCGGGAGCCCAGGATGCAGGGGGCTGAGGTGAAGCGCTCGGGGTTCCTCACCAAGGGTCTGTAGGCCCCATTGGTGACGCTGGTGAGGTCCTTAGACACCGAGAGCCAGGCGGTCGCAGAGTTGGGGTCGAAGGTGAAGGGGACTACGGTGATGATGTCCAGCATCTTCTTCCACACGTTGTACTGCAGTGAGCTCAGGTACTTGGTGACGTCGAGGAGCATCCCTGAGGGCAAGGACCCCGGCCCCTCAGACGTGCAAGCGATCCTGCACTTGCGGTTCCTGTAGGTCATAAGGATGGTGTAGTCATCCTCCTCGAGGTCTGCGTGGAGCTGGTGGGCTTCGCTGAGCAGGGCCTGGCTCTCCTCCACCAGCTGCTTCACCTTGCCCTCGATGAAGCTGTGCTTGTGCTGCGTCTCCTCCTGCAGCTGGGCCAGAAGAGCCTTCTCCTCGTCCCGCAGGAACTCGTGCAGCTTCTCAAACTCCCTCTTGATCTGCTCCTCCAGTCTATTTAGAGGGTTTCTTTCATGCCTTGAAAGCACTCGAAATTAACTTCTCCACCCAAAGGCAATGAAGATATTTGGGCAAAATGCTATATGCACGGTGCTGAATTACTTCAATTTTCTGTAATACCACTGGAGTCAGAATGACCCCAGAAAATGCTGTCAGCCCTATGGCCACTGTTGAAAGTGTTTGGACAGGATTTGTTAGTCATTTGGGGTTGGAGGGCTGAGGGAAAAACACTAATTGCTTGTGCAGAGAATCTGAGCAAGACTTTGGAGAAGTTTCCACAGTGGCAACAGGCAATGGGTTCACATTCTTCTTCAGAACAAGCAAACTTCACACCCCATGCAGATAGGAATGCAAAATACATCTGTAATTAGAGTTAATGAAAACAAATAAACACCCTGGGTCAAAACTAACTAGGGGATAATATAAACATTTGCTAGTTTTGCCCTTTTTCACTTTTGTCATGGTTTCCAAATCTCTGTTGATACTTCTCCATGTGCCCAAGCACTGTAGTACTCTTTGGTGGACTTTAGGGGCAATGAGAGGCAAGGAACAAGGGCCTTTGTGTGTATTGACAGAAGGACAACTGAGAAATGTTTCCTTTACAGGTGAGTTCTGTGTTAGCCTTTTTTAAAACCCGGAATGTCAGTTCTGGATCCAGGCTATGGGCTGGTCATTTGGACACAACAATGGCTCAGGGATGAGGGACACAACAGCTGAGGGGCTCAGGACACAGGCAAACAGGAAACACCTGAATTCTGTGGAGAGCTGGATGTAATCAGCTCACAGGATGGGTATAGTCAGCAACCAGCCAGGTGGACAATCCTAATTCAAAAATGACTTGTAGACGAAGACATAACTGTTAAGTAAGTAGAAGCTGATCCAAGGAATCACTAGACTGAGTCTGAGGCTATGCAGACTATTCCCTGGCTCTTTCTATGTTGTTTTTAACGGAAAAAGGGAAAGAGCCAGAAAATGGGAAGCAAGTCTGAAAAACACAATCATTAATCCAGTGAAATTGGAGTCTAAAAAGGTTAACAAATTGATTTTATGTGAGGACGTTTTCAAATAATTATTTCTACTTATTCATGTTCTAGAGTGTGAGGACTATAGAGACTTATCCAAATACTAAGCTTGATTTTTGGCCTATTTTTCTAAAGCAATTAAGACTATGTTGTTGATCTGCTCTGTCTACAATACGTGTTGAATACATTGGTTGATTTCTATGGCATTTGGAAGAGCAGAGAGATAAACTTGAGGTGATATTTGTGTTTGTATTTTTTTCAGGAGAGACTCTTGTTATAATTGGAATAGTCTTCACTCTTTCTTTAAATCAGAAAAAAATACATACATGTGTGTGATTTTTTAGTTATGTATGTGTAGAGTTATTAATAAATATGTAAAAATTATATGTAAATCATCTATGAAATTGTAGTCTACATTTATAATTACAATTATATATCTGTACAACTACACACATAAATACATACACACGCTTGCTTCTTTTTTCTAATAAACTTGAATATAAGCCTAATAAAATCCCTGAACTGATAAATGCTAAAACATTTCCAGAGGCTCCAGGTAGCTGCAGGGCTGGCTGTAACTTTCTAGAAGCTTATTTCTTCCTTTTGTCTGCTCTCAAGCGCTATGCTGAAGCTGTGCGGATTGTATTGGTGTTTTCACTCACTGCCTTCCTTCGTAACATGTCACAGGGCCATGATAATTTCTGCATCTGAACAAGCAAAATGTTAGATAATTAAATCCCCCTACTTCACTGTTAGTTCACCCCTCTGCAATACAGCCAGATGAAGGGATCTGCTTATGGCCACAAGTTCACTCTGTAGCAGAGCATTGAACAGACGCCAGATCTTTTGAGTCACAACCCCTCTAAATAGCTATTTTGGCAATTTAACTCAAAGCAAAAACTGTTCAGCATTGCCGATAAGATTCCTGAATAGCATTTGGAATCAAAAGGTAATACCTGCAAAATTGAAGTGCATTTCGAAGGTTTACATTCTCGACCTCATATGCAGGAAAGGCAAAGCAAGAAGGCTGTGGTTATATCTCTTTAAGGAGATGGTTGGTCCCACACCTGTATTCCTCCTAGTGTCTGATATCTGTGATCACCGAGCAGGACATAGCACTGGCATCCCTGGGGCTGTCTCCCAGCAATACCACTTCCACACTGCACAACCACATCCCAGAGGCACCGCAGTGTGGAGGAGTTAGAACTGATCTCCTCTGGTTGACAGACAGACGTCCCTAAAAGGACGTTCTGAAATAGAGTGGTGAGAAGGACTGTCCCTGTAAGTGGATGACTCCCACCTCAAAAGACCCAAAGGATTTCTGATAAACAAGCCACAGGGCTTCCAAAACAGAGTCAATCAAAACTATCTTCAGATTTACCATACCTCACTCCACTGTATGCCTTCTTTTCCATTTTGATGTGTTAATATCAGGTCATGAAAGAAACTCAGAGCTCTGTGTAAGGCACAAACACGAGGTGATTTAGTTGGCCAAGAGCAGCCTCATCCTGGGGCACAGGACTCACTAACGCACCTGCGTGACTGGCTCTGAGCTGTGCACAGCAAAGTCCATAGTCCTCTAGAATAGGGCAGAGGTGTCGTTGCCCAGATCTGAAAGTAAGGATTATGTCTGTGCATTTAGCAAGACTAAGGGAGAAGCAAGATCCTAAGTGCAGACACCAGCCTTCCTCCTTGCAGTGCCTGGACATCTGCATCTTCCTCTTAAGGCAGCTAGGGTAGAGGTGACCTGGAAAGCACTGCCGGTCTGTGAAACAAAGAAGTGTTTAACAGGAACACAGGCATAGATTGAGCACAAGGGGAGGCTTGGAAACAGAAGCACTGCCATCAGTCACCCACAGTCATCTCTCATATGTGAAGAACCTTTGGTATCAGAATCAAAACATTCCGATAAGCAAATCAAAAATTCTGTCACTGTTGATGATGAGATCTACATACATAGTGAAAGAGCCATCCTTTGTGGGCAACTGCAACAAAGGAAGTACATCTGGAGCAGAGCTGTGATAATGAAGAGAAGACTAACCTGAGCTATGCAGGCTGCAAGGCCATGTGGAGAGCCTTAAACACAATCTGGATCTGAAGAGGTATTTCTGGGTGAGTTATGCCATCAGAGGTACAGGCAGATCTAGCAGACCCAGGGCAAGTGACCATGGCAATCAAAGACTAGAGATTTGTCCTCCTTCTTTCAGAGAAGCAAACTGCTCTGGCTGTCTTAGCTTACAGGCAAAAAATATGTGAGACTTGCTGTGGTGTCTGTTTAGTGAAAAGTTAGATGGGCCAGAAAGCAAAGCTTTCCTAAACAGCTCGAAGAGGAGTTGAATTTTAATCTGCACCTTTTTTTCTGACTTACCTAATCTTGACTGTTTCCTAGCATCAGAAATGTAGGGTTCTCTTAGGAGAGCAATTCTCTTTCCATGCAATATCTGAAGATAAATGAATTAGGCGATGAGTAAAGTAGTTCCTGCTTTCTTTTGCTAGAGTGGAAGGACACCATCACTTAACAGCTCTTTATGATTCAGCTCAACCTTGTTAAAACATCTTAGCTCTACAGATAAAGGTACATCTGCTTTAATTGGTCTAAATTTGGACTTCTTCGAGTAAAGATCAAGGAGAATAGAGCTGGATCTATTCATGTCAAAATGAGGTATGGGGGTTCTAATTACACATGTAAACAATTAACAAGATTTCTAATAAAAGTTCAGTGCAAGTTTCCTGAGTCACACCTGAATGATTTCTTTGTGTAATGTAATCTGTGTCAAGTGCCCTTGGGCAGGAAGTCATTGTAAGCAAGTTGACTCATATTCCTTGTTCCTTCATCACAATGGCTTACCTAAGTAACCAGTACTGCATTTACCTGTGAGATCTGTCAAGAAATATAGAACGGGCTACAAGAATAAATAGACTGGATAATCATCCAGGTGAAAAGAATAATCCACGGCTAATAACTTATTCAATTAAGTCAGCCTATTTGCCTTCTCCCAGAGTATCTGTAAGACCACAATTCCCCCTTGCTCACTATTTGTATTTTCCCAACTGCTGCAAGACTGATTGTGATGTGCTCTCTCCTCCTTCTGCCAGCAGCACTCCTTTAACTGACCCTCCTTCAGAGTCCCTCCCCTCTCTTGTCCTCTATGAGTCCTCTTTTCACACTGACATCCCTGGGTCTCCTATTCTGAGCTCCTCTTGGTATTTTAACAAGAGTATTCAGTAGCTGACTGCTATGGCCTCAGGGTATTTTTTTCACTATTTTCTGACTCAATGGTCCTTAGTGAGGGTAGAGGAGAGTCTAAAATAGCTCTGAAGGAGCTGTAATGAAGAATTACAATGTCTTATTATATTTTGGTTTAAGGCCGCACAAACTTCTCACTCAAAGAGAAATAGACAGACAGACTTGTTTTCAATGTGTGTGAGATTTTTTTAAGACTTTGGTGTTCATATGTACCTGTTCTATTGTATTTTTTCCATAGGACTACAAGGCAGAGCTAGGTGCAACCCACAACCAAACTGAAGAGACCTATCAATCACTGCAATAAGGTTTATTGTAGGAATGAAAAAATCTGGCAGGTTGTTGAAGATGGTATTGGGGAGAGATACACCTTCGGATAGCTACCAGGTTTTAAATTTTTCTGCTCAAACTGCACCAAACCTGAAACTGGAGTCTATTAGTGACACTTATTTTGTACACTTGTATAATTGTCCTCTGTTCTGTTCCACTGCACATTTTTTCTGCTTTGTTTCCATGAAAAGGAGGTGAGAAGGTCACATACATGGCATAGTCAATCAATTTAAATGTACTTGAAAAGCTTTGCTGTTCCCTGATTTCACTTTTTCTGGGAATGGAAGTGGGAATGAAAGCCAAATAGTCATTTTTTGTTATTTTTTGTAGTGTTTAATATGAATCTATAATTCCAGAAAGGCAGGAAAGGCCATTTTACTTTCTTTCCTGTGTAGGAAGAAGATTGTTCTTGGGGTGAAATGGTGTGATAGGCAGCCCTGGGGTCTATCTCTGAACACATTAACATGACTGTCATGCTATGGGACACCGCTTCACAATGCCTAAAAGGCCCAGTCTGAAACAAGGACCCGGCACACACCAGGGAAGGGAGTGTCAAGTCCAAAAATCTGTTTGTCCATTATGAAATAGGAGTATTGCTTATCTTGGGGCTTTTTTCACGCTAACTGCAGTTACATTTGGAAAAATCTTGGAGATTCACCACTGGAAATGACTGGATAGAAAGGATTTGACTTATGGCTACTACTAAGTAGAAGTAAGATAAAGGTGTTAAACTGCTCTCTTTTGTTGATTTTCTCCTATTTTATTGTCACACTGCTAGCTTCCATTTCCATGGAAACAGAGCTAGAGAGGTAGTTTGTAGCAATGTGCAAGCTATAGTCGCAAATGACACATGCAGATTTCAGCTGCTGGATGTCAGCTGATAGCTATAAAAATGAAGGGACAATACAAAAGGAACGACAACAGGGGAAAAGATGGACAAAGAGAGGAGATACTGAAATTTCAAAGCTGATGGGCACTCCTCCTTGGTAAGAAATCTTATGGATATTTCATATTTCCCTAGTAGTTATTACGTTACATTTCCAGGCATGTACTTAGAACTGGCCTGCTTGCTATTATTTCTGTTATAATTGGGTAATATTTTGTTGCCATGGTGCCTGAAGGCCTCAGAAAATCTAAGGCCCTCCTGTGTTAGAACCATGCAAACCTGAAGCAAGAGACATTTCCATAATGGAAAAGAGAAAAAAGCACAGGAAATATAAAATTATTTGATCATACTCACACACAATGACCAGTGACGGAGGCAAAAATGGTCTCTATTGAGAGCTTGTTGCAAATCTTCTCTCCTCTTGCTCCCTGCTTTCTGTGCTAGTGCTGAGGAAAACGTGTCTTTGCCACCTCTTTCTCCAATGCTTTCTATGTTCCACATGTATCTGAGGCTTCCTTCCAGAAACTGCCTCTCCTGCCTACATATTCACTCCAAGTTGCTCTTCTAAACCTCATGCCTACAGAATTATAGACCACTTCTTCATTAGCATTTATACCTATACTACTACGTTCCTACCCCCAGCACTGCATAAACAGAGCTCTGCTAAACCCTCACCTGTCTGCCCAAGCCACCTTTAGTCCTTCAGAGGAAAGTTTTGCCTGTGAATTTGTTTCTTCTTAAAAGCTTCTGTTCAAATTCTTCCTCCTCTTAAAAGTAGTGAAGCATTATAATAACAGAGTAATTCTCTGATCTCCAACTTACAGTCACAGGTATTTCAACTTCGAATTTCTCAGCCTGATAACACACAGGCTCCTAAACCTTTTCATTGAATTCTGTGATCATTCACCTCTTTGCTGTCAAAAATGCCATCTGGGCTTTCTTTTTTGCTGTCATATACCCTGGTTAGGAGCCACAAATCTCCTAAGACCAAAACTATTTCTGAATGGAAAATCATGATGGAATTTTTACTTTTTAATTACTTCATTTTAAACAAAGTCTTCTGTGTAAAACATATGATATAGAAGGAAGAAATTTTTATTGCTCACAAGGCAACAGGCATATCACCTTATAGGCAGATATTGATTATTGATGACACATCTTTGGTTATGCTGGGTCATTGAAACACATGACTTTTAACTCACTTGCACTACAGGAAGCAAGGCACTATTTCAGGGAGAGAGGGCACAGGATGAGCAGCCCAAGGCAGGTCTCCTAAAGGAGAACCAAGCTGATCTTTCTGGCAATGTAGGAAAGGACTACATTTGGGCTAAGTATAAAGGAGGAATTGTGTTTTGGAGGCTTTAGTGCGTATGCTAAAGCCTTGATCAGGCCAAAGAGAAATGAGTTATGAGTTATTGCATTAGCACAGCTGACTAGAACTTGTGCTTCAAAAGGATAGGAATAGCAGATGAGGGGCATTACTCTGAAAGTTACTATTTAGTGAAAGGTATATTAAAGCCTGTGTTTATGAGGAGAAACACAAACACATTACCTGAAAACAGTGTGCTTGTTCATCTTTTCTGTTTGGTTTCCCTCAGACCTAAGTTAAGATCCAAATCTTATTTATGATGAGTGTGTGTATGTGTATTCCTGCCCTTTATTTTTCCATTGAACTCCCAGAGTCTGTGTATGATTCTTAACAGTTCAAGAATGGGAAGACTGATGTACCCTAAGTATCCAGCCAAACTCAAAAGCTTGTTGTTCTGTAATTATTTGAACAAGTAGGTAACTAAACTTCCTCTTGGTGTTCAGGAAGGATAGATTTTGTAATATTGGGACAGACAGCATAAAATCTCCTAACAGCAGATAGATTAAGAAGCTCACACAAATTATGCTTAGCTTCAAGGCACTCTGAGTAGAGGTATTATGCAATAACGAGATAAATATTTTCTTTGAAATCTGTTGACCATCAGGCAAGCCCCTAAAACTAACTCATGGTATTGCAACGTCTCAGTTACACTTACAGGTTAGCATCTACCTATAGCCTAAAAAATAAATCTGTGCTTGCTCATGGTATTCGATACTCACGGTACAGAAATTTTTTGAGGGGTTTAAAAAGAAAATTTAAAGATTAGTTCTGATTAGCACAAAAATAATGGGAAAAGGGTGAACTCAGAACAAAGAGCAAATGGAAGTATAATAATAAAAAACATGTTAGTAACAAACACTGTAGAAGAGCAAACAACCTCATGACACGCTTCTACATCTACAAAGGAGTGTGCTCCTATGTCATCAGAATAGATTACAATTCAGCAGGGTGCCTGGTTCCTCCAGGCTGTCTCGCTTCAGCTAAAGACTGAGCATTAGGTGAGCAAGTGCTGAGTGTTTAGCTTCTAATGGCAACCCAAAAATGCATTTAACACCCTGCATCTGGAAGCAAGCAAACAGAAGCAATCCTACAGTAGCATTCATGAGACATTTATTCCACCTGTACTGACTGTTCTTCACTCTGTCACCATGCAGGAAATGTGCCACAGGTGAAGTTAAATGTTCAGGGAAATGTAGATGACAATAATTTTCTATATGCCTAATGTAGGTGACTTCATCTTCCAAATAGGTGAACCCAGCTGAAAATTTGAGCAAGCAAAGAAGGCTTCTTAATACAGCAATTACAATATAAATAGCCTTACTTCTTCTGTGCTTCCTGAAAATCTTTCCCCTATAGTCCCAAGACTTTCCATAAAAGAACCTACAGGAAGCTGTAAGAGTGAAGAAAATGCTTTGTCCAGGGGAGATATACCTTCTTGGGATGATATTTCACCCATTAATCCAATGGTACAAATATATAACATTAGACTTCTTTTACTAGCTTGGGACCTTGACTAAGTTTCTTTTTCTTATACTACAGGAATCACCAGGACTTGTACATTCATACATGAATAAAAAATATTATTCGCAATGTCTAAATGTTTTCTTTTTAGCATGCTCAACAAGAAATGAAAGCAAAACACAAGAAGGAGGGTGTGTCCCAGAAATGGAAGGGCCATTGCTGTTACTTCACATGCCAGTGAATCCTCAGACTATGACATCTCATAGACAAACTAACCTTGATGACTCTTGCTATGGCCTCTTCTGCAGGGCACATCTGTCCTCTGGGTAGCCTATACACCATGGAAATTAAAGTTACCTCTTTGTGGTGGAAGGAGGGGAAACAGTGATCCTCTCATCACCCTCTCGTTCTTTGCCTACTACTAATCTGAATAGCTAAGTGTGCAGAGAGATTTCCACAGCATCCAGGGAGATCAGGCATAGTTACATGCATAGGGCCAGAAAGAGCTGCTTGCAACTCCCCAGACTGTAATCTGACTCCATGGTCTGCTCCCACTGAGTCCTAATTTTGTTCTTTTAGGAATCCAAGGGGCACCTATGAGTTTCAAAGACTGGAGTTTCTGAACCTGAAATGGCACTGCTCTGCAGAACTAATAGAGAAGGGGAAAAAAATAAAAAGAATGGGAAAGACAGAGAAACTCCAAAGATCAAATAAAAGGCAGGTGGGCAGCTTACAAGGCCCAAAGCCGCATTTTCTTGCTGTGAAAATTAGGTATCTACCATAACCAGGTATGAAGAACTTAGCAGAGTTCTGGTCAGCTCACCCAAGGAAAACACCAGTGTCCCTGCAGCATCCCCTGTCTCCTCTGCCTGAGAAGTAATGCTTTTCTCCAGAAAACACTCTGATTCCCTGGTGCAGTTCCATATGCCAATACTTCCCACGTAAGGTTGGACTGCCTTTGTCACCTCTGTAGACCCTTTGATACAGCATACTCACTTGTAATGCTTGCAGTGCAGCTGGCAAAAGAATTAGGAAAAACTTGTATCCAGGAGATGATAGGAAGCATTGGCCCAGAACATAATCAGAGGCCTACTATGGCTTTCTGGTTACTACCTCTGGGTACCCATTCTGGGTTGGAATCATTCCAGCTTTCTAGCACACACACATCTCTGGTAAAGATTGTTTGTTCATTTGTTTGTTTGTTTAATGGAATGAATTATTGGAAACGTTTCCTACAGTAGATTTCCTAGTTTAAATATTTTATAATTGATTAAATTTCTTTCTACTAGAAGATCTGGATTCCTGTATTATTAAAAACCTTTCCTCAGTCTACTAATTTCTCTTTATTTTCTTATTTAGGTCATGGGTTTGTTTTTTTTCCTTAACTTCCCCCCATCTTCTTTGATTTAAATCTAACTCAAATTGAGCAGTTAGGGAAAGAGAGATGATACCATAATCTGTTTGGCATCTCTCAAAGTTTATCAAAGGTCTTGATTAGTCTTGGTCATGACTTAGCACACCATTGCACTGACTTATGGCAGGTTCTGGACACACATATACAGGGAGTAAGATTTCACCACTGCATTTATTCTGTAAGACTCTTCACAAAACCAAATATCTAAAATAGCAACTCTATCTACGGAGCCTGTGGGAGAAGTCCTTAGAGTAAGAAGTGGGAGAAAAATGGCATAGTTTCAGAAAGGCACAAGAGATCAGAGTGATAATGCCAGCTTCAAAAAGAACAGAGATTGGAACAATCATTTCATAATGATGGTTCACATTCTATTAATCTCTTAAAATAGCATCCTTAATGGTTACAAACACCAGGAATAATGGCCTAACAATCTTCCCTGGGACAGAGAAATTGTGTCCTACTGTTGAAGAAGCTGACTGTTTTCTTCTTCCCAAGGAACTTTCATCTGACAGTTCAAGCCAGGACAACGAATCAGTTGTTTCCATGTTCTGTTTCTGACTTTACATAACGGAAGGAAAATCATTCAGGCTCTCTTTGATGCAGTTTCCTCACCCCTGGAAATAGAAGAATTCCTGTTCATGTGGAGAGACACTGTGGATCCAAGTTTTGCAAAGTGCATTGTAAGCAGCAAAGTGGGGAGCTGCATTGTGTGAATGTGAAGATCCATTCTGTGCATCTGCTGGTACCTTGGCACTAATCAGCCACATCTGCCCAGACCTTTAGACAGTCAGCCTGAACCTTTGGTGTCTGTAAAGCTTTCCATAGGCTTATAAGCATGAGGCATGCTTCTTGAGCTACAAGAGACAAAATGAACTTCAATTGCATGTCCAACATCTATCTTTTTAGGTCTTTTCTTTTTTCTTTTCACTTGGGGATTTTGTCTTAAGAAAGGTAAAATGTAAAAGGTAAAAGGTAAAATGTTCAATTTTTTGGGGTTGTACATGCTGTCACCCAGAAGGGCATGCTTACCACCAAACCCCAAACAGCAGCTGACCTGTAAAGATGTGTGGCTCACACTTCAGACTGGCTACAGGGTCAAAAACTTCGGCTGCATGCTGGGAGGTTATTTTTGTCACAGGCAATTATATTGGCAGTTGTGCATGGTCATGAAGATAAATCAGAGTTTATGCTTTGTGGAAAAGGAGAAAGCTTGTGGGACTTAGTTTCTAAAGATTTCTCAATGAATCACTCACCTTCAGGAGCAATGCTGGCAGCTGCTGGCAGTGCATACTGAGCCAGGTAGAAAAGGAGGATATCTGTCTTTGACACACAAAATGAAGGCAGTCAGCTTAGTGTAAAATAAGCACAGAGAAAATTAGCACCATTTACTGTGTTCTGAGGGCTTGCCTTAACATATTCTCTTGGTTAAAGAGAACAGCTCCTCAAAAAAAATGATGACTTATAAAGTCCCACAAATAAT
Source organism: Dromococcyx pavoninus (assembly GCA_033558185.1). NCBI lineage: Eukaryota > Metazoa > Chordata > Aves > Cuculiformes > Neomorphidae > Dromococcyx > Dromococcyx pavoninus. The sequence goes on along the minus strand of JAUMJL010001132.1, from coordinate 205,204 downwards.
CACTGCAAGGCCTTCTTCATGGGAATATACACATTCAGGGACAAATGCATCAGACAGTCCTCCCTGCCCCCGTGTGTGTATATCTGGCTCACACAGTAGCAAGTAGGGGATTACAGGCATTGGTACTGTCTCTTCGAATGCCGCCACTGGCACTGCAGCTTGCATGTAGTCCTAGCGTCCTGTGTCATAAATGCTGACCAAGAACTGACAATTTTAACTGTAATTGGTAGGACCTCTTGAATTTGAAACAGCAATCCTGAAGAGTAAAGCAGCTACAAAAGGGCAAATTAAAGTTTTCATGCAGAACAGAAATGAATGATCGCTCTTGCATAAAAACAAAGCAAGCTATAAATCATACCTACAAGCCAAGAGGGAAATTGCAAAACAAAAAATACAACCTGAAACAAATAAATCAAAATCTTGTGATCACCCGAAAGTACAGCCAAGTCAAAAACCACCTCACAGCATAGCTTTCTACATCATCATCAACAGTTGCCTTGAAGGAGGCACAAGTCAGAGGTAAGTCAGCTACCCCTAGAAACTGAAAGAGTAGAAAGGAAAATAAAAGTTGCAGAGCCATTTCTATCTTGAGAAGTTTCTCCCTTCATCCATGTGCTACATGGGTAGGAAGAAATTTATCATGTTTTATTGGCTTACCTAGATCATTGGAAGTCCTAAAGGGTCACTGCTGGTTTCCTACAGATTATCCTGGCCACTGAAAGCAGAAAATATGAATTATGTACCTTATAACTGTATGTAACATGCATGCATATAACAAACATATGTATGTATCAACATATGATATAACTTCAGATAGGTTCATGTGAAATGTGACATCTTTGTGAAAATCTGTTGATAGAAGGGGTTAGTGTTTCAAGGCACAGAGTATCAGGAAGCATCTCTTACACATTTCTGCAGAGGAAAACCCACACAGTTCCATGCAACCCTGGCAGTACTGTATCAGACTTCTACCCTTCACTCGTCCTTCTTTATTTTTCTTGTGATTTTGCCTGACTGTGGTGCTTTACTGACACTAGATAAGCTCTTAGATTTCTTGTGTTTTCTGTTTGCTTCTACCAAACCACATTTAGTTTTGTTCTCTGCCCATAAGGACATCACAGTCTGACCCTTTGTGCTTATTCTTCAGTTTGAGTTTTTGTTAATTTGAATAAATATATATTTTACTTTCCAGTTCATTGATCAGTTTTGTATGGTTCTTAGCTTGGGATAAAAATATGTTATGAAAATTGTGTACCTCCTCCCACACAGAGAGGGATGGAGTCTCTAATTGTATATCTTTCTGCATGTGTCTACTATATGCTTCTGCAATACCTTGGTGATCACAGAGGTAAATCTAAACAGATACAGATATTTGTAACAATGCAGCCTATCCATACTTGATGTTATTCAAACAAGCCAGTTTCCATCTGCAGGCTTCTCCTTATCACCAGCCTTCCTGGAGAGGTAGTTTTCTGCAAAATAGTCGTGTTCGTCTTCTTCATATGGAAGCAATAGGCAGCTAAAATGGGTTGTTTCTTTACCACTAGGCTCATGGGAATTTTTTTCGCAGATGGTTCATTATATAATGGCTTTACTGCAGAGTAATGTATGATTACTATTCTTGAGACACTAAAAAAAATCAGATAATACTGCTTAGTCCTAAGCAGTTATCAGGCTTTGCTTCAATATGTTGGAAATCCTTTGCATAGCAGAAGCCTAGGACACATGTAAATATAATTTAGGTTGCATCTGACATCAGAAACCATAAAAGAAATCTTTTCACAAGGGTAGCAAGTCATAGGGGATTTAAAAGCAAAACTGTATAGGATTTCTTAGGAGGAAATTATTTTCCCGCTCTCCTAAATGAGCAGAGAGATCCCAGAGAGAAGCAGGTCTACCCAGGTGAGACAATAAAGATTGTAGAAAGGTTTCCTAGAGGTTCAGAAGGGAAGGACACTCAGGAGAGAACTAGTTTCAGAAGGGCTATGACAGAAGGGACACTGGAGGACCTCAGTGCCTCTGGGAAACTCAGCAGAGGTGGCATGTTAGGGCTGTGAAAGCAGCTGAACATATTGGAGGGGTAAGTCAGGCTCCTCTGAGGTTCTGCTCCACATTGCACTGCAAGGAATTGAGCCTGTTCTGTCAGGATTCACACTCAGAATAGGGGTCAACATACTTATAAACAACTCGTTACTGATACTGCAGCAAACAGTGCCTCAACAGTGCGGTGCACACATAAAGGATGTGGTGAGAGTGGAGGCTTCTGCGTTACTGCTCTTTGTTGCATAAGTCTAAAATTTAGATTCATAGGCAAGAACTGTGGTTGCTGGGAGCTGGTGGAGAGCTTTTCCTAGCCACAGCTGTAATGCAATCGGAAAATGGTATCTTTATCTGCACCCACAGCCAGAGCTAATGTAATCACTAGTGTTGAGTTTTTAAGGTGGGACTATATTTGACCCTGTACTCTGCTACTGTCCCTAACTTGTTTAATGTCAGAGCGTTCTTGGACTTGTGCAACTGGAAAGATAAATATAATTCTTATTTAAGTCCACAAGACTGCTTTGCAGTACTGTAAGGACCTCTACAAAAAAACTTCACTGCCTTAGACTGCATGTGAGAACAAATAATTTACCCAGGATCTTTTGTGCAAAGGCTACAATTAGACCACAAGACAGTTTCAGTCATCATCCTGAGTTCTCACCTTTTGTGAACCTTAAAAGCATTCAGGTTTTGAGTTGAAAATGTTCTTCTCTGCTTTCTGGACATATATAAATTAGTTTGAGCTTTATTCCTTCAATTGTAATTGAGTTACAGCAGAATATTAAATATACATCTTTTCTCATGGTATAAAATAAATTCCTACAATGCTGTCGGGCTTTTTTGTAAGCTAAACAACAAAAAAACAGCTGATCTCTAAAAAATAAAATCTGGCAAGACCCCAGTCCAGCTCAGGATTGATTCTTCTGCCAGCTCTTGCACAGGGAAGTAATTTAACATGGACAGCAAGTTAGAAGTGTTCACATCCCCTTCCTGTCAGTGCTAAAGTTACAGTTAAGTATGTGATGAAGTGTTGTGTGGAATAGGGATTGTTTGTTGAAATGAGGCCCAGCTATATTTCTTGCCTGGCAAATAAAGTGTCTAAGCAGGAGCTGAGAGAAAAACATTTCAAAAGCAGGTTTTCAGGACACAGAAGAGACAAGCTAAGCCTGCAGTGGCACACTTGAATGCAGAGGGGCAGAGCCCTGATACCCACCACACTGAAAGCAAGTCTTGCCCCAAGTTCTCGCTGCAGCCTGTAAAGTCCCAGAGCAGCAGAATTTTGAAAGAGAGGACACAGCTCTACTTTGCAGGGATGCTGGCTCAGCACTTCCTATAGAACATTCCCGGAGTCCAGACAGGCTGAGACAAACAGAGAATATTATTAGACGTTTTCTGCTCTTGAGATCCTCCAGTCTTCCTCATCCCATGCTGCTGACCAGGCTTCTTAATAAACCAGGGAGACACTGAGCTGCTCCACAAGAACATTTTTACCCCAGGACAAGTCCCACAACAAGTTTAACAGCATCAGCTCTGCGCTACTGAGAAGTCACAAAACAATCTTAAATTACCAAAATGCAAATACAACCTTTGACATACAATTTAACATTTCTGCTGCTACTGTGTCACTTATCTCTATTTCCTTTTTAATGTTTAGTGCCAATAAAGGACAACATTGAGCTGATGTCTCTCTTTCATTTATATTTTAAAAACAGACCACATTGATACCGTATCCAGAAACACCAAAATATCTAGTTTTCTATTTGATTTTTTTCATTGAAGAAGATTCTTGAGGGCTTGTAGGTGCTCTACTGGCAGAGTCTGTTTTCCCAGGCAAGTAATTTTTTTCAAGCTTCCTTTACTCTTGTTTGAAAATATTTTTATCTATCTAATGTGAATTTCTGAATCACAGTGCTTTCTCTTAGTCTTTAAAATTCTACTTTCGGGATGGTAGCTTCATTCAGAAACCTCAAGTCATGCTTAACAATCTAAACACTGGATCTGTTGAGAACTTCTTAACTAACGTGACCTAAGCAGAGGCAGCATTCATGTTCTGTCCTTTGCCAGCAGCAGGAGGTCACACTGTGAAGTCTGCAGAGCCTAAAAGTGACGTGAGCAAAGCTTTCCTATAAAATGGAGACAAATTAACTTGAGGTTCAGAGTACAGAGCAGCCATATAAATGGAAACCTCTGATTAAGGATTGCAAAAAAGTGGTTAATGTTTAGCTGGCTTATCTGCTGACAAAACATTGCCAAAGATCTTCCCTAGATTCTGATTTCTGAATGGTGCATAGCACGAGTTGGGTATCACGGGGCGTTTTCAGCTGTGTCTTTTTAAGCTGAGCAAGAACGTAACAAATACACTGTACAGTATATTCTGTTTAGCTTAACTTACCTAGTTTTCAATTCTGTCCCCATCTTAGGTGTTCAATAATGCATACGAGGTATCCATTGTTTCAATATCAAAATTAAATGTGGAGGTGGAAATGGTTTAAATTGTTTTAAATTTATGAAATCGTGTGTGTGTGAAGTTTAAAAATGGTAGACAAATAGTTTGAACTCTGCCAAAGACTGAGTAGGAGAGCGTGCACTGCTGAAGTTAGCCTTGCAGCTTCACGTGCAAACACCCCAGTTCCCTTTTATGTTTGAAGATTAACATTACGTTGCTGCCAAGAAATGCACAGCACCATAACACTGAATGGTGGCACTTCCCCATCTATCCTGAAGGCAGTGGATGGGCTGGGAGAGTCTGAAGCAGGGCTGAAGGAGCCCAGTCCGCCATCCTACGGCTCAAGCAACACAGTGTGTTGTAAATATGTGGTACACACACTGTGTGTCCCTGCTGGTACCTGCTACAGCAGCAGGTCTGGCAATGGGACCTAATTACCATGTCCTTGTTGTGACTCCTCTTTAGAACTTCTTCTAGGGATTTCTTCTCATCAAGGGCTGATCTGGACCAGAAACAGGGATGAAGGTTAAGCGGTTTCCCATGCTGTCCACTAAGCCAGAGAACTAAGCCAAGGCACCAGAAACACTGCACAAAGGCATTTTGTGTCTATGAGTTTTTTAGTGAACCTCCAGTTACTGCCTTCTCTGTTTTGCTGTCATGGATTTAACTGTCTCATGTTGCAGCTTCTATCTTCTGAGATTCTTGCAGAAATGGAGCTGGCTTAAATATTTACTCACATCAATTTGAAAAATCACCTCTTGCTTCTGAATCAGCTGTTTGAGCCCATCATGCAGATACAAACAGGAAAGCAGGTTCATTCTCCTGATTTGTGGGCACAAAAACCAAATAAATAAATTCTATGAAACTGAAGTAGAAGTGGGTTGACTTCATCTATGCACGTTTACTTAAAATTGTATCAGTATGAGATTTCACAGAAAAAATACGTATTAATCAGGTCCCTTTTCAAACTGCTGGTTCTGGGGCTAGTGACAAAATTTTCTAGGACAGTGGCCAGCCCTGGTTGCTGCACACTCAGAAGGCCAGAAGACTTTTTACGACCATAGTTATTTTCTATGAGATAGATATTTTTCAAGCACAATTCATGGTGACAAGGTGCCTTGGGCTATAAGGGGCTCAGCACAACCCTGGTTACCAGCCCTGCTCAGTTGCTCCCATCTCTGTATTTGTAAGGATGAATTTAAGCAGACTTCTGGTCCTACTTTATCTGCCTGTTGATTTTTGTGCACTTGCATGATGTCTGGAAGAATCACAAGACAGCTTGAGGAGGTGTGGCTGGTTTTGTAGTTGTCCATGGGCAACCTGACAATGTTAGACTGCCTATGTGCTGTTGTGAGGGTGCACACTCTGTGATTTTTAGCCAGTGCCCTTCTACCACTACCCTGTGGTCTCCATCTGTCCAAGTCCTCCTGTTTCTGCTGTGCTGCAGTCTCCCAAAAGGGAAACTGCCTTTGCTCTGTTGTTGTTCCCTTTTTGGTACTGTGGCTCCCTGTGTGTGATAAAGACCACCACCTCCTGCATTAATAGTATTAAACAACTACTACTGCTGCAATTGCTAGGGCAAGAGAAGGGACAACATATGGGTCTTAACAAGCCCAGCCTGCTGTGTCCCATCATTGAAAGAAATGTAATTTCTGCGTTCCACAGCTCAAGAAAGGCAACAAACTACTGAAGAAGGCCATAAGGTGATTAGAGGACTGGACCATCTCTCTTATGAGGAGAAGCTGAGAGATCTGTGTCTATTTAGCCTGGAAAAGAGAAAACTGAGAGGGGACCTTATCAGTGCATATAATAAATATCAAAAGAGCGAGGCTTAAGAGGATGAGGCCAGACACTTTTCAATGGTGCCCAGCAATGGAACAAGGAGCACTGGGCATAAACAATTCCACATCAGCTAGCGTTCAGAACCTCTCAGGAAAATGTAATGTGAAGCTTATGTTCAGGAGCACTGCAGAAATTAATAAGGAAGTTATTTAAGTTGTTCAATTATAGATACTGTTGAATGTAACTTTCCGTTCAATATATAAAGTTTAAAAACTATCTTTAGAGGGATGGGATCTTAATCAGAACTGATGCTGCCGGTATAATGGTCTGATAAAATGAAAAATCTGGAGTATTTATTTTTCTTGCCTTCAACAAAGACTTTTCTATAAATTAATGTAGATATATCCTTGCGCCACTTCAAGCATTTCCTTTATTGAAAAGGCTGGTTTATAACTCTCCACATAGAGGAATCAAGCAAAAGCTTAAGGCAACTGACTGTGTTGTGTTATGCTATGTATGAGCGCAAAACAGGAGTGTGACAAAGCATTAACTACTGAAGGTTAACAGGGCTCAGGGGGACACTGGACAGGTGCTAGAAAGAAATGGAATATGCAAAGGCACATCCAAGTCAGGAAATCCCTCAAGCTGAAGTAGTCAAGGATGGGAGAGTGCTTGGGGAATAGCATATGGCCTGCCACTTCCCTATGGACACTACTCCCATTGATTTTCTGCAGCTTATCCCTTGCAAAAATCCCTCCCTTCATTCCCCTCAAAAGAAAGATCAGAAACAGAGAGGATTAAGGGAAAGAATTTCATAAGAAAAGCCAAGTGATGTCAGTACAGATTATGTTTCTAGTTAAAGATGTAATATGGAAGACCCAGCTAAAAATCCTTCCCAACCTTTGGGTAAAGAACTTTAATACTGAATCCACAACAGTCAAGAATTGGAGCCCCATCTTTGGACTACAAATTCATTCTTTTAGATATGTGGTTTTCTCCTGTAGTTTTCACAATGAACACCAAATGCCTTCAGTAAATTTTGCTGCCAAAGAAGCAAGTTATAATAATCACAAAACTTTCTGATGGAAATGAAAAAACATTTCCAGCCTTAGAAACTAGTTTCTAGCACTAGTTTCTGGCAGTGATCTGGTATAACTTACCCCCCAGACACAGGGAGCATGAATGAAGCTTAACTTAACCTGTATTTCCCCTATGAAACTATGCTATGAGTTTGTAAGCCTACCTCATTTTCCCTACATTGCCCAGGACAATTGCTGTGATTCTGTTGTCCATGTTTCTGGAACCTATGAAACTCCACCCATGCAGTGTCACTAGGTCTGTTAGGAAAGTGGTTTATTTTAATTTTCACACATGTATCAGAAGTGACCAGAGGGTCTTATGGCCAACTGGCTGTGACATCTCTGCTTTCCCAGCTTTTATTCCAGATGATGGACTCAAATGCCACCCGAGGAATTTTTTTGCTGCAGTATGACTGCTTTTACACATGCAGTTGTCATAGTCCACTCAGCTCATCTCATCAGTCTTCAGAGCCAGATCGTGCCTAGCCCTGATTGTTCACCCTGCCAAAAGAACCACTGACATGAACGCTTTCAATTTGTTGTTTTATATAGCTTGTTCTCAGACTCTTTCTAACCTCTGTTTTGAAATTGACTCATAACTACCTTGATTAATGTTTTCTGTGTCATTCAGTTGCCTATATTTCTTTCAAATTGATGATCTCATGTTTTTTTGTGAACTGCCATGCTTCATGTTACAACGCCTCTTCCAAAAAGAAGGTACATCTCAAGTTTCCTGAAGTGTATGCTTAAATGCCAGCTCTGCAATAGCATGTGATGAAATCTTTCAGAAGCTGATAGTAATGACTTCTTGAAAAGCTATCTAGTAATTCTCGGTCGCCTTCTCCGAGAGGGTTTTCCATGCTTAGACACACCAAATTTATTTCCAATGTACTTTTCACAAGTCCATGGTCATGCAATCCCCTGTTTCAGTGTAGCCTCCAACACATAACCTCTTACTGTCACTTTTGCAGCCTCTGTCACATCTTTCTGTACACATCACAATATTTTAGGATGGGTAGGCAGTCTCTGAGCTATGCTGTGTTGTGGTAACCACGTACCATGTCTGTGTAAGACAAATCATGAAAGTTTACTTACGCCTAAAGGTTCTGGAAGAAAAAAACATTTATAAGTTTATAAGTTATAAATGCTAATAGTCTGTAGATTGGCTGAATCCCTTTAGTGGGAATACGTGTTTTTTTACTTCTGCCTTCCCAAGGCCAGGTCACAGACCTTGCACAGTCAGTGGACTCCTGCACATGACACTACTTCCAAGCCCTCAACCCTGGATGGTCTCAGAAGGCAGTGTGGATTTCTTCCACAGTTCACAGCAGCCTTCCCTGAGATATCGTTGTATCTGTACTGCCAGAACACCACACACTATGATGCAAACTCCTAAGAATCTTGTTTGTACATCTTTCTGGTGACACTGAAAGTCTTGGCCTTACTTTTTACCCCAAATGTCATTCTTTACCATTTTATCAATCTAACAACATCCCAAATATGGTGAAACAGCTCTGACTACATTTATTGATATCCATTGTTGACATTGGTTGCCAACATATTTTGTAGATGTCAAGCCAGTTTGTGTTTCTCCTTTTGCAGGCCTTTAATCTTGAGCTCTTTTTAGTGCTTTGTTTGAAGTAGTAGGGGTCTCTGGCAAACAGCTCGCCTGTTTTTCAGGGAAGTACCATACTACTCATCCAACATTCGGCTTCTCTGATGATCTCTTTTTCCATTCTCTTTGCAGCTGCCATTGTTAGATATTTTGCTCTTGTAATGGAATTGATTTTCTGGGAGTCAGGTCTTATAATAGCCGACCTTTTTTATCTATTAACACATGTAACAAGCCTGGAAGACATCCCTGTCCGTCAGAGAAATAACTTGTTGGTAACTTAGCAGTCTGCTGTTTGTCTTGATGGAATAGAAGATTTAGTTTCTATTGCTGCACCTTCAGTTTGCCATTTGTCTATAAGAGGAACATTTCTTTTGGCTTCGGGGTTTTTAGGACATATATTTTAATAAAAGCAGAGGCTCTTTGTTCTCTTTGTTGTCTACCTGAAGTCCCAGCCTTTCTATTTCCTTATACCCTGCTTTTAAATTATGGTGTGTTTCTAGACTTGTGGGCATGTTATCGTACAATTTTAATTTTTTAATTTTCTTTCCTTTGCTACAATTTCACTTTCTGTCCTTGCAAAATGCCCAGGGTGCCTCTGTGACATAGAACACCCAGTCATGTTCCAGAGTCTGGCTTTTGGCTTCTAGATTATTTATGGCTCCATCCCTTCTTTTGCATTTGATGTTCCACCAAGCTTTACAGACTTCTTCTCTCCATTTGTATGTTTTCTGGTTAATGATTTCCTTTGCTGTGCTGTGCTGTGATGATCTCATGTATGTGCAAACATTCACTGCTTGGATTCTTGCTTGTTTCTGTGATTTAGGTCCTTGGTCTCCATTGTTTATACACCTTTTTCATCACAACATTCAGAGAGTTTTCTCTGTAGATTATCTCTTCTGTATTTGAGCGTGATTTTCCTGTTTATGCCATCACATTTTCTGGCAGCAGCCCCATTGCCTTTCCCATCTCTTCCCTGTATTCAGATGGAAGATTGTCCATTAGCCTTGTCCAAGACTGTCAGTCTTGGTGGAGTTACATGGCTGCCTGTGTCATTCTCCTTCAAATGTCATTGCTTTTCATCTTGATTGTGAATGGAGTCCAAATTTCTTCACCTTTTATGAGCTGCTCCATGCTCTACCCAGTCCTTTTGCATGCCTTGTAATTTGACCAGTCTCTCATTCTCTCCCTTTCTGAGGACTATCACTGAAAAGATAGATCATTGGTTTACATTTTTGAGTATGTTTTTTGAGTATTTGTGAGATTTTGGGTAGAGCCTCCTAGACTGCCAGTGCTGGATGTTGCTGATGCAGTTGGTGGCCTTTCCCACAATTCTAATATTATAGCTAGTTCTTAATATTGCATTCTTTGTTGCCCAGCCTCTTGTAATCTTCTAGCTGTTTCAGCACAATCAAAAGAAAACAGTTTTGCCAAAAGAGTTCGTAAATTCACCCTTTTCAAGACCATCTGCTTGGGAACAGGAAATTGGTTGCTACCACAAGAACCGTATTGTTTGTTTGAGAAGGATTGGTTTCACTGTTGAGACCACTTTGGAGAGGTTTTCTTGTTTCTTTTTTCTGTCCATGATTTGCGTACTCTGTTGGAACTCTTCTGTCATTGTCAGCTGTATTTTCTCAAACAATGGCTACACCTGAATAAAGACCACAGTTCCCTTCTCCCTCAGCTGAGGGGATGAGTGCCAAATTGCTATAGTCTTATAAATGGAATGAATAATGACTGCACCATCTTCTCTTAGGACAAAATCTAGGGGGGAAATTGCAGGTTTTATTCCAAATAAGATGCTCCAACTTACTCACAACCGAGCAGTCCTATGCTGTCAATAGTTTAACAATGCCTCACAAGGAAACAGTTTTGCCTCTTTACCTTCAGTATAATCCATGTACCAACTGTCTGTATAGCCTATACTGCAAATGGCGGACAGAAATGGTATGCATTGTGCCTAAAAATATGCTAAGCATAATAAAAAAAAAAGATTATTAAATGTGTCTGTCTGATATGTAAAAAGACAGGCAGAGAGCTTTCCATAAAAACCTCTTCCCACTTCTAGTGTTCCATTTCCTGGGAAAAAATGTGTTTTACAGAAAGTCTTTCCCAAATGTCTCTGATAAATCATGTTGTGACGAGAGAGATGTAGTCACATCCATGTAATGCAGGGAATTCCTCCTACATTTCATCTGGGTAGCAAAATGTTAATGCTGCCATGCTGCCATGCTATGTGGTTCAACATTCCTGAAGTGCAGGGTATGAATAGATATCTAACATGATTTCTTGTGCTTAGTCTTGTGAACTGTTGTTGGATGTTGCTTCTCCACTGGCGGTAGCGGGGTCTCAAGGGTCCAAAGAAATCAGACGATTTCTATAGTAACAACAATTCAACAGAGCCTCTCGGAGAAACTCTCCAGTTCTTCTGCCTGTATAAAACCCCAAGTATGAGCAATATCCTGTGTGCTCTGCGTGTAAGTTTGTGACAGCACCTATTTTCTTGTTGGGTTGAACTCCTCAGCTTCTGACAGCAGCCCTAGTCTTTCAGCTAAACTTGGTTGTAATCTGGTGTAATCTTGCTGGTTGCAAGTGATTCAGCCCCCTTGGAGAGGCTTCCTACATGCCACCTAAGCCCGGTGACCAGATAAGCACATTTGTGGGAGACTGCAGCCTAGAGCCGCCTACTCCAACAGAGAGGCTTTCTGAGTTGGTTAGTGTTTGGTTTAAGTTAATGTTATTCTGATTATTTATGTCATGTCACTATTGTTAGCACAGCTGCTCAGGAAGGAGAAGGCAGGATGGCAACTTCGCACCAATTGTCCTTCTCTGAGCAAGAAGTACATGGTGGAGCAAACCTTACTGAGCCTCCAGAGACTGTTAGCCTCATGCTGAAGATTCTTGACACTCCCTCTGTGTTTAACAGCCGGAAAAAAAACATTGTGATACTCAGGGCATACACTTCTATGCCTCTAAAATATTCTCTATAATCTGAATTATAAATACCGAATTATAATAATGTCTCTACTGATTTTAGATATTGATCCTTCCATCTATTCTGTAAAGGAAATAACAATTGCTGTAAAGAATATCAGATATTACAGCTAAGCTGCAGGAGTTTTCCAGCTACAAGTATAGACTGGGAGATGGACTTATCTTCTGATTCATAACCCAAACAAGCTCCTGGATGTGTATTGTGCATGGGGATAGATGAGAATGCTCTGAAGGAGCAGTGCCAGGAAGAACAGTACTGAAGGTAGATAAGGTCAGATCAATTCTGGTAATAAAGGCTAATTAGTAAATAAGCAATGGAGTGTTTCAATAACATAGGCTGCATTGCACCAGAAAAAGGAAAGATAGAGTGTCTGAGGGGATGGAAAACCCCCAAAGTGATGAAGTCATCACAAGAAAAAAAATACTTTTACTTAACCATTGAAGGGCTGTGGACGAGACCTACCTCAGACACCTAAAGTTTTATTCACTCAGCAATTTTTCAACAAAAAGATTCTGGATAGAGTTTACCTGGAAAGGGAGGAGTTGAATGATGTTCAGCATGAAAGGGATGCCATTGGTCTTAGACACAATTTCAGATTGAAAGTTAATACCCCAGTGAAAGCTCTAACCTCACTTTAAAATTGTTTTCAAGATGAAAGTGAAATATTTTTTAAACATTTGAAAATGTCAATATAATATGTTCTGTTGCAATAAAGAGGAGAAATATTAATGTCATTCTCTGAAGAAAGATGAAGCATGAATTACAGAAGTCGTTCCATAGGTCCATATTAGATTTGGCTTCAAACATTATTAAGAGTAAAAATGTAGTACTGTAAGAGTATTTCCAACAAAACTAAAAGTGAAAAAAGGCATAATTAGCAAGTCTATGACATTTATGTTTGCTTTTGCATATCAACAGGCCTGACTTTTCACAGTGAGAAGGAGTGGGAGTGAGAATGTCAACATCTATTTTTCTTTAGATTGCAGGAGCATTTTTAAGAAGCCCTCCCTGTGAGGTCTGAGATGCAGCTGTTCACATCTCTGGCTGCAAAATAAGAATGAAAGACAATGTTTAGCCTTCTATTAAGAGGTAACGCTTTCGCACCCATGGAGTTACAGAGACATGAGTGAGTACTGTGATAATCTCCACCACCACCACTTACAGCACTCCAGACATGACAGTATCTCATTTAAAGACTCAACACCATGGGGACCCCAGCCCAGAGACAGGGGCAGCTCTTCTCATAATTCACATCATTGCCACTGGTACAGTAGACAGGTTCTGCTTCTCAATCAGGACCGCAGTGACTGAGTAAGACTCTCCTTAATGAATAGCAAAAGACTGTCCCTTCCCCCAGAAATTTATATTTCTTTCGCATCTGAAATGTAGGCTAGAAAATTGTGAAGACTGAGACCAAGATGGCTGAAAACGTAATAAAATGGTGAGATTATATAGTGCAATTAAAAAAATCAATATAAACAGGTAAGAGTGACAGCATATAAAGGTGGTCTTTTCAAAGGTCTTTGTCTTTTGTTTGCTTTTATTGACATCTAGGTAACATCAATTATTAATTAACAGATAAAATAATGAAGTATTTTTTAAAAAAATCCAGTCTTCATTCTTTTTCATTCAAACCACTAAACACTCTTGAAACTTCCTCTTCTGCTCCAGAGGACCCAGAAGGTCAGAAAGCCACTTCCAGTATTTTTAGTATGGTAAATCTATAGGACCTTTTTTAGCTACCTCCTACCTCTCCTCTCCCTCTACCTGCCTGTAACAATGCTACAAAACATGGCCTTTTCCCCAAAATTGATTGGGCAGTTCAGATCAATATTAATCAAATAGATGCTATCTACAGCAGTCTTTGTATGCATTTTTTTTACAAAATGGGAACTGGTCAGACCCATATTTAATAGCAAAACATAAATTTGGAGGAATTATTTTACGGTATTGATCCAATGTTGATCTATAGTAGAATTGGTAGGAAAATTTGATGATTTATTAACTCATGGACACTATCTTGACATTAGCAATCTAAACTCTTCTTTCAAGCAAATAGTGTGGAGAAAAGGTGCCATTCCTCTCTTACAAGGAGACAAGCCAAGATCTTGATGGCACAGCCATTCTTTCATAGCAGCCAGGGAGGAGGATGTTTGTCTGGGCATCAGCTGACCTAGCCAGCAACGGGCTCCTGACTGTAACAGAACCTTCAGCCTGGACCCCAGGGCAGTCCAGATGCGAGCACAACCTGTTCTTGGACCTTTGTAAGGAAGTGCCCAGCAGCAGCAGGTGTTACGGTGACCAGTCTCTCCTCCTGCTTTCCAGACATCTTTTATGTTCGGTAGGTTCAGGGTATGCATGCGACAACGAGCTGCAAAATAGAACATGCTGGAGGATATAAATGTTGTGAATTCCAGGAAGACTTAGTGATGAGTTTCTCCCTAGACAGCACTATCATTTGGATATCTACTCACCAGCAAAAAAAAAAGGGATAGATTTAGAAGCTTTTATCAGAAAATCAAATTCAGAAGACCTTATCCTGTCACATGACAAGCTGTGAGTAATAGTTGTGCCCTACTTGAGTTCTGATGCATACAGAGACATTTAGGCAACATCTATGCAGCCTTTTTGATCCTTGAAGGGAGCCTGAAGCCTGCGATCTGCTGGTAAGGGATGATTCACATTCATGCTCTTCATGATCAGCCTCCCTGAATCTGACTGACTGCAGCAAAACTCAGAGCAAACCTTGTTACTGTTTCAGTTCCATAGCCCTTCATATTCATCCACCAACACGTCCCTGTATATTCACTGCTTGCCATCTGTGTCGCTCTCTGCAGAGGGCCATGATAGAGCACACCAAAAGAAAAGGCAGCACACATTCATTGTCACTGCCCAGCGAAGTGATCCTCAGCCTGTTCTCTGCCACACTTGCACCCACAGCTTCTTGGTACGTAATAGTAGAAGCCTTTCACTGGCATGGACTCAGCCTTGGGGCAGGCTTGAGTGAACAGTGCCACCAGATAGTGTGCAGCTCCGGACACCGTACCTGCAGGTCACACTTGCTGGGACTAACAATGTGAAATTGTCAAACCAGGATGCAAAATTTAGAAAGATGGAAGGCCATCACTTAGGTGCCTAGCTGACAACCAGTAGCCCCCTTAGGAACACAACACTTCAAAGCCACTCCCTTAGATAAGGTGTCAAACTTAACAAAGCCATTTATTTAAGGACTGAAAAATTCTATCATGATCACACAGTTGGGAGATGATTGGAATGCTGCTCTGCAGAATTTGTGCACCCACATAGTCCGCATTGTACAGTCAAGGTTACCCATTCTTGGGAAGAGCTGCTGATAAGATCCACATCCGAGGCCTAGCCAGTGGGCCATAGCAGGAGAGTCCTAACTAGTTTATACAAGCTCAGTCACAAGAACCCTTCATGAAGATGCTTCTTGAACGAGAGGCAAGTGTCTATTGCCACCTGTGTGTGTGTAACCACCTTAGAAACAAATAACCCCTGACCCTGACTCACCCAGCATCAGCTCTCACCTACTTCCAGAAGTCTGTTTTCATTCTGGACCATTATCTCCTCAGGGCTATTAGAGATAAAGATGCAATGGATGAGGGGCTCTTCCTCTGGTTCCTCCCACTTAGTGCTGAGTGTTGAGGATGTGGACATGGCAGCTGGGCTGCCTGGCTTATTTGGTTCATTAGAGAGCCCCAGACCCAAACCAGAGGGACACTGAACATGATACAGGAGAGCTGACTACTGAAGACCTCCTCATCAAAGACTCAGTGCTGCTTGCACATTTATGTGAAGTTGCAACAGGCCTTCTGATGGCACCTCTGACCCTGGAAAAGGCTGAATTAAACTTCTGAATTGCAAGTTGGCACAGCTCTGCACAGTGGTTGTGTCTTGTTATGT
The DNA here is from genome assembly GCA_033558185.1 of Dromococcyx pavoninus. NCBI lineage: Eukaryota > Metazoa > Chordata > Aves > Cuculiformes > Neomorphidae > Dromococcyx > Dromococcyx pavoninus. The sequence continues at coordinate 189,326 of JAUMJL010001132.1, read as the reverse complement.
CAAGCTACTGTGCCACCTGGTGGGAGTTGCCTGGCTGATGGAGTCTAGAGGGTATCTAGGATGCCTTTGATCTCTTCAGCCTCATTTTGCGCCTCTATGCCTCTACAACATGTTAGTTGTTCTTAGCATACCAATTCAAGATAAGACAGATACATTTAAGAGCCTTGACATTCCACAAGCATGATGTTTTTATCTCAGGAAAACAGCAGTGTTCCGTGCATGCTTGAGGATGTGAGCTTGTGTAGATAATGTTGAAAGACTGGTGGGCTGAGCAGTAAAACTTTGCACAGCTCACATCCTCATCGGCTGTGTGGAGCAGATCCTGGAGCAAAGTGTTCATCCACTAGTTCTGGGTTTCCTCTTGGGATAAATTGCTTCGTCCACAACACAAAGCATCTCAGAAACAAACTGGCATATATGCAGGCTGGGCAATCATTACAGCGGGGCTGGAGAGACTAAGGTCCAGAGGAACGGATGGAGAAGTGCCTACTTTAGTACCCTTCATCCCCCTTGAAAGTTTAGAGACTCCAGTCCCTCACAAGCCAGCAATGCCTTAATTGGAAAAAAATCTTTAACTATTCCTGCTTTGAACATACTTGTGTCACGAAAGGGGTGGAAATATTTGCTGTAACAATGACCCCAACTAGATGTACATACATAGTTTCTTTGTCCTGAAGAGTTAGCAGAATTGCTGTCCCCCTCCCTGTGCCACATTCAGCTGGGAATTTCCAGGAGGAAAGAGCACTTTACTTTTGGTCTCTCTGGTGAGTCCATCCAGTGAGTTCATGGTTTCCCTGACTCTCTGCATTCCTGGCATTGCCTGACTGGGACCAGGAGCACGCATTAACACCCTCCATGCCTCTGAGTGCAGCTGGAGTGACTTGACAGTGGTAATCCTTAACTAGCTAACTGTCCAGGCTTTCTGACACTTGATTAAATTCCAAGGAATTCAAGGTGGCCAGCATAGCCTAACTGAACATGCCACTAACCACATACTTTCCCATTCCCTGCTCCTTACCTTCCTGTAATTAAATCCTCTATCTAATTTCTTCTCATTATTTCACTCACAGTGTGGAGAGCTGCTGTAGGGTCAAGAAGCTGTACCTGAAGACTATCCAGTGCTGTACAATAAGGTGCCTTTCTCACATGTTAACTAGGCTTCTGCTCTCAACAAACCATTTTCTGACACTACACACTTGTACTGTTTCTAATACTGGAGGATAATATTGAGAATAACATACTGTATGGGATAAGAAGTACCTTTTAAAATGAAGCAAGTAGAAGGTATTCAAATTCAAGAACAGTGGTTTTTTTTAAAAAAAGTGGTAACTGGAAAATTGTATTTCGATTAAAGGACTTGTAGCAAAACACAGCTGCTGGGTGAGAAGTGCAGGTGATGTTTTCTGACTTATTATTGAGCCAATTTACCAGCATGATGTGAAGGGGTCATAGCACTTTATCATACATAAGAGAGATAACTGAGATCTTGAACACACAGTAGTCATTAGTTTTGACGTATAAATGATAGTTATTTTTCTTCAGTGAAGTCAGTTGTTTTTTTAAATGACTTTTCCTTTGTTTCTGGGAAAAAACACATCTTAGCCTAGGTTGTAGTTTGGATTTCAAATGTACTATGGTGAGATGGTGCATGCAACACTGTTTTTACCTGCAGAAGGTACTGCTTAACACACAACTTTCACCATGGGAAAGACATTACAGGGGGAATGTTGTTCTCTCATGCACCAGAGGAGGTACTGCATTACTGCAATCACTGCGAAATGGCAAATGTTATTTTAATGACTCTCAGCTTGGGAGTTTCCCAAGGGTGAAATCAATACCTTGATGGCTAAACAGAAGCTACTGTTACATTACTGAGAACATATGTATGACCTCATCGGCAATACTTAGAACATTGAGCTGAGAAAGGGAAATCTCCAGACGTCCAAATTCATCTGCAGTACAGAAAAGATGTGTTCATTTAGATAAGGTTAGAAAACAACAACAAAGTAGAGAGAGATAAATGTTTGTTAAATGAAAGGTCCATTCTGCTGCTTTTGAGCATAAGCAATAAAAGGTCACACTGTCTCTAATTGAATTGCTTTGTATTGTGCTAATCTACCTAATCTCCTGTTTGCAAATGCAGTATCATCTTAAGAACTTTGTGTCATGTGGGCTAACTCCAAATTGTGCTCTTTATTGCACTTGTGCATTTTTTAACTGTGGTATCACAAAACTGTCAGTCCATTTATAGCTTTACATTCCTGTGAATGGACAATTTGTTACTAACTCTTTCCTGAAGTCTTACATTTATCTTACACCTTCAGAATTTTCACTTGTAAAAACCCTGCTTCATTTGAATCTGGGGGTGACCTCTTGCAGTCAGTGCTAGTGACTTTACTTCTGAGGATAAGAATCGAGTTGTATTCCTTCACCTTAAAACAGGGATTATATTTACAAAGTGCACAAGTTGCACTTGGACTGGTTGCCCCTGCTCTGCCTAGAGAAGTGAGTGCCATATTGCAGGTTGGGAGGATATGGTTTCTAATTTATGTATTATTTTTTACAAAAAAATCAGTGTTGGTTTTGCCGATTTCTATCTGTTTTTCTCTTTCTTGTTCTTTATAAACTTTGCACTTCACTCTTATGCAGTTGCTTGGTACTGAAGACGTGAAAGCAGCCAGGATGTCTGCAGTGGGAAAAACACTGGTCAACATTCATATGAAAATCAGGGTCCCACAGAAATTCTGCCCAGGTAGAATGACATGGTAGGGTAGGGAAATCCTGCAGAAATGTGCTGCTAGCCTTGGTATATGATCATTTCTGAAGAATGAAGACTCACAGGAAGAAGCTACAGTGTTCTTCCCTTCCATGAAATGCATTCAACTTTGTTCTTAAGTTACCACTGTCAATTCAGCAGTCTCAACACTACTTTTTGCCTGAGTTTTTCCCTAAGGGCTCTTCAGATTTTCCACGTCACAATGAAGAAGATACATCCAGCCACCAGTAGTCTAAAATGACATCTTGTTTCAAATCCATGTAAGTGGAATGGCAATGCTTCAACAGTTTGCCACCTTACAGGAAATTAGTTGGGCCAAATATGTTGTTAGCTTTCACCAAAAAGTAATATATTTGTAGGAGTCCTTCATTTCCCACTAGAAATTCTGCTGTTGACATGTAGGTATTTGATTTAGAAATAAGGAGGTAAATTTGAGTTGAATACGGACAGTATTTTGTTCAAAGGAAGGTGAGAATATGGTACAGATAACTGCCAACTCACTATTCAGACAGGTAAAATGGTATCATCATCATTTTATAAACTTATGCCTGAATGATGCAACCTGGATTAAAAAAAAAGACAAATTAACCAACAAAAAAAATCCCCATCCAACACAAAAAAAAACCCCAAACCCACACTGAACCAAACAGAAATAAAACCAAGAAATTAATCCAAAACATTCAGCCATGAAAGTTTCGGTACATAAATCCTGTGGATTTTTAAGAATAAACAAACTCTTTAGAAAATGTGAGAAGGTATAAATGATTCTATAGACAGCTGTCTCACAACTGCACTACAGCATATTTATTGGCTGAATGGTGACTGGTTTGAAATCCCAGTAATGACACTACAGCTCTAATGAACAGGACTTGCTAGGTATTGTCCTCGGCTCACTGAAATTGGTAGTTTTTTGCTGCAATCCTCTTTGCAACCAAAATCATGCTCTACTATGTTCAGGTACAAACCACTGGCAACAAGAAACAGGTAAGCATCCAGATGAACTTCTCTAACCTTTTTTCATGTGAAAACTTTTAAAAAGAGTATCAGTGGTCATAGGCAGTAGTTAAAGTGACAATGCAGAATTTGAAAATGGAGCTAGAGTATGAAAAACACTTGTAACATTGTTTGAATCACAACACCTATTCACCCATTCAAGACACAGAGCATCATTGAAAAAAAGCCTTTAAGAAACTTTCAATGAAAGTCACTGCTGCCCCATGCTTAAAATATGTTTTGTAAGCAGTTTGCATTGCCATCTAAAGACCACTGCCTAGCTGACAGAGTCAGGAGTTTGACATTTCTTCATTTCTTCACTTCTTCACTGAAATGGTGGTCGGGTACCGGAACAGCTGTCCCGGGAAGGGATTGATTCACCATCCCTGGAGGTGTTTAAAAGGAGGGTAGATGAGTTTCTTAGGTACATGGTTTAGTAAGGACACAGGTACGGTTGGACTTAATGATCTCAGAGGTCTTTTCCAATCAGGTGATCCTATGACATGTGGAAAACAGTTCAGTCAAACTGAGTCACTCCAGCTCAAAATCAAAAGTACTGTATCTGCAAGTGTGTACTTTGTTGACTGCTCATAAAATGTACATAGCAGTTTTAATAAAAATAATAATTATAATAGAGAGCTCCCTTACCAAATAGCAATAGTTCTCTAAGTGACAAGGAAAGCACTTAACACTATGTGAGCAGAGACAGCTGAATTCCCTTAATCATAGGATGAGCACAACATGTTAGGTATCATCCTCTTCACACCATTAACTTATCAGGTAAAAACTGATCAGAGGCTTTTTGTCTAAAAGATTTTTTTCCTTTCAATATGTCTTTTTTTCCACAAAATGCTTAAAGTTTATCAAAATTCATTAGAGGGAAAACAATTTGAAACAAAATTTAAAATCTTGCAAACAACATTTTTGAGAGAGAATTAGTTTAAAATGAAATTATTTTGTTAACTGAACATTTTAAAACCTTTTTTATTGCTTTTCTTCTGTATTTCTTCTCAAGTCAGTAGTTGTACTTAATGTTATGCAACAAAGCACATCTGCAAATAAATTAAAATATACACAATTTAGAAAAAATAAATATTGTAAAAAAATACTTCATTTAGGACACACATTACAGAGGAAATTTGAACATACTGGCATTTCTGAGCAGAAATAAAAATAAATTTTGGATGTAGAAGTTTCTAAGAAGAAGCTGAATTTTCATCCTCCTGGTTAATCTGTTCCTGCAGAGATCAGCATATCCACTGAGCTTTCTCTTTCTCAGCACTGCAAACGCACACAGAGGAAAAGAGCAGTGTCTGAAAACATATTCCTGGTTAAAAACTCATGTATATTCAGTCACCTTTGACTTTCTTACTCATTTTCTACAGGCACTTGCACATTTTGAGTGTTACTGTCATGAATACTGTGGGTTTGTTATGATTTTAGACAACTGATGGCTAACCTGAGCTGAGTGAGTATAGCAGTAAATCTCTGTAGGAAAGTCTGGCATGTTTGTGTGTGGTAGGTACACCATAACTAATGTTAACAAAAGAAAATCACCAGACTACTTAGTCTGTAAGGTATGTATGGGCAGAAAAATTCTGAAAAATCTTTTCTCTCTCATCCTCAGCTGAAGTGTCAGTACTTTATAGGGAGAAGAATTATTTTCATTCAAATACAATACTAACAATCTGAACCATCTCTTCTGGCTATATATTTTAAGCTTAGATTCTCTTCTTTGAAATTACTGGATTGAAAAGTGGATCATAGTGCATAAACTATTTTTGATGTGTAAGTGTGAACAGTTTTGCAATGTTAAATAAACCTACCAATTACTCCCTGGACGAAACAGCTGGAAGTAGTTTTCCATGTATTCCAGTACTTGCTGTCTACTTCATCATACATCATTGCATTAAGGAATGTGACTTCTGCAATCTTGATATGGGAAAATAAACTACCACCACTGCAGTGGGTTAACCCTGGTCAACAGCCATCACCCACCCACATGCTGTCTCACTCCCCTCTCCCACAACATGGGGGGAAAGCAGAAGGTGAGGAGACTTGTGGATCAAGATGATTACTTTCCATTATTAAAAGCAAAAGCTGCATGCACAAGCAAAGCAAAAAGAGGAAATCTTTCACTACTTCCCAGTACCAGATGGATGTCTTTCTACTTCCTGGAAGGCAGGACCTCAGGAGGAGTAAGAGTTGCTGAGGGAGACAAACACTGCAAACACAAACATTTCCCTTTCCTCCTCTCCCTGAGTGTTCGTTGTTCAGTATGATGTCATATGTGAGGGAATATCTCTTCTGTCAGGTCTGATGTCTGTGTCCCCTTCCAGCTTCTTGCCCACTCGAAGTTTACACAGATGTGGAGAGGGAAAAGAGAAAAAGACTTGGTGCTATGAAAGCACTGTTCAGGAACAGTCAACACATTGGACCATTATCAACAGATTTTTAGCTACAAAAGTGACACGGGGAGCTCCACTCCCATCAGAATCAGTACAACTACAGCCAAGTAACCTTGCTTGCCTGAAGAGTGCAAACAGCTGATTGTAATCGGGTAACTTACAGGTGAAAGACCAGGAGCCTGCCACAGAAACTGTAGCACCTTTACATCACTATTCCTTCCCTACTATTTATTTCCCATCCGTAGTAGTACTGTAACTTTCTTCATATAAGACTTTTAGCTTGATGATAACATCCCTTACATTACTTTGTGTCTTCTAAAATACAGTCATTCCTTTTACATACCAGAAACTCAATCTTTTTCTTAATATAAGCAGCACTCCTGGGATTTCATGAACCTTTGTCAGCAGCATGTGATTAAGAAAGAAAATTTAGCTGGCATTCCAGAGAGATGGAATATATCTCGCAACAGAACAGGGTCTCCAATAGCTATGGTGGTTTTGCAGGAAGGACTTATTCAAATCTAGCGTGAAATAGTCAGTTGTCCTGGCAGATATGACATGGGAGGAAGCTACAGCAATCAGTCAAACTATATTTTTACGGAATCCTTATTCACATTGCAAGTAGACATATTAGACAAGCAAAACTTATCCAAACTGATGTGGAAATCAACGTAACAATAAATCATGGAAAATATTCCTTCAGTAGCTACAAATGGTCACAGACTACCTATTTTAGTGGGTTTATACCTTGTAATAATTTTGAATTGTACAAACACAAAATGCCCACCTACTCTGCCTTACACATACTCCCAACCCCAAAAGCAGAAACCATGAGTCAGTAACAAGACAACATACAGAAATCCAATAAGCGATCCTGTACATCTTTTTGTTTTCCAGCTGAGAGAAGGTATTTGAAATACTCAGGAGGGCCTCATATTGCATGACTGGAGGAGACCAAATGCAACGTACATGTTGTTCAAAATACTTTCTCAGGTTTCTCAGAACTGAACTCTAAACCTGAAATTTTAGTGCCCATTGTTTCTTGACACTGTCAGGTAGTCAGAAATTGACTCGTGACTGCAAGCCTCATTATTCTGGAAGATTTTTAAATATACTTTCTCTCCAATTCAGTGTAATCTGTGGTCTGTACCAATACTTTGTTCCTTACTTCACTTGACATGTGCAAAATAATATAGCAAATCTAGGGAAGGAAGATGAAATTTTACCTCTAAATATATATACCAATTATCAAGTTTAAAAAGTTATTAAAAATAACTAACAAATAAATAGGGAAATTTGTTCACCCTTCTCTCAACACTAAAACTACTGGACTTTAGAGCATCACAAGAAAATGAGCCGCTGATCAGCCTGTCCAGCTGTGCCCAGTTAGCAATGATTCACAACAGGTCTTCAAATCACAAAACTCATATGTAACTCTGTTTAGGTGTCAACTTGGTATATTCTTGATGTTTTACTGCCAGATTTTCAACTCCAAAGCTAAAAAACCAAAGTCAAACTTTATCAAATATTGAGAACAGGATAGATTACAGACAGAAAAAAAAGTCATAGAAATGCTGAAATTTTCTTTGTCCAAAGTAAAATTCAAGGGTAGGGTTAGAATCAAACTCAGAAGATGAGCAAGGAAGATCAGGTGCAGTCTGCATGTCCATACAGACTAATTCTGTTTCATAGCAACCCAATGAGGAAAGAAGACTTTGAAAAAAAGATAAAAACAAAATCTATTGTAAGAAACTTGTTTCATCTAACACTACATACTTTAAGCCTTAATCTTCACGACAAGTTACATGGAGCCTTAATAGCTGTGGAATTTCTTTATAGATGTCCTTTGCTACAACTGGACTTTATACTCCATGTAGAATTGGAGATTAAAACTTGTTAAGGGATTATTTTTCTCTTCAGTGTATCCTGTGAGAAGAAAATACAGTGAAATTATATTCAGAAAGTTCATTTGTTTGAAGGACAAGTACCTTGCTGAACACAACCTGCTAAAGGAATTTCAGTCGATGGATGAGAACAGAAACTAGGAAACATAAGCTTTAGCAGGAACTGGGTAGTGTGATGAGTTAAAAGATCTTGATGAAAAATGGTTAACAAATGACCATGAAGTTGACAAAAAGAATAGTATAACAAAAAAAAGGAAATAGATGTGCCCAGCACAAACCTCAATCCAAGAAATTATCAAAACCACGAAGAGTCAAGTAAATGCCCCAACAAAATTATAGTAGCCAATATTCATTAACTGTCTTTTAAAAAAAAAATAAACTCCTAATAACCTCTACAAGGTACAGTGATTTTGCAAATCTGAATGGCTTTTTCTTGTGCAACTTCACACACACACACAAAATAACAGTTGGTGGAAAAATTCTTTTTGTTTTCTATACAAGTCGGGATCATCAAGCCTGATTGGCTTTCCCTTTAGCTCCAAAGGAGAAAGTTCCTGGGGGAGGAGGTGGGGAAGGCCAGCACTTCAGGTCTCCACTGTCTCCTGATATGAGTCTGGGGATGGAGGTTATCCCCTCTGTCGAGAAGATAGATGAGGAAAGGATTTGCCTGGGTTAAACGCACATTGCTGCAGAGTTATACTGAGGCCCCTGTTCCACCAGAAGACAAATGTTCCCAGATGCTGTCTCCTTCCCAGCCATAGCCAAGAACAACATTTCTGTGGCAACCTCCACATAAAAGGTACCCTCAAACCAACTTCTCTAATTTCCTTGATGTGAAATGTAGCTTTGCGCATGGGGATGCAGCAGTGACAAAATGACAATTTTATAACTCAGTTTTTCATTTATGATCTTTTTGATGGCTGCTGCTGTCATGAGGTTGCCCATTAGGTGGGAGAGACCTTGGGTGTAGATGAACTCCTGTGCTGTAGAAGTTCTTTTGCACCAGCTGAAGTACAGTGTGATCATGCATACTGCTACCCTCGAATACAGAAGCTCAGATGCTTTTCACTGGTGCTCAAACTACAACCATTTACATTGAGAGAACATACAGTTCGTTATCGTGGCTCAGCTGACACACATGAACTTGCTCCTCCCAATGACTGAGATCTACGCCTGAATCTTGAGGAGGCAGACCACAGTCTCAAATGGTTGAGATGATGCTTTATTGGTTTCCTCTCTTGCAGCAGCTGTACAATTGGAAGAAAGTGACAATGCTAGTACAATGTGCTCCTTGAGAGCTCTGGGTGAAGGTACAAGTTGCCTTCTTTCCACAGGTAACCGTTGTTTTTGTGTTTACCCTGGACACACTCTAACTTTGTGAGCCAAATTTTTCTTTAAAACATCTTACAGGACAGAGATACGGGTACACCCACTGCTGCCATCTTGCAAATTCCTCAGTTTTTCATGTTATAAGTTCAACTGCTGGGTAGCCAAACTCTCACTTCCAGAATATTTGACAGGCAGTGGTTGATCATCCAGGATTTTGTCCCTTCAATTGCAACACATGCATTGTCCCACCAAGAATACTTCCTTACGAGAGTTTTCTGGATCTGTGCTTGCTCCTTCTGGAGGTCTGGTCACTGGAAACCTCCCAAACATTCAGAAGCAGCCAGACATCAACTCTTGAGGTTTTCATTTAGCCAGGGACCACAAGCACGGGACAGAAACATGGCTCATTGAGATAAATATTGCCTGTGAAAAATCTCATTTTCACCTGCACTAGTTTAACCCAAATCATCTGGCTGTTGGACAAAGCCTCCAGAGACCACTTTTTGATCCACTGCCAGTTACCTGGTTGCAAGATGTCACATCCCCTCCAGTATAACCAGACTGGTGATATCCTGCCTTCCTTCACAGATCTGCTACACAGACTAAACTCTGCAAGCCTATTTTGTCTCAGTACAGAAGAAAGTTCAGTATCTCAGAATCAGTGGCATTCCTGTTTTTTCACTATCCATGTATATTCTGTGAGACTTCCATCTCCCCAGATAAAAAATTTCAGTGAAGCCCATCCAACTGCAGACATGATTATTACAACCACAGTTTTCAAATATTCAATGTCTGTGAGAAGTCTCCTCCATGAGACACCTGCATAAAACACCAAATCACAGAGCAATCAGAGCTGATTTTGTATTAACTAGTACTTCAAAAGAAACAGACTTAATGGAGGTGTTTCTTTACAGCTAAGCCTTAGTAGGACCTCTATGGCTGTCATTCCAAACCACACAAGTGATAATCAGGTGCAAGACCTGTGTGTTGTACAGGTCTCTGTATCAGCCTTGAACATCATAAAGGTCTCAGCTCCACAGTAGGTGTGCTAGAGCGCAATGCTCCTATGGTATGGTTTGTGCCTCCATGGGAACACTGCCTTGGGGAAGCAGGGGCAGTCTTCTGTGTCCTCTGCCTTGACGATGGAAAGTGGACGTCATGCAATACTTCCACATCCCTCCTTGTCCCTGGTCACAGCACAGTTCTCCAGCAAGACAGCAAAGAGACAACCATCAAGGAGGACTCTAGCAGCAGCAGGCCCTATTGTGTGATCTCATGGGCAAGGCACCAATGCGTTATCTCAGGAAACAGCTATTTGCTCAGTGGGATGCCTCTGGTCTCTGCTGTCATCCCGTGTGAGATCTCCATCCCTAAGGCTGAGCTCAGAGAGTTTTCCTATGCTGTAAAGGAAATCCACAATGGGCAAGAGATAAGGAACAGTGTACAGAATGTTGTGGGGTTTTCTAAGCTCTTTGTGTATAAAGTTTTCTAAGCTCCTCTGCATCTTTATAGAGTAGAGCACTTTATAGCATCTGAGTTTGGTCCACAGCTTTGGACACAAGAATATGCATAGTAGATAGAAATTAAATGTAATAAATTTAGTTAAGGAAATAAGAAGCCAAGTTTCCTACCTCACATCCTTCAGTTTTGACGTAACTTCGGTGCAAAAACAAGCCCTTAAAGACACTTGTTTGCTTTCACTTGGTTGCTGGATTCAGCTCTTTTACTTCAAATATGAGGTACTCGTGAAAATATAACAAAGTCCTATGAACTTAAAAAAGAACTTCCCAGTAACTCTGACATTGATTGTACATGTACTTAATGAAGAGAAATCCAGATGATAAGACTGACTAAAACAGAAAAGTATCAACGCTGATGTGACTTAATACCAGAAATATGTCTGTCGTAAAGGGAAGACTCATTTTGTGCTTGTCAATTTATGTTTACATTTCTGAAGTCTTTTGTAGCAAGTTCGATATGGGAGTTGTCTTATAACTTACCGTGAGAAAACCTCAGAGAAAGATTTAAAGGATAATTCAAAGCCAAGTAATATAAAATTAACTAGGAAAATACTCTGTTCTGATAAATTAAAAAATTAGTCCAAGAAATTAGATTTCATTTTGTTAAATGCAAGCTTACTGAAATAGACATATTTCACCTAATTGCATGCAATATTTAATCTAAACTTATTAGAGTGTAATTTTTCAGAGGAAGAATATTTGGTATGAACTTTTTTGATCAGTTGTGAAACCAAAGCTCTTAGTGCTAATAATTCCTGGCAGGTAAGAGATGGACTAGACAAATAATTTTCTCACAAGCCTGTCATTGGTATTGTCCCTGCACCTAGCATGGTGTTCCTAGGAGGCTCAGCAACACACCACAGATCATCGTCTTCACAGGACACATACATAGTCAAGTCTTTTTTATACTACTGATAGTGTTTAGTATGCAGTGTATGTAGACTCAACAGGCACAAGCATGAAATGGACCATATTGGGCAGCAGTAATGAAACAGCCAGAGACACGAGGCCTTAATCATGCAAACAGCCTCCCTCCTAATGGAGCCGTCTATGACTTCTGCAGCTTTATTTAAAACCCCTAGTGAGTGCAGGGGGTAATGAAGTGAAATTCTGCAGTAAAACAGTAGCTCAGGAGAAGAGGTGCAAGTGGCTACTCAAAAATAAGCAGGACCATATGGATCCTTGTGACATCAAAACATGGTCCACAGGCCTTCAAGTTGATACATACTGTAGCCAGGAGGGATGTGGCACAGAGAACCCATCCAGGTTTACCTCCAGAAAGTGAAGTAAACACTCAGTTGCTGCTTTATCCCTGTCCCTGGGCTTCACGTTTGGTTGTTCTTGCGTAGCAGAGCCTGGGCATTTGAAAACTACCCAGTTTCCACCTGGAGTGCTGTTATTTACATTGTCCTTTCCTGCAATTTATTTCTATCCTTACAATGAAAAGCCTGACATTCAGCCTTGAGTAATAAGAATCTTGTTTATTTTCCCCCTAAAGCCTGTCCTGGGATATGGGAGCAATGTAGAAGGAGGAGGAAATGAGGAAGATACTGAAGTAGGTTATGAAACCAAATAAAATAGCATGGGTGCTCTGCATACACCTGAACACTGCTCCAGATATGTTTTAGGGACTGAAGTGGTGGGACCACTTGCTGCCATACTGCAACAGTCTGATTTAGAGGATTTCCATCCTGCAAGGGTGAAGCAGCCTTGCAAATAGCAAGGGAAAGACCAGTCAGTCCTGGGAAAACAAGTGGGACATCAAGCTTGAGTATAAAGCAGTCAGCATAAGGCCAAGGCATTAACATTCAAAAGAATTCCTAGTGTTTTCATAGTCTTTCAGTCACAGCTCTCAGTACACAACACTGTCCAGGTTTCTTCAGCATTCAAAAGGAAAATTCTCTTTCACTCAGCCAGGGAAACTAATACACTGGCATACTAACAAGCAAAAAGTTGCTTCTTACTAGATAAAAGGATTTCATGTGTGTTTGCTTGTGTGTGTAAACTGATAACTCACCTTAATGCCTTATAGAAAGATGGAAAATATGCAACCAAGTAATTACTAGTGCTGTGATGTGTAAAGACATTTGTGGTTGTGTCTGTCTAGGAATAACCAGCAGTCACTGGCCGTGGAGTCTGAGGTGCTAAATTTCTTTTGCTGACCCCTTATTTCAGCTAAATCATCTTTGCAGGGCTGTAGAGCTCTGAACTGGTACAAACTTGTTTTACCCACTCACACTCAGACAAAAAAAATATGTGAAGGAGTAGCTTGTCCTTGTAAGCTTGGTACTAACTCAGAACTGGTCTGCTCCATGGGCTGTACACGGCCAGTGTAGGATGTCAGGGCAGTGTTACTGCTGTGTTCTGTGCCTCCAACATTGCGTAGAGATGTGCTTTTCATCTTCAGCACATAATCTGCATGAGATTTTTATTGCAGGATGAGTCAGGGGAATACAGACCCGGTGTTATCAACACCGGGTCTGTACCCACAGTGTTGATCCCAGCTTTCCTTCTGACTATCTCTCTTGGATATTGTCAGTGTGACAGTAAGCCAGTGTCCTGAGAGCTGCCCACCCCCTGGCTTGAGGGTTCAAGCTGCTTCCAGCACTAACACTGCACCAGTGAGGACTGGTGTCACTGCACGATGTCTATAAATAACTACATAGAGGTGATTAACAAAGAGTGCAGGGTCGGATTTAGCAGCTGATATAACTTCTCCCCAAAAGTGAGTGTTTCTGCTGGGAAGAACCTTTTAATTTCTTACTCCTGTGTTGAAACTGATGCAAATATGCTGTTGTTATTTATACACCTCAACCTATATGGATTAAAACAAAATTTTAGCAGAATATTTACATGTCTATATTACACTTCAGTTGAAACCAGTCAACAACAGTGACTTCCTGGTCCTCACATGTATTCCATGACATGAGGGCAGCTGAACCAGACAGTTCACTGATAGGGCACAGTTTGGTTATCTACCAATTTGCACATAAAGACCTGGAGCTAATGAAGAGTGTTGACACTTCAGCATAAAGCCAACAACAGCAACAAAACCAACAATACTGCTGTATCTCACATTGCAGCAGACCCTGAAAACCACCCTGAGGGTGAGCAGAGGTTTGATGTCTGCTCTGGCTAGGTGCTGCTGAGTGGCTCCCAACACACAGGGCTGCAAAGACAGTCCGCAATGGGCTCCCTGGGAAGCTGTGCCCAGCTGCACCAGGCCTCCATGATATTTAAGGCTCTTCCCATTAAGCAAATCCTTTGTAGCCAGTTTTGTAGACAAACCAGGCTAGCTATGTTTATCATAGCCTGTGTAGGGTTATATTCTGCTTAGCTTCTGTTAGCTTTGGATTTCATGCCTGTGCTAAATAAACTTTGCTGATTTTGAAATAGCTGAAATTGCTGACTGATATAAGGGCATATTCATTGTCATACATCTCTGCCAAAAACAACCAGCCTGCTGACCTCAAAGGAGATGGACACAGAGGCACGAACATTGTTTTCATAACACTGGCTGGAAATTTTCCAGGTGTTTTATTTTTCCTTCAGAAAACACTGATCCAATAATATAAAAAAGCCAACAGAGAAGTTTCTTGGTCATTGGTTACAGTTTTCAATGGAAAAACAGTGATGCTTTTTGTATGATACGCTCATATGATTTATGCTGTGTTACGTCTTTACCCAAAACTTAAACAATAAAGAAGACATACCCAGATGTCTTAGCCTAATCAAAATAAGGCAAAGAGGCTTTTTACAAATAGAATATTTCATTTAAATGCATTCTTAGCATTTCCAACATTAAATACATGAAGAACTTCATTTTGTAGTAAATGCCAGTCTTTTCAGTTTTGATGTTGAGCAAGAACAAAAGAAAGAACTGAGGTGCTGAAATTTCTTCTAGTGTAGCAGTTTTGCTTCTGGATTGATTCCATCCCGCACAATGCAACAAAGCTGAGGAATAAATAATTACACAAAAAGATTTTGCAGAGATAACTAGGGCTTTCCCAGGGCTAGGGCAAGTTGAGGGCAGTGGGTCATGGGTACAAAATGGCTGCTTAGAACATCTTGTTTCACTATCTAGATGACAGATAGAGGAATGGGGAAAATCGTTTCTTTTCCTATAGAAGAAAATTTGTCAGGGACAGGATCTCCCTCTCAACATGGGGGGTCCTTTTCTAGTACTGTCCAACCATCATAGCAGGGCAGGAGCACTTTACAGTTAGTTGTAAAACAGACCAGTAGTCTCATGCTGACTTAGTTTCCTTTTGTCCTTTAAAGCTCTAAACCCACCCCCTTTTATTTTTTTTCTAAAGAGCTGTGCTCAGCTAAGAGGAGAACTCAGCTTTGTCAGAATCAAGAATTCTTAAAGAATTTCTAGTTGCTTTGGAATATGACTGGACGCACTGAAATTAAAATATTCCAAGGGAATGTAGACATTCTTCCACTTTGTTTTGGGTTTTTTGTTGGGTTTTTTTTTTTTGCTTGAGGATCTGTTGGTTCATTCTTTATAGGTGTGAATATATTAAACATTCCTAAGTATCCAACTGATGTCAATGTCTATCCTTTAGTTTCAATATCAGACCAAATGTTTATTATTGCATTTAATTTGAAACAGACATTTAGGCTCTTACTGCTCAGATCCAGACAAAAAAATAAGTCCCTAACTCTTACTGCAACGAATAGAAAATGGAGGCCTGCTGTCCTCAAGCCTTGAAAGGACACAGGAAAATGTTTAGTGTGTTTAAAAATCCAGGCCACATTTGAATGAGTTTGCTTTTTCCATTATTTTGATACCAGTATAACTGGGGGCTTACCTGGATCCTGTTTGACTACAGCTTGGCCTACCCCAAACTGGCTTCATCTCACTAGTGGTATTTGCATCAGGGTGAAGGAAGCCCACAGCCTTCAGCACCCAGCCATCCCTTGAAGCCGTATAGTCCTATCTCTGCATTTATGACACTGTTAATTCTCAGCCACTCAGGGATTAACAACTTTAGTATCTACTTTTTTATGTAAATCATTAATTTGCCTTTCTCTACTACCTTTATCTACATTGGTGGCATCCACCAGGCAACAGAGAGCATCTTCTGGTACTTGAAGAAGATCTGAAGTGCCATTGCTGTGGTCAGTCTGGCCATCCTTTCCTCATTCCCTAAGAGCTGTCAGCAGGGAAAAGGTATTGATGAAGAAACATGTTAAAACAAAGATAATTCTGGATGGATTCAACTGTCAAACGTATAAATGGGCCTATGTGTTGACTGACTCTACATATCCAAATTTAGATCTAAGGCAAAATGCCTTAGGAAAGCACAGCAGGGAGCATGTTTAAGCCTAGCATGTTTCTCAGCTCTTGTTCTAGACATAGCACAGGGCTGGCCAAGATCCCAACTACCCCTGTTGCACAGCCCTTCCAAGAGGGATGTGGTGGCCACATTTTTTCTCATTGACAAGTAGAATTAAACTGCTACTGGGTGTACCAAACTACACAGACGCAAGCCTACAATTGTGCCAACAGACGGCAAGATCCTAACCGTCCCCTCTTTCCCATCCACTCCACCCTAAAGTTTGTTAATGCCCATGACTACTTGCATCAAACATCCAAGCCAGTGAGTTCAGGCTTATGTTCAAAGTACAGAATATACTTACTTATGAAAATCTGACTCTGAATGCCTGGAAGTTGAGTATTAGAAACTGTAACAACTTCTGGAAATGCTCATTATTTTATCCAAGCTTATATTCATTATGAGACTTGATATACACTTGAGACTTCAAGAAATAAAATGGTAAAAAGTTAATGCTCTGAACAGAATGAATAAAATAAAAGGTTTTGTGGTGTTGGTCTGCTGTTCATTTATTTTGCCGTGAGCAAGTGTCACAATGAACTCACTCCAATATAAATGTAGAAGAAACAACTAGCTGCTTCTGGTATGCAGGGCCTTTTTGTTTGTAATTTGCAACTACTGTATTGCTACCAGAATACTCCAGACCATTTGGAATAAGCTCTTCAATGGATTAGTTATCTTTGTTAATATTTGTCTCTGCCTACTCATAAAAAAGTCAAAGAACTTGCCTATACTGCAAGACAAAACTGTGTTGACCGTACAGATAACTGTCAGGCTGAAAAATCATGAAGTATTGCAACTGAAATCAGTACCAGAAGGCTGAGTTTATTCATTTTAATGATCTTTGCTCTCTTGAACTCTTCTCAGGATCTAGACATCAAAAGTAAGTAAATTTCTACCTTCACCTTCAGCGTTGTGAAATGAGTGGCTTTTCTCTCATCAAACACAGGCTCTCGTTGCCTTTCACATTTGCTCTCTTTGACCCAGTTTCCAGTTAACAGTGCATAAAATATATTTGCACTTAAAATTAATAACTCGGTCTGCTGTTCTGAGGAAAGGTCACTAGCTGCTTTTCTGCCTTTTAAGGGAAAAGGATTTTGATGTAACCTCTGTGCTGGCACTCTGGAAACTCAAGGCCATACATGAATTCAGCTCCACAGTGGCCATCTCAGTTGCATTGAAAGCAAGAGGGGCTGTGCTCCAGTGGACTTCAGTGTTTCCAAGCCATGTGGAGAATGGCTCCTGGCCCATGAGGCTAATGTCCTCAGCACCCATCATGCTGTGCCCCATGTCATGCCAGGGGACCTCATAGCACCCTTTGCAGAGTTGTGTGGAAGTCAAATCTGGTGGGGTGACTTAATTACAGACTTGCCTGCCTTCCTTCCCTCCTTCCCTCCTTCCCTCCTTCCTTCCCTCCTTCCCTCCTTCCCTCCTTCCCTCCTTCCCTCCTTCCCTCCTTCCTTCCTTCCCTCCTTCCTTCCCTCCTTCCTTCCCTCCTTCCTTCCTTCCCTCCTTCCTTCCTTCCCTCCTTCCTTCCTTCCCTCCCTCCTTCCTTCCCTCCCTCCTTCCTTCCCTCCCTCCTTCCTTCCCTCCCTCCTTCCTTCCCTCCTTCCTTCCTTCCCTCCTTCCTTCCTTCCCTCCTTCCTTCCTTCCTTCCTTCCTTCCTTCCTTCCTTCCTTCCTTCCTTCCTTCCTTCCTTCCTTCCTTCCTTCCTTCCTTCCTTCCTTCCTTCCTTCCTTCCTTCCTTCCTTCCTTCCTTCCTTCCTTCCTTCCTTCCTTCCTTCCTTCCTTCCTTCCTTCCTTCCTTCCTTCCTTCCTTCCTTCCTTCCTTCCTTCCTTCCTTCCTTCCTTCCTTCCTTCCTTCCTTCCTTCCTTCCTTCCTTCCTTCCTTCCTTCCTTCCTTCCTTCCTTCCTTCCTTCCTTCCTTCCTTCCTTCCTTCCTTCCTTCCTTCCTTCCTTCCTTCCTTCCTTCCTTCCTTCCTTCCTTCCTTCCTTCCTTCCCTCCTTCCCTCCTTCCCTCCTTCCCTCCTTCCCTCCTTCCCTCCTTCCCTCCTTCCCTCCTTCCCTCCTTCCCTCCTTCCTTCCTAAGAATCTTCCAAATACTCACATTTTTTTCCAGGTCACATGTCACATCAGAGTTCAAATTGCATTCATACCAGTTTTTCTCTGAATTGTCCAATGCCTGTATTTGGCCTCCTTCAAGACTTACATATCATGAACAACACAGTGAGCTGGGATCCATGCCACAAGGATTAAGCTGTCATTCAGGAAACTGAGGATGGCACGCTGATCAGGGTGACGTTTCGTAAGAACATTTGGGAACCTAAGAGATTTAACAGGGAGTAGTGAATTTCTTCTGGGAGCAGAATGAAATAAATGACCAAATATATAGAGTAACTTTTATAAATTAAATGGAAAAAAGAAAACAGTCCAAGGACACAGTCATTGCTGTTCATGAATATTTTGTCTTCTTTCATGATGACACTTCTCAGCCTCTTGCTACTGTGTGTTACCTATCGTGCTATGGCATTAGCTGTTCCTACCCATGGCAAGGGCATTGATCTAGATGATCTTTAAGATCCCTTCCAACCCAAACCATTCTATGATTCTGCCTGAAGGCCAATTTTAAATTGGTACCCGGATAAAATTTATCTGTTGTCTGTGCACAAGTCCCAGGCATCTGCATATGCAGTTATCCAGACAATCTTCATAAGTGAGAGGAGTTGGAGACAGCACAGGACATTTTTGCAGGCTGTTTCTGAAACCATTTTTCTGTAAATAGGGCACATACACTCTAATCCACCAGAGGACGAAGGACACTGCTTAATTCTAAGCCTGTGAGTAATTCCCATTGCCTTTGCGTGATGTACCTGGGTAGATCAGTTGACTGTGGTTCAGAAAAGCCTTTGAGAAGTTTTCTTTGATTTCAGCAGGACTGCACACGTGCTTCATATTAAATCTCTGCCTTAAGTACTTCACTGGAGACCTTCACTCCCGAGACGGGCTCTACTTTCTTTTCCTTTGAACTGGGACTACTTTATATAAAAGTCTTAATCATTTTTAATTATTTTTGACTGGCAAGCACCAAAGAAAAACAAACATTCTGAAGCTGCAAAACCTGCTTGAGAATGACTCAAAGCAAGGGGGCCAAAGGGATGGTGTGACAGACAGTAACATTACATTTCTTACAAGACTTCACACCATGCTTACCCTAGACACTTTTGCCCAGAGGTTTCAGGTACTCACATGGTGGAGACTACAAGCACAGGTTTAGGGGAAAAACAACTTCATGCACTAGGCTCAGAGACAAGACTTGCAGTAGCAGTGACAAACACCAAGCATTGGTGATGCATCCCTGCAAGAAGGAGCATATTTAGGTGGTGCATAGGAAAAGCACCTCTTTTTAAATTGACTGGTGCAGTCCTGCCCTGCACAGCCCTAGGCAGCCTTTATCCAACCTCAACAGTGGCACAGTCTGCTAGCTGCGGCCCTGGGATCACCAGGGACTGAGAGATTACTTTTATTATACACATGTCTATCACCTTGCATTGACTCCAGATCCCAGCTCAGCAATCCCACACAAGAGGATAGTTTGAAAAGTCTCTACCAATAAAAGTGACATTTTCTTTAGGGCATGGATGTTGGTATTTGCTTTTCAACACCTCCCTGAAATGTTACACACATAGTATGGGTTTATTTTGATTCAACACATCACAGTACATTGTCTACAGCTGTACTCAGAGCCACCTGCAGGAAAGGACTTTGTGTCACCCCACACCACCACCACCTCTGCTCTGTGTATGTTAAGGTCTTTGTGACCCAACTCAAGCAGCAACAGCACGTGTTGGAAAAGCCAGTCTTCCCTACTGGAGGTGCTTGGACAATAGCAAAAGCCAGGCAATCTCCCTCCAAAGCGCATGTTCACTCACCTTCTTCTTGATTAGTATAAAGTATTTTCTGGATAAGTCAATCTTGATTCAAGAATATTATCCACTCTCCTACACTATCACTCCTCTACTGAGTTTTTCAAACTAACTAACCTTTACGGCTTTAAGACTCTATTTAGGTGAAGTGGGTAAGACCTATACCTACATTTGAAGTCAAAGAAAAACATCTGAGGACTTCCAGAGCACCCAGTCCATTGCCTGCCTGGCAAGAAAGATATCAAGATAGGGTAACACCCAGGTGTTCTCCTAGCTGTAGGCTTCTGCACACCTCAGAGAGTTGATCTTCATGCTTTGGACATTGGGCTCTGGCTGCACATAATGTCAAGGTTTCAGCTTGTGTTCTGGAGGGACAAGGTGTCTAGTCTTAAAGACACTTGGTGGTATACCTCAAAACACAGCATAAGAAAGCTGGTGTTTCTGTGTCTCACAGTCTGGGCATAGATCTTTGAAGTATTTTGGTATATTGATAAAAGCACCATATTTTGTAGTCAGAAATAAAGACACCTGTGTATCTGTACATTTTGTAGAAAACGAGGGATAGGAGAGCAGAAAAAAAGTTCCAAACATGCTCTCAGAATGCCTGTCATTTTTTAAAACCCCAACATTTTCTAAAAAGTAAATAAAGGAGACGTTATTTTTGTACTGGTCATTTCAAAGCAATCTGAATTATTTTGGCATATCTTAGTCATGTTCAAGACTGCTTAGGGCAGTTATGCTCTAAAGAAAATAATTTCTAGCAGAATAGAAGAACACTGAAAATAGGACCAGTCCCTTTCCTTATGTACCCTGAAGGAGCCCACTCATTGGTGCAGGACTAACTCTTCTAACACTTCCTAATTCGAACTATCAACATACCTGTGCTCCCACAAAAGTGAGGCATTCCACTGAATGCAACTTCATCAACTCAGTAGACAAGTGCAGTGCTACCTACAGCAAACCACAGGGATAAAGTCATCAGTGCCAAGGCAGTACTCTGCAATGTTTCAGGACAGTTGATCTTCAGTCAGGGCAAGCCGTGGCCCATGACACTAGAGAGTGAAGATACTTTGCATGGTCTGTGCATGTGTCAGCCCTGCAGTCCCAGCAGGTTCCCTGCAACACTGGTGCTCCAGCTGTCGTGTACTCTCAGACTGGGGTGGAGTAATGGCAGGCTGAGCATCTGGTTCTCTGCATTCGTGCTGAGTTTCCATAGCTCTTTTCCAGGAGCAGACTGATCTCTATTTCGATAGCGCACACATATTCTTCTCTGAGACCCCAGGTTCCACCTCTGGCTATCAACTCCGCTCTTCCTTGCACTGTATCACAGACCTTTTCTCTACCATCTGCTGGAAGGAGCTCATTTTGTAAAAGGGACAAGATCTTTAAGGACTTAAGGGAAGGAGCCCGTCAACATAGCTTTTGTCACTCCATGTTTGTTGGAGGGGAGCCAGGTGCTAGCCAGCCATGGAGAACTTTGCAGGGCCGGTTTCTTTAAATGCATTTTAAAATAAATGTTTGTCAAGGGCACAGTGCCCTCGTGTCAATGGAAGGGGGGCTGCCTTGGAAAGAAACCAGATATTTGAGAACACCCTCTCTCCTGGCCAAGGGCAGACACTTGCCTGGGGTGCTGCAAGTGCAGGGTACCACAATCAACCCCTGGCTACCACTAGGAGCAGAGACAATGTCAAGTTGCTGCTGGTGTACGTGACTCGAACAGAAAACCAAAAAAGGCATTTCTCGGTGGGTGAGCAGCAGCTGACCTTGCTGGAGTGTGAACCCTGGCCATTGTGGTGTCCAGGTGTGCCGTGGCATCACTGACGGGCACTGCATTTTGAGAGACACTGACAAAAAAAAGGAAGAGAATGCTCCTCTAGGTGATGTAAGAACTAGGGTGCCCTGTTCAGTGAAAAGCAAAGATCTTTTTGTGACCTAAGCACAATCCCCCACAGGGGAAGTACCACAGATGAGCACCTGTGGACTCCAACGCAATCACCTCCATGGATGCAGAGTGCAGTGAGGAGTCAGAGGTTCATCTTCCAGGTACAAACCACTGGACTGATGTGCGGAGGTAAAGCTGAGCACTCACCTCATCATTGCCTGCTCTGAAGCAATGATGTATTTTTTTTTTCTTTTTCCCCTAGACTCCTCCAGTGCCCTGTGCCTTCCCCAGCAGTGAGGCAAGGCTGAAGGCCTAAGAACAGGCAAATTTAGAGGATCGTGGAACTGGGTCTGTTGGACCACATCAGCAGACACCCACAGAGGAAAGTGAAGCACTTCAGTGCACAGAGCTCCTTGGCATAGTCCAACCAGGCAATTCACTGCCCCGGCCAAATGACACCCAGAACTACAGTCACACCATCATAGACCAAAGTGGACCATATTTCGCCAAACTTTCAGGGAAAGCTATAGGTCAGCATGAATACTTTCCATATATCTTTATATTCACATAAACTTAAACTGCTTCAGTACCAAGGGATTCCTGCTAGAGACGTAAGGAAGATGGAGAGATTTGGGAAATCAGCTAGGGTAGTGTAAGTCTAGGGCACACACCCAGCCAGAACTTGAAATAAATGCCTTACATAAATCAAGGGAGAAGTCAGGAAGGTTACCAGCTCTACAGTGAGGGAACACACAGGTTTCCAGCCCTCACTGCCTCCGTAAATGTTTAATACTCCATTGTTTAGAACTCATTATTTCAGACACAAAAATCAGATCAATGCACTTTTTCATGTTTTATGGTAGACAGGACATCCTATGGCAAATCTCACAGTTCTGAGTCAGTGGGGAACAGGTGTAGAGAGAATGGAGGGAATTTATTATATGGATGGTGGTCGTCATACTGAATGACTAGAGTTTGGGGGAGTCCGTGCAGGGAGCAGACCCAGCTGGTATTTTCGCAGCAACAAGGAGGCAGCGCTGTTCCATGCTATGCCCCACTCCCTGTCAGCAATGACAGCTGTGCCACTGCCTGCCATCATTAGGAAAGCGTCCTTCCCCCATCCTCTCCACACAGCACTGAGCACATCATGCACTGCCTGTTTCTGCCTTCCCCAGTTCTTGAGGATTATTCAGTTCTTATTGTTGACCGTTGAACAGAAAGGCTATGCAGTAGGTCTAAGTCACAGAGACATTATGAAAACAAGCTGGGGAATTTAAAATGCCATCTACTGTCTGATGCCAAGTCAAAATTAATCAGGCTCCTCGATCGCTATTGTGATTGCTAACAGAAAAGTGTATCTGTATTAAGTTGGTTTCCTCTTTATTGTCTAACCCACCCTCGGGTTGCATAACTGACAGGTAATTAAGTTTAGCAACAATTATTGAAAAACAAAAAAGGATGCCAATCTAATTCTCTTTTATTCATCTGACAAAATGACTATGGTACGATTTACCATTTAGCTTTTAAATCTCTCCTATCGACTCACACTGAAGGGAAGTTTACCTATGCCAAAACCTAGAGGGATCCTCCTCACTCCTTGGAAGGAATAGTATCAGTGTAAAAATCACTTAGGAAAACCACTTAGGAAAATAATTTCTGCCAGTAAGAGGTCATTTAAGTCTAAGAACTTACCCCTCAAGTTTTCACAGAGATCTAACTCCCATAGAAGCCAAATAGGAGGGTGCCATTTTGGGTCTGTGGAAATTTTTTCTAGATAGGGCATAAAAGTGAGAGAGAAGAAATATTCCTCTTCATGGTACTCATTAGTATAATACAGAGTCTTGGATAATGTTTAGATCCACCTTGATCTACAAAAGCTCTCTCCAAAGGCATTATGATATGGCATATCTACGGAGTGAGACTACCTGGGCGTTTGGTGTTTTTCTGGCCAAAGCACCAAAAGTTTTCCAAAGTTAGAAAAGTTGCTTCCTTAAAAAAAATCTTCATTAAAAATACTCTGAATTGTTCAAGAACTGTGTCCATGAATGTGCTTCTGCACTTTGAAGTCTGAGACCTAACTTAAGTTTTGTGTAATTTTAAATTTTCAAAAACAGGTGTTCTAATTTAAAGATAAATTAGTTAGCTCTGAGATTACTAAAGTTCACCACAAGGCAAAGGAAGACTACCTTTCCATCTTAATCTCCATCTTTTTTTGGAATATATCTACATTTACAACAGAGATCCATGTACCCCAGTGTCCTGTCTTTCAGTAGCTATTGGAAGCTGCTAAGGGAAAATGAGATCCCTGTTGGGTTTTTTACCACAGTCCATCCATCAGTGGTTTCATGATTTCCTAAACCAGAGGTCGCACTCAGGCCATCAACTTCAATAGCTCTTGATGGAATCTTTTCCCACCTTATTTAGCTGGTTTTGTTTTTTATCTTTTGTACATCTGGGCCATAAAACATGCCGTGGCAATGAGT
Source organism: Dromococcyx pavoninus (assembly GCA_033558185.1). Taxonomy (NCBI): domain Eukaryota; kingdom Metazoa; phylum Chordata; class Aves; order Cuculiformes; family Neomorphidae; genus Dromococcyx; species Dromococcyx pavoninus. The sequence continues at coordinate 164,763 of JAUMJL010001132.1, read as the reverse complement.
TCTGCTCATGTGTTGTGTGAATAAGCACTGCCTTGCCATTAATTTCATGGGTTTGGGGTTTGTTTTTTAGTGTTTTTTTCCCCAGTGATTTCACTGATCTTATCTTTTCAAGAGATGTAAAAAAAAATAACAAGAAATGTGTATTAAGGATTCCTCTTGAAGACATCAAGGACCACATAAGATAAATTAGAATATGTTCACACAACATGAGCTTCTGCCAATTTAAAATATATTTTCTTTTTTAGTTTCAGAGTTCTTTTGTTTACTTAGCCTTGTGCAAAGACTACTGGCTTGCCACCTTTCGAGCCATTCCTCATGGCCCAGTGCAGTTGCACAGACCTCCTGTGCTGAGGTGAGTTGTACCTTCTGTGAACAAAAGCTTTCTGTGAACTTCTAGGGCCTGAAGTCCATCTCCAAAGTAATGTTTTCAATCCACTGCAGACAAGTTATTTCAGAATGATACCATGAAGATCTATGGTGTTGGACCAGATTCTGTTAAGGTCAGAATCCAACCTAAACTCCCTCAGGCAACAAATCTCATGTTAAAAATATGCATTATGTTTACTCTCATAGCCTGCTGCACCTTGCCAGTGGGTGGCACGAAGCCATCATGAGGGTTAGTATCAGGATGGAGTAGCATTTTAAAATGTTCTGGACTGAAGTCACTCAGTAGTCATCTTTCCAGACCTAACGGGATATCTGTTTCAAATTAAATTGAGTTATAGCAGGGCTTCTAGTCCACATCAGAGGATAAGAGCACGCAAAATTGAAATGAAAAAATGGAACCAGTTTGTGTTCCTGCTTATGAATACGCAGACAAATCAGCAACTCAAAAATGACAAGCTATTAGTTTATTGGCAATTCCTGCATCTTAAAAATAACCATGGAAATTTGTATCCAGACTACTAACCTCCCTCAAAATCATCTAACCATGATTACAGTAACAACAGAGAGTCCAAAGGGTAAATTCCTGATGCAGCTGTTAAGCTGGGGCTAGAGAGGGACAGAAAGACAAAGGGTGGAGGGCACAGAAAGAGGCTTGCATACATTACCAGCCCCAAATATCTAGATCTCGTGAGTCAGAATCATGAGACCGGCTTGAAAATTCCCATAAATTCAATGTTTCTTCTTACCGATTTTGAGCCCTTATGTTGTACTTTTTGCTCACAACATAGGCTCAACAAAAAAATGTTTCCTAAATTAATTTGGGAACCTTCCTCACTGCACATCCAGAAAGGATAAAAAAATAAACACAAAATGCTGAAAATATGTCCTGATCTAAATGTGGAATAGGTGTCATATCAAAATAGAGGTCCTGCCAGCAACTGACATGGAGGAGGGTGCAAAATTATTATGAAACTTTCCACCACCCCAATAAATGTATGCAAGAAGTTGCAGTGGCTCCATGAGAAATGGCATCAGGCTATGCCATAGCTAAGGGGACACAGAGATCAGGGTAGTGCTCTGCCAGCTCTCACCCTAGAGCTGCAAGCTGCAGGAGGAGGAAGCAGGGATGACTGAGCTGGTTGCACAGAGTTTTGGTAAGAACAGTAGTACAGACATGCCTACATCGTGCTGTACAGGAACTAACAGGACTCTGATCTGCGCAAGCCTCTCTGCTGAGTTTGAAACCTTGACCCAGTCCAAGGGCACCGACCTACACTGTGTGGAAATACTGCTGGGAGATGGGTGCACACCAGCCTGGATATCTTGAAGCAAAATTGCTAGCATTTTGTTTGACTGCAGCTTTGGATTGCCTTTTTCAGTGTCATGTTCAGTGACAAGAACCAGTAGGTTTCCCTTACTCCTTTGCTGTAGATCCTGAGGCTGAGTTGCCAAACTCGCTGCAGGGACAGGAAGAGGAGGGAGAGGAAAAAAGGTCTCCTGTATTAAGCATAGTTTAGCCTTGTTAGGGAATTCAGACTACTAGTATGTCTCCTGGTTAGGGAATCACTGCTTTTACAGATAAAGTAATGGCTTGAATGGGTGATGGACAACAACCAAAGAGAAAACAAAACTGATTTAAGAACCTCTAGATGACTCTATTCTAGGAATGTTATTATTTTTATAAGGAAATAACATGGCATTTCCACTGGCTCTGAACAAATACTTACTGAATTCATTCTTTGGTTGGTTGAGCCTCACCAGGGGCACGGAGCAGTTCTCTTCATAGCCTACTTCAGCCATCTCATGTTCGTAATACACAGGATAGAGAGCATTAGAAGCAAACTCTGCACATCTGAGGTGTAAGTGTACCACGCTGCTGCAGTCCATCCGGCCTATCCTGTGCCAGACCCACTGCATCAGGAGCAGCCAGGTCATTGAGCACAGTAGTAAAACTACAAAGCATTTGGGTTTGAGTTTTTCTCAGCAGTCTGGGCAGGCTCTACCCAGGTAGGCCTCAAAGGCACAAAAGACTACCTGGGGAAGGTCTGCTGAACAAGAGAGGGGTTTGAACTGCTTCCACCTCCCTAATCCTACAGCTTCTGAGGATGCATATGTGAGCATCTGCGAGCATCTGCAAGGTCAGAAGCAGTGTCTGCTGCTCTCTCTCTTTTCTTCACTCGCTGTAGAGGACATAATGAGGCACTGAGGCTGACAGAAAAATTTCTACAACAATGTGATGGGTCCTACTGGGGAAAGTGTTTTTTCTGCAAGCACAAAGAATTTACATGAGATTGTGACTCGGGATTCATAGATAATGGTTTTGGTTGCTTTCTTTGAAGTGTTTTTTCTTCTTTCAAGCAATCATAGAATTACCCGAGTTGAAAGGGTCTCAAAAGGGTCATCAAGTCCAACTCCTATCCCTACACAGAACACACCAAGCATTCATACCATGTGACTGAGGGCATTATTCAAATACTTCTTGAATGCTATCAGACTCGATGCCATGGCTGCTTCCCTGGGGAGCTGTTTCAGTGCTCCATCAACCTGTGAGTGAAGAACCTCTTCCTACTATCCAGTCTAAACTTCCCCTGCCACATTTCCCTGATATTCCCTCTAGTTCTATCATAGGTTGCAAGAGAGAAGAGACCAGCAGCTGTTTCTCCTCCTTCCCTTGTGAGAAGGCAGTAAACAGCTATAAGATCCCCTCTCAGTTTCCTCTTCTCCAGGCTGAACAGACCAAACTAGTCCAGCCATTCCTCATATGACTTCCTCTCCAGACCCTTCACCAGCCTTGTGGCTTCCCCTGGACAATTCCCAGTAGTCTGATATCCTTTTTATACCGTGGTGCCCAACACTACACACAGTGCTCGAGGAGAGGCCGTACCTCCCTCGACCGGCTGGCAATGCTGTGCTTAATGCACCCCAGGACATGGTTGGCCCTCTTGGCTGCCAGGGCACACTGTTGGCTCATGTTCAACTTGCCGTTGACCAGAATCCCCAGATTCCTCTCCACAGAGCTTCTCTACAGCCTCTCACATCCCAGTCTGTACATGTATCCAGGGTTGACGTGTCCCAGACAGAAAATCCTTGTTAAATTTCATTCTGTTGGTGATTGTCCACCTCTCCAATCTGTCAACATCCCTCTGCAGGGCCTCTTTACCTCCAAGAGAGTCAACAGCTTCCTCCAGTTTTGTGTCATCAGCAAAATGTCAATAAATATTCAAGTGCTTCATCCAGGTCATTTATGAAGGTATTGAAGAGCACTGGCCTCAGGATGGATCCTGTGGGACCCCACTAGTGACTGGGCGCCAGTCTAATGTTGACTCCATTCACTGTGACTCTTTGAGCCCGACCCATTAGCCAATTCCACAATGATATTAATCCTAACCCAAAACCTGTGTGTTGTTTCTGGATACTGGAACTTGGGCTTTTGCATGGTCTCTCTATTTTGATCTGTCTGCAGGAGGATTCTTAGTCACGTTCAGGAACTACTGAGACAGATAGAAAACAATGTCGTGCAATGCTGACAATCAGACCATCTTGGGGATTGCCAGTCACATCACCTATAGTTACCAATATCCCATCTGGAGATTTTCATTTGAAACAATGCCCTGCTTTGCTATAATCTGTCCTGAACCAGGATTTCCCAGTGTTTTGCCTGTTCAGCAGACTGGCTTATCTCAACCATCTAATCATCAGGCAGCGCAGTTTATAATAATAACGAGACAGCAGTTAACACAATTTCACATGTTTTTGGGCAGTCTCAGAGACAAGCTTCTCCAGGACAGGGAAGGCATTTGAACAAGTTGTCCTTGTTTGGTGAGGATGAGTAGAGCTGCAGTTGAAGCCTGAAGGTTCTATCAAGACAGTGGGATTCATAAAACACATAAAGTCATGAAAGGGGCAAAGATTCACTTTCAAGGGAAAAAGCCCAACTCGTGGTACTAACAGTGACTTTATTTCTTTTTCTTTTTTTTACTTTCCCAGCAGAGCTAACTGCTTAGTGCATTGCACAGATGAAATGGAGGGAGATTCCATAGAAAGGATAAACAGGAAAATCTTTAACTCTGGGACTGGGCTTCTCCATTGGAGGTGAAAAGTTAAATGCACCCTGCAGCAGCTGTTCAACTTGTAAAGATTAAAATTAATGCCTTGGAAGATACTTTCAGGAGGATTATGGACAGCGATTAACGCACAGTATTCTTTAGCCATGATTACCTCCCCCACTCTCCAGCCAAAATCTTGATCATCTGCATTTCTTCCTTTTATTTTTATTATTTTGTAATTGTTATCACTATACAGATCGGAGTTCAGTTTCTGATCAGAGAAAGAGTGCAACTGTCATGCCTTCATTCAGACAGACCTCTAGTTATGCAGTAATGGATCAGCATGACCAGAGTGGAGAGAAATGAAGCCAGGATGTGCCATGCAATTAAAGTAACTATCTACTCAAAACAAAAGGCAACTTCATCAGCTTGCGTTTCCTTCTTGCACTCTCGTTAGAATATGTGGCAGCAATAATGCTCGCAATATAGGGAGTGTTGTAGCTGCTTGCTATTTAAAAAACAGTGTGTAGGGGGACATTTCTTTCCTTAGAGAAAGTCTTCTTTCTGATTTGGGCAGCAAGAAGTAAGGTCACCAGCAACAAGAGTAGTCTAAGTGGATCGCACAGGCCGTTTCACAATGGCTTTGATTCTTCCTAAAGAGCTCCACATGGACCAAACCCTCTAGTCTCCCTATCTCTGAGAGTGCCTGCTACTTTCAAAAGGCTGAAGAAAGGCTCTGGTGGCCCGTCCAGGAGAGACTGGTAGCCCAACTTATGAGCTGGACAGTACAGTAGCAGAAAGGACTTAAGCACGTACTGCTACCTCAAAAAAGAAGTTTTCCAGGTATTTTGTACAATATCAGTAGCAGCGAGCCCTATTAAAATGCATTTACTCTAGTTTTCAGCAGGCAAATGGTATTTGGCCTGTGACAAGTGCTTGGGTCTTTCTTCAATACTTCCCAGAAGAAACCAGATCTGAATGTCTCCATGAAGAGTCCCACAATCCTTTCTGTGGCAGGATCCAAGTGGACCTCTTAGTGGCTTCCTGCAGGAGACCTAGGCCACGTTCACATAGCTTTATTTGCCCTTATGAGCTGTTGCCTTGCTCTGTGCAGGCTGGAGGAAACCCTCAGACCTTTCTGTGTCAATGAGGTGGTGTTCAGCAGAGGGCAGATGCCATCTCATAACTTTTAGTGGGGCTACAATCTTGCTGGGCCAGACTACATCCATGTGTACAGGCAGCCCGATCAGGCTTTGAAATAAAAACATTAGCATAAGTACTATAGAACTTCCCTAGGTATATAGCACTTTGTATGCATATAACAGTGGAAAAGAAGCTCTTTTTCCATCCAGAATTAACTTTAAATTTAGCCATCAATACGAAATCGGTGGGCCATATATTCAGTTTACTCAGATCCATTCAAACCCACTTATGTCAACGGCAATGTACAGGTATGAATCAGCTGCACAGTATTGGGTAATAATCTCAGTGTATTCAGATTTAAAGTCTTATTTTTCATATTGTTATGGTTTCAGTCTGGAAAAGACTGGTAACTGTTACTGGAGGGTTTCATGCGTTACCTTGTTATAATGTTTTAGGATATCAGGAAAAAAAAGCACCTTACAACAATCTAAACAATATATTCATTATGCTCATGATAAATCTACTAAATACAATGTGTTGGTCTGTCCTCGGTCCAGCCAGGACATCTGTTTTCTTGGCGTTATGGTACTTAGCACAATGAATCATTTGCCTCCAGTCACTCGCAGTCCAGCACGTTATGCTGCCTAAATCTTTGGAAAATTCCACCCAATCCATATAATTCAGCCATCCTTCTCTCCTTGCTCCCACAGCAACATCAATGGGAGCTGCCTACCTCTTTCTCATTCAGCATAAAACCCCCAAGATCTGCAGTTTACAAAGTTTCCCTTCTTGCCTGCACAAATTGCCCCTTCCCAGATACATGCAACTTGTTTCAAAGCAGCTTCATGAGGCTCTTCTGGTTCCTATAGCTATGTCTGTATCAGTAAATCAGTAAATCAATCAATCAATCAATCAATCAATCAATAAATAAAATTAACAAACAAAATGGGTCATTGTCTGGTCCTCCCAGCAAAGCTCACAAATGGCCCTCCCTAGAAAACACAGTGGTCCCATTCAAACCCTTTTTTGGGAACAGACCTGGCCTAGAACTACACCTTGGGGCATGTCCTGGCGTTATGCTCACTGGAAGAGGTGTGCACAGTCATTTAAGAGGCATCAGGCAGGTGGGGGACACTGCCTAAACTTCCTGGGTTTTCTAGTCCCTTTAGAGCAATATCTGACGTGATGTAGTTAGTGCATGCATTGGCAGGCCCTGCTGCCTGCAGGTAGGGTGGATGGCTGAGAGTGCTGCCAGCAAGGTAGAGAGCCTTCACCAGGACAAGGTGGGAGACAATAGACAAAATGCATCAGTATGCGTGACCTTCTTTCTGCTGAATATTAACTCTCATAAAATATGTCCTTGTTCAAATTATCTAAAGCTCTTCAATAGAGTGTCACTGAGCAACAGGATAGTGACCTGTGGGTCTAGAAAATGCCTTCTTTCAGGCTTCAGGGGGGCCAGAAATGGGACTGGGGTTCCTTGTGCCAAGAACAGCACTACTGTGAGGCCAGAGCAGGAACATCCACCTGGAATGGGGTTCTGGTTTCTCTCTCCATGGGACTTCCAGAAGTTTTCTGTACATGCATAAAGCACAGACAGAAATGGTAGAAAGAAAAGATACCAGTAGGATACCTAAGCCCAGAGCAGACAGTTTCTGGTGGGGATAGCACAGGGGCTTGCAACTGCACAGGGACTATCGTAGCCCAGGATCTACACTGAGGAAAGGCTCCCTTGCCCTTCACATCTCCCTGCATGGGTCTGGGAAAAGGCCCCCACGTCCCTTCCTGGTAGTTCCCTGATATCTGTGAGCAAGGGAGGCAAAAAGACACAGCAAAGGCTAAATTTGAAGCCTGAAGTCAGCTCCGTGTATATTCACTCCAGCAAGAATAATGTCTTGCTATGTGTCCTTGCCCCAGATTTGTATCCCATGTTACAGCCAGCTAGAAACACTACTTCACTTTGGTTTGGAAGTCGTCTTAGAAAAACACCAGAGCAGGAGACATATATTTCAGAGAAAGCACAGCAGGATGGAGCCAATAGCTTGCTAGGAGAGGGGCCACTGTGCTGCCTGAACTGGGACTTGTTAGGAAGAACCTATCCTAAAACAGCTGTAGAGGTTCAGTGAACTCCTCTATCCCTGGCTGCAGAGAAAATAAATTAGGCTTTCCATAGCAGAGGTTTTTAGAGATTTTATCTAGGGAGTTCCCATCTGTATGTTAGGCAGATCACTTGACAAGATGCTATTCAGAATCTACAGTTTTAAACACTAGCACAGAACAAGGGTAAATGTTACAGTACTGCTTAAGCAGCCTTCTTGTATTTGCTGGTCTTGGGGTGGCCTGGTAAAACCAGCCTTTGGGCCTCTGACGTGTATCTAAGGACAAAGAATAAGGAGGCAACCTCATGAAAAAAGAGCACTTAGACAGCATCCTGCTGCTTTCTGCCTCTAGCTGCATTTTCTTCCTCACACACACTAGCAACCTAAAACTCTAGCTTATAAGACATAAAATACCAAATACTTCATGACAAAGAAAAACAGTTAATCTAACAGCTCTGAAGCTCTTCTCAAGCTGTTTGGGGAGTTGAATTCATTAAGTGGTGGAAATGGATAGTTCAGTATCTAGAATGGTATGAAAGATTGGAGTACCACCAGCCAGGAACTGGAGAGGAAATTGAACTGAACTGTTTCATAGTCCCACTCAAAACCAGTCTAAATTTCAAGCAGAAGTTCTTTTCTGCTTAAAAAAATCCAGTTCTCTCATCACTAAAAAAATCAAACAGGGACATTTCAGATAACTTGTGTTTTAAACAGTTAAGTGGCAGTAATTTGTCTACGTTCAGCTACCCAGTGACCACTCTATTTTCATCTATTGATTATAGGATTAAAATGCTTATACTAGAGGAGAAATGAGAAAGACTAAGTTGCATTCCTGGGCACAAATTCTGCTTTTTTCAACCTGCATAGCTGAAGGATAGGAGTGTCAGATCAAAGGGATATATAATGTTTTAAAAACTGCCCCATCTCTTTTGACGTACCTCACCTGTTGGGAAAACATCTTTGGCTCCTAGGTGGTGGTTTATGTACAGTGCATTGCGTGAGGGAGGTGCTCCCTTATTCATTAAATGGTCAAATAAACAGTCACATAAACCCACTGTCAAATAGTCAAAGCCAAAGAAGAATGAGAGTTTGCCTTTGGGCCCAATAGCCCTTCCACATATACCTTTGATTTGGTGGTGTTTTGGAGTTTTTTGTCTTTTCAAAAATATCCTTGCATATTTAAGCCATGATGGGACTTGCTGAATTCATCCATGGCAAGACATTTGTTTGTCCATTCTCCCAATTAATATTCATAGAAAACACATTTAAATCTTCCTATTAAATGTGAAACTTATTCCAAATGTACCAAAAATTCGTTGCTTGGTCAATTCCCTTCCTCCAAGGACAGTGTGCTCACTGTCCTAGGCTGTGGACATCAGGGAGGCAATCTGGTGCAGTGCTTCCCATTTAAACCAGGATTTTTTACTCACTGCCCAGTTTTTCAAAGGTTGTGTTTCTGGGGAGTTTTAGGTAAGAGAAAAGTCTTGGAGAAACCCTTCTCTCCTGCAGAATATGGTTGTCCTCCTCCAAAGACAACAGCACTATGCAAGCTCTTTCATAAACCAAAGGGCAAGGAGGGCTATCCCTGTCTGCTGACAGGCTATTCCAGACCAGAACAACTTCAAAGTTGGACAGCAAGGGGTAAAAAAGAAGGAAAAAATAATATTGTAGCATAGCACCATTACTGTTTTAATATTAGGTTAATATGCCCGGCCAGCTTCCCGAGGTCACTATTGTTAATTCTCCCAGTCAGTAGGATATTGCAAAGCAATTAGCCCAAACGCTTAACCTCAATTCTGGGTGCTGCAGATTGCTTCCATAAGGAGGAGAAATTGACGTTTTTGTTAAGACTTTCAGTCTGATATTTCTTACAAAGAACTGATCAATATCCTGCTACAGTGCCTTGATGCACTTACCCACTCACCTTTCTAAGCCTCTTTCTGGCCAAAACTGCTCAAAAAACCTTACTGCCACTTGGCTTTTTCCTTCATCTGACACCCCTCAATCCTGTGGGTAGAACCTATGACCTCATTTGTCATTTAACTTGGGGGGCATTGAACTCTTCTTTCATTTAATCCTTAGATATGTTATCTACCATCTTTAGTGAAGTATATGATTGCTCACAGATAGAAGACACACTGAAAGAGTCAGTTTTTCAGCATAAATATGTTAACTCTCATCAGCTCTAGATATCCATTTCTCCCTGTGTCATCCCTCAGTTGATATATTTTACGACAAATAGCACCACACCTAGGGATCTTTTATTTTCCTATTGCTTGTCCAGATATTAATTGAAAAGGACTTTCCCCTTTGTTCATAGTCAAGTATTTGCTTCCACATATCCTTCACTGAGGATCATATCAAAAGCTTACTGAGAAGCTGAGCAAAAGTTGATGCTTTTGTTCATCTCTTCTAGCACCTCAACAACTTTCTTCTTCATAGGATATTGGTTAGGTGGTGTGTATTCAGCTACACAAAGCATAATGCAAGTCAGATTTTGGTGGTTTCTCTGTTGATAAGCTGTCCTGGCCTACAGGACCGCCCAACATCACAGGTACGCTATGCTGTTCTCTCCTCAGAAAAAAGTCATACACCTGATCCTCAATTACAAGAACATGACCTGACAGTGTGCTGTCAGAATAAAACTTTTAAAATAATTTACAGCCATTGAGGAGTCCTGTTACAGAGACAAAGTGGAATCAGTGAATATGAGAATTTATATTTCTTTCAGCATGTCATCTGTTTCATTTATTTTAAGGTTGCTGAATGAGTAATGTCTTCTCCCAGTGGAAAGCCCTAAAGGTCTAGAGGATCTACCACCCACTGCATTTTTCAAGTAGCTCTGCAATACATCAGCTAGTACCAGTCATCTGATCTCTTGTGAAAGAGACCTGAAAGATGACTTTCCGTATCATCTTCCCCATTTCACCATGATACAGTTTCCTTCTACCTTACCTACACTTCTTAAATGGTCTTCTTGGCAGGGGCGACATATGCTGCCTCTTGCTCCTGAGAGACTGAAGTAATTTGTAGCTATTATGTACCCTAATATCTTTGGCTCTCTAACACTCATACCATTTAACCTTTCAATTTCAGCTTTATGCCTAATATGGCAATGTCTTCTCCATTCCGAGGTACTTGTGCTGGGTTGGACGTTTCCTTTTGCATATGAAGGAAATCTAGGGGGAAGAGGGAGGTACAAGTCATAATAAAACTTCGTGTTGCTGCTTGTTTATGCAAATTTTGCACTTCTTTTCCCACTGCCCAGATTGTACAGGGCAACTGTGAGAGAAAAGAAATCCATATATACACAGTGAAAGATAAAGCTAGTATGTTGCTATGGATTTCACAGAAAAGTGAAAGTCCAGTTTAGGAGGAAGATGACAGAGGCTGAGCTCTGGAGGAAGAAGAGATACAAAATGAGGTAAGTGGTGTGCCCACTCACTGCACACTTTCATCCTCCCCATGGGAGAGAAAAGGAAAACAAGAAAGGTACCTATCTCTGATGTGCTTCTCACATTTCCAACACAGAGCGAGGTGCTGCTGAAGTGTCAGCCATAGGACAGGAGGGCCACTGCAGAGACAGAAGCATTTGTATAAATCAGGGCAATTCAAAGCCTACAAATCATCAGGGCAAGCAGAGGAATTAACCCTGATTATTAGCAAAGACTAGAAACCAAATGTCAAAGCCAAGGGCATACTACCCCATTCGGGACTGGAGATTTTCCAGCTGACCGCAAAAGCAAAGAAAACGTGGTGCAATGCCAGGTGTCCAGATGAAGAATGGGGTTAATCCACTAGAAAAAGGTACATAAGTATCCAAGATCAGGAAAAGGAGAAATCAGAAATTCTATCCAATCAGAATAGAGAAAAAAAGATACAGAATTAAAATCTGAAGCCTCATACGGCTTGTTTCAGGTGTATAGTAAATGGAAAAATATTGGTGCTGGCTTCCACTGACTTTAATACTCCAATTGTTTAGTGAAATGGACAGTTGTTGCAAAGGAACTGAAAGTCTCTAATCCAGTCCATTAGAGTAGCCTGTTATTAAGGTGGCAACTGCACAGCAAACTGATACTGTTTCTGTTCACTGGCACCGAGGCCATATTCTGCTGGAGACTTCTGTTTCTGGCAGTGTCCCCATGTTTTTGCCTCCTCTTCCCATGGCCTCCTCAATGCATGTGGGTTGTAGTGTGAGGTGATGCATCAGCAACACAAGAAATAATCCGGTTGATGTCAATGAAAAGAGATTGAAAGTGGGCACAAGGGTTTTTAGACCAAGGATAGCTGTTATTCTAGCTTACCAACAGCCTGAGGAAGAAACCGAGAGCAAATTAAATATGGCTTATTTTTACTTAAAATCAAAAAAACAAGAAAGTGGGCCAATTTCTTAATAGCTCAGAAGCACATACCCTCACATGTGCTCTCCCACAGACATGTACAAATACAGTTTTATGTGTGGTGTAATGTGATGTCTCTGCCAGCGAACTGAGAGTGAAAATTAATGTGCTTTAATAATAAAACTACAAGTATATTAGAAACAAAATTGAACAGAGAAAAGAAATCAGGCCATTGTCATAAAATGTTGGTCCATGCAGTTAACTGGATAGAAGAGCACCAAAATAAAAGCAACTTATTCCAGAAAGTAGTTATGATGATATAGTATATAGTATTCTTCCAATTCAATACTGAAATCCTTCTCCAGCAGACGATCAGGAAGAGCTATGGTCTTAGAGGCTCTGTAAAAGAAAATGGTCTTTAAAAGGTCCCATGGCACCCCACACAAGAGTAAGTTATATTAATCAAGGTATACAGGAAAAAAAAAGTATTTTGGCTATTATATTCAGAAGATGCTTAGAGTTCCCTGCAGTTTGTAATCTTTGTTTTCTGTCCTGAATTTCTGGGTGCTGTTGCTGTGCTCTGTTTTGCACTTTTCTAGATTTCACTCTGCAAGTGTATATGCATTCATTAATAGAGAAAACACATTAAAGCATGCTTTCTCAATACTTTGGAGTGACTTATGCAGGTATTCCAACTGTTATTTTTATTCCACAAGAAGGTGGACACTTGTGTCAACTAGAAAAGCTACTTTTCCAAACTTTATCAAGTTTGTGCTAAATGCTATTGGAGTTCAATCCACATTCATCTTCTTACAAAGTCTTAGATCCTAACTCAGCAAAGCACTTCAAACAGGTTAATGATTGCACAGATTACAACCCACAAGTAAAATTAAGACTGTATTTCATTAATGGGTTACATCAGCATTTTATTTGTCTGAGCTCCAACTAAGCGTGCTTCAGAAGAGCCACTGGAATCTTTAAATGACTCACGTCAGACTAAGTAAAGGTTGAAAACTGCATTTGTCCCATTTATTCATTAGAAACTTGCAAAAAATCCCTCAGCACAGTCAGTGTGTGATTTGACTGTAGCATGCCAAAATTCAGCTCTAGCATTCAAGTTCCAGTGTATCTGGGTGTATCTTGATTTGTAATATTGCCAAGTTTTGCTAGGCACCTTCACACAGAGTCCTGTTTGTTAGATGTTGCTACCCATTGAAATAGTACATTGCCTGTGAAAATACTATTTAAACAAACCTCTATTTTTAACTTTGTCATCGTCTCAGGCTCTCTTTAATGTCAGTTTGAAGGGTAATAAAGAACTTGCAATACTCCAGAAGAGCTGGCACTGGCAGCAGGAAGTTCATATGAATTGTAAGGGTTAAAATAGCTCCCATTACGTCAGCTGAGGAGAGCTATATAGGAGGGTATAGTGTTTCATCCTTCCTCTGAGGCTCTTCGCTACCTATTCAGAACAGGCCCTCTAACCTCTGCAGTGTCAATGGTGCTTTGGTTAATTGTCTGCCTTGCAAGTGTTCTAATAGGCCTTCTCATGCTTTCTCTCCTGCTGCAATTAATCTTGGCAGGAACACCTCCTGAAAGTATACAAAGCTTGCCTACTGTTCTTTAGACCTTCACTAAAGCTTTCCTTTGCAATGCTAAAAAAAGAATAATCGCTTTAGCCCCGCTCTGCAGCCCCACAGGCCGACCACACCAACTCAGTACTCCCTCCAGTCCCCACCAGTGTCCCTAGGTGTATTCCTCCATAGGTGCCCACTCTGTATATGGTCTAACTGGGGCTTCATCTGCACTTAGGTGGTGCAGTCATGTTCACTCCTTGGATTCAGGTGCTCACGTAGCACTTATATCTGTAATGCACTACACTCAAGAGCAAAGGCAAGGCTGTCCTGGCACTGAGCTGGTCAATCACTCTGTCTTTGAAGGGTATATTCTGCATATTTCCTCAGCCCTTCTGCTGCAAGGATGCTCAAGGGGAAAGGCACACATCTCTTCCTCTCTGATGTGAGGGTTTTGCTTGCAAATGATGCCATAATCTGTATTTCTGGTGTGTGCCTCCTTGGTTTATGTACCCAGTATTGCTAAAATAGGGCTTCAAAAAAGCCAGACCCAGTCAGTGCTGGAGCTGATTTGCAGAAGCACAAGATGTTTGGGTGGTTCCCAGACACCCCAGGTGAATACATTGGCTGAGAGGAACACCAGGCAAATTATAGTAGTCTGGAATGGGGGTCACGCACCTGCGTTTGGCGGGCTCACTACAAAGTCGGCCACAGTGCTGCCCATCTCCATTGGAGCCGGGGCCTGGAGGAGACATAGAAAGGGTTTTCTCCTGCACTGTCTGTATTGCTTCCCATTCCTGAAGCAAACAGGCAGCCCTGAGCTTGGAAAGCTGCCGTATCCTCAGCTGCCTTCTTTGCCTTTGAACACATCTCGCCAGTGTGGAGGGACATGTAGTTCCTTGCCAGAGCTAGTTCAAAGCACAGGTGCCAGCTGCCACTGGGCAAGACTGTATGGTTAGTTGCCCTGTGTCATCATCTGAGGTGCAGGGCAAGCTGATAGGAAGGGAGAAACAGAAAGTGAAGTTTAACTACTCACCAAAATAAATGCAGTAATAACAACAAAATTACTATCCATATAGAAATTATTTGATGACTCCAAAGCCGTAACCACACTGCTGTAGTTAAAAAGAGGACATAAATGGAAGATCAACTCCACAGTTATCACAGATTTAAGTTTATTTCTTGGCTCTAATAACTTATAGGGTTATCGTGGCTATGCCGGTGTCCATTTTTGCCTTTCTAAAAGAGATGCCTTATTGTAAAAGAAAAGTGGTTAATGTGCAGAATTTTATGTGATTATGACTGTGTTTTTTTCTCCTGTACTAACAGTGCTTGAATGACTGAGAAATAAAATGAACATCTGTTCCCTTAGACCTTGCAATATAGAGTTGCTGGTGCCCCCCACAGTATCGTAAAAAAAAATTTACAGGATGGGGCTTTATACTGCTCTAATCACCTCTCACTTGTTCTGGAAATAGTTCAGCCAGGACTATCCAGGCAGTACGCATTCAACAGGGCTGCTTTACACCAGGCCAAGCAGAGGTCAGGCTCCTCAGAAGATCAGATAAAAGCACTGTTTGCCTTTCTTTGTTGCTCTTAGTTTTCTGAATATTCCCAGTTGGATTCCCGTCCCCAATGCAGTTACAGCCTTCCAAAGTTTGAGGATCGCTAATACCTTTTTTTTTTTTAAAGAGAGGACTGTTATAAACCCCATCTGCAGCGTACCCTGACTTTCACACTGTCTAAAAGAGAAATACAAGATATTATGTAACCAACAGGTGAAAACCAGCTGCAATTGGTATGCCAGTTAGCATGGTGATTGTACCCACCACATGCCTCGTTCTTGCTGAGTGAACTAATTGGTTACATGCAAAAATCAGGTGAATGATTACCACAGAGATTTTCATTGTCAGTAAACCAAAACGGGGCTATGCAAGGCCATGGGACAGGGCAGGGAAAGGCAGCGGTCTCAGCACCTTGTGCATTGCCCCAGCTTCATCCCTGCAAGGGTGGGAAGCAGTGCTGAAAACAGACTGCCTGGCAGTGCCCACCAGGCGTATCAGCTTTGGAAACCCAATTTGCCCTGTGTAGCAGGACTACTCTGGCAAAAGTTTATCCAGTGCTCAACGGAGTCTCTCTCAAAACTTAACTTACTCCCTGTCTCATTACACTTATACCTATTAGGAGGATACTGAAGCTAGGGGCACAAACACTCCCTGATTTCTGACCACATATTGGGACCATTTTACAGCTATTTTTGCTGGTTCTTTTTTGTACAGGCTTTTTTTTTTTTAACTGCTGTGTTGTTAAAGTAAAAATAATGGGGGCAGTGAAAAGGCTTGTCCTGCCAATAGTCTGTCACACAGATGTTTTTCTTCCCTGACTGATAGAAGCACTGTAGCTTTTAGGAGCAAGCAGACCTTCACAATGTTAAGAGCAGGAGCAGGGAGCAGCTGCCTTGTCAGAGGCAAGTTAGGCCCAACAAAACAACAACAACAATGCAAATTTCCAAACACAAGATGCATCTAATTCCCTTACAAGCCTTCCCTTAAACTGTCAAACACACTAAATGTAATACAAGTGAAATTTTACTGCAGAGCCATAGAGCAGCGGTGAAGGCAGTAAAAAAGTCTTGCTGTACATTTCAGAGGGCAGTACAGCCCAAGTTTTCCTTTTAGACACACATAAAGAGAGGATTTCCTACAGGCAAAAAACCTGCCCCCCCTGAGAACCAGATAAGCTCAACATCGGTGCCCACATCCTGAGAAGTGACTGAAAAGACCCATTTTGTGGAAGGGCTCTTCAGCTTTGACAAGTTATCTGCTCCACCCTGACACACTTAAAGGTATTCCATTTTGTACTAAGTCAAAGCTTGTTTTATTCCAGAACTCAAAGATCTTCTAAGCCATATTTACTCTCAGAGAGAGGTTAGCCAAACAAAGTAAACCTCCAGAAGAGCCAGTAGCAGTCCGTCTTCCAGGAAAAAAAAAAACATGCAAGCCATGCCATTTCATCCCTGCTCAAGCCCCTAAAAACCATCCCACCTCTGTGCTCACATATAAGCACATTCTGTGCAGCTATTTACAACAGTCACCATAGACCTGACCCTCAGCTTCTGACACGCAAAAAGTAATTGCATATGAATTTTTGTTTGTGTCCGTGCCTTCAGTTAGACACACTGTGGAAATCTTTTCCTTCCAACTAGACCATCCCCAAATAGTTTCTTAGTGATGTTGAAATCATGGCCCCATCAGCAATCACCATGGAAAATGAAGTTTGTAAGGAAAAGTGAGGAGGGCTTTAATTTAGAAGAATTTAAAACCACTTGTATCTGATGTCTGTCCTACCCCTCAGTATTTGTCAGTGGAACCGCCCTTGCTGTGTTTCACACCACAATATCCTGACTGTCTTATGTGCTGGGCTACATTTCCTCCCTTTTATAGGTGTTTATGGTAGGATATGTGCTTTGCTTAGATGTGGAATTGCATAATATCCCTCACGTGGTATTGCAGTCCAAACTTCATACAGTGAATTGGCTGGTATGTGACCTTTAGACATAACACCATAAATTCAAGTGCTCCTTCTGCTCCTTCTGGTGGGGGGAAGCAGTCATGAAATGATACAGCAGTACAAATACTAAAGACTGGCAGTCCAGAGGTCAATCATCTCTGTACAAGAGAAATATGGCTATAAAATCAGGTTGAACAATTTTAAATAATATAGTCTTGTTCAAGACACAAAAATAGTCAAGTTTTGTTCTGAGGAAAGACAATCTTAAATGGTTTGAACATTTCAAAGGGTTTCCACCATGAAGCGCAGCTCCCTGGTATTGTAATTTGAGCAATCAGCTCCGTGAGGGCCAAAGGGTGGAATGCAGTATCTAAGTTATGTCCATGTTTGTACTTGCCTCTACGGCAACCATAACTCATATCTTCACCCCCAAAGTATCAAATACAAGTTCAGAACCTCAATGCACTCACACTGCCATCTTGACATGGGCATCAGTTCTTAAACTAAAAAAAATGAGAGAATGTTGGACTGAAAGGATGTGATTCTCATGCTCATACTTAGCACAGAGAATTTCCATCCAAAAATCTTTCATCGGAGAGAATTATCATCTCCCCTAAAAAAGATATAGTAGAATTCAGATCCATCCAAACTTTGCTAAACCCCAGGATTAGGAGTGTGATTTGTGTGGAAGTGACAAATCTCAGAAGTATGCCAGGAGCTAATAGGAACAGCTAGGATCAGTCAGCTAAATACATTCTGCTGGGCCCTTGTCAAACTGCTCTCTGCCCTAATGCACAGAGAGAAGTAGATTAGGGAATCAAAAGAGATGTATTACAGTCTCAGAAGCTGGAGCTGGTTATAAGTCTATTAGCATAACAAAAAGGAATGTACCAGGGCGGGAGAGCAGCCAAAAGGAGCACTGGTAATTGCAGTCATAGGAAGAGCAAACAGAGCTCCTGCAGGGGCTGGTGGTGAGTAAGCACAGTAAAAGCCAACAAGTGCTTCCAAGGGCTTTAGAGGAAAACTTTAATCCTTTCTAGTCTGATCCTGCGCAATTGTGCCGAAGGACAAAAGAGCTCACTCAGCATTGACCAAAGGGAAGAGCCCTACATTTCCAAAGGACTGTCTATTCGGGCAGGGTATGAGGAGCAAAGCAGGTGTCTGGTTCTACATCTAGGGGCCACCAACGGAGCAGCACACTAATAGATCTGTCAAAGAGCATTTTCCTATCTCAGCTGGCTCATGATAGAGAAGTAAAGGCCAGTGTACTGGCCAGCAGCTATGTGCCTCACACACACCCCTCCACCACGGAGACCCTCTGAGCCAGGGGCTGAGCCAAATTGCAAGATGGTGAGGGAGAGGGCACTCCTCCATTCAGAAATGTAGCAGATTTGTTCAGTTGATTAATTTAATAGGGAAGAAGAGAAAACACAGAGAAAAATTTTTCAGCTGCGAAAGGGGGACAAATTTGTTTGAACAGAACCATGAAGGAAGATGACAAGCAAGAGAGCAGGAGAAAAGACATCATTCACAGGCAGATGCCTACCCTTCTGAGACTGACCAGCAGCTATTCACACTCTACCTGCAAGAAATTGTTTCATTTATTTCAGGACAAAGAAAATGGCTTGTTCAACCAGTGATTTTTGGTTCAAAATGGGAAAAGCTTCTCCTGAAGACCTGTTTTCCTTTTTCCAGTAAAAAAAAAAATCACATTTTCAAAAATCCTCTCTCCCTACTCTGGATTAGCTGGTTGGATAGAAGTATTCACCAAACATGACCTGAATTTATCAAGTGTTTTAACTTACCTATAGCTGCATATTTTTAGAGAGTTTATGACTGAAGGGCACAAACAACAGCCTGGTTTAACTTCTCATCAGACTTGCATAAGGTCTGGATACAGCTGTCTCCCACAACAGCACAAGTCCAAGGCCTCATCTATCCTGCTAGACCAAGCAGTTCTTTTAAGCTCTCAGCAGCTAAGGAATCTTTACCCTCACTCCCCATGGGCGCCTTCTGGAGACACAGCACCCATTGGAGGACACATGAGAAGTAATGTCTGAGCAGAAGCTAAAATATGCAGCCTTAGGCTACATATTTCAAGCTTCGTCAGGGAAAGTTTAGACTTGATGTTAGGAAAAAGTTCTTCACTGAAAGGGTGATTGGCCATTGGAATGTGCTGCCCAGGGAGGTGGTGGAGTCGCAGACCCTGGAGGTGTTTAAGGGGAGACTGGATGAGGCACTGAGTGCCATGGTTTAGATGATGGTGTTAGTGTTGGTGTTAGTGTTGGGTTATAGGTTGGACTCAATGATCTCGGAGGTCCTTTCCAACCTTATGATACTGTGATACTGTGATACTGTGATATTATGCTTGTGCAGCCTAGATACTATGCTTGCAGACAGTAGCAGATGTTTGTCTGGATGTTTGTAGCAGGAATAGCAAACAAATGAGAGAAAAGGCAGCAGGCAAGCGCTTCGCCTGACTGAAAAATGAGGGGGCGCAGGGTGGTTTAGAGGTCAAGAATTGCTTGAAAAATTGTCTTCGAAAAGGATGTCTCTGTTTGCTTCCACCTGAGCTGAGGGTTGCAAGATTGTGGTAAACAGCAATGGTTTAATGGCACCTGACTGTTCTCTCTAAGAGGAAACCACACGCATGGAGAACCTTTGACCACTCCTCTGGGTCACGCTGAAAGAAAAACATGATGGGAATGGATGTCTCATGATGTTATTTGTTGGGCTAAACATTCCAAGTAGTGCAAAGAGGCTTACACACTCAGGTCAGTCGTGTTGTTATGGTGTTTTATACCCCTCAAACAACTCACCATGCACCACTTCAAAAGTTACCTGTCCCTGCCACATGATCTCCAAGTAAGCAAGCCAAGATTCTTAACAATAGCCATTTTCCTCTGTTTCACAGGTCAGTGCTCATTACAAATAGCCGGTGTTCTTCCAAAAGATTTAATGTGAAAGGCAGCAGAGAACACATTTGTGTAAAACTAACAACAAGCACATTGCTCTGCTTTAGGAGGGACTCTCCATATGACATAGGTGCAAAAAAAATTTCCCTGCTTCAAAACACACATTTTATCTATGCAGGATCATGGTCCCATCATTCCCTGCAGCATTTTAATGGCACTTACATAGAAGATAGTTCATCCGCTCAGAGAACAAGCAATACCGGGAGGCTAACTGCACTGATTCAAGGCAGTATTTTACCAGTGCAAACTTGTGAACTGTTAGCAGCCAAATACTCTTAAGATTTATTCAAGTCAGAGAACTACTATCTACCAGTTCAGGTCATGTTTCTTCTCCTGTTTGTCTTTAAATTATGAGCTTTCAAAAGGCCAAGTTTTTTGCATGTTTATTTTCTTTAACACAGAAAGCCTGCAGCTGGCAATAACTTTTTGGGTTGTCTGACTGTGAATTTCACATTTCAGCTCCTTCTATGATGCCTACTGTCATTTCTGTTTGATGTCAGATGTCAGTCAAAACCTTAAACTGTTTTTCTCCCATCTCTTAGAGCAGAATTGTTCTTATGCAGTCCTTTATCACTACAAAACTGCAATAATAGCAGAAAAAAAAAGAGAGAAAGAAAGCAGAACTGTTATAAATACTTTTATTGCTGGCATAGATTATTTACTGTCCACTTAGTTAATGTCTATAAAACAGCACAGCTGAACGCCTTCAAGTTGCATGCATACAGATGACTAATTAAATACACTGCTAAACGGCTTGACCTGGCACAATTCTAACCACTAAAATCATTAAAGAAATAGACCTTGCAGTTTCCTCAAGGCGAAGTCTTCCAATGCATAATTTTGGTGTAGCTATGGCTTAAGGCAGTTTGGGACAAATAGTGTAGTCACAAGCCAGAGGGACAGCCAGCACCTCTGGAAATGGCTACCTGACCCTATCTCTTAGCCCCTTGCTCTGTGACAGGAAGACCAGGATAACAGGACACAGGGGACACTGCGACTGCAGCAAAACTTAAATCAGCAAGATGTACTAATTCATATTATAACAAAGCTTCATCTGAATTTAAGCCTTTTGGTATAATGCATGGGTGCAACTGAAGTAGAGGATCCACTAGCACCACAGATGTATATCCCTCTGTTTCTGTTCCCTAGCCCTTGGTGGTGCCAGCAGGAGGTCAGAACCAGGTCAAAGTTGTGATGTGTCTGGGGCTGGGTTATCACAGCTGGCCACATAGACCCCTGCCAGCACCAAGTATCAACTTTGCAGGCTAAGCCATGGGTCTTCCTGTTTTGAAACTTCAGTCTGGCTTGGACTAATTGAATAACTACATTCTGATGACAAGAAGGAGAGTTTCATTAAAACATAAGCATCCTTGAAAGAATGTTAGTCTGTGCTTTCATTAGAAAATTTTCTCTGTATTTTCTATCTTGAAGAGTCTGCTGCTCACTCTCACATTCACAGCCACTGCATTCTTGTGCACTAGGCTGGAATAAGCATCTTGGTTTTGCTAAGTGCAGTTTACCCTCAGAAATTGCTGTACTTCTATATGCTTAAACAGACCTAACTCTTCAACAGAAGTACTACTTCAGCAGAAGCAATTAGAAAGCCCTACCATTGTAGCAAGACAGCTGCTTTTATGAAAACTTCATTTAGCTTATCATTCTTCTTGACTTTAAGATTGAACAGGCAGAGTTTTTTGTTCTACTAAGAACATTTCTCTTTGAGAAATAACAGTATTTATTAGATGTGTTCTTGTGTCACACTGTTTGTAAAACTGAGCTACCATGAGATCTGTGACTTTTTCCAGAGTACAGCGAGGTGAAGATCTCTCATTTTCACCCATTAATTACCAGGGGAAAGGAATTTTGACAGATGTAAAAATGTTACTGAACTACAAAAGACATAGTGAATTATGTCATGTCTGTGAGAGTGATAACAGCATTAACAGAGCCTAAGACAACTTTATCTTAAGAAAGGTATTGTGGCAGTAGCCTGTATAAATCATGGGCACTCAGGGGAAAACAAAGGCAAGAAGAAGTCTGATTTATGTTTAACAAACTCAGCGTGAAGTGTTGTTTTGATTTCACATGAATTTCACCGTTTTTGCAAATAATCACACTAATAAATGAGGCATTGACTGGCATTTGACTGACAGCAGCTTACTGGGTTTCTTTGTAAACAGAAGACAGAGGAAAATATGAATATATGCTTAGATGCACACGTTGTTATTTATTCACCCACCTGAAAGGCTCAGGTGAAGCCATGGGTGTATACAACAGTCACCATCCCCTGTATGTTGTCTTAGCAACTGATGAAGACACACAGTGTGGACATACCCTGATAGTGCTCCACTGCAAGTAATGGCAGTGACTGGTCATTTCATGGGGATTTGGCAGATACAACCTCCCAAAATACTTCTGAAATCAGAACTCCTGGAAACATTCATACTTACTGAAATCATCTGCTGAACCACTGCCAGCAAGCATTTTTTTCCACTTTCCTGTTCCAAGATAAGCCTACTCTTTCCCTTCAGTGGCAGGGTATTAACTTTGGCCATCCCAGTGACTGGGCCAATCTTGGCCATATGGGCAAGGTGCATGAAGAGCTTCTCTGAAAAGTTTAGCAGTGATGTGTCAGGTGAGGACAGCCCACAGCAGAGGTTTGTGCATGTGCAGGGCAACAGCAGCTGCAGCTGCAAAGCCTCCCAAGGCCAAAAACACTGGGTCTACTAGACACCACATACAGCATTTTAAGTCACATACCAAAGTGAGCTAGCATACAGTAAAAAGTACGTGGAGCCTTTAATTTTTATATGTTTGCCTTTTCACAAGCATCCATTTATTCCTTTCAACAGAAAACTCTGTCCTTGATGTTCTGGGCACTGCACACCTGAAACATTTATTCCTGCCAGCTTTCCTGCTGCTTTGATAGCTTCAGAGACTTTTTTCCAAATGAGCTTAGTCTTTTCTCAGAAACATAATAAAAGGTATTTCAGAGAAAATATTTACTTCTGAAACAGTCTGGGCTAAGGTGAGTTACAGAAAAGCTGAGAATGAGGAGGAAGAAAAAGCTTTCACAAAACTCACATAAGGCCAAGGGCTCAGCAGAATGCAAGGGGTTGGAGCTGACATTGATCTTCTACCAGATCAATGTCTGATCTTCAGTTTATGAGCAGAAATTAAGGACATCATGAGAGATCTTGGGCACAAGAAGGTCCTGGAGCAGAGCTGGGGAAGACTCCAGTGTCTGCAGATTGAAAACATCCTCTGTGGCTTCCCAAATAAGATAATGATATTACTGACTAGCCAGAGAACAGGAGCGGTATCTCATTAGCCGTATGGTCAGCGACAACTATATGTCATATTGCAACACCCCACTAAAGACCAGGTGTGCAAAGTCTTGTGATTCACCAGCTTGGCATCCATCCTTTTTTCACGAGAATAATTGAAAACGTGAATAAATCAGTCACATTCACGAAGATGTTCACAAGGTGTTGATGAAGAGCAGTCACTAAATATTTGCAGGAGCATTTGCACCAAAAGTGATGTGCCGTTTATTGTCCGAATTGTAAATTAATTGAATGTTTATGAATATTAGCTGACAATTTATGAATGTAAAAAGACTATCTATGATGCTCATCATCTGATCAGAAAGCTAACACAGTGCAACACTGCTGAAATGAGGAGAAGAACACCAAATATTCATACTTAATTTTCTCTGGAGGATCTTCCTGATTGTGTTTCTTTGTATGTATGGCTCATAGAAGGTATAGCATAAAAAACCTCACAAAAATCTGACTTCATTGGGTATAATTTCCACCAGAAATTAGACTGCATTTTTTAAATAAGTTGTGTCTAGTTCAACTATGAATAGTTGCCTGACTCTAATTATAACTGACCAACTGAGATCAAGTAACAAGTATCATATTCAGTCACAAATCCTATCTAAAAATATTACCCTTAAAAACTTTTGGGAGTAAACTCCAATATATTCAAAGGAATCACAGTTGCCTTCTGGGCAATCTGGGAATAGAAAATAAGACAAAACCTGCTCAATGAATTATACACTGTGAATTGTGCCTTTTCATTTTGACAAGACGCTTCATAGGGAAGTCCCATATTAAATAAATAACGTAGAGTTACCTATCAGGAAAAAAAAGGGGATCTGTTATGCCTCTTCTTTTAATGGTGAAGAGCTCTGAATTTTCTGCAGAGCCAAGGTTTATTTAATGACTACTTCAAGGAATGAGGGGGAGAAAAGCAGTATTGAAAAAAAACACAGTGTTTTGTTTCACTGCATCTTTTCTTCACCTTTTAATCTCTCGCTTTTTCCTTCCTACTGTCTCACAGTGAGATGCCCATATTATTGGTTTCAGATTTGGGTATTTCCAAGCCACAATGTCTGCTGATGTCTTTGGTTTTCCCCCTTTGCATAATTTTGCTGATTGCCCTCTCTGTCAATTGCTTTGGATTTTCTCCGGATTATTTGTATGTCCTAAACCTGTTCGTATCAGTTCAATTTTAGTTTGGTCTCACAAGCAGAATAACAAAGAAAAAGAAATGACCCAATTTAGTGCAGTACGTTGTTGCTATAAATTATTGCTATTCCATCTCAAAATTCAGAATTCAAATGCACCAGTTTGAATATGGATTGGAAAACACAACACAGTTAAGAGCTGACATGAAGTTGTGCCTCATTAGTAAGCCTTCTGATAGCTACGAGTGCTTCTATATCACTCACAAGGCTCAAAAGGGAGGCTGCAGCAGAGGGAGAACTGCTACAACAAGTGGAGAGCAAGGCATATGGCATGCGGCTTACTTGCCCCCGGAGTGAAATGCATCTCACACACCTGCTTTATGGCCACAGCATGCCGCAAGCCAGCATTGACATGGTCTGGCTTGTGGCATACCACAGGGCAAGGGAAGGCATGCGAGACGCCGCGTCCCTGGCCACGTGCATGCTGTCAGCTGGCTACTTGAGCCTCCTCGCTTTCCCAACCCAGCCAGCTGCTGACAACCAACAGGGTCAGATGGAAAGTTCAAGGGAGGCATTTTGTGATCTTTCACCTACTTGTCAGCTATAAGCTTAGGAAAGGGGAGGCAGAAGACTGTTTATCCAGACCCTAAAATAATATTTCACATTATTAATTTGAGATGTGCTACAGAGGATCTTATTTCAGCTCAGTATTTCATGGTGGTAGCACAGCTATTTCATCCTTCCTTGGATGAACAGTGTGGTTGGTGGACAACCCCAGAAAAGCCACATCAACTGTACAGGAATTGTTGCAGTTTTTCAGGAGAAGAAGCAGCCCAGTATATTCAGATCCCAGCCTCACACATATTCAGAGAAGATGTGGAGAAGTCTGCCAAAGGTCAAAAACCATGCGAAAAGGCTGCTTGTTCATAAAGATGTGGTCAATGGCAGGATGAGGGTTGCAGCGGAAGTACTCTTCAGATTGAACTTCTGGTGAGGCTCCCATAAGAACAGCACAGGAGCTCCCACAGGAACACAGATCACTTGCCTGTAACTCCTAAAGGACAGGAAGCTTGTTTTCTGCAATTCTTATTTGTAAGGCTAAAGGGATACAGGAGCTTTCTGCATTGCTAGAGGCATTATAAATCCCAGGTATTGCCTAGTCTCATTGCTGAATATTCAGCAAGGAGAAGGCTGATCCTGTCAGGGTCCAGCCTGGTGTCTGGCAGCCAGAAGCTACCTCCTTTGCTGGACATGTACCCAAACCAGGTGTCAGAAGTGTCATGACACTTATCTGATTTCATCTTGGCCTTTGCCTGTCTAATTTCCTCAGATTTGTTGGAGCTCAGTAGAACTAGAACTGGAGGAGAGAAAAATAACAAGTGTTTTTTGCCTAGAAAAGCCATTCTGCATGAAGAATGAGAAGGGCCGTGTGAGTGATGGGAAGGTAGGTACCCTGAGGTTGAAAAATCTTCACCCGAGTGAAGGAAGGTCTCACTCCTACATTACTGACCAAGACAGCAGGCGTCTGCTGCTTCTCAGCTGGAGACCTAGGTGGGTGGCAGGTCTTTAATACCTCTGGTTCCTTTTTCACTATAGTTCTGAACTCACTGGAGCAACCACTGGCGAACTTGGCTGGCCCAGGCTTCCCTACATTGCACTGCATTGAATAACTAACATCTTTCCAGTTAATTCTTGTATTCAGTCAATTCTCGGATTCAATTAATTCTTGTATTCAGTTAATTCTTGTTTCAGCTTCTGTCATATCGGGACTCCTATTGTACCCAGCAGAACACATTGTTTATTTAATCAGAGAGGAAGAACAGACTGAGTTTTGTCCCCTGTTTGTGTCTGTACCATGAGAAGCGGGGAGAGACAAAGGACAAACTTCAGCTCCTCTTTTAAAAACTGTCTGTGATCATTTCATTCCCTGTTCCAGAGCCATGTCCTTTCCCACACACACTGGCGACAGTAGGATCTTGCAGAGGGTTTTCGATGCTCTTTGGTTGCTACAGGTTGCTATTCTGGTGTCTCAGTTAAATCCTCACCAAAGACAGGCCTACAGATTTTCCTTCTGAATAATGGAGCTAAATGGGGAGCTGATTTTAATGCAGTGAAAGTAATGACGGCTGTGATGTGGGAGGAAGAAGCTATTTATGTTGATTCTCCTAAAACAGATCAAAAGGACAAGTTGTTCAAGCCAATGTTACTCTGATCTATAAAGAGAGTGATTGCACCCGAAGCTCCTTTGGTACTGACAGAACAGGAGCAAATACAACTCTGCATCTTCTCACTTTGAGCTACCTGAGAAGGCAGCAGATGAGTATCCTCAGTCCACTGCTCTGTGTAACCCTTGGTAGCACTGCTGTGTGCATCCAGCACACACTGTCTGATAATGGGAACGTGCTGGTGTACAATGGAAATAGTCCTGAGCCCTGTTGCATATGACAAACAAAATTCAAAGCACCTGAGAGGGCATGCAGCAGAGTCAGCACGATGCAACTCATGTCTCTAGAATAGAAACTATCACACTGTTACTAATAGCCCAGATAACCTGTATCTGGTGGCCCCAGTGGGTCCTTCCAGACGGTACTCCTGGGCATCCTACAGCCAGTCTGTGGGACCAATGGCCACCCTGCAACACTCTTCACCCCATTTTCTGACTAGAAACAAAGGTATCAGAAAGAGGTGATCCCAAAGGTCACGGTTGTGGCTGTTCGGTTTCTTCCTGGAGTTCCAGGCAGCGTGCTTACACTCCTGGGATCAGTCAGAAGGAAAAGGAGATGGAGTGTCTTTTTTTGCCCCATTGATGCAGGATCTCCTGGGATAAGAAAGTGACAATGCATGTGGAAATTGGTGTCCTCTCACTCTCCTCGTCCTTCCACAGTCCAAATGGCCAGGGAGTTATGTTGTGTCCCAGGAGATAAGGAGTGTCATGGGTACTAAAAATAAATAAAACAGAGACAAAAATGAAATGATAAAATAACATAGACTCTTCATCTCTTTCCTCCCTTCCACTCCCACATATTGCTCCTCTATTAGGTTTTCCAATAAAATCAGATATTTTTCATCCCTTGCAGCCCAGATCTCCAGACATAACGCTCAATGTTTCTGATGATCTCATAGCAGTCTCCAGAGAAAGCAGTAATTGCCACAGAATTCACCAACTTTTGCTAGAATCAACCCTTGTTGTTCACGATCTGTAAAATCAAATCTTGGCTCTGAAGCTGCACAAGGACTGCAGAGATTATCCTGATTCTACTCTGTCTTACAGAGGTGGAGCTCCATTGCCAAAAAGGCAGAATCCTCTTTCTCTCTCCATCTCTCTTAATAGCATCCCACCCCTCCTGGGCTTGCCTAGCCTCAAGCAGGGACTGCAAAGATCTTTTTAATTTTTTGAAGATATAGAACCAAGTCTGGGAACTGCCACCACTGAGCTTTGCATGAACATTGGTATAAATCCACGCTAAATGTGCCTGTCCCTCCTGACTTTCAGCTCGTAAGAAAATCAGATCGTCAGAAAAAGTAAAGAACTTAGGATAAAGCTCTGTTCTAACACATCTCAGCTTCCAAAGACTTTACTTCATGAGGCAAATGATCAGTATGTTCATATGCTTTAAACTGCATCAATTTAGTTACCATTTTCATTAATTAGTTAAATAAATTTTATGTGCCCTAAGATGGCATTATTCAATCAACATCAAATAAGGCTGTCAGAGAAATTCTTCCAGCTCATTGACATATTAATTATACCTTTTCAGACTGCAATAATTTGAATTGAAAATGTTGTCAAAAATGAAAATTCTGAGAGCCTTGTTTGTCTGATATATACTAGAATAGCAGGAATATGGGGTCAGATCTGTAGTGTTTCTTTCTTGCCTCTGCAGCCACAGGCAGTAAAGGACTGAATAAAGGAAAATATACTGATCACAGGAAAATGATTAGGAAGTTACACTTGGGAGTAAACCAGCTCTCTAAATATGTTAGATTTTAAATAGGAGTTCTGGCTGAACCATTTTTTGGTTCATTGGGCAAGACAAGAAATTACATCTGGCCTGATCCAAAGTGTATTTATATCTTTTTCCACTGAAATTAACATTTAAAAGAATTATTTTGCCTGGACGAAGCAATGACTTTGAAATTGAGTATGTTGACATTTTTGTGGTTTACTTGGACTTTTATCATAAAACAGGAAATGGAAACTGGTGTTTCTGTCTTATGGGAGGAGGCTGACAGTGTGCCACCCTCAACACCGGCCAACTCTGTCTTTTTGTGGCATGTGGCTTCCCAACAGAAGGCATACACACTTCTCCCCACTCAATAAACAGAATTCATTTGCTTTTCCAGGAGAACTTGATGTTTTCATTAGCTCAAGCATACTCTTTTTTAAGGGTGGGAAAGGATTTTACACTAAGCTTGTCCCCACGACATAGGAGAAATTTGAGCTAGGCAAGGAGTTTCATCCAGGAGGGGTAACTTTATACTGAAGAACATGAAGCAGAAGAAAATGAAGGCCGAACGCTGGAAAAAATATTCAGTTGATACTATGGCAAGCCCAGCCCCTTGGGTCAAATATGCATGGGTTCAAACACACTCCACATAGCAAAGGGAATAGTTTGGCATTAGCAGAAGGATGGGAAGTAGTGGGTAGATATTTGACATTTCACATCTCTGTGATGCTATGAAACCGTTTTCTGGAAGAGTTTGATAAGCCAGAATTAATATTGCGCTTTCCCACAGAAATGCAAGAGCATTTCCCTTGCTAGAGTTGTCTGTAGAGAAATGGTCCCTCTGTAGAAATCACAGAAGACACCAAAAGTGGAAACTCTAGCCTCAATATAGTCAAAGTACAAATGTTAAATAACTTTTTTAGTTTTTTTACCACGTGTCAAAGATGTATGAGCCTGTTCCTCAAAATAGCTTGCCTGTACACTTTGTAACACATGCTGGAATTTCCCTTCTCCTCCTCCACACTCATTTCACATCTAAATTCAAACACTGATGAGTAAAATCTGTATAAGATTGTGATAATATAGTAATACTTCAGATAATTCTATTGTATATGTTCAAATACGTATGTTAAAATTATTCTTAAAGGAATGTGGTAAGTTTGTACATTGCCTTCTTTTATTTCTTATAAATATCAGTGCCTTTTTTGATGGAGTTCTTCTTGCTCACCAGCTGTTTGACAGTATTGCCAGGCATGCTGCTCTGCTCCCAGCTTCAGTCCTGCCCTGCCACAGGGCAGGTCACCAAACCCACAGCAGCACCATTGGCCCATCCAGAACAGACAAGCCTCTAGGATACAGCTAGTGGTATCAACCATCAAACTCAAGTTGCCATCACGGCCTATCCTTCAAGCCATGTTGTGTATTTAAGAGATAAAGGCTAAGGAGTCAACTTATTGCCTGAGTCTTAGTCTCTCTTGCTTGGAGGATTTGCAGTAAAGCTACCACTTACTGCCAATATTGATTGATTTTTTTTGATATTGATATCCACTTAAGATCAGCTGCTGGGTTCACATAAGCTGCCACAAGGCACGTGGAGGAAATACCAGTCTCCATCAACCTGAGCTGGCTGTTAACCAGTAAACAATATGTATAAAACTGCATGTCTTGACTACTCAAGCTGCCTGCTGCCGGGGTCCTCAAAGTAGCTGGGTGTTTAAAAATGTGCTGGATGTTTAAAAAATATACCATTTCTCTCAAGTGTTTGACTGGGCAAGAGGATTTGTGCCAATTAATTTACACTCTTCTTAAAAAAAAGCCTACGCAACTTTTAAATAGAAACTGAGCAGGAGAAAAAGGGAAAATCTGGTCAGAGTCAGAGACCCATGACTCTCAGTCCTATAAAGTGCTTTTCTGCTCTGTGGCCAGCAGTCACGTCTGAAGTCTTTTCTACAATTTGCACTGATATAAATACCAAAGCTACAATTTGTTGTACCATTTTTCCATGTTTCTACCTTCTTGAAAGTAGCTGCTAAATTACCGGGTATTATCTGAATGTTATGCTCACCAGGTTAAAAAAAAATAAATCATACTTTTGCATGAATCCAGCATCCCATTGACTTTGAACTCATTGCAGTAAGGGAAAGCAGGCCAAGAGCCTGTCGTTTGCTTTGTTTGTTTAAATTTTTGAACCCGACAAACACTATTGACCAATATCTTAATCTTTATTGCTACAAAGCAGCAGAGTGAAACTTTTCACAACTTCAGATGAGATTTCTTCCACCCTCCCACAGAATTTGGAGAAAACTGAGTTTAAGTTATCTTTGGTGAGGTTTCACTTTTAACAGAGTATCCTCCTTAATACAAATAGTCACGTTCGCAAAGACAAGCTGTTTTCATTTTGGCTACGAGTCTTCCAGGTATTTTCTCTTAGTCAAAATAGGGGCCATTGAGGAGATCAGGTGAATGAAGCACCCAGCTGAAGATCTTCTAAGATGCTTTGCATTGTATCTAGATCACACCATTTCATACACTCATCACAACATTTCCCTCCATTCCAAATAAGCATGACCTTAATAGGAAAACAAACACTAACATTCCCATGTAGGTCGGTGGTTTTATACAAGGGAAACCAGGGTTTACATTGGATTAAGTTATCCGAGTTTTGAAATGTTCTACTCTAAATCTCATTCAGGTACTTCGCTGTATATGTACCTCATTTTCTTTACTGGAGCATTCACCTAGAGTTCATATGCTATTAGACTATCATTTGCAGGGGTTTAAAAGCCATCTGTAATATTGAATCTGGTACCCTTGAGGATATCTTATCCTGGTATCTTCAATCTGAGCAGCTGCTAGACATTAAAGGTTTGCATCTGGCACAAGCAAATACACAACCAAACGAGTTGCTTGGAAATTCACAGTAATACCAGACAACCATATTAAAACTTCCGTTGGATACAAAGCTTGTGACAAGTTTAGGAGCAAAAATTACTATACAAAAGAGCATAGTCATAACACTTAACTTGGATTGCAAATACAGTTTATGCGAGAGCTTTGAAATCAGCTGATATGGTCCCAAATTTACATAGCTGTAACCTATTAAAACTGTCTCAAAACAAAAAGCAAATCAAAATTGCTAGCACTGTTGTCTTAAAAAAGCATTTTTTATTATTATTTTCACAGTTCAGAATGAATGAGTCTTAAATCCCCTGGTACAATACAGTGATCTTACTTTCATGACCTTCTTTGGCAATGGCAATTATCCAAGCTCACAAATTTTACAACATACCCATGGGAAGATCATAAGTTTAGACCTCTTCTGCCTTCATGTTTCATACCTTGGAGACTTTACTATATTCTGCACAGAAAAAAAATGTGCATTTCATACTAACATCAACAGAAAATACATGCATCTTGCTATAGATAGAGACCTTCAGGAATGTATAATTCAACCTGCTGTTCTCTTTGAGTTGCATTAAATTCTGACTTAGCCATGTTTTCTTCACGGCACAGTACATCTCTCTTACTTCTTCTTTCTTTTCTACACTCTTTCCCATTCTCTCACTGTACATTTTCCCCATGTTGCCTTTCACTGTGGCATTAGAGGGTCTTTCTGACTGCCTGAAATTTTATCTTGTTAGCATTGTACTGAACCAAGAGGACTCTGGAGCAGTAAGGATGCTCCTTTCTCTCAAGCTTGTTTAGATCAAACAGGCACATGTTTGCTTGCCCTTACCAGTTCAGGTTCTTCGCTTCTGTTATTGCTGACTGCATTAAGCATCACCAGGCAGGAGGTTGTCGCATTTCAGGAAGACATCTTATGTTGTCATCTCTAGAGATGAAAGAGCATAAAATTTTGGAAAAATCCACCTGAGCACCTTTTCTATCTCCTCCTGACTCTGCTATATAACATTATACAAATATCTGCAAAAGAACAAGAAACTCCTCTCAAGAATGCAGAAAGAATGCCACTTTTCACTGATATGTGTGTGGGAAAATGTGCAAATTCTCCAGCCGTATTTCTGATGTCATGAGAGAAAAAACTCCCAGTACTGTGATACCAGCTACACTAAACTGCATGTACCTGTAACATACACAGCATCTCCATTACATACAAGAGAAAACAGCAAAACCTTTTCCATTCACCCACTACCTCCTGCATATACAGGAGAGAACATGCGTTTCGCAGGCTCTCTGGTGGTCTGAAGTCTGGGACATCAGTGAAGGAGTGAGTCCAAGGTCAGTGATGGGTAGCAGAGAGGCACTTGGCAGCAATGCTCCTCTCTTTATTTAAGCTTAGATCTTCAGTTGCCCAAACTATGTGTGGCTTCCACCCAGACTACACACTCCCTGTCCTTTCTGGACTGTTGGAGGAGCTGGTCTGTACAGACAAAGGAGTGAGAGAGCTACTGAGATATGCAGCCAGACCTGTGACTCTGAAGTGAACCTGTGCCCACCAATACAGACATGGGAACAATCACGTAGGCACAGAGCCTTAATTAACCCGGTCTCTAGGTCACTCAAATGTTTGTACATGAACACTGGCTAGATGGTGCATTTGAACAGCTCTCTGAGAGTCACGGAGTGTAGTGAGGCAGTGATATGCTAAGAAACAGCCTCCATGTCAGGTTGATTTACCCTCTGAAGGGTTAAAAATCCCAAGAAAGCTGTGCTTTAATAGGGGCTATAATGAAAGGAGATCAGATTTGCAATATCAAATAGAAGACAGAAAGTCACACAATGCTTTCTGTACTGTACTCGTCAAAAAAGTCAGAAAAAACATAACCAAATATAAAGGTTCTTGGTCAGATTTACAAAATCCATAAAGAAATAGTAGGCGTTTAACCCAATGCAAGAATGACACAGAGCAGGAACATTACAATATGTTACATCTGTGCTATGTGTCTGTGTGATAGTAACCCTTGACTCTACCTTTTTGGCTCCTGGACTGTTGTTATCACTGCACCTTCAGAACTGCATGACTGTGGATGTTCAAATTTAGTGCAGAGGAGGGCTGTCAGATTCATGCAATGGTTCTGTGTTTGACAACCTTCAGAATTCACATCAGGATTTTCTTTTTCTGTATGGTAGCTGTTATGGAACATAACAACCTCCCACTGTTTTTGTGCATGTTCAGTCTCTGAACAGCAGGAAGATACTGATCAGTGATGAATAGAAGCTCCTTTTCTACTGCTCTGAAATTATGCTAGCGTACTTGTACTTTAAATTATGGAAAAAGGTTTTCTGTGGCTGATACCCTATGGTTAGTGAGCCTACATATGTGTTACAACATAAATGAGAGAAGCTGGACAAGAGCTAGATATAAGCATTCCCATGCTATGAGTTCATTAGCGATGTCAAATACATTACATCAAACTATTATGTCTTGATTTTCTTCCCCTCACCTAAACCAGTTAGTCACTAAAAAACATTGAGAGTGGGGTGTGTGTGTTTCACCTACCTAAAAAGGAGTGGACAGTACAGAATGGGCGCGACTTTGGTGTCTATGCATGAGTCATGATGCCAACCACTGGCTCAGGACGTATTGGTAAAGCAGATCCTCAGAAAAGCTATAAGATTTCTCTCACTAGAAACAGAGCATCCACTAACATTCAAAGGATTGTGTGATTGTGTATATTCTCTCTGGAAAGGAAAAATACATGTAAATCCAACTAGTTGCTATAGCTTGGGTTTGGATTAAATATCTGGTAATTTTGTTTGGGGTTTGGGATGAAGGGTTCAGTGGGGTTTTTTGCTACCCAAACCGACTTAATTCTGTTCTTAAAGTTGGACAAATTTACTAAATGCCACGTGCTCTGAGTTAACAAATTCAAGAAAACTAAAGTAACTGAAATTTTCTTTTTTCTCCTTTTATCTACTAAAGACCATAACTTAGACTATAATAATTTTGGTTTCAATTTTTATAAAACTCTGGGAATAATTTGCCAATAATAATTACAAATTCACTGAAAAATAGCAGTTGTTGAATCTTACCCATAGGGTCCGGAAGTCTCTTAAGGAACACTCACAACCTTTCTCTTTGTACGTCAGCCTTCAAAAATTTGCCAAAGTTTTACCAAATGAGACAGCAATATGTAGGTGTTTGGGACCTTCAAACATCTTTGGTGACTGTAACTAGTTGTGATTGCATATTAATACTTTTCAAGTCTGCTTGAGGTTCCTCAAATTCTCTATGAATATAGTGTCTACTATATATATAGTAGGCTTTGTCAGTAGTGGTTAGCTGCTTGCAGTGATGCAGGACAAGGACACAGAGCTAGAAGAGGCGGGCTCAGGGAGACTTTCACACACTGAGGGTTCATCTTCACAGTCTTCTGGCTCAGGAGGCTTGGAGCCCAGAGAACATCTTAGCTTCCTATTAAAGACCGAAGCAAAGAAGGTGTTAAGTAGATCTGCCTTGTCCTCATCCTTTATTACTACTATTCCCCTTGCACCCAGCAAAGAAGGGGGAATTCTCCTTAGTCCTCCTGTTGCTGTTAATATACTTGAAGAAACTGGTGAGGCCACACCTTGAGTACAGTGTGCAGTTCTGGGCCCCTCAGTATAAGAAGGACATTGAGGTGTTGCAGTGTGTCCAGAGAAGGGTGATGAAGCTGGTGAAGGGGCTGGAAAACAAGACCTATGAGAACTAACTGAGGGAATTGGGGTTGTTTAGTTTGGA
Source organism: Dromococcyx pavoninus (assembly GCA_033558185.1). Taxonomy (NCBI): domain Eukaryota; kingdom Metazoa; phylum Chordata; class Aves; order Cuculiformes; family Neomorphidae; genus Dromococcyx; species Dromococcyx pavoninus. Next base: position 129,586 of record JAUMJL010001132.1, on the reverse strand, counting down.
GAAGAGGAGAAGGGAGACCTCATACCTGTCTATGGCTGCCTGAAAGGGGGTTGTGGCAGATCAAGTGTTGATCTCTTCTCTCAAGTGACAGGTGATAGGACACGGGGAAATGGCCATAAGTTGCGCCAGGGGAGGTTCAGACTGGATATTAGGAAGAATTTCTTTACCAAAAGGGTGGTCAGACACTGGAACAGCTGCCCAGGGAGGTGGTTGAGTCACCGTCCCTGGAGGTATTTAAAAAAAAGGATAGATGAGTTTTTAAGGGACATGGTTTAATGGATAATGGGTGCGGTTGGACTCGATGATTTCAAAGATCTTTTCCAACCGGAAGATTTTATGATTCTATGATCTCTAGGGCTAAGCGGATTTGTTTCCATGTTCAGGTCATAACTAAGCAAGGAAATGTGGTACTTTTTTTTGACAGGGTATTTTTCAGTTTCAACTGTAAGAAAACAGGACCAAAAGATTTTGCGTTACTAGTGAAGCTTTATTGATTTTCAGCAGTTGGGTAAAAAAAAAAAAAAAAGAAAGGACAATTATGTACATGGAGGCTTATGTGCTTTGTGTTCCAGTGGTGGCTGGAAATCCGGAGTTTAAGAATTGCAACCTAAAGGGAGATTATCAAAAGTACCCGTTCTAGAAAAAAAAAGATAAATCAGATAGCTGTGTCTAATAATTTTTCCTCATCAGTCTTGTGTGTGACTGAGATGACATTTTGAATATGACATAAATACATTCTGCTCTTGTTATAAGACTCTCTGCTATAATACTTTGATATAAATCTGGGCTATCATGATTCCCTGCACCATTAAAACTCATGACACCCTTGTTACAACAAAGTCATTTACAATATTCCAAAGTAAACTGCAAATATTGCTGTAAAGAGATGGTTACTATTACTTTCATGATTTCCTACACTGCAGACATAACGCAGTTCTGGTGTCTAGATACCGAACTGAAAAAAATAGGCTTCCATTCTTTACATGGTTGAGCATTATTTAATTTTTCAAGTCAGATTCTTTCACGCAATTCCAAAAGCCTAAAATATGATTTAGAGAACCACTAAGAGTGAATGGCAGCAACATCCTTCTCCACCTCAAGTTCGATAAAGCTCAGTCATTTGGGTCTGGATTTTGCCATCTATCGTTGTGTCCCATTTGTAAGTTACCTAACCTGCAGCACAGCCTCCGCTCCTAGAATCATGAGGAAGTGCCAGGGCTCCACCTTCATTCCCTTCACATTCCTTTTTGAAAAATCAACTCTTGGTAGAATCTCCCAACTACATGCTTCTCATTCAGTTGCAAATCTGAAGTATTGTTAGTCCTCTTTTATACCCTCTTTTTTATACGTAGCCCAAGTAAGATGAAGATACAAATAAGAAGCCTGAATAAGATCCAGGAAAGAGAAGAGACAATTAATATATTGTAGTCTATTTTGAAAACCTAAAATTTTTGTCGAAGTGACAATTTTTTTTTTTAAATGTGACCTTTTAAGAATTTCAGGGCTTATCAGGAGGGAAAGGAAATTATTTTTAAAGGCTGGGGGAAATGTGCCTTCATTAGCCCTGCTTTTTTTCTTGGAGAGAACGCAGGCAAATATCTCTGCCTCTTCTCCATTTCCTCTACCCTTTCTGTCACTAGCCACTGGAAAAGGTGAGGAGCAAGGACTGGAATTGCACAGGAAAAAAATATCTATTTCTCTAAGATAGGCATCTTTTCCAAAATGTATTCCATGTGTCACAGAATTTAGTGTTGGCCAGCTGCAGCACAGGCACATTAAACAAATTGAGGAAGAAGCATAGTCCCTGTGCAACATTTCTCATCCGTCTACGAGACCAAGGGTATCTTTATGAAACAAACCACATTTATGGATACGTTATGGTGGGACGTTGCTGTACTGATTTTCCTTTACAACTAAATGCAAATTAGTCTCCTGTCTTGAATGCTCTTATGTTACATTTTGATTGTTCACCACCACCACTCTGTTTTAGTGAGAGGGAATCATTCATTCATGGATTTAGTACCAGGGTTTTTTTGCAGTGGTTGCATGAGTGGGTTTTTCAAACACAGATGTGACAGTTGAGACATGGCCACTCTTCAAAAATGTATCCATCATCTGTTTCCCAACTGACCTCAACCAAGAGCTTGGAACTGTCCAAAGCCTTACACTGCCTGTGGTGAGGGAAAGCACCCATGTTTTCGCTTCATGGGATATCCACCCAGCTTCTCAGAGAGACGGAGGGGCCATGTTTGCCTCCTGTTTCATCTTTCTCATCGAGAAATGGGATGAAATGGTGCAGGACTTTACCCCAGGATCAGGTAAGCTCCCTAAAATCCCTATTCCATAATGGTCTGAAGAAAGGTGAAAAAAGTCTCTTAGAAAAAACACAGAGCGGACCATGTACAAATGGAAATGCTGTGCTGGTAAGGGCAGTGAAAGGTGGGACCTGTGGACGTTGGTTTGACCAGCTTGCAGACATGCTGTGACCTGTACACAGCATCCACCTTAGCCAAAGTTATGTGGCTGTGCTGTATGAAGCAATACAATACAAAGGCGCATAGCACCTTCTACCTGACCTGATCACTTTGCTTGGATGAGGGCTCTGTAGAGTTGCCATGGCTTAGCACAGCATCTCCCAGCCACTTTCCATATGTCTAGCTACTGCAAATCCAATTTCAGTGTTTGATTAGGTCAAACATGTAACAGCACTATGAACCTCCTTGATTTGCAGGGGGAATTAACAAAAAGCAAAATTGGAAAGTCCTGCTGCATTTCTTCAGTGTTTAGGCACAGAAGAGAGGCTCTTGGGCAGAAGAGTTTCTGCAGTTGGCTGCAGCCTGGCAGGCACCGTGGCTGGCCAGCACCACACAGATTTTCCTTCATCCTAGTCGAAGGCTCTTATGAAAACATAAGGTAGGTAGTGAGCACTGGAGAAGAACTGGCACTTTTAAGCTAGTTTAAAATATGCTGCAGATATTTCATGAAGTGTCCAAAGTGAGATTTACAGACACCGTCCATTCCAAAGTATGTATAACAATTCATTCAATGTCATACACTAGAAACTACAATTTTTTTCAAAGGAAATTGGTCTGTTTTCACTCAAAATCTGTGCACTCCTTATGATCACATAGTATCTCATAAACAACTCTTTCCGATGTGAGTCTTGTATGTTGGAAATTATGTATTAAACCCAAATCCTACTATTCTAAGTTACAGAAGACAGAGAAGTTGGCTGAGGTTTTTTCTTGATGATTTTTCACATGTTAATGGGACTGAGTTTGCAAAAAAACACATATGCCTATAGGGTATGTCTGCAGGTATTGAAATGTTTAGTAAAGACCCAAAAACTTGATAGTTCACTTTCAAATCTGCATAATTTTCTTTTCTATTTAGAGGTCATGTTCTAGTTCAATCACAATCACAATCAATCAACATAAGCCCCAGATGAGGGATGTCTGACAGCTAGATATTAAAAGAAAGTTCTTCTTCATGTATGTTTTAAAAACCTCACCATCAATCTTGCCATGAAATCTCAGTTAAATCATTGCAGAATATTACATCAAAGTTATCTGGTGATCAGCAATGTGACTTATTTTCTGACAACTACAACGTTGTCATTTTTATCTGATGGTCATCATGTCTTCATACAAAAATAGCTCTCCCTTTTTCTTCTCTCCTACCTTCCCCCCCCCCCCCCAGCAGCTTGGTTACAGTGCAGATTTGTATTCTGGGCATTCTCATCCAGTTTGATGAGTTTCAGGAAAGTCCAATTGCCATTTTGTCCCCAGAAGCAAAGCAAACACTGCCCTAAACTGATAACAACACAATTTAGCAGCCCTGTAAACAGTCATTTTAACTCCATGATACCTGGCTGCTACTTCAACATGCAAGCAATGGAAATGACATCATTATCAAGCAACTCTAGATGATGAAAAACGGTCTGCATTAGGGAACACTCTGAATCCAAGAAATCTTCAGCTATCAATCATGACTATTACAATGTATTTACCTCTATCTACAAATTCAGACCTATAATGAGGCAGAACACGTGAGGGAAAGAAATACACTTTCCAAAAAACATTTGTATAATTAAGCATAAATGTCTCTGCATTTCTGACAAGAATTTTTGTGCAGAGGCCTACAAAAGCCTAAAATATAAAAGATTTCAGATTTGCAAGAAATGTAATGAATATGGTCTTAGAGATGCTCTGTGGTTGTTAAAATAGAAATTTGAGGTGATTCTTTTTCAGAATGGAATTTACTCTTTTTTATCCAAACTCTCTAGCAGATTTTTTTGTCTGCTGTATCAGTTTCCAGAGGTATTATACAGCAGAGGCGCATTCCCTGCAGTAGCTGTTGCTCCAAAGTTAACACAAAAGACTTACAGAGTATAAGACCTCCTGAAACCAGAGCTACAAAGGCGAGTGGTCCCAAAGGCAGGAGCTGCAGTGAAGTTTGCCTGAGTGATGCAGAGATCACAGGACAAAAGCCAACATCTAAAAGAGCTACCATTCAGTGGGGAGGAGTGTAAAGAAAGGAAGGGGATTTCAAACTGGACCCAGGAACCAGCTAAGTCAAAAGATGCTGCATCAGTTTTGGGGAGAGGGGGATAACTTCTGAGTAGTGAGAGCTAAGTGATGACAGAAAGCAACACCCTTAGATTCACAAACCTGTCTAAAACCACTGTAGTGCTACCTATTCTGTGAGTTTGTAGTTCCTCAACTGTGCCTAAGTGGGACAGAGGAAAAGGAAAGGTAAGGAGCAACGGGAAGATTTTTCTCAGAGCATTTCCCTACCCAATACAGGGAGACCTGGAAAAACAGTTTGTTCTTGGGAGTTTTAAATCAGTGTCTCCGTGTTGATAAGAAAGAACTGCGACTTTGGAAAACACTGGGTAACTCAAACTTCCATATATATTACTTAATTATTTTAATTATTGAGTGTTTTAGGACAGTACTGGGCATATGATCCAGGTATCTGTTAGAGCAGTAATGCAATGTCAAGTTTCCTCTGCTCTGTCCCTCACTGAGGGGCTTGATTTTACATCCATCTCCCCTATGTCAGCTCTCCTTGCCCTATTTATTGCATGGAAACAAGATTAAGACTCCAAAGTGTACCTTTCTATGATGTTTAGCCTCCTACACAAACCACAGATATTCTCCTTTCAGCTAATTTTTGCATCAGAAGAGAAAGTCAAAACTTGCAGCTCTACGGTCTCTAGATGTTGTACCTTAGGTAAAAAAAAAAGACCTTCTTCCTCAGTTGCTCTAGAGTTGACTGCAAAGGGGTACAGTGAAAACTGGATAATAAAATCATGGGTCCCCTGGAAGATCATGATAAAAGCAGCTCTGGACATCATTTTTTTAAGGTTGAAAGGTTTTTGAGTGAAGAGATTGCTTTCTTTCAAAATGAAAAGGGGAGAGAAATGCTTTTTCCTCTTTACAAACATTAAGTGAGATATTTTGTCAACATTTTCTGCTGTATGAATATAAAGTCATCACTGGTGATCTTAGCAACTTGTTTAGGTGCCAGAATAAAAGATTTTCAATAGTTGAAATGGTCCATGACCCTTCTAAGAAAGGTATCAATAGCGTCTTATTAAAAAGTTGAAATAACATAAATTTCAGAACAAGTTTCTTTCAACTGTTTTTTGAATAGAAATAACTTAGAATTATCGAAGTGTTTCTTACTTCTGCCTTCCTAATGGCTTAAATGGGACTGCTATATACTCGTGAAGCCCAGGTAAAACATAATTTCTTCGCCATTCCCAGCTTTCAGATTCTTATCACAACTTCTTACTTTTTATGTTCTTAAAGTCTGTCTATCCAAGGCAGGAAGTTACAGGAGAATTGCAGTTGTCATTGGGGTTTGGTATTTGTTTTGTCTTTTTAAGAACATTTCAAGACTGTTTATTAAGCAAAGCTTTAATATGTGACTCAGAGGCTCAGAAGCTGGCAATTAAACAAAAGGAAATGCAGATTTACAGTTCTACTATTGAAAAGCCAGTGTTATAAATGGTGAGAGGGGACAGAAGAAGGCTGACATATGGATTTTGCATGCAAGGGGTCTCCAATTTGCAGCCCAGCACACAGGCCAAGTATGTACTGAGATCCTCTTCTAGGGTCATCCCCAGGTCTTGGGCTTTCAAAGCTGAGAGGGGCCACAAACCCTGGGGCCACAGCTTAAACAAGGTTCCAAAACAGACCCTAATATTTCTTTCTCTATGTTGCATTTTTCTCTACCATAAACATGAGCAAAGTTCTATCCTGTGCTCAGAAAAGCAAAGATTTTTTTCCCACATTCTTTACACACTGAGCTTCAAACCTGACTTTCACCTACTTCTCATTACCATCACAATCATCCCATACCTCATAATTGCAGAGTGAAGATGCCTCAGAGAGAGAGCCTGAGAAGCAGACAAGGGCTCAGCCACATAGTCAAGGAGTAACTCAGGGCTACTGGGTATTACTTGTTTCTACCCTGTGGCTGTAGAGAGGACTTCTAGGATATAGAGTCATGATAAGTGCTTGTTTCTTTACCTAAATCTCTGAGCTTCTACTTATGACACTGTTTGGAACAAAGATTAAAGTGGTGGCTCATTGCAAGCCCAGATAAGACTCTTCCATGGACTTGTATCAGACCCAGCACCAGGGCAGAAGTACCAGCTGTTCTACGTAACTGGAGAGGTCCCATTAGACTGGAGGTCAATTAATGTGACACCTGCCTGCAAGAATGGTCAGAAGGAGGAACTGGAAGTCTAATGTTAGGATATCTTTTAAACGGTGAAGATCTTAGAAGATATTGCTTCCTGGAGGGAAGAGCTCTTTCTGACAGTGCCTTTGGTAAATCTGAGCTTGTGCTTCTCCCTGAGAATGGTGACCCTGCCCAACCAGAGACTACAGTACACTTAGAACAATAACCCCTAGGCTGCAGCTCACGACTTATTTCTTGATCTGGTGTTGAACAGGATTTGAAATTTCTCCAAGGCACATCTTGCTGGTTCACCAGCTCTACTTAATGGCATCATGATGGGGAAGTTACTGATCATAAACAAGTATCTTTAGTAACATCTCCTAACCCCCACAGAAGGGATTGCTTCTTCAAGATAGTCACTGCCTTCCCCGTCTCCTTCAGAGTCCTGGCCAGCTCACAAGTCCAAAGCTGCCAGGACCAAGGACACATGCATGTTTTAGAGTTGTCTTACTATTGATAAGAGAGAAGGCTCCCTTGTTGCCTCCTTATCACTTTCAATACAGCTCATCTGAAGTCTCTCATCTCTCGCCCCTTTTCATTTTAACTCCATGCTGCTGAAATTCCTAGGTAGGTAACAGAAGAAAGGATCCCCAGCCTCTAAATTTGTTGTAGGTAAAAAAAATTCTCCAATTTTAAGAGCACTGTGAAATGGCAGGACGGAGTCACACAAATCCACAGAGATCTGAGCCCAAATACTTAAAAATCTGATATTCCTCTGTCCTCTGAGAGCACTTATCAGTAAAGTGTTGGCAGTCAAACTCTCCTGCACCTCATTCATCAGAAGGAAAAAGTTTTTGATTTGTTTCTTAAAGCTGTAATCTATATGTCATTAACAAGAATTTAGGTATGCATAAACAGGCATTGGGCTTTAATATGTTTCAGCAAGGAGACATTATTAAAGAAGTTTATTGACATATACTGTTATAAAAGCATTCATGAAGCTGATAGAAATAGGGAATTCTGTGAGCAGAAATAAGGAAATCGTTGACTACCACTGACAAAAATGTGGTTATGATAGTATCCTCTAAGTAAAGAAGACTCATAACTCTGTGATAAAAAGACCGCAATTTCCTACTCTGATTTATTCTTAGACCTCTTATTGCTAATGGCAATGATAATTCCTGTCCACAAAAATAACACCATATAATAGGTTTTGTGGCTGATCTGTTCTGAAAGATAATGAGAATGATGATATCATGAATTTGTCCCTTCCTATTAATATCCATAGGGAACAAGGATTCTGTAACTAGTGGAACTACATCGAGTGAAATTGAGGACAATAAAACACAGTGCGGATTTCTCCAGTGACAGGCAGACAGCAAAAATTCAAAGATTAAAACTCTTTGCACAACCTTTAAATGAGTCACAGAAATCCAAACTAACCAAGAAATCATATGAAAACATTTTGAAGTTTATATATATATAAAAAAAATTCATCTGTAGGAAACAATCTCAGGGAAATTATTTCAGGAAAGGATTAGTTCACTACACATACAGTATTGTATGTCACATGCTGTAATTATAGGAATGAAAGCAACATAGGAGATAGATGGTCTTTTTAAGCCTGTAAGGAGTGTGAACAAAGAATATAATTACACATCGAGACTGTTGTTTGATTAACCAATTACTAGTTAAAGCAGATTTAGACTTTAAATTAATTTGGTTCTGAATTCTGGGGATTTTTGGACTAAGATAAACAGTGTTTGAAGATTAATTATCCTTATTGAAGAAACTCATTTCAATTTTGTTAGCGTGTCGAAAGGCTCTGGCTGTTGCATGGGAGAGGGTAGACTGCAAATCTCAGCAGTATTGAACTGACTGATTAATGTGAATTCTGAGACTTCTAATCACTCTAATCCTCACAGAGAGCGGTGATATTACACACTACATTGTGCCAGCCCAAATTAATATTTAAATGAAAAACAGGTGAATGTTTACCTAGAGGAGAAAGTGTACTGTCTCCAAAAGATAAAAGGTAGGGCAGCCAAGGAGTTACAAACTCAATAGTGAGGAAACTGTACTCATGCAAAGCATTTGACACTGTTCCACATGATATCTCTAAATTGGAGAGACATTGATTTGATGCATAGATCACTTAGTGGAAAAGGAATTGGCTGAAAGGTCACACTCAAAGAGTTGTGGTCAATGGCTCAACACCCAGAGACCAATGATGAGTAGAATCCTTCAGGGTCCTTATTGGGACCAGCACTCTAACATCTTTGCTGGTGACATGAACAGTGGGATCAAGTGCACCCTCAACAAATTTGCCAGTGACACCAAGCTGTATGGTATGGTCAACGCATCAGGTGAAACAGATGCCATCCAGAGGGACCTTGACAGGCCTGAGAGGTGAGCCTGTGCTAACCTCCTAAAGTTCAACATGAAGTACACATGGGTTAGGGCTAGACTAAGCACAATTACAGGCTGAGCAGTAAATGGATTGAGAGTAGCCCTGAGGAGGATTTGGGTGTTTTGGCAAGCCAAGCAATGTACACTTAAAAGCTTGAAAGCCAACTGTGTCTTAGGCTGCATCAAAAGAAGTGTGACCAGCAGGTAGAGAGAGGTGATTCTCTCCTTCTGCTCTGCTCTTGTGAGACCTCATCTGGAGTTCTGCATTCATCTCTGGAGCCCCCAGTATAAGACGGACATGGATGTGTTGGAGTGAGTCCAGAGGAGGGTCATGAAGATGATCAGAGAGCTGGAGCACCTCTATGAATACAGGCTGAGAGAGCTGCAGATTTTTAGCCCAAAAAGAAGGCTTCAGGAAGACTTTATAGCAGCCTTTCAGTACATAAAGGGAGACTACAGGAAAGATGGAGAGGTATTGTTTGCAAGGACATTTAGTGGTAGGACAAGGGGCAACACTTTAAACTGAAAGAAGGTAGATTTAGATCAGATATAAGAAAGAAAATCTTTACTGTCAGGATGGTGAGGTACTGGCACAGGTTGCCCAGAGAAGCTGTTGATGCTTCATTCCCGGAAGCGTGCAAGGCCAGGTGGGACAGAGCTTTGAGCAACCTGATTAAGTGGAAGGTGCCACGACACGGGGGGTTGGAACTGGATCATCTTTAAGGTCCCTTGCAATCCAAGAAACCCTATGATTCTATCCAATATGCTGGACACAGGTCTTCATGCATCTCTGCCCAAAGAATGACAACAGGGAAAGTAAATGTGCTATTGTGGCACCTTCCATTTTTATGTACGCTACCAGTAACACACCATAGCATCCTGATTGAACTGTGTGATGGTGGAAATATGACATTTTAATTTTCTGTCAGTACTCCAGCTATAGCCCCAGGCAAGCGTTTGTTAAAGGAAAGACTCCACATTTCAGTAGCTGCATTGAAGCATAGATAGATTTCCTCATCAGTATGCCTAGCAAGGTACTCAGCCTCCAAAATCCCCTGACATACAGAGAAGCATGTACACTGTGATTGACAAATACAATCAGCAAAGGATACCTCTTGGAAGACCCTGGAGAGCCTACTCCTCACCAAAACAAAGCACTAGTTTTACCAAACTTTGGTGCAATCCATTAAAACCATTCTTTATGGCCACATTCCTTAGGCCACATATTTCCATTGGCACCAGTGTACGGCATTGCAGTTCACAAATACAAGCCTAAGGAACAAACTACAGTTTTGAAATGCAGGAGCCCATTTGAAGTCTGGACTTTCTTGTGCGCAGTGCTGTAACAGTAGGGAGGGCAGCAGTCTGTACCTGGGAGAAGCGGCAAAATACATGAAAGACTGCAGAAAAAGACAAAGTAGATGAAAGACTACAGATTGCTTGCAGAACAAGGTGAGTCTGATGGGGTTTCCAGAGTCTAGAGAAGTAAAGCAGAACTTGGAAAAGTTAAGACTGCAGGAAGCAGGGGAAAAAAAGCATCAGCTACTGCCACTGAACAATATCCCCTCATGTCTCACTGCTTTCAGCTCAGGTTGAGGCTGACTTGCATGTTTCCTTCCTCAGGCCAGCAAGTGGCTATGGAGCACCCAGAACTGTGCTGATGAGGGAGCCATGAGCCACGGCCAGCAGCACTGCAGGTTAAACAGTTGCCCTCAAGAGAACGTCCTGCTCCTCTTTCCTGTTTTCTGGATGAACTGGGTCATGCGAGTACTGACAACTACTTCTGTTCCTAAAGCATTCACTTTGGAGAGTCCAGACCTCTACCTTGAGCAAACAGTAAAATATATATACGTACAATTTCTTCCCTTCAAAAATCTTTCCATGAAATATCTGGTGCTCTGTGGGCAGTGCAACCAAACTTCAGCAAACATGGGATCCTGAATCATGAACTCCTGTTGCGTATAGGCAAATCTGGAGCCCTGGATTTACTCCCATTAAGACTGACTTCTCCTTTCAGCACTAGAAGATTAATGATGTTTTAGACTTGTGAGTGCATGTATGTGTGAGAAAAAGAAAATGAGTGACAGATACTATAAATGCATAAGAAATATCTGGTGTGTAATCTTGTGGAATCTTAAATCGTTTTTGTATGAGGAGTGACTTAAAGGTACCCTTGGGTAAAATCATTGATCATTAAAATATCACTATTTTTACTACTTCAATCTCAGCCTGATTAGAAGTCCCGTCCTGAAGTAAACCCCATTATGCTAGATGCTGGACAAATTAAGTGGGTAAAAGGTTCCTGGCTTACTGCACTGGCGGCCCTGATTCCCAGCCAGGGGGCAATGCAATGCCTTATGACCAGTTCCAGACCCCAGAGGTAGCTGTCTTTTAATCATGCAGAAAACATCTTCAAAAATAGCATTCTAGGGAACTGCTGTTGCATGCACTCAATCCGTGTGAAGTTTGACAGTTTCTTAGCACAGAGACTCTAGGGACAGCACACAGATCTTACATGCAGGCATCACTAACTTTCAAGTAGTTCACCCTTTGTGAAGAAAACCTGTCCCTGTGAACTTGAAACCTTGGATCCTTAACACTGAGATAAGCACACATCCTTGTGCAAATAATTATCAGAAGTAGAGAAGCCAACTTTCTTCCCCTCCTCCCTCTCCCCTCTGAGTCACATTGTGACATGCCTTTACTGCTTGCTTGCTCCCATATCGCTCAGCCAAAGGTAGGGTGAAATTCATCTCCTGTGTTTCAAGAAGCCCCTCTGCAAGCCACAGGACCCACAAGCCCTGATTTCCCATAGGAAGACATCCTACAGCAAAGCTTCGGTTGCCCCTTTATCCTCTTATTTTAATTCCCTTTCAAAATCTCCTCCACCTCTTTCAGACCCTGCCAGTGCCCTGTCTCTATCTGGGCTGCTAAGAACCCACTCTGTAGCTGGGTCTGGGGGAGGGACATGTGGTTAATAGCTGTGCATTGACTTCTTACAGCAAGGACAAGGAAAAGTGATAACCAAGGCAGGAAAAACAACAGCTGGATCAGAGGTACGGTAGGAGAGGGGGAGGCTGTGCAGCACTCCCCACCTTTCCTGCCAGGCCAGGGGCTGGTGGGCTTAACTGCAGCTGGAGCCATGGGAAAGCCAAGGTCTGCACACAGCTCCAGCAGATCCTCACCAAGCCAGCAAGAACAGAGCCGGCTGCTTGGGCAGGTTCACACAGAAAAGGCAAAGTCCCCCATGCCAATTGCCTGCACTCCCATTCCAGAGTGTGAAACACGAAAGTATTGCTAGAATTTACATATAGCTGTATACATATCCAGTTGCACACGGATTTAAAAAAGAAGTGTTTTCTGCTGCCCTCACTTTCAGAAACAATGACATTATTTTGAATGAAATTTAAATAAAACGTCAACTTGAGGCAGATAAGCTTGGTAAAAAGAGGAGTAACGAGAAGCAGAATCTTACACTGGAAAATATTGTGCAGGCCTCTTAAAAGGAGGTGCCACCAGCTCTGCCTAAAGCCACTAATTATTCATTTCAACCCTTGCATCTCACAGGAATTTCACAGGACTGGCAGCATAACATCTGATGGGGAATGGGCAAGGTGGTTGGTGCCCTGATGGGGTGTCAGGGCACTTGATCGGCAGATGATCACCTGCCCCAGTGATAGCCAAGGGCTGGCTGTTGCAACCACCCATCCTTCACAGCCAGAATCCTCCCCAACCTGCAGCAGCACTTGGCAACACATCTTTCCTTCAGCTGAGGCCACCAGAGCTTTTATTTGAAGTAGTGACATGCTGCTGACAGCCATTGTGCCCTCAGAGGCCCCAGTCTGTGCCAGGGACTCAGAAACACACATTCTCCATGGTGTTGTACAGCAGGGTTGACATGTTTTCTGCTTCACTTGCAGCTGCTTGCATTGCAGCATCCAGCAGGTTCGGTACATGCAGCTTCTTCAAGCACCCGTCACACATATGAAATGAAAATGCAGCTTGTTAAAGCATCACTGTGGGACTGGGAACAGGTTCTGCTTTGTGAAATTAAAGGGGTGCCCAAAGACATCTTAAGCTGCTTCTGTCACCAAACGCTGCCTGCCCAGGACATGGAGTCTCAGGAGCCTGTACTCTGCATTGCCATTCCTAGCTGTAGCTGTGATTTCTTTTTTCCACAGAACTGGGGGTGGGTAAACCACCCTGCAAAAGAGCAAAGGAGTGAGAGACCAGGTCTGTACTCAGCTATACTCAGGTATTCTCAGGAGGTCTCCACTGTTTTCACGGAACTCCCCTGACAGCCAAAGCCACCATTTCAGTGGTCTGCAATAGGCAACAGGCTATCACTCCCCAAGCAGCCTCTCTCTGGGGGCTACTGGATGCAGTGTTCAGGCATAAATCACTTTTGCCTCAGCAGTAGGAAACTGGAAGCCACTGAGGCAGTGATAGCAACAGAGAAAGACACTGCTGCGTGCCAAATTTCCAGAGGGTCTGCATGCACTGGCACAGAGCTCCCCAGCCTCTCTATGGTGGCCTCTGAAGGGCTTTGCTCTCTGGAAGGCAAAGGTGGGTGGGCTGCTGTAGCACTGCTGTGAACTAGTCTCAGACACTGCACAGGAGTGAGAAGGGCTCTCCGCAGCTCAGAAGAAGGAAGGCTTTCCTGACCAAGCATGACCTCAAGGTCTCCATTACCCCCTTGCCACCCTCCACATCACAGTGTGTGTGTGTAGAGGCAGGAAACACCCTGCACCTCAGCAATCCTCCACCTTTATAAGAGGATATCGATGCTATCGCGTTACTCCACAGATGGCTTGCTCTCATCGAGAGAGTATGGAGGTTGGAAGGGAGGAAAACCAGGCACAGGGTGGGGAATGGCTGCAATTTGAACTTCAGTACTAACAGGCAGTGAAGTCATAGTTGGTTCCATCTACATGGTACGACATGACAAAGTGCATGCTTGAACATAGCTAAGAAAAGACAATAGAGATTTCACGTGCAGAATCATTGCACTGGAAGGACATGGAAGTAACTCTCAAGGTGCCTGCAAAGTTATACTAGAGGATGTTCTGAGTTCCCAACCAGAAAAGATGACAGGAATCACTTGCCTTCCTCTCTCAGTCATGTAAAGTACATACATCACACAGCTGCTACTTTAGCCACAGGATCAGACATATCAAGACATAAGGGAAATATTTCCTACTGAGTTCAATGCCAAGTTGGGTAAGGAAACAAAAAAGACCTTCACTCCCAGACTCCCCTTTGGATTTGACTTTTACCTTTAGACTTTGTCCTTTCAATGTCATTCTGTTTGCTTTGGCCATATGTCTCTAGAGAAATCATAAGCACTAAAAGGAAGAAAAAACGTGGATACACTCTGCCAGTTATGCAGTTCTCCCTCACAGGCACACAAGTACCCCAGAGGTAATCTGTTGCAACACTGTAGAGTAAAACCCTGCCCTGTAATATCTTAGTGCTACGTGGGATAGCCAGTGATGATTAAATTAGCCAATACTTTTTAAAAATCCATCCACCCATGCTTGACATAGAATGTCTGCATTAGTGAAGACCACAGGCTATCTATTCAGTGTGCAAAGCAATATCCTTTGTTATTACTACAAAATTTACTGCCTGTAATGTCATAGAGACCTATTGTTCTCATATTGTGGGATAGGGTCAGAAGGGAGGAGCTGATGAGATCTCGCTATGCCCTTCAGAATTGGGAATATCTCACTCAAACAATTTTAAATTCTTCTCCTCGCTCAGCTAGCAAAAGGCTTCTTTGGCCGTGGCTTTTGCAAATTCTCATCCTATTGGACATTTCTAAGCACATAAGTTCTTTTTCCTTAGAGATCTCACTGTACCTATAAAGCAGAACTAAGTGGTTCCCAGGACTCAATACCCCTCAAAGTGGACATGAGAGACTCAATGCATGGGTAGCCTTTGAGATACAGCAATAAGAAGTGTTAGAAATATAATACAGGTTCAGGTAGAAAAGTAGGACTGAGCCCCTAGATCTCCTCCAAGTAGCGCTGCCATAAGAGCAAGGCTATGAGCAAATCTCTGAAACACTGGCACAGAGAGACCCCTTGAAGTAAGCTTTGGCACCAGAGGTGCCAAGGATGCCACGGTGCCACTCTTCCTGGGCTAATTTATCCAAGACTAGGAAGTTCACTACACTGGCACTGTACTGCACTGGGGATATATTATTTTCCATCATCTGCCAGCCCAACAGAGATTGCCCTCCACTAAATTGCACATCACAATAGGAGACACGCTTCACCCATTATACTGTACCAATGCCATTGAAAGTCCCAGGGGACATTCATAAACCCAAGGCATTTCTGCACCGGGTGAGACGCTTCACTCAGTACCATGTAATGCAGCTGTGAATATTAATTAGGTGCACAGAACAACAGACTCACTACCAACACCAGATTATCAGTGCAAGAGCACTACAGTAGCCTCACAGAAGTACAGCTCTGGGACAGAAGACAGAAGGCCAGATTTCTTTTGGCTGCAGTGGTAGCAGTAGCTGCAAATATACGGGATGTGAGTGAGAAGGCCAGCAGTGTCACTGGATACTCAAGGCTCCTGGGCATCCTGAGCAGGTCCATACTGTACAAACACAGTTTTGTTACTTCCTGACTCCCTCTGTGCTGATTAGGTGGACAACTTGCTGAGCTCAGTTTCTAGATGTAGATATATTGTAAACCGGATCCTGTGCTTCTCTTTCCTCATCGCTCAATAAAATTAGTCCTATGTGGCTGATACTAGCAGCAACATTGTTTTCTACACGGTTTCAGCACAACTGAGGTGGGGCAGTTTAATAGTTGTGGCTGGGTACTGGCTGCCATGGTCTTAAATCGTATAATGCCTTCTTTACCAATGTAATCATTGTTGCTGAGTTAAATTCAGCTTGGACAAGGTGAATAGGTATCTAAGTATACCTAAAGGCAAATGGGAAAAGCCAAGATGTTAGTAATGCTCAAGTCCTTATACAAAAATTTGTCTTTGGGGCACTTTGATTACTCAGCTTTGGATGTATGAGAGATCCCGTGTTAGAAAGGAGGTTAAATGACTTGCCCCAACAGTCACGTAGGACAGAGGTGAGGTCAGGATTGGAGAGCTGGGTCACTGACTCACCGGCCCACTGGCAGGCAGGTAGGTGATGTTGACACGGTAATTATACATTCCCCTTTTACCCCTAGAGCTTTTTGCTAGAGCAAGATAATTAACTCTCCTTCTGGCTATTCTCTTTTAATGAAATTTTGCACATAATATGGCTTGGTATTTATTAACGATAATGAGTTTTTAAAACAATTTGAGGCAGCAACTTGGTTAGCAACCTTGCATCTAGTAGGCAAGTAAACATAAGCCTTCAATACCTGACACTCCAAATGTTTCTTAACATCAGAAGCAAAAGTGTAAACAAATTTACAAAAGCCAGCTGAGTTTACATATTAATACCTCAATTGCTTCAGCTGAGATAGTTTGATTAGGGCAGATCGGCTCTCTGCCACAGAGACCACAACAGTTAAAGTCATGCTGGTGACTGCTTGCCATGGTAGAGCGCTGCAGCACATGAACTACCCCACTGGCCAACTTTTAAAGGTTCTGGTTTCCAGTGCAAATATTCTTGAAGTGACTCTAATGCTTGTGGTACATCCTTGTGAACATCTCGAGGTCTGATGTGAGAGCCTGCATCATGGTTCTCCTTTGCAGGGAGAACAGTTTCTGGTGTAGAGACCCCCTGCACTGATTGGGATGGGATTTCTGAAAAGTCCCTGGTCCCAACCCAGAAACTGGATGCACAGTCCTGATCGGGGTTAGTTCTGGAGAACTGGAGGTGTTTTGAAAGCATGTGAGGTACAATTCCAATCATAAATGATAAAATGACAACTGAGACTCCAAACGACAAATGAACTCCAATGATAAATGACAAATATCATAGTATTTGTGAGGCGAAGCCAGATCCCGGCTTTTGTCTTGCTTCCAAGGGACAAAGCCAGCCACTGGCATCACATCCTGCCATCTCCCCTCAAATGGTGCATTAAGGGTGTGAGGTCACAACTCCAAAGGCAGCTGTGTGCCCATGAATCACATTGTCTCCTTGTCACAAACTGTGAGCAGGCCAAGGGAATGGAGACCCTCCAGAACATCCTACCACTTCACCAGTGGCTGGGATCAGGATGGGTGGAGGACGCTGGCAGGCTTGCTCAGAGATACCCTCCTTGGAAATAAACCTGCAGCTGTTCCCAGTACACCAGTGCCTCTGGTTCATGAGTTGCAGGAGCCCTGAGCCACAGGTGAGTTCTGCTGCTCTGGCAGCATCGTTATTAATACAAGACAGAAAACCTAACAGAGATAGTTTATAAACTGCATGGGCCCAAACCTGTCCCACCTGTCCCTGTTACTTAGGGGACCAACTCCACCAAGGATTAAGGAGTTGCACTAGCTGAAGCCCAAGCTGAGCTTAGCACAAATACTGCTTAACTTTTCCATGAGATATTACTGTGTCTAATAAATCCCTGCATAGCACCTTAATTAAATGGGATTTACAGTAATACGTTATTACAGTAATACATGCTTTATGCCTCACCTGCATAAACAGCCGTGTTACCACTATAAATTACAGTGTTCATATTAACATATTTCAGGCACCTCAACCAAAGTGAAATGCTTAGTGGCTTTCACGAATTGCAAGAGTGGGTAACGAGAGAGAAGCTTCTCTAGTAACTAAGATGGACTTCACAAATGCAGTAAGCCTCACCAAATTATTCTTAAAAAAATAAAAGATCTAAACCCCCAAAGTTTTGCACATTGCAGTGTTAGAGCTAGTGTTCAAGGTTTTCTAATGGAAATTGGCTCAGACTTTTCTGATGTGCATTACATCATAGCCTTCTTCTAGGGCATTATGTCATTCCTGCTGAGATGCATTATCTCAGTTTGACCCAGCATTAGCAATTTTTGCAGGCCTACTGCAGTGTTCCCAAAGCACTGCTGGGAACCACAGACTGAAATCTGAAACGTTCATCTTTTACAAAGCTGAAAAAACAGGAAAGATGTTAACATCAGGAATCACTGACTGCCTTAACTCTCTTCTGCCTGACTCTGCTTCTTACTGAGGCTTGGTTTCGATGTCTTTGAACATGCTGCACAAATGCGGTAACCTTTAAAACTCACATTAGAGGGGCATAATACATTGTATCTTCCCACTCCCGTAGAAGTGCCCTTGCAGCTGCCTAAATAACACCTCCCTGGTCTTTACAAGATGTCACCAGGAATCACATCGTACCTAGATATACTGACAATCTACCTTCCACAAGCACAGCTAGAACACATATTAAGAATAAAAGAGAAAGAGAATGAAAATCTTTAAGTGACTCAACTCTTATTAGAATTTTTATATAGTACCAAGCAACCTTGATATTCTATTTTTCAGCACGTACAGAGATTGTGCACATCTGGACAGATCCATATGAGAACACAAAAGCAGAATTCCAGGAGACTTATGCTAGACAGAAATTTTTATTCAGGGAACTGAACAGGTACTATCTCTTCTGACTTCAACCACAAAATTAAAAGCCCATTTTGTCTCACTGCATCCAGGGCAGGATTAGAGGCTGTGTCATGGAAAGAACAGGTAGGTGTTTTCAGGATAAAGTAAGTGTATTCCCAAAACCCCAGAAAATCACAACACTTCTTTCTCCACAAAAGCACAATTTTTAAAAGAAGCTGTGAATGTTGAGAGGAAATAGGAAACATTCATCCATGACTAAATTATGATGCTCTCTCTTGTTATAAACTAGCACTATTCATTGGAGGGCTTTAATTTCTCTGCTCCATTTTTTACTTAGATTGTGTGTTTCAGCAAGTTGTCACATTTTTGTGCTTAAGGCTCTCTGCCTCAGCTGTAGCATATTTTCTAGAAAGATTGCAACGGCCCCTGTTCCCATCACAAGCAAATGATTAGCAGCATAACTAGAACTTGGGAGGCAGGACATCATTTAATCCTGCCTGAGACCACTTTCCCACTTAGACTGAAAGCTTTTCCTTTCCTTCATTGCCTTTTAGATTGCAGAGCATGAATAAGAAAGTATTAGGAAGGACAACAAGCCCTCACGTGTACTTCACACCTGTTTTCCCCATCTCCATGTTTGCAAGGTGACTTTTCCAGCCCTAGAAGTCTCCTTTCACAGGCAGAAGTTTTATGGTTTCGGGGCAAAGCTATTTTAATACCTAATGTTCCTAAAAGGATGCACATAGCAAATCTCCATCCTGCTACACTTGCTGTTGTGACAAAGTTTTGCAGGTAACGCATCGTTAGATGTAAAATTGCTACCCACAGGAGAGAAAATTCAGCTTGTTTTGTTAAAGAACTGGTTATGAGAGGTTGAATAAAAGAGTTTCCAGATATTTTCAGCAAAAATGTACTCATGATATTTTTGGTGGTTATTCCTTTCACCAAGAAAAGTTGATGAGTAACACCTGGCCCGAGAAAATCATGCGTGTCATGATAAGACAGTGAGTTATCCACCACCTGAAGTGGTAACAAGGAAGTACATGGACAGGTGGACTTACTGGTTGTTGAGATCTTTGAAAGTTCAGGGACTAATGTTGTGTATAACATGGTGGGAGCTGCTAGACTCCCCTAGATGAAATGCTGTTACTGACTGATACTTTATAGGCCCTGCATGGCTCAGTACATTAGGCCACAATTCACCAGCAGAGAAAAATATATTGATCTGAGAGTTCCACACTTCTGAAAGACCCTTTAGTTAAGGTATCACAGCAAAATGCACTTAAAAATAAGAACAAGTGAATAAAAATGCTTTTGCTCTGCACCCCAAGGACTAGTAAAACTGCAGTCACAGTGTTATAACACAACAGGATCAAATTCTGCTCCTAATCAGAGTAACATAAATCTGCTTTATACCTCAGACTGTAGTGGAGCTGCTTCAGTTTTATGCAGATCTAAACGCAAGTATAATTTGGCCAATGTCACCAAGTGCTGGATTAATACCAGACCAAGCTCATTAGGGGGTACTTAAGCAGGTTTCATGCATCCTTGAGGCTGCACAAAGAAACTCCCCTCTAGCAGAAGGTGTTGGATGATGGTTACCACTGGATGACATCTCCACAACAGGAAAATGCCACCTGTGTGCTGGGGGGGGTGGGGTGGGGAGACATAGAGGGGACTGCTCTAACCCACAGCATCCCCGCAGATGGACGCCCACCCGACCCTCTGCTCCTCTCCCCAGCAGTTCCTTCCGCTCATGTGCCCTCCCTGCTGTGGAGTCCCTCCCTGCAGGAATTGCAGATCTGGCGCCACAGCCCTTGACTCTCCGATGTCTTTCCATCCCCAGATGTGTAGACCTGCGCCGATCAGTCCACAGTATGTGGGTTCCCCCTGTGACCCTGCATGCCCGGAGCACCTGAGAGGTCAGCCTAGGGCTTTTCCTTTGCCGGCACTCTGTCAAACACCTTGGGCAGCTGACAACAGCCCAGAGTCCTCTCCAGCATCCAGCCTAAAACAACACACGAACTCAGCAGCAATTTAGGGCTCTAGTCTGTGCATGTATGTCGGGGGCAGACCCTGCATAATTAAACCCCCTTAGCTGCAATAAAGACAATGAGGCTAAAGGTGATCGGCTCCTAGCAGGCCTAGTTAAGATCCCTGCCTTAAATATTCATTTCCCTTCTGTCCTTTTTGCTCTGGTATCTTCAGATATAATTTACAGAGGGATTGTTTTAATTTTAACTAACTTTAAACTCCTCTCTTTTCCGCGACAGTGTGAAATTAGCTGCCTCTGCCAGATTCTCCACTGAATGGCTCTAGTTTTACAGCTGTGTAGCTCAACTTATTTTATACTTCCCTGAGTTAAGAGGCTCACTAGTGAATTTGTGTCAGGAGAAAACACCAGCTTCCTACAGCCCCAGTGAGAAAGCCTTACATTGTGAGGCTGCAGCTCACTGTTTAGCTCTAGATTAGATGGGGAAGGAGTCTTTTTGTCAACTAGAGAATCTCTTAAACAGCTATTTTTAAATGAATTGGGTCAAACTTGATAAGTTTCCAAGGAAAAAAATAATGGCAAAATATATCAAACCTCAAGATTTTTGTAAGTTTTGACATTGGGGCATTTGGTTTAGAAAAGTTGCACCATTTCCATTCAATATTGAAGAACAAAATGTTTCTACTTCTTACTTTAAAACACCATTTTTTACATGAAACTGATTCAGAACTCCCCCTAAAATGAGAAGAATGGTTTGGAGAGCATTAAATAATGCCAAAATGAAACTGAAATATCTTTAAGAGGTCAGCCAGCATCTGGGAATTAATTCAGTTAAATTCTTCAAGCCTTCTTAGGTTTTATTTTGTGGTTTTCCCATAATTTTGTTTTTTATTATCCACACAAATACAAAACTTGATTTTCACCCTGCTGCACTGCACAAGTCACAAGCATCAATTCAGCACACCTGAACTGATGGGCTGAATGGGCTGAAAATGGTGGACTTGACAAACACACAGTGGGCACTTGAATTTGGCATTCACCCCAGAGTGCTATAGATGATTACCAAATCATGGGCACAGAAATCTCTTTCTATGGACCCACAGCTTTTGGCTTCCTGTGCAGCCTGGTGAACATGACATATCCTAGTTGTGCCCTGAATCCCAAGAAACTCACATGTTTTTTCATTGCCTATCTAGTGTTGCTGGTAATCAGGCATAATTGTCTCTGACTGCTGAGCTGTTCTCATCCAGTGAATATACACATGTATTTAATCAATACCTTAAATTTTCTACTATGCCTCTCCATTGCAGTCTAGCTCCTACATCCCCTGCCTTATTGTTTTTTCTCTTTACCCATTAATTTATTTTCAAAGAAAGCTGTTTATAAAAGAAATTCAGCCTCCCCAATCATGTAGGGGGACCGTGTAAAGTCACTGGTGGTTATTTGTGGAGAACTTGCCTTGTGTCTTATTCACATGGGAATCAATATGGGTCTGACTCAAAGCCCACTGCAGCCTTTTTGTCAACTTCAGCCAGCTTCACATTCAGTCTTTCCTGAGGAGCAGGCTGTCATTTGCTCTGCTGAAACATTACTGGAGACAGGAGTTTTGTGAGAGGGCTTTTTTTTGTTAAGATTTCTAGGTTCCCGGTGAGGGTGATTTTAAACCAGCTATATATGAGCAAACAGAAAAAAATTAAATGTATCATCTGCAGTGGACATCTGTCTCTCATTTTATAGCCTTGTCGATTAAAGACTTTTAACTTTCAGACTATTGAGGAGATTTCACTTCAGCTGAGTGTTAATACCATCCAGTCACTCAGACAGAGATTTCAAACCCCAGTACAAGGCTCTGAGTGGCACTGTGCTCCACGCCGCATGATGTGAGCTTCTGCATAAGGATGTGCTGTTATTTCCATGACCACTCTGGAGATAGAAGTTACTACAATATTATATTTCACTGTAATAGTTGCCCTAAGTAGACATGTGCTCCTTGTTGCGTCAGCTTGCCATTGGCACAGGGTCGGGGGCAGCCAGGGTGAAGGTGAATTTGCATGATCCATGGAGGGACAGCACCTGGGAGCTAGTGATGCAAGGTTGTTCATTGAGATCCTTGCTCTTCATTAGAAAATCATCAATATGCAATTAGAAACACCTGTCTGTGGTCAGCAGCAAAACGTGGGAAATACTCTACACCCATCCCTATCTATCTGGATTACTGGGAATTGCAAGAGGGGTTTGGGTCATACTACAGATGATAGGTGCGAGTAGTGTCAGGCTCGCACCTGAAAGAGAGAAGGGTTCAGGGCATCCTCATGATATATGGAAATCGTTACCAAAATGCAGAGATATATAGACTCTGTCACTGCCAGTAGAGCTGTGAGCTCAATGGGCAGCCAGCGTTTCATACACACGGTCTTCTTGGGGCTGCAGCATAGAGGGAGAGGGAGTAAAAGGAGTATGTCCAATGTATCCAGCTGCACTCACAACTAAAAGGGTCTCAGATTAAAAGCAGGTGTTGAGGCTTCGGGGTTATGTGTCAGCTTTTAAAGCACTGCCTAGGACTGCCTTGTCCTGGTGCCCAGGTCCCACAGTGGTGTTTCAGGGTCTGTTAAATGACAGGAGGTCAGGTACTCACTGCATTGCCCCAAAGATCCAAGGGGCCAGGGATTGTTCCTTTACCCTCCCAGTGAAACAGAGAGGTGAATTTCAAAAATGGTGGCGATGTCAAAATATCATGTTATGGGTTTTGTCTTTGCTTGCTGACTAAATTGTCTTCCACCTCCAACCCATGTTACAAAGGTTGAGAAGTGCCCCTTTGCTTTCTCTTCCTCTTTACAGCCAACAACCTACCCATCCATGCTCTGACACTCCCCAAAAAGAAGAAGTTCCAGGAATATAACTCAACCTCAAGGCCGAAGGAGCGTGATCTGGGTGCTGTAACTCAGGGATATGTCTTGTGAGATGGAACAACATCTCTCAGCCATGAAACAAGTGGTGATTAAAGACTGACTCTAAAAGGCAACGCAAGCAAGAGCCACATGTAGCAGTTGCTGGAGATTTCCAGCTCTTCCTTGAGAATGAGCAACAGCTGTCAAAGGAGGATCAAAAAAAGGGATTTTCCCTCAGATTCCCCTCTGTCCCTGTGCTCAGTAGCTGTAGAGCACTTTCATAGCAGAACTGCAGGCTGGCGCTATGGGAGCAGTGTGAGCTCAGCTGACACAATTTTTAAAATGAACTCAGTGAGGTGAAAAGTTCGTTTTTCTCTCCTGACATTTTGAACTACTTAGTTGCTTAATTATCTGTTACCAGAATATCTCCCTATAAGCACCAGCAATTTTGCCCATTAGCAATTAATGAGAACAGTTATTCTACTGAACTTTGTGCAGTTGAATAATAGATTAATACCCAACCCTCTGACTGCATGGGACAGATTCTTAGCTGTAGCGGGCTGACTTGGCATTATTCACATTAATACTTTACTTTTATATTTATAAAACAATTTGAAAACAATATGTCTTTTTTCAACACTGCCTCCTCCTGTTTGAATATTCTAGTAACAACATGCATTTTTGTCATGCAAATAGTTTCAGTAGTGATTCTGTGAACAGATAAATTTCTGCCTTGCCCATATTCTCGTTATTGATATATACGTTTTTAGAAAAAGCAGCTAGAAGAATTGCCTTGAAATACACAGGGTTAGAGTGAGCTTTAATGAAACCGCCTTCACACTACCTCTTCCAGCTACAAAGTATCATAAAAAATTTTTTTAAAATAAATTCTAATTGAGATACATCACAAGCAATAACTACATTGGACCATTAAAACTTGCCAATGGAAAATTCACACCACAAATGTGATATTGTAATTAGATCCATTTTATCATCTACAGACAAAATACCCACCTCCCTTCAGAAAATAAGCAATCAGATCCTGTCTTTCAAAGACTTTGCAATAAAGAAACATTGTAAGTTTATAAGTTAGGAGTTCCTGTATAAAGAGCAGTGGAAGGCTAAAAAAGGAGACCTGACTTATACTTTAAAAGAAAAGAAGGATTCTTTAGAAATGTCTACAGAAAAAAATATTTAGAGAAGTCCCTTTTTCTGGGTTTGCCCTTGCAGTTTTGAAGAGGCTTTTATAATAATATCGCCAAGAACTGATTTGTGCTATTTTAAAACTGTTACTACTTTGTGCAATTATGCATGGACCAGTCACTAATCACAGGGTTTTCTTTTCTAAAATCTGATCCCTTGTTATAAGAACATTGCTCTTTTTTCCTTATCTTTTTTCTTTTTATTTTGTTTAAAAAAAAGTATTCTTAGGGCTGCAGGGAGCTACATGTGATTTTGATTAAAGTCAGGAGCTAGGGAGGTCAGCTGCGTCTGTGTTTATGTCTGTGACTACAGAGCAGCTCCTTTCTACTGTCACTCATTGGGCAGCAGGGCTGAGGCAGAAACTGGCATGTGTGTACTTAGTTCCAGCAGAGAAACATGAGATAACTGATCACGTATCTCACAGCCTGAGGTGCAAGCCAGCCCAACACACTTCTGTCATGATCTGACTCCGTTTATCATGCCCGGGCATCTGAGGGCGGCTGCTGGGTGCCTGTAAGATATTCACCTGCACTGCTCAGGGTGAGGGGGGCAGATGCTGCCCCTGCCAGACATATGTGCCCAGCTGTCCTGACATGGATGCCACCCAGCTTTCCGAAAAGCAGGAGAACTCTCAGAAGAGATTTAATCTTCATTCTTTGGCTTACAAGACCAGTGTTTTGATAAATTATTAGAGTATTTTTATAGAGTATTCTGCTCCTCGGAACTATATAATTCCTCTTCAAGTCCTAATTTTTTGGCAATGCAAAGCAGTGACTAGGCCAGGAGTTAATGATTATGAGATAAGCATTTATCTCACTTGGTGCCATGTCAGCTTGTTCTACCTTCAAATATTATTCACTCTTATGCATGCTGTCCTTCTGCTGAAGAAAAATTACTATTCTTTTTCCAAGAAAGAAAGCACTGTGACTGAATTCTAATTAACAGTTTGGGGTGGAAGTATAATCTTTGTATTGCTTCCTGGTTTTACTCCAATTTATCACTATTGCATACTTGTCATCTGTTACTTTGTACCCTTCCAACTCTTTCCTTATGTCTTGAGCTAGAGGCGTCTTGAGCAAAAAGTGAATTTTCAGTCTCTTGTCTGAAAAGGCAGAGGCCTCAGAGGTTATGTGGTTTTTCTAGCATGCTTATGCACATTCAAGATCTGTCCCACTTACAAGCATTTACTAAGTAGCTTTCTTCTGCACAATTCTCTCCATTCCCTTTGAATTTATCCTTAGCTTTCATTTTTTTGTTCTGCTTGATGGAGCCTCAGGTTACTGTCAGGTGGCCAGAGCTGCTTACTGCTTCCCACGTGGTCCTGCTTGCTGTGCAACTGAAGATGGTAACAGTGTGGAAGACCAAAAAATAAAAAAAAACAACAGCCTTGGTTCATTTATCTATGCGGTGTTTCTTTGTGTCCTCTCTTCTCAGTGTAAGTGGTTTGATATAAGGATGAAAACAGAAAGTATTTTTTTTCTCTATGGAACACGTTCCACTTTAAGAGAGTATTTCTCTCTAAAGTTAGACGTTGGCTGTAGAGCCACTGTCATACGTAAGTCATCGCACAGACAAGCAATGAAGAGGCAGTATATCCCATAACCCATTTGTGTTCATTATTTAATATTTGACTAAAAATTAGAGTTTTGGCAAAATTCAAAGGTTAGGACATTTCATTTACTTATTCTTTTAATGTACAGAATATGTAGAATATATATGTAGAAAGGTAGAATACAGGGAGGTGCAGTCCCCTGTGAAGGTATTAATTTGTCAATCCAGTAAAAAAATTAAGCCAATCTGAGCATCCTTGTGCTCTGGCCTTTCTGATTGCTGACATGAAGAAGAAATGTCTCCCTTTGCTTGGTTTTCAGAAAAAGAGGTATATTAATACATAGTTTTACTTTTCTCATGTTTGATTGATCTATTTTTTCTGTAAGATTAATTCTGTGTTCTGGTCATTCTGGTTTGTTTTCGTTTTTGTTTTTATACTGGCCCAATAAAGATATTTTTAAAATTAAAAAAATAATTTATGTTTTAACTAAATTTTTATTTTTACTTCTCTATTTCAGCATATTTTACAGACATTAACTGACTGGTCTAACCAGTACTCCTGTGACATGAGTCTAATTTTTTATTTTTCCCTTGCTATTAAGCATTTTCTGGAGTCTAATCTGAACAGTAGTTATGGCTTCAGGTTACAGTAGCTAATGATTTTTATCCAGACTAACTCAATCCACCAACCTCCAACAAATACTGGCTAAAACTTCTTTGCCAGGTTTTTGCTCTTTGGTCATTAGGTGTCATGAAATGAAAAGAAAAGTCTGCTAATGACTTCCTTCATTATGTATTCATCAAACTGCAGTGCCTACAGATATATTAAGAACTACAGAGTTAAATTAACTGTTGTGATTAACAGAAGGGTACTCCTCAAAAAATTAAGTAGATTATGAACTTCATACATGTATTTGTGAATCCATGAACCAAAGTTTATGTCTTTTCAAAACTAGATAGTAAATAGGGTGTGTTTTGACTTTTGTAGTGAGAGAGATTCAGAATGAAAAAAAGGTAATATTTCTAGAAATGAATGCCAAACATTGAGAAACCACAGCAGATAAGACCATCTTACTAAAAGAGGCTATCTGCTAAATGTTAAGTCCTAAAAAATATATTTTTTCTTTTTTAATTTCCTCTGAAAAAATAGCAATAGAAAATAATACAAAGTTCATTGCACATTTGATAGAAAATCTGTTTGGCCAGTTTTCTGCCTCAAGGTGTATAATCAAACTGAAAAACATCATAAAATCTCAGCAAGAATATGAGAAATAAGCCCATCTCATTGCTATTTATATCTGCTTCTTCAGTCCCTCTTGTTCATATTGCTATGATGATGTCTAAACTAAGAAAAACAGCTGCCTAGAAATGTTACAGCTTATTCCTATTCTTTAGGAATAAATAAAACCTTCTGAGCCTGGAGCCTCCTTTTATTAAACAAACTTTGGGATAAGTCAGTAAATAGAAGGCTTCCTTCCATTCCAGCAAAGGCATGTCTTTGTGAGCAATCAAAGGGTAATTGCTTGTAATGACAAAGCACATTTCACCCGAACCTACAGTAATGCCTTCAACAGTGAGTGTTTTTGAATCCATGCAAGTGAGGCACTCTTCTATCTGCAGCAGCATGCAAGCACCCTGAGGATGCCTGCTAGAAACCATGTCTATTAACTGCTAGTCTGCAAGAAAATGTTTGAACTAGGAGAGGAGCATCCAAATCACCTAACCTAAAAGCCTACCAAATGTAAGATGCCTACCAAAGCAGAATCTGGAAGTTAATATCCATGCTCTGTGGAGAAAAGGAAACAGGACTTTCAAAAGCCCCCTGGAGACTTCCACCTCTGCCCACGCAGTAGGCAGCGAGCACAGACGTTCAACAAAACTGCTTCACTGGGGGCCTAAAATGCCAGCGCAAGGTAGGTGTCGAAGTCAGACACCGAAGTTAAACCAGCCAGGTCTAAGCCCAAGAAGCTGGTGGTCTGTCGCACCCATCCTCCCTGAGAGCACAGGTTCTTGGGCACACAGGGTTCCCCACAGCCTCTGTGTAGGCCACTGCAGGCAGCACACCCCTATTAAACGCTGAGCTTGGTATTGCTTCTTCCAATCCTGCAGAATGCAGAACAGCATGGCCCCTTCACACAAGGGTATGCTGCTTTAAAGTTATCAGGGAGCTATAGGAGGTTCGTGGAGTCACTCACATATGTGCATTCCAGCCATCTAAGCCTTAAGTGAAGGTATATTAACGTATCAGTGATGGTATACCAAAGGCATGCACAGTGCTATATTCTGCCTCAAACTGGTTCTAATGCTTCTCTGATAATATACATGCTGAGGAGCTTTCTAGGTAGACACTCTTGCGTCTTGTAAGAGACTATAAAAGACTCTCTTAGGTGACTGTCTCAACCTTGCTGACACTTGAGACCATAAACCAGGCTGGAGTTTCATGGTTGTGCTGCCATCTGGTACGGAGCTCCCGAAGAAACTGGAGAGGCCATCTTCTGTTTATGCAAGAGATAACCTAATCCCTCCCGTTCAGCACCAAGGCACCAGGGAGCTGGACAGAGGGGCCTGGAGACCCCCCCCAAAGACCTCCCCCACAATGCATGTGTATCATCACCAGGTGAAAGGGACGATTAAGATGCTATAAAACAGGAGACACGATCAACATCGAGTTGGAAGCGCTCCCCCACCAAATATCGAAGCAGGACCTGCGGGATGCCGCTGGATTCGTGGTGGTAGCTATACTTTCTCTCCCTCTTTCTCTCTTTTTCTCTCTCTCTCTTTTCCTCTTCTCCTCTCCTTTCCTGTTCTTTTTGTCTCTTTCGCATAGGTTATAATAAACTATAATGTTTGATTGTGACATTTGACCTTGTTTGTGTCTTAATTTCGCCCTTGGAATCATTTCAAACCCTCTCAGATCAGTAACGGATCGAGACATTTTAATTGGCATCATGGACAGGATCCCTCTGGCGAAAGTGTCCCTCTTACATTATATGTGATTGGGGTCATTAAGTTGTTTACCTCCTAGAGGGTGTAAACTAAGAGGCGACTGTAACAGAATTAAGTTTATGCCCCCCCTCTAGGACGTTAGAGACTCGTTCTTGCAGCAAAGCCACAATGGAAGAAAAAAATTATGAGGGGGTGTTAGAGCTTCAGGGGGCGTTAGAGCCTCAGGGGGCGTTAGAGCCTCGTTCTTGCAGCAGGTCCGCAATGAAAAATTATGAGGGGGTGTTAGAGCATCAGGGGGCCTTAGAGCCTCGTTCTTGTGGCCGACCTGCAATGGAATTTGTAAGTTGTGAGAGGGATCTCTCTTGTTCCACCTCTGCCCCTGAAGTGTTTTTTAAGTTTTTGGAGTTGTTTCGTGGAAGACCTACAGTGCCGGGCCTGGATTGGGCCAAGGAGAAGTGGCATAATTTGCAGAGTGTTACAGACCGTGTAGTCGTACTGCAGAAAAATGCAAGGGTGAAAACTGGAAAGGGGAAATCATTAGTCTGTGCTGTACTAGGTGCTAGTTTGGCAGCGGCTGTTGCAGATCGCATTGGCCCATACAGTCAAGAGAACTGTGTCATTGAATCTTTGCAGAGCTTAGTGCAAATACTGAAAAGCCAAATTGTTGATCTCAGAAGGGAAAATGAGGAGTTAAGGGAAGAACTGGAGGAAGAAAGAAATCAGTCATCTCTATTGAAGGATGTTTTAAGGGATGAGTTTCCTGGGAAATGTTATTCAGGGGCCAAGTTAGAGGAACATTTGGTTGAATGGGGGATCCACCAGTTTACCCCTATTTATCCACTGGAGGAGCTTACGGAAGCAAAGATGTGCATTACGGAGAGTCCCTGCCTACGTCCCCTGATAAAGACGGAGTATATTTATGAGAATGGTGAAGATCAAAGGCCCTCTATCACAACCAAAGAGGTGCCCTACACTGCTACTGAATTGGCCAAATTAAAGGAGTTCGGTCGCTCCCCTAAGGAGTCCGAAACGGAATATGTGTGGTGAGTTTCTCTTAGTGGAGGAGATCAGATATTACTTACTGAACATGAGGCCAATGGTTACTGGGGTCCCGGCGTGTTTCTCACTACGGGGAACTGGAGAGCCCCTTGGTCGCTCACACAGCGAGCAGCCTATTGGGCAGGGGGTTTGAATCCCCTTGAGAGAGGTGACCCCCTCGCAATCACGGGAACGGTAGATCAGTTGGTTGAAAATGTACAAAAGGCGGCTTGTCTACAGATGATGTATGACTGCAAATTGACTCCAAAACATGAGTCCCCAGTGATGATGCCGGTGGATCCGGAAAGAATGACCCCCCCTGATTCGGGGACTCCCTGAATCCTTGAAACCGATAGGCATACAGTTACAGAGTCAAATACGGGCTATGGGACCATTAGATAAGTTAGAGGCTACTCTAAGTTCGGCACCACCAGATGGTTGACGTCAGAGAGTCTGGACGTGGGGGGAGATAGCCCAGGAACTTACAAATTATGGCCGAAAATACGGTCCCGTTAATGTTAACTGTACCCCTAACAATGGAGTCCGACAACTAGAGTAAAGCCCATTTCCCCGCCGGGGCAGTCTGAATCCACTCGTGGGAAAACCCCAAATAATACCAGCCAGTCATGAGTTCATCTTGGTCTGTGGGCTCTGGGTTGGCAGAAGGGGATACCTAAGAACTTGATGGATGGACTCCCGACCCCTATACTAGAAAAGCTGATTGCAAAGTGGCCAGACAGGCCTGTCAGATCTGGGGATGGGGGGGGTATGAAGCGTTCCCCTGTAACCAATAGGGAGTTTTTGCGGCATTTTTTGCGGAGAAAGGCCTCTTTATATTTAGCTTAGCCCTACGGAAAGCTGAGAGGACTGTTCGACAGCAGCCAATTGTGCTGAGGGGACCTTTCAAAGTCCTCAAAGCCGTGCTAGCTGGAACGCCCTCCCCCCCCCCCCCCCCACAACGGGGTGGCACAAAGGGTATCCGTACGAAAGTGGTATGCACAAATCGAACAATACGGTGAGATTTTCCAAGTGTCAGAGGGTACCCCAAAGTTGCTGACTATTCAGAATTTGACTGCCAAGGAAGAGGGTGCAGAGCTCTCCCAGGTGATACAGAAAGCTCCTACTTTCCATAGCCAGCTGCAGAATGTGTGGTTCACAGATGCTTCCACAAGAAGAGAAGGAAAGGTGTGGAAATACCAGGCAGTAGCCCTCCGAGTAGATGCTGAAGAACAGGTAATCACTGAAGGAGAAGGTAGTGCTCAGATAGGGGAATTGGTGGCTGTGTGGAGTGTTTTTCAACGAGAGGCCCGGTCTATCTGTCCCATCTATATCTATACTGATTCTTATGCAGTCTTTAAAGGATGTACAGAGTGGCTCCCCTTCTGGGAACAGAACGGTGGGAAATAAATCGAATACCCGTATGGCAAAAGGAGAAATGGCAGGAAATTTTAGCCATTGCAAGACAGGGGATATTCTTAGTGGCTTGGGTAGCCTCCCATCAGGATGATGGGTCTCCCGCTAGCCAGAGGAACAATCGCGTCGATGAACTAGCCAGGGTTGCCCCTTTACAAGACCGTCCCTCTGACAGAGGACTGGGAACGATTGCTAGAATGGCTGCACATTAAACGCAAACACACTGAAGTCAAAGACCTCTATAGTGAGGCCCATGCTAGAGGCTGGCCTTTTACCAGAGAACAATGCAAAACTTGTATTTCTGCCTGTGAACAATGCCGGACTCGGATGGACAGGCATCCCCTAGAAGAGTATCCCTTACATTTAAGAGAGGGAAAAGGTTTATGGGATGCCTGTGGGATGCCTGGCAAATAGATTATATTGGCCCTTTTCGAAAATCGGAAAGGAAACAGTATGTATTGGTAGGAGTGGAAATTGTTTCTGGGTTAGTACAAGCTAAAGCATTCAACAAGGCAACAGCTGAAAATGCTGTGAAGGCCCTAAAGGAATGGTTTGGTACCTTCCCCAAACCACAATCAATTCAGTCAGACAATGGCTCACACTTTACAGCCAAACTGGTTTGAGAGTGGGCTGCTCAGGAAGGAATTTCGTGGGTATTTCACACTCCATACTACCCACAAGCAAATGGAATTGTGGAAAGAACAAACAGTCTCTTAAAACGCTTCCTCAGACCACATGAGTCAGGATGGGCTGAACAGTTGTGGGGGGCTGTGACCAGTGTTAATTGTCGCTGAGGGACAAATGGATGTCCAAAAATCACAGCATTTTGTCCACAAGCTCCAACAATCATGCCGGCCTCACATGACCCTGATCATCCCAGCAACCCATTACATTTTCCAGGCCAACCAGTACTGGTCAAACTCCCCACCGTGGGAGCAGTACCATTAAACAAATATGCTTGGAAAGCCAAAGATACTAACAGAAAAGAATATAAGATTAACACCAGGTGGATTATTCCATCCTACTAATAACAACCTGCTTCCGGTTCCTCAGAGAGAACCGAGTCTGTTTTTCTTTTCTTTTCCAGATGAAATTCCTGCAACCTGCCTGAAGAAATACATGAAGATTTTAATTATCTGCACGGTTTTGTCAGTGATTGTTTTGTTGATTTTTATGGGATGTTTAGTATACCATCGCAGGCATTGTTTTGGTCGACCACTGTCATCGCCTTTAATATTTGGGGAAACTCCTGTGCCTCCCTCTTCAGCTCGGGGTGGCAAAATGCATTGGCTCTAGGCCAGCAGGTGGCTAATGCTTTTAATCTGACTAATTGTTGGGTATGTGGAAGCC
This sequence comes from Dromococcyx pavoninus, assembly GCA_033558185.1. NCBI lineage: Eukaryota > Metazoa > Chordata > Aves > Cuculiformes > Neomorphidae > Dromococcyx > Dromococcyx pavoninus. Next base: position 96,582 of record JAUMJL010001132.1, on the reverse strand, counting down.
ATTTAGGATTTGAAGATTGGCCATGGACATCAAAATCGATATCCCCAAAGTGGTTCGTGAGTAATCTAAGTAATATAAGCATTGGTAATAGCTTGTTATATTGGAATGAGGAAACAAGACCATGGAACATCCAAGTTCCAGGAAAAGGGGAATATTGTCTTGATCGGAACAACAGTAATGGAGTTTTTGTGGGTCATAGTGTGTGTAATTGGACATTTGTGTATGGAAATCATTGTATTGTCCCAGGGTGCCAACCTATCAGCTGTTCAGCCTATAATCACCACTCTTTCTCCATCGAAGGTGACATGTTATGGTGTCTACTGAGCAACACCACTGACGAAAAACTCATCCCTCACAGGCAGAGCTGGGCATGGGTCAATGAAACTGGACATAAAAAACAATTCAATAGTTTTTGGTCTAGTACCAATCTCACAGGAGCTGTGATATTAAAGGAATCTAACCCATTAGCTTGTGCCTTGAGTGGTGTAACCAACCAGATAGTGACCATTCAGTATAACTACAGTAGTCCCGTAGGAGCATGGAAATGTGATCTTTGGATTAAAGGGAAAAAGTCAAACAATCGAAACAAGCACCCTTTGGGCTTAAAAAATACCACTTATTTTGAAACTCCTTGTAATTCCGATTTAAGACATAAAGGGGATGGACTATTTGTGAAGGAAACTTGGGCCCTAAAAGGTCATTACTGGATTTGTGGCCATTATGCTTATCAGAAACTACCAAAGAATTGGAGCGGAACGTGTTATGTAGGTTATATACGTCCCTGCTTCTTCTTGTTACCTGGTCAAAGTGGAGACAGCTTGGGAATTAGAGTATATGATGGTTTAAGGTGAAGCAAACAATCCCTTTCTACCCATCTTACGGGAGGAAGTGGTCAGAAATGGGGAAAGAATGACTGGCCACCTGAGCGAATTATTAAACATTATGGGCCAGCTACTTGGAACACCAATGAGCTGATTAGTGGTGCTCGAGAACCAATTTATAATTTAAATCGTATTATCCGACTACAAGCTGTTTTGGAAATTATTACTAACGAATCTGCTCGTGCCCTGGATTTATTGACAGACCAGGCCACCCAAATGAGAACTGTAATATTACAACACCGAATGGTTCTCGATTACTTGCTAGTAGAAGAAGGGGGCATTTGTGGAAAATTAAATGATTCTAGTTGCTGTTTAATGATTGATGATAATGGAGATGTGGTCAAACAAATAAACTCGGGAATTAGAAAATTAGCCCATGTCCCTGTCCAAACTTGGGAACCCAATTGGGAGGTGGATTTGTTTTCTTGGATCCCGGGTGGGCCATGGATAAAGCGAATAGTGGGGTTTTTTTATGTAGCCTAGCTTTATTGTTGTTTATACCATGTGTCATTCCTTGTTTCATTCGATTAATCCAACATGTGGTATCTAATATGCAATTCGTGTCTAGTGTTTCACCCAATGGCATCAAGCATATGCATGCTGTTCGCTGACCAAAATCAGTAGGCATAAGTATTATATAAAAAGCTTTGTTGGTTTTTTTGTTGGTGTTGGTTTTTGTCTCTTTCGCATAGGTTATAATAAACTATAATGTTTGATTGTGACATTTGACCTCGTTTGTGTCTTAATTCGCCCTTGGGATCATTTCAAACCCTCTCAGATCAGTAACGGATCAAGACACAGGACACATACAAAAAAAGGCTCCTTGTAATGTCATATTTCCTTCCAGTTCCTCTAGGGGCACAAGGGAGGCTCTGATACATCCGTCAGTAGCTCAGATGTTGACATGGAGGCAGCACACGGTGACATTGCCCATTCTCTAGTACAATGCCAGCCAGTGGAATTCCACATTTTCTCTTCACAAGTTCTCCTCCTGCACGGTGCTTTTCCTCTGCAGTAGCCACAACCAGAGGCAGGAGAGGTAAATGGAGCTGACAGCATGAGGGCGAAGCATGTGGCCATCGCTGTTGCATTTTAGTCAGCCTGGAATCACCATGGGATTCAGCTGTGAGCACAGCATCCATTCCACATGCCTGAAGATGCACAGGGTATGCAGAAGGACACGGGGAGGGTGACCAATATAGTTAGTATAGCCATCTGTTGATAGACCTCCCACTTTCATGAAATGTGTAGGAACCTCCCTCTTGACCTGCAAATTTGATTTAAATTGACAAATAGTTCACAAGTCACCGGAGTAATCAAGAGAGGCTGAAGATGCATAAGCTCTGTCTTCCCAGGAAAACAGGGTAAACAATGAAAGAATGAGACAAAAAGAGAGAGAGGGGAAAGGTTTTGCTAGGACATCATACATCAAATATATATGTAGAGTCTTATAACCAAATATATATTTAGAGTCTTATAACCATACAGCTAAGCAACTTGGATGAACATTAGTCATCTGGCAGAAAATGGATTCTAACTTCTGTGATGCAGAAAAAAGGTGCTCAAGATATCCTGAAAATCCAGAGCATGCCCTAAAAAAATCACAATTGACTTCAACTTTGAAACAATAAAATGGAGAAAACTATGTTGTGGTACAGGAGGAAAAAAAGAGTGGCAAATGTATTTATCTTTCTAAAATAAACTGGTTCTGTTTCTGAGTCTCTTTCCATTTCCCAGACTCAGAAACAAACAGAAGGAAAAATATGCACACTTTAAGTGAACATTTATTTTAGAAATTGTCTGGTTATTTGCTGGGACACCAAAGAACTGAATGGCTAAATACTGTATATCAACCAAAAAAGGAAATTCAAAAGGAACCCGAGTTATTTTTGGTCATAACTATATATATAAACAACAATAAACACAAAGACCTGCGGTATAAAAGTAGATTTTATTGCATTTTACCTTCTAACCCAAATCGGGAAAACGGTTCTCTTTCTTAACTGTTTAGTTAGCTTTCACTGTCACATTCATAGGTGACTGATCAAGCTGCAACAATTATACCATTGTTGTCCTGGAAGGATTATTGTCACTGTACTCTGTAGAAAAATAGTGGCAAGATATATACTGAGAAGCAGTGATGAGGTTTTAAAAATACAAACATAATTTCTTTGTACACTTTTTCTCAGCAATCAGATGTTTTCCTTTGAAGCTGAATATTTTCCCTAAGCACAGTGCAAACCAAACCCCATAACTCACTTGCCTAATGTCTCCCCTCTGCACTTCCTGCCCTCCACTCTTTCCAGGATGTGGCTGAAGTTGTCAATTCGTGGATTGAAATCATGTTTCTACCTGGCTGCTTTGAAACTGTCTATGACCGTCACAGAAAAAACACTGCACTCCTATTTTGCTACAGCACCTTGTCTAAACCTGCTTTCTCTGGTCCCGATGGCCCATGTCTAACATGTCCTACTACTTTCTTTTTGTTTCTCTTCCAGACAATTTGAAAATCTGCAAGCAAGGTGCCATGAAGTCCCAAGAGCACAGTGGTTGACATTGGTGTACAAATCCTATCCTGTGTGCTGGTAACACACTCTTCATGAAGTATTTCAATACATCTCCAAGAAGATGTTTCATCATTAATTTCCTTTTTTCTTTCCTTTCTTTAAAAAAAAAATAAATCATCTGTCTTAAGGATATCATCACCTGAGGTTTTCTTCAGTCTTCTCATTTTTATGGCTGGTGTGGATCATTACTAAATGTAATGAGGTTAAAAACTTCAGTTTCTGAGCTAATGCCACATCTGACTTCTCATCTTTAAGGGATTAGGCCAAATAGTAGTACTGTGGTGGGAAAACCAAGTAGTTACAAGGTAGGAAAATCATTAGTAACTAACCAAAAGAGATGCAACAAAGGGAAACCTATTACTGATGGGACCAGTAGAGTCAAATAAAGCTAGGTCAGATACGGAAACCCAGACTACTTATACCAGTACTTGTTAAAGCAGATAGATGCAACCAAAAGGTAGCTATCTACAGGCTGCAGCCAAGACACGGTGCTTTGTGCAGACTGTTATCAGTCCTAGCCATGTGTCTTTTGCAACCCAAGTCTCAGACCCACTTGTCCAGGCAGAAGAGTGGGTTTTCAAGCTAAACATACAAAGAGCATTTTCTAAAGTTCTTGAGGATTTCAGGGCTTTCTCTAAGTGGCTGGTGCTCATGCAAGTCAGAGTCCTAAGTAGCCAGAAAGCTCAAGTTAAATATATTGAAGTAAAAGTTTCATATCTTTGCTCTGCAGGTCCTATACCGTACTACCTCTGCCCACACAGCAGGCAGCTCCAGCCAATGCAGCAGAAAAGAGAAGGTCATTTGACACACTTTAGACCAGAGAGAAGTAGTTTGGTTATGGCAGACTTCGAGTTAGAGCAGGCAGAGAGAGGATACACGTGTAGTCAGTAGGAGGAGTACTTGAAATGGAAAAGCTGGAAAACTGGGAGAGGAAAGCTATACAGCTATCTAGGCTTTTAGACTGCTTGGGCCAGAGGGAAGAAAAGCTGAGTATGAGAACCAATACCCTTCCTCTCTTCGCTGCCTGCTAATGAGATGTCAGCCAGGCAGAGAGCCTAGAATGTGAACTGGTGGAGGTTGCTCCTCCACACACAGACAAGGATTTCTGGGTTTGAGCCTAGCCAAGGCAAGGGAGCAGATGGTAGAGGCTCCTGCCAAAACAAGCAATTGTTGGAAGGCTCCCTAGAGAGGAAGCTGGAACAGTGGAGAGCTCCAGTGGGGTTTAACAGGGAGTTCAGGGACTAGCTGTAATTCAGTAACTGGTTTGGACAGAATGATGTAACTGCCTCACCACTGCCCTATACAAACCTAAACCAGATTTTTCTGATTTCTGGTCAACTTTGGGTTTTCACATGATATAAGAGTTTTAGAAATATGTGAAGGAAAGAGAAAGTCTTGAGCCAACTTCCCACCCACGAGACATCAGATTTCCAACAAATCTTTCTATTCGCAGATTTGTTTTCCACGGTGTTTAAAATCAGTTTCATTGCCCAGAACTGATTATTAGTGCCTAAACAACCACTAACATTCATTTGATACATTGGTGCTTATTGAAAGTGTGTATTGCATTTACTACTGTACTTCTGCTGCCAATGTCCAGCTTTCTCAGCACCAATAATCTGGAAAATATGAAAGAAAAATCCCTTATATTTACTGCTTTAAGCTCATAAAAAGTTCAGAGTTAACAACTCAACGTATCAGGATTACTGTATTGATAACCTTTAGGTTTTTTACATGTCTTTGCCAAAATTACTCTTTTTCCTTTTCCTGATTATTTGACATTGATCTAGAACTTTGCTACCTTTTTTTTTTTCCTAGAGAAGGACCAAGAGGTATTGTCTCATTACTTTATCTCTTTTCTTGTTTCAAAATCAACATACTCTGCCATTTCCCACCAGAAGAAATAACATTTCAATGGTTTCCATCACAATTTAAAGATGAACTTATGACTGTGCTGTGTTCATGTAAGCACTCCAGGCAAACAGGAAAGACTATGTTTGAGGTATGTCTTTATATAAATGTACCTTCTATCATAAGTGACCTCGTGTACATGAGTTGAAACACAGCCATGCCATTATTCAGTTGTCCACAACTAGCCTGTGTCAGGCATGAGCATGAGATCAGGTTCTTAGGTGACACAAATCATCATCATCATTCTGTTGTCTTCCATGTTTTCCTTTCATTCTCATCCTACGTACCTTAGACCCAGAGGAGGAAATCTAGGAAAGCTCTACCCATTTCCAGAAGCCTCATATTTCCTTTCTTGTTGATGTTCCTTCCATAAAGACCCATGCCTTCCCTACCCAGAACATCCAGGATGGCATGGAATTAAATGAAAAGAGATAGTTGCCTGCAAGTCTGTAATTAATAAAAATACCCACAAGAAGGTCTGGTGGTTTGCTGTGTTCCACAGCATATAATTAGCATTAACAACACATTAACAACAAATTAAGTGAAGGAAAACTTACTCTGAGTAACTGAGTATCTGGTGAAATGTGAACTTGAACATATTCAGTCTACGATAAGGGTGGATGTTTTTAACAGTGAACTTGATTGCCTATGCAACAATTAATCAAAGACAGCCCTGAATTCTTTATCACTTGAGGTCTTTAAAACAAGGCTGGAGAATCTTCTGAAAGCCATGCTCTAGCCAAGCACAAACTGCTTCATGCAAAAAGCGCTCTGTACCAATCTACATGAGGTGTCCATGAGGGGTCTAATCTGAAGGTTAGTCAAGGTCCCATCTGGTTTCAGGTCTATAAATCCATCAGATGAAATGTTCCCGACTGGATTAGGTTCCATTAAATAGTTACACATATAGACACTCTGGCCCAGAGAGTAAGTGCAATATATGCAAGTTGAATATGCAGTTAAGATGTGTGGAAAGGCTGGTTTTGACATCTGTGAATTTCAGATGACATCCTTAGAGGGTGTGCAGTGCAGACAGATGCAGTGAACAGGAATACTGCTTCAAGCAAGTATTAGGTGACACTGCCCTCAGATGGTCAAGGTGGAGTAGGTAAACCCTTCTTAATTCTCAAAGTTCAAGGCAGGGCTTAAAAACTCACTAAATACATTTCAAGTAAAGTACTGTAAATCAATTTCTCCATCATACTGGACTGTTGAGGAAAATATTTATTTCTTTGTACCCAGCGACCAATAACCCTAAATGCCAATATTCCAGCTTAGAAAAAAAGGCAGACTTGCAACAAGTGTCAATGTGGGAGACAGGTTACCCTATTTCTCTCTCAACTTCTTGCCATTTTTTGCTGAATTCAATCTAGAAAGAAGCACAATGTACACTACAGAATAAGGCCTTCTGTTGGGAAGCTCAGTGAAAATGAAGGGCACTTGGAAAGCAGTCAAAATAGACAGGGTTACAGAAGACTTAGGCTCCTTCTGCAGTTTTGGTTTTTACAAATTTTCTGCAGAATATACATTGTCCCATCACAGAAACAGGGACACAGTTCCTCAGAGGTGCAGCAGCATGGGTGTCTCCTCTCCTAGGCTGCCCTAGTAGCCACAGGCTCAGTGTCAAGCTCCTGACCAGCCCAAGGAGGGCTGGGGACACTGCTCATGGACAAGGGAAGGGTCCCCACCACCCCAGCTCAGCCACCAGCTCTGCTGGCAGGACAGCAGCCTGACTACGAGATGAGTCACATCACTTTTTTCCAACTCCCAACAGGCAACACGTGCTCGTGATCTTGCCAACTTTGGTGTCCCCCACTCCTGCCCTCCAACAGATGGGATGACTGGACACCCCCGGTGGGCTGGAACAGGATTCTGGACTGTGGGCAAGGTGAGGGGAGGTCCCAAGGCCAGGTGTCCAGGGACATCAGGGCTGTGAATGCCCTCAGAGGACTAATGCAATGTGGCACTAGCATTTGGACCAAACACTTGAGTCATCCAGTGAAGTCTAAGCAGAGAGTCAGGCTGCAAGTCTTCGGGGATCATCTCTGCTTGTGGTTCAAGATGGGATGAATCACATTCCCAGAAGGTCCACTCGTCTTCCCTGGTCATGTGTGAGCCCCAGGTGAGCAATGCAGACACAAGTATATGCATGAGAATGTCAAAGTTTGAGAAAACATAGACAGCTGAGAAGTTGACAGCTCCCTCAGCTGTCTTTAGGACAATCTGAGTTAGAAAAATAATTCACATTGCCTAAGACAGAGGTAGGCATAAAATTCAAGGGACTCTCCTGAAGACCTGGGTTATTTAATTTGGTCTGGGAGAGGTCAGAAACAAATTCTGAGGGTACATTATGCTGTTGTAAGAATTGGTCGTTTTCCCTTCCTTGTTGATACTGTGTCCATTACTACTTTTCTGCTTGTCCAGTCTAAACCAAAAGGACATTTCTGACAAATCATCTGAATTACCATGGAAAGTTTTAGTACAAACCCAAAGAGAACCAAGTCCTGAAATCTTTCTGAGAAAACAAGTAAATAAAATCTCATCTTCTGGTTAGGAATATTGAATGCAGAACATGCCTTTCCAAACACCATCCTTTTCCAGCTAAAAACAGACTTAGCTAGCCAGTGATTTTATTACCTCAGATAGAGGTTCTCTGAATTCAAAGATGGAAAGTGCCAGAGATTTCAAAATGCTTGAAAAGCATTGAGCAGGCCATACTTGGGAAGAGTAGGGGAAAGGGGGTTTTATCTCTTTTCTTTTAAAAAAAGAAAAACAAAAAAGAAGGAAAGTTCCTGAAGTAAGAAGGGCAGAAGGACAAGTTTCCATCCTGACATCCATTATCACCTGTTACATTTTGATCTGTCACTCAAAGATTAAGACAGCCTTTGCCAGCCACTACTTGGAAAGTGTTATGAAGGGGCAACTACGCAAAAGGCGTGCAGGATATAAACTGGCCATTTTTACAAGACCTGCTTTCTGCTGCAGTGGTGTCTGTCTTTGTTAGAGAATATACACATATATATATTGAAGAATATGTTGAATATACATATATCCATATATATAGCCCTATTCATATATTCAGTACTCAGCCTCCTAAGCCAGAAGACAGGCAGGGGGAGCAGAACAAAACTCCAATGATCCAAGAGAAAATGGTTAGAGACCAACTCAGCCGATTAGCCATGGGGCCAGATCGGATCCACCCTAGGGTATTAAAGGAGCTGGTGGATGTGCTCACCAAACCCTTTTTCATCCTCTATCAGCAACCCTGGCTGACTGGGGAAGTACCACTTGAGTGGAGACTGGCAAATGTTACACCCATTTACAAGAAGGGTTGGAGGGAACTATAGGCCTGTCAGTCTGACCTTGGTGTGAAGAAATGTCTCGGAGCAGGATCATCTTAAGTGTTATTACACAGCACATGCAGGACAGCCAGGTGATCAGTCCCAGTCAACACGGGCTTTGAAAGGCAGGTCCTGCCAGACCAATCTGACCTCCTTCTATGACAAGCGAAAGCTGTGGATGTGGTGTACGTGGATTTCGCTAAAGCCTTTGACACCAGTTCGCACAGTATTCTGGTTGACAAACTGGCTGCCATTGGCCTGGACAGGCACACCCTCTGCTGGGTTAAAAACTGGTTGGATGGCTGGGCCCAAAGACTGGAGGTAAATGGAGTTAAAGCCAGTTGGGAGCAGGTCAAGAGTGGTGTTCCCCAGGGTTCAGTGCTGGGTCCAGTCCTGTTCAATATCTTTATCAGTGATTTGGACAAAGGGATTGAGTGCACCCTTAGCAAGTCTGCAGATGCCACCAAGCTGGATGGCAGTGTTGATCTGCTTGAGGGAAGGGAGACTCTGCAGAGGAATCTGGACAGGCTGGATCGATGGGCTGAAACCAAGTTCAACAAAGCCGAGTGCCAAGTCCTGCACTTGGGACACAACAACCCCATGCAGCATTATAGACTTAGGGAGGAGTGGCTGGGGAGCTGCCTGGCAGAGAAGGAGCTGGGGGAACAGGCTCTCTAGGAAGGAGGTTGAGTCACCATCCCTGGGGGTGTTTAGAAGATGGGCAGATGAGGTGCTCGTGGATCTGGTTTAGTAGTGGACAGGTACTTTTGGACTTGATGATCTCAAAGGTCTGTCCTACCAAACGATTCTATGATTCTGTTTTGAAGAAATTCTCATTTAGTCTGCAAACATTTCCAAAATTTCACAAAGGTAAGAAGCCTACATGCTTTCCTCCAGTGGCTTTTCAGATAGTGTAATTGACCAAGAAATACAAAGGACAATCAGTCTTCTCATTTAAAACACAAAATGGTTGATTAAACTAAAGAAACAACTCTCAGTAATTCCAGTTGACTTCCTTTGTGACCCTCATCACTTCTCTGAAATAAAAAGGTCAAGACTGAAACATCCAAATGCAGATTAAGGCAGAAATATATTTTCAGATGTTTGAAAATTATAGTAGTGGCAAATGTATTCAGCAATTCTGTGAAATAGGGATAATAGTCTACCTCCCACTAAAGGATTATGCACTTGAAATTCTGAACAATTAAGAAAAGCATTGGCCCTTGCAGAAATTCAGCCCTTCTTCAGTTTACTCAGACAGCTCTCTCCTATCCCATACACCCCCACATACAGACATACTTATGCCATCACCTCCTCCACTGCCATTTGGCTACTGTTGGGTTTCCTAAACACAGCCTACATTGTCCAGGCTGCCATGGTGCTGGGCTGGTGCGTGTCAGAGGGAGATAAGCAGTTTAACAGGAACAGCAGCACAGGAGCTGAGACTCTGAGTATAGACGCATGGCTCTATACTGCAGACAGCACTGTCATCATGGATCCTATAAGCTCATATGAGGGCAGCTTGTTTAGCCAAGCCAGCTCAAGTATTATTGCAAGCAATGTAACAACAATGCCAAAATGGGGTTTTTTGCATTTTTATGAAGCTTTCTGTATTGACCATATGTTGCTTTTTTTTAGGTCACCAACTATCATTTGAATGTGATTATTATATAAAGCCAGATTGTAGTTTGTTCCTGCCTCATGAGTCTGATTCAACAACAGTTACACCACTAACACTAAAGACGTTTTACCAGATCTACAGTCATGAAAAGCAAAGCAGAATCTCCTCTGTATAGATCACTTCTTAAAGAAACAGTATTATTCCCCAAGCTGCAAAAAATGTGTTACACTGACTCCAGTGAATTTATTCCAGATCTAACAAAGACCAGGGTCAGTGCCTAGGACGCCTCTCTGGAAAACGCATCCAACTCTATACAGTAAGCAATTATCCAATGTGTTAATACTTTTTCTTATCTTTTCTTAGAGAAATAGAATGCTTTCTCACTCTCCTATCTTTTATAAGTTAACAGCCTACAATATGGTTTTGTACAGATAGAACACCCAATATACAGGCAGTAAATTATTCTGAAGCTAATGTGGAAAGTTTGTGAAATATAACATGGTTTAGCTTGTAAATTAGTTGAATCTCATTAATGTAACCAGTGATAAAATTTGCATTTTTTGGGTTATGATCGAGGTGTGGTTCTATAGCCCTCTGGCTGATCAACATGAAGGAGGAACCTGATTCCAAAATCTTGAAATGCAAGGAGCATGAGTGGCAAAGGAATTGTGTTTTCCAGGATATCCATGCATTTCTATGCATTTATCTTTCTACCCTATGCTAGTTGGGCTTTTTCTTTTCTGAATAGATATTTTTAATTTTTTAGTTCAATGACTTGTTTTCCTTCAGATTCACCAGCATCACTGGAACCCTAATACATGAATGGACTGATTAGTACCTCAGTAGATATTTACTTAAAATGGAAATATTCACTTTTGCAGTTTCCAAAGGGGCAACACTACTTCAAAGTCACAAGCTCTAAGTGCAGGGCAAATGCTTGTAGTAGTATCTCTGTCTCCAAGCACTGTGTAACTAGCTCTCACAGGTTCACAACACATTGCAGCACACTGACAGCCTGTATAATATAGATGAAAATGAAGGAGCAAAATATATGCAAGCCTTCAGTGATAGAGCAGAGGGCTGGAAAATACCTTGTATAGTACATAATTTCACTGGAATTTCTGATTTTCAGGACATTGGTTTTAATATTTCTGCAATCGGTGTTTAATGTTACCATTATGGAATTCCAACATTAAAATAGAAAATCTATGGCTGCTAGCCAGGGAGGTGCACCTCACTGCTTATGACCAGCCTGACTGTTTTAAGAACTACACCTAGCTGTGCCAGGGACAGAGTCTCCAGGGTCTGAGAAGGCAAGTATCTGGTCAGAAAACCTATAGTAAGCAGGAGTCTTTTCAATATGAATTCACACTTAGAAATGCTGTTATAGATAAAAATACTGTTGAGGGACAGCACATACTGTTTTAAAATTAGCCAATTCATTGCCACAATTGCAAAATACTATGTTTTGCTCCCAGTGCTCCCATGTTCTTACCTCAGACCTGCTACTGTTCATCAGCTGTTTGAGCATGTATCCTAAGGCTATGGCTGATTCCTTCCCAGACAATGTCTAACAGGGCTACAGAGCTAGTGCCATACTTCAAGAGAAGCTCACACTGTTGGTTTGAGGAGTAGATGTTTGACAGGACAGTGTGTCTGAGACCTTTGCACTACTTTGACTCTCTCTGAACTTGGGAACTGCCTTCACCTGAATAAAATCTCTCTCTTCAAAAGACAAAACAAGTTTTGCTTTTCTCTGCCTTGTGCTACCAGACAACAGATGATAAGGAGGTGAAGCAGCAGGTCAGGACATGGTGAAGGTATCTCCAGCCGTCTTCTGGTAGCTCCTTTGTGCTGGTGACACCAAGTCTTTGGTCTAAGCCTCAAAATGGCAATACCAGCATTTGGAAGAAAATAAATCCCGACCATCCTGCCAGAACAGGTAAAGGAAGGATTCAGAGCCTTATGCTGGAATTAATGAAAGGTATTTGTGCCCGTGCATGGAGCTCAGCAGTGCCCACAGGGGAGGGCAGACCCCATGAAATTCTGGAGCCACAGTAGTCTGCAGGAAGAAACCTCTGCAAACCACCAGCCTCTGCTCAAGCATGGAAGCCCACCCAGGGCTTTCTTATCTGAAGGTCACTGTTGCGCCCATTATCACCAAATAACGGAGTGCGTGGCTCTGTGCAGGAAAAGAGCTATGCAGACTTTTAACAAATTAATTTCAGAATTGATTCTCTCTGTTGCTGACATCCTCTACAGCCAGCAGGACTCTTCACTGCAATCCAATGCAATGCGTACACCTTTGAAAAATGATGCTTTCAAGCCTACCCTGTGGTGCAGTAAATTTGAAAATGCTCTTAATAATAATAAGGATCAACATTGACTTTAATGGTCTTCAAACCTTTCGTGTAATTTCATTAGTTACCCAACACAGATGCAAGCAGGGGTGATGTCATACTTTTTCCCTTGCTCTGAAATCTGAGTCAGGCGCCAGAGACAGAAACCAGCTTTATTGCCTGTAATCGGATTAAAGTTTCTGGCAGCTGGTGATCAATAGGTGATTGTCAGAGCAATCTAGAAACACAGAACATTCTTATGAAGGAAATACAGAACATTCTTGTGAAGGAAATACACAAGGTTCTTTTGAACATGCAGCACAGTTCAGATTGGGGTAAGCTCTGCATGCAGAGCTGTGGAATACCATCACATGCCTGTAAGCACTCTGAATCAACATGGTCAATTTGGCATTCCTGTCAATGCAAGAACCAGACAACAGTGCAGTTCCATGGTATGAACCAAAATGTATTTTAACACTGGTGGTGACTCCCATTACTCTCCTTTTTGTTGCAAAGCCCATCAGCATATATGCCTCACACAGATACTATACCACCATAGTTAATGTAACACTTATTCATAGGTTCTCTGCTGAACCAAACACCTGTTGTCTTCCTCTGCCTGATATGGTGAGCACCACTGAAGGTCTCAGTTTGACAGTACCTTACCACAGGCTGCTGTCTTTGCCAAGAATGGGAAACAATAACATTGTGTAATGGATAATATTATGATATGTGGACAGAGCAATGTCAAGACCTCCACCCCAACTTGCAGAACTAGACCCAACAGATCATAAAACACAAAAGAAAAACCCAAGCAGTAGTCAAAGAGAAATGAAGAAGCTGGATAAGTCCGTCACCATTGACTAATTCAACAAGACTTTTTCAATAAGCATATAAAATGCAGTTACCTCATCATCTGAATATTGCAGCAGTAAAAATCAGTGCTACTTAAGAGGTCTGACAATCACACTCTCTCAATATTTGTGAAAGTCGAGGCATTCCTGTGTAAAACATTGATTCATGCAGAGATATCATTAAAGCACCACAATATTAGTCCCCTAATGAGTACTAACAAAATTAATTTATTCCAACTATAGAATTCTGATAATAATCAGACCTGTGAATCTTCCTCATTAGATGGATAATGGATTTTTTTTCTAGGTGAGAGTTCTTTAGTGATATCATCAGTGTCTAGTAAGAGGTATTCACACAAGACCAAGCACGTACATGCCTAACAAGTTAAGATACAGAATAACCCTCTAGTTTGGATTATTGTATATTAACATCATAACATCATTATCCACTGGGTAATGCTAGACAATGTGATTTTGGCTTTACCTCAATGTATCTGATTGGTAAATAGATCTAAAATGATGTAACAAATAAATATCAGAATTATCTAAGTCCCTACTGTATTTTGATTGGTAGAAGAGGCAGGCATCTAAGCTGCCTCTCAGCATCCTAGAATGTCCAGTGATTTCTATACAGATGTCAAGCAAGATTGCCATGAAAGGCTGTGGAATCTTTATCATTCAAGACTTTTTCATAGCAGATTAGATAAACATCTGTCAGGAATAACCTGGGTATCATTGCTCCTGGGTTCAAACCAAGAAAGGGGTTGCACAAGTTCTTCAGGCCCTCCAGCTTTACAACCCTGAAAAAGCCCCTGATACTCATTTCATGGTTTTCTGATTGCACAGAAAGTGTGTCTGGGCCTTTACCAGACATTTATATAGTAAATCAGTATTAATTTAGTCATAAAAATCATACCTAGAATAAGGTGAATCAATTTTATTTCTGTCGTGATGTGACTTCCTTGGAACTGTATAAGGGATGAATTCAATTCAGCATTTAGATAATTAATAATCTATCAAGGTCTTACATTCATGTACATATTGAGTTATTCTGCCATCATTTAAAACAGTGGCATCACTAATGAGACTATTAACTACAGAAATCATAAAATCATTTTGAATTTATGTTTTCATTATTTCAATCTAAGGTTAGTTTTTATTCCAGCAAGTTAATAAAAGCCAGGATTATGCTGGCACAGAAAATATGCATCTTTTAATTTTAATTACTATGTCATGGAGAATGCTAGTAAACAGACAGATGTGAATGCCTCTCACGGGATCTTGCTAGACAGAGGAAAGATTAAAGGTGTATTATCATGTATAACAAAATGCACAGCTACTTTTCTCGTATTATTTCTGAAATCGTTTGAGCTGTACCAAACTCAGAAGCTAATTAGAATCTAGTTCTGGAAAACACATCAGCCTCTGCTGAACTTCAGATACACAGGTAGCTGCACTATGAGGGCTAAATTTAATCTCACACCTGGGCATTTGCAGGATAGATTACCATGGCTTCTCAAGTGCAGTTACAAACACAAGCTCCCTGACAAATTAACAAAGCTTTTGCACCTTTTCAAGTTGAATTGGGTTGTGAGTCTGGGGCCAGATAGAAAAGTCCCCATTGGAACCCCCATTTCAGACTACTTGAACACGAACTCAAACTGTTAAAATTTTTCTTTAACTTTGAGCTTCTTAACACTCAAACTTTAAAAAAAACAATGTGAGCTGGAATGCAGAAGAAAAAACATTGCAGGAGCCTCAGTAAAGTGCAACTTCTAGGGCAAGCTTTAGATATGACATCATTTGGAGATGTTTTTGCTGTTACATCTCTAGCAAAAATGAAGTAGACCTTGAAAGATGAAAATGATACCTCAGTGCACCATATTATGTGCTAGACTGGCAACATCGAGTTAGATTGCAACTGGGCATCAGGCCCATTCTTCATTGACACTCATAAAGAATAAATATTAAGGGATC
Organism: Dromococcyx pavoninus; assembly: GCA_033558185.1. NCBI lineage: Eukaryota > Metazoa > Chordata > Aves > Cuculiformes > Neomorphidae > Dromococcyx > Dromococcyx pavoninus. The sequence continues at coordinate 81,091 of JAUMJL010001132.1, read as the reverse complement.
GAGAACACACCAGCAGTCATGATAAAGAACAACCTGATCCCTGCCACACAGGGTTGTTTTTTTAAATATTCAGAATACATCCCAGCAGTGTTATTAGGCAGGCAAAATGAGGTGTTCTCGTGGGTCCACCAAAGAAGGGAAAAATGACCACAGCTGAAAGAAATACTCCAAAATACCAGAAGCAGCAGTGGCTACAACTCTATGATCCTTGATAGTTATGCATAATCGTAGAATCATTAAGGTTGAAAAAGACCTCTAATTGATTCCCCTGATATGTTGGTGGGATAAGGACACTCTGAAACACCCAGAACTCTGCTATTCCAAACCAGAAGTTACAGAGATTTGTCATCTCTCATGATGCCTGCACCTCACCTCATACGCTGGGATAATTATTAGAGCAAGTAAGAGTTCAAGATCCATTTTCCTGAGCAGTCAGTAGATAGCCAAGCTGAAAAGCTACAGCAGAAGCATGAAGTCACTCACCATTCTTAGTGGCCACAAAAATTAGGTAGCAGATAGAGCCAGACATACCTTTTGCGCCAGGATCTTCCCCATGTATAACATTAAAATTGTTATGGAATCTGTCAGCAGACAGATGATCCCACCATCTCTGGAGTACTCCTGAGTTCGTTGGCTAATCTCATCGATAGAGAAACAGTAAGCTCTTACTGTTAGTGTAAGCAATTTCAACTATGGAACAAAGAAGGATTTAAAAATTAAGACTTAAATAAGAAATTGCCATAATAAGGTCACTTTGCGTGCTGACAATGCCCAGACTTCATCCTTGTGCTTTTGAGTGCACACAAGGTGGCCTGAGTCCTTTCAGCACGTTCTTTGTAATGGTGCAGTTTTCTCCTGGATATGGATCACACTGTTAGATATCACATCACATGCAGGAAAAGGTAAGACAAGAGCAACAGTCTACATTACAATTCCCATGCAAATTAGAATTCCCTGGTGTTCAGAATACTGATAACTGTTACTGTGGAGGGTCAGCTAAGTCCAATAAGGAGCTATAATTGGACCATAAACAGCCATTTTGGACACAATTAGAGGCCTGTGTTCAGGTACTGGGTACAAGGAAAACTGAAAATGGCAGGCTTGCATGGGCTGCTGGTTGGGCAGCAGTACTAAGCCAAGCCACACTCAGCATCATTACAGTAGCCAAGACAGATTCACAGTCAGTCATTTTCATCCATCCCAGAAAAAGACAGGCTCTGTGCCAAAGGGGCTTTCCATCTCTGACATTTAAGGCATGTGGCATCAGACAGCTCAGGGCAGAGAGTGGGAAGTTCACGAGCAGTGACTAGAAGAGTTTAGACAGCTGTTGCTTTCCACTGCCTTTCTGAAAGCCTTGGAGCGTGAAACTTGAGGAGAATGTTATCTCCAAAACGTTGACCAAGAATGTGTCTGCAAGGAATTCAACCTCAAATACATAAAAGGTTACAGCAAAGAAGAATGTTCCACCCATGCCCGTGGTGGAACAGACCAGACAGAGTGCGCGTTCTGCAGCAAGATAACTGGATGCAGGATAGACATAGTGAGAATCATAGAATTTTCCAGTTGGAAAAGACCTTTGAGATCATCGAGTCCAACTGCACCCATCATCTGCTAAACCATGTCCCTCAAAAAGTTATCTACCCATTTTTTAAACACCTACAGGGATGGCGACTCAACCACCTCCTTGAGCAGCCTGTTCCAGTGCCTGACCACCCTTTCGGTAAAGAAATTCTTCCTAATATCAAGTCTGAACATCCCCTGGCAGAACTTATGGCCATTTCCTCTTGTCCTATCACCTGTCACTTGAGAGAAGAGATCAACACTCACTCTGCCACAGCATCCTTTCAGGCAGCCAAAGACAGTGATGTGATCTCCCTTCAGCCTCCTCTTCTCCAAGCTAAACAACCCCAATTCCCTGAGATGTTCCTCACAGGACTTGTTCTCCAGCCCCTTTACCAGCCTCGTTGCCCTTCTCTGGACGCACTCCAACACCTCAATGTCCTTCCTGTAGTGAGGGGGCCAGAACTGCATACAGTACTCGAGGTGTGGCCTGACCAGTGCCGAGTACAGGGACACAATCACCTCCCTTGTCCTGCTGGCCACACTGTTTCTGATACAGGCCAGGATGTCATTTGCCTTCTCAGCCACCTGGGCACACTGCTGGCTGTCAACCAACACCCCCAGGTCCTTCTCCTCCAGGCAGCTCTCCAGCCATTCTTCACCCAGCCTGTAACACTGCATGGGGTTGTTGTGTCTCAAGTGCAGGACTCGGCATTTGGTCTTGTTAAACCTCATCCCATTGGTCTCAGCCCATCGATCCAGCCTGTCCAGATCCCTCTGCAGAGCCTCCCTTCCTTCAAGCAGACCAACACTGCCACCAAGCTTGGTGGCACCTGCAAACTTGCTAAGGGTGCACTCAATCCCTTTGTCCAAATCACTGATAAAGATATTGAACAGGACTGGACCCAGCACTGAACCCTGGGGAACACCACTCTTGACCTGCTCCCAACTGGCTTTAACTCCATTTACCTCCAGTCTTTGGGCCCAGCCATCCAGCCAGTTTTTAACCCAGTAGAGGGTGTGCCTGTCCAGGCCAATGGCAGCCAGTTTGTCAACCAGAATACTGTGAGAACTGGTGTCAAAGGCTTTAGTGAAATCCAATTACACCACATCCACAGACTTCTCATCTATTAACTGGGTAACCTTTGTCATAGAAGGCAATCAGGCTGGTCTGGCAGGACGTGCCTTTCATAAATCCATGTTGACCGGGTCTGATGACCTGGCTGTTCTGCATGTGCTGTGTGATAACATTCAATATGATCTGCTGCAGGACCTTCCCCTCTACCAAGGTCAAGCTGACAGGCCTATAATTCCCCAGAGCCTCCTTCCAACCCTTCTTGTAAATGGGAGTTACATTTGCCAGTCTCCAGTCAAGTGACACTTCCCAGTCAGCCAGGACTGTTGATAGATGAGGGGAAGGGGTTTGGCAAGGTCCTCCACCATCTCCCTTAATATCCTTGGGTGTATCTCATCCAACCCCATGGAGTTATGGATGTCTAATTGGCCAAGCAGGTCTCTAACCATGTCTTCTTGGAACATTGAGGCTTCGTCTTCACAGTCTTCTGGCTCAGGAGGCTTGGAGCCCACAGAATATCTTACCTTCCTATTAAAGAGCGAAGCAAAAAAGGTATTAAGTACCTCTGCCTTGTCCTCATCCTTTATTACTACAATTCCCCTTGCATCCAGTAAAAGAGAGAAATTCTCCTTGGTCCTCTTGGTGTTGTTAATATACTTGAAGAAACATTTTTTGTTGTCTTTCGCTGAACTGGCCAGATGGAGTTCTAGTTGGACTTCTAATTTTTTGCCTACATGATCTCACCTGCTCTTTGTAGTCCACCTGAGATGGCTGCCCCCTCTTCCAAATCTCATATATTTTCCTTTTTTCATTAGACCAACACAGAGCTCTCTGATAAGCCAGGCTGGCCTTTTTTTGTGTCGACTCATTTTATGGCACACAGGGATGGCCTGCTCTTGTGCTGCCAGAACTTCCTTCGTGAGGAACATCCAGCGCTCTTGGGCTCCTTTGTCATTTAGAACTGTCTCCCACTGGACTTTATCAACAGCCTTCTAAACAATTCGAAGTCTGCCCTCCGGAAGTCCAAGGGGGCAGTTCTGCTGACCCCTCTCCTTAGCCCTCCAAGAACTGAGAATTCTATCATCTCGTGATCACTGAGACCCAGGCATCCTCCAACAGTCACCTCCCCCACAAGGCCCTCTCTGTTCACAACCAGCAGAACCCGTGGGGCACCTTCTCTAGTCGGTTCACTCACCAGTTGTGTTAGGAAGTTATCTTCCATACACTCGATGAACCTCCTAGACTGCTTCCTTTCTGCTGTGTTATTTTTATGGAACGCTTCACGAATTTGCATGTCATCCTTGCGCAAGGAAGAAGCTCTCGGGGGGTGAGGCTAGCAAAGCGCTCCAACTACTCACCTGCAAAAGCTGCCTGCAAAGGAGGAACGGTAACAAAAGTAGTCCATCTTGTCACAGAGGAAGGAGATGAGCTTGGTTAGCTCTTTTGCAACTTGTAAATTTTCACATCTCAAAGGCAGTAAAACCACAAAGGTATTAGATTCACACCATGTTAATAGTTACATACTACTGAGAAGTTTAAAGCAAGAAAGGACTTCCAGAGAAAGACAAGAGAGAGTACTGATAGGAGTTCCCTGAGGGATCAGGACCAGCACAGGACACAGCAGCCTCCCTGAGTTTATCGCATGCATTTCAGTTTTCCTTTAAAGGTTGAAATGATCCTTGACCAGATATTTGTTTAAAGGAAAGTCTTTCTAATAGAGGCAGTTTTTTCTGGTACTAATGAAAACCCTTCATGGTTAATTCAGTATCCTGATACCTTAAGAGCACTGACGTTGTGGTATTATACAGCTATCATAGAAAATTACCACTTCAGGACAGATGGTACAGTGGTGTTGATGAGTAATAATTAAGCTCAATCATTAAGGGCTCTTCTGCCCATTGAAGACATCCACTGAAGATATGTATATGAAAAGTAGATATGACTTCTTCTGCTACCAACGTCCTCATAGACTTCTAGAGGACCCTTTTTATCTTTTGATGAATTAATTAAAGAGGTTGTAGTTGAATCATGGCTTTTGATTCTCTTTCCTGAGTGTTAAATGATTGTAATGTTAAATGCCTTAACCTAGAGTTCCGTAGTTCTTGTAATCATTGAAGATTGATCAATTATATCTCACTGTTAAGTTTCTAATTTTGAACAGCCAGATAAATCAGATCTTCAAAACTTTGTATCTGAGGAACTCCACAAAGTCCAGGAAGACTGTCCCAACTCCATCCCCAAAATGTACAAATGTACTGTTATTTCAGTACAATACATTTTTGGTAATCTGAAAAGTAAGGTGATAATTTAATCAACAAGGGCATTTGGTATTTCCTCAATAGAAGAGAAGGATGACAGAAATGTCCCATTAAATCAATAACAGTGATTTGATACAGATTTAAATACAGTAAGAACCATCAGGTTCTGTGAGCAGATAGGTGACAAGCACCACCTTACCAAGAGGAAGATAGATAGGGATAGATTGTTGGGTTATAGGTTGGACTTGGATCTCAGAGGTCCTTTCCAACCTTGTGATACTGTGATACTGTGATAGGTCTGACCTCAGCCTTGTTGAAATGGTTGCCTGCTCCATGCAATTCTTCATTTACCTTCTCTAATACGCTTCTCGGGTTCTGCCCTTAAGCCGCACAATGCAGGACCAACAGTGCATCCCATTTTCAGCCTGTGGTAGGTTTCCATCCATATATTGGATACCCTGCCTACCTGGAGTCCTCTGAAGGAAAGGCTTTATGGGAACACGGAGAAGGAAGGCCAGTGCATTGTCAGGGTGCTGTATCCCTCACTGTGCAGCAACGATGAGTGACAGTGGGAGCAACGGTGGAGCAGATCCAAACTCAAAGAGGGTCATTGCAATTTGTTGCTTTCATCAGGATCTGCAGCAAGCCAGTCAGGCAGGGGGCTAGCCAAGGCAGTGGTTTTAGCATTTATATCCTGAAAATACAGATTGGAGATAGAAATCACTAAATTTGGTTGGGTAGTAGGCTTGAAATGTAGCACGTGGGCTGACCACTGAGGCCTTTGAAGACAGTATCCAAACAATACACAGCCAGGAGTACCCCAGCAAACCAAATATTGCAATATTGCAGACTGTAGCAGCAGCATGTTAAACAGACACGCTTAAACTAATCTGCATTGGAATACAAGACCTGCTCACACCCTAGGCAGATTAAGGGAGAGCAGAGCGCTACTTGTAGCAGCTTGCACAGGATTTGGAGGGATGAGTAGACTCTTGAGATCTTGAGCAGTGATTCTGCCACCAAGTTTCTTAATGAAAGGCATAAGTTTAACTCAGAGGCTCCTCTGAGTCATGACACAAAATACTGCTGGAGGAAGCCATATGAATACAACTCTGGGAGAAATATGTGTTCAGATATTTGCAGAGATAGAGTAGAATCACGATTGCTTCATAGAATGAGAGATTCATCCCCAATTTTCTGATGAGAGTCCATAGGCTATGACAGGGTCATACTAACACATTGTCGCCTTCTCCCGAGATGAAAGAACATAGGATAACAAGGGGACAAAAAGCACATGTTAAATAGCTGACTTGCGCCTTCCTAATACCCTCCTCCTTCCCACATAATCACCCTCTCTTCTCTATTTATATTCACATCTATATTTAATGCTCACTGAAGACTACAGACTTGTGTTTGATGTTCAGCTGAAGACATGATTCATCACAATCTTCATTTTAGTAATGGAAAAAGGCGGTGGTATAAAAAAAAGGATGAGACTGCTTTTCATCTTGTAGCCATGTAACCTTCATGTGAACTTGGGAAGTCATACAAAGAACAGCAGCTTCAGCCTATCAGGAATGATTCACCAAGTTTTCTGAATGCTGCATGTTCTCGCCTAGCAGTACCTGATCTCTCCTTCGTTAAAGAATGCTTGTTAAAAATAGAGAACAGATCACGCATTCCTTGCCCCACCATTTCTGCTGCTGTTTTTAACACAAAAAGTAAAAAAAAGTTCTGTTTTTTATAAAAACTTTTTTAAAAACAGATGTTATCATTTCTATGTCTGTATTTCTGAGAATGAAAAACAAGGAGCATCGCTCAATTATTAACTTGGTTTTGTGCTCTACCTTGCAGCCAGAGCCACCAGTGTTATGACTCCCAACCAGGTGGCCTGAAGGTAGCATGGCACTCTTTTCCCAGCTACCAACAACAATCCTCCAAGAACCACCTACTGCAAGGTCACCTTATGCTAATAACCACAGAGCCTCTGATATGAGCTCACAAAAAAAATAGTTTGGTGCTCTTCCTTATGAAAATAACTAGAGCAACCTGACTGTTTTGTGTCATGTGATATACACGATCAAACTCTTCTATACACACTCACACAGAGAATGCCAGTGTCCTTGGTGTTAAAAACATGTCTTTGCAAAGAAACTTGTTGATGGCTATTATTTAGGCACAGTTTTATAATTCTCATTGCACAGAAAATAAAATTTATTTCTTTTCCAAACTACCTAATTTTCCTTAAACTAGCACTGTATTCTTAGAGATCAGACATAGCTGGGTTACCTGACACTATAATTTAAGAATATAATTTAACTCTAACATTCAACCCAAAATGAAAGATCGAAATTCCATTGGAATACGTGAATTCATTAGACCAGAGTTATTTTCATTCTTCAGAACATGTTCAGTATGGAGTTAAGAAACCATATAAAAGACCTCAAAATTCACCGTTGCTATTAGGTATATTGTAGTCTTGTTTAAATTAGAAACTCTTTCAATTTCTGGAAAAAGGAAATCTTGCATCCTTCATCTCTCTCATTCCTACCTTTCCTAAAGCAGCTTCAGTCAATGGGTCTTTATAATGAGCAAGGAACCCATAGACCTGACTGAAACTGCGCCTGTACAGTGGTGAAGGCAAACCAGAAGGTGTGTTTGGAGGCCTGAAGTGCTACCCCTGAAAGAGGCAGGCAATCGATAACCTCAAATCCCACCCCAGCACAATTTGCTTGAAATTCATCCTCAGGTCCAAAACGTCCTTGAGCTGCTCCCATGCTGAGGAACCAACATCCAGCTCTCAAATATAGCTCCTAGTAGAGAAATGGAGCACAGCCTCAGACCTGGATGTCTACCCCAGTGATGGGGCATGGCAGAGAGCAGGCACAGGCTCTCTGCAGGCATCCCACTCCACCACTGGGAAGGGGTTATGCCTGGGAGTGTGGAGAAGCACCCACCCTTCTGCCACCCAGGAGCATTTCGGCAAGCATGGCCACACAACAGCCCTCAGACCTTGTCGTGTGTCCCACTCACACTGATCCACAATTCTGCAACGTCCATGGATATTCAAGTCCTGCAGAGAGCCAGCCTGTGATGTCCCTCCAGTCCAGGCATCACACCATCTGTCCTTCGACTCTTAATGGGCAGTAAAAGTAGTTTCTGCATAATATATAGGCTGCAGCTCCCAGTGTCAGTGCTAGTGCCAGTCCCAGCCATTTCTTCCTCCTCTCTCCTTCTTCTTTCTACTGGGTGTCACAAGGCAGCTGGTTAGGGTGGACACAACTGGATCATGAGATCCATCTGAACTAAGCTAGTTCATTCAGCTTGGCTGCGTTCAAGGGCACTGGTTTTATGACTCCCTGCTGGCCAAGAGAGCCAAGGTGAGGAGAGCAGGAGATGAGTGCTGCCCCTGTTTCCAAGAGAAAGCCTCGTCTAAGTCTAGCTTCAGTGATACCATGATCTGAGATGTCTAGGAGTGGATGCCTTATGCAACATTTTAACCTGCACTGCCACTTACACAGATGCTTACAGCAACACCAGCAGGGGTCCTCTTTGCATGCATCCACCTCCCATCTCCCGTCTCTCCTTCCAATCAGCTTCACGCCTTCCTTTCCTCTTGCCAACACTGCCTGCATGACTGACTACTGGGGCACAGGAACTGGCACTTGTGCAAGTACTGCAGAGAGAATCAGGAGGGGAGCCGAGGAATACAGGCCAACACTAAAATGGCTGTGTTAGAAATCAAGGAGTTAACATTTTCTATGTGAAAGCAATTTCCAGTCCCACTCTCCCTCCATCAGTGCGGGCATTGCAACACCACATAAGATAAAATCTGGCCATCAACCCCAGAAAAACTTCCCCCAGATACATGAAGAGACTAGAAAAAAGGCAAATCAGGTACAGCTGTTTTCCTGCTATCCCCATCCTTCCCTACAAGCCTATTAAAAAGCAATGATTGAAACTCATTTCCCTCCTTGCTATTCCTGCATTATAATTGTTTGCAAATACCATTTTTTTCTTTAATTACCCCTTCCTACATATACCTGAGAATGATAGGGTAAAATATAATTCAACATTGCAACTGAATTACAAAAGCACTGCACACAGCTGTCCTATTAACTTCATAGCAGTGATGTGTTCTAAAGTGAAAAGTGTAGAAAGGGGGTAGTAATTTGTTTATAAATATGTTAATTAGGTGGAGGAAATGCCATATTGCCTAAGAAAAGAAAATCACTGATTGCAAAGTGTGCCTTCTAGCATGGATTTCACAGGGCAAAATGTAGTTAATAAAGCTACCTTGATGCTTTGTATTACAGTTTTTTAGCATAAATGGCTAATAACAAATTTACATTAATGGTATTGGCACAAATGTAAATTAGGGTCTTTTTGTTTGTATTGCTGAAGTGCAATTCTATTGCCAGACAATTGTATTTGGCTATTTCATTAACTGGAGAGATCTAAGAAACAGATCCAGGGCCTGCCTGAAGAATATTAAAATGGAAAAGAAATTGCACCTTACACCTGGTTACAAGCTGCAGTCTCACAAAGGACATGTATTCACACCCAAGCCTGTTCCTCCATCACACATATTGGCGTACAGAGATCACATCTTGAATAGGCTGGTACTTTCTCAAAACATGTTTAGAAACAATGCTTTCTAGTCTCACACAGCATTTTAAGTTTTTAGCTTTTCATGTTTTGAGCAATGAGAACCAAGGCCTTGGGAAGTTACGCACCTTAACAAAATGAGACAGCTGGAAAAGCATGACCATAGTCATATAAAAGAGAGAGGAACTTGCCTCTGCAGGCATAGCTGCTCCACCAGGGGAAAAGCCAGCAGGTGAGTGACAAACAGGACTGTCCTCTCCCTCACAGGCTGCGCTCTCCAGGTCCAGCTCTCTTCTGCTAGCAAATACTTTCCTCCTCCCTATAGAAAAACCATTCCCCTGTAGCCAAGCAACACACCTTCTATTTTCTCTGATGTAGTCAGTGATGTGGAACCTTGTATAGAATTTACACCACCGCTTCATTCCCCGAGGTGATGGCTTTCCCGCTTGACACCTAGAAAAAGAGATGGTTCCAACATAACAATTTTTATCAGTTTAAGATGGCAGGTGGAGAAAGGGGCCTTTACAACCTACTAAATCAATGGTTCTGCTAGGCAAAGATCAAATGGAAATGTCGGAAAATTACTGGCAAGGCACATGAAAGCCACACAGTTCCATCTGCTACAGCAATAGAGGTTTTCCATTTCAGGCGTCATTCATCTGAGACCTTTCATATTTACACCATCTTTCTCTGGTAATGCTATGTAAGCAGCCACTGTATATACTGAGAGCCAATTTTCCCATATACTTAAGTGTGCTACTGGAGGAACAATAAATCACAAATCTATTTCCAATTTCATTACCCTTTATGTGATATTGATACAAAAGCATCCTTTCTCCTCATCTGCTTGTTTCTTAGATGAAGAGGAGAAGAAAGGCTTCTTGTCTTTATACAAATCGGCAGTTAGCTGTTTTCCTTTCATCGACACAAAAGGCAACAGGCATTTTCTAAGAGTATTTCGGAAAAGGGAAGTGTGCACTTGTTGAGTATCATTTCACTTCCCAGCAACACACTGGGCTAAATTTTGGTGCCATCAAGGCCAATATAACCAGAAAATGTCTGATGAACACAAAATACTTTTTTTCCTTTTGAACATGAAGAGCCATTTTAAAGAATCGTTAGATAAATATATATACATATGCCAACCACAGCTCCCGCTCATCCTTATGTAAGTAATGTCATTCTAGCAGATCAAAAGTAGATCTTAGCCTCATACTTCTGCTGCACTGCTATAAATCAAGAATAACTTTATTAAAGTTCACCAAAGTCTGTAGAGATAACTCCAACATAAATGAGGTCAGAAACAGGCTTCGTGACCTCTGCGTCCGCTGGCCCACTACATGCACAGAACATAATGAACTAAGGAAACATAGTAGGCAAGATCATGCTACTCTTGTTGCATACAAAATACTAAAAGTAATTAACAACATAAGTATTACAAGATGAGTGTTATGAATGGCCAAGACTTTCAAGAAGTAAAAAAGGAAAATCACTTGTCTGAAGTTCTGGCAGTAGGAGACCAAGCTAGTCACACAAGGTCAACTCCCCAAGCTTGTTCTGGTTTGGTAATTACCTAAAGTAGTTACCATCTGATTGCAATCAGGTGGACTAAGTGAAAGACTTCATGGTTTCACTTCTATTCCTAAGCAATAAGACCAGTGCTCCAGGTGGCTCACGTGACTCTCCTGCATATTATCAGCCACACAAATATTGAATTGTGCTAATTATGATTCATGTTAAACTTACACCAACTGATCCAAATCCCATTTTGTGACTGAAAAGATTCCCAAGAGGTTCAGATCAGATCCACAATAACAAATGCCAAATTTGTAGGGCCAAAATGAGCTAACTACACCCGCATAATTTCAGCATAACTCTATTAAAGTCAGTAGGGCTACTCTGGTTTATGTCAGTCTAAAAGAAGAATTTAACCAGTAGTGGTTTGTGCTGGAATACAGTGTGCTTCCCATTTTATAGCAGCCTTAAATATTTTGGATTTATTTTATTTAAAAAAAAAAACTCTGTTTTTTATTTCAACTGTAGCTGTTACACATATATCCTGGTACCCCATTTAATAAGTGCATGATTTCTTCTCATAAAAATATTGGTTACAACCTATAATAGGGCAGGAAAGCTTATAGTACAGTGTAGCCTTTGAGCCAAATTCAGCTTACATGCAGACTTCAGTGGGATTCTGTTCTCAGTTGGTATCAATAAAGTTACCTAAGAGGAGATGAGAGAGGGTTTGGCCTCCCTATACACGTATAATTTTTACAGAATCAGTTTCACAGTGAAAGAAATAATAATTAATGAAGACTAATGTGAAGATTCTGGGGTACAGAAATAACTGTTTGCTATTTCACTTAAAAGGCAAGAATGGGAAGATAAAAAATTAATTATCACAAGAGCTACAACCCTGTATGGAGCAGTGTGTTTAGGAGTATATGTCTGTTAGTAAACTCATATGCCAGTATTTCTATGAATTATATCTCAAAGCTTTATGCAGCTTGCTGCAACTGCAACCGGATTTAATGTGAAGGCACCACCTGCTGCTCTGAAGCAATGAATGAGTTAAAAAAGCTGGATAAAACTACATCTGCTTCTCCAGCAGAGGAAGGCGAGTTGATACAAGGGCTCCCATGGGGCACCAGCAGCCACTCACATCCTGCCCAACATGCAGGAGTCAGTGTCTTACAGGTAAATAAAGCTGCCTCCAAGGAAAGGGAGTTGCAGTTTGTTTTCAAAAGTTACCTTCTGCAAGCCATTTCTTTATCCCTGGGAACACTACTATTTACAAGAAAAGGACACCAAATAAATCCAGTCTTTCCACAGAAGTCCTACAGACTGATAGCTTAAGAGAGTTTGGCTGCTGATTTGATGCTTCTCACAAGGCCCCTGAAGCTTTGGATGCCTTGGTGTCATTATTAGGGGATAAAACTGCATATTCCATAAACCTGTCTTAATTTGGCAACTTTTACAAGTGCTAAATTCCCTTTTAAAAAGGTGTTAAAAAGGGTACCAAGGCACGGATTTAGTAATTTAGTAATTGGATTTATTCGGTCAAAACCAAAGACGTGTACAGAATAACTATCAAAAAAGATCAAGCGGCACGGTCATCAAATGTGGCAGTGGTGGGTGCAGGGATACATAGTGGTGCAGTTCAGAGTGCCCCATTTGCCCACATTAACTGCGTTACCAGCACTATATCTTAACTTATCTGCTCTGAAAAGTGTTTTGGAATAGGAAAGTGCAAAAGGAACCACACAAAACCAGTTTTTATTCCATTCTGTTTAAAAGTTAAAGGCACCCATAAAGAGAGAATAAATATCACTACTTCCTTTATGCAGATGGGAACATCCATCATTAAATGACTGATAAATCTGATTCCAAAGGCAGCCATCAAGCCGCTTCTCTCCATCTTCTCGCTGCGAGACGCAGCACCACATCCACCACCCACAGCTGCAAAGCTCCCCATCAGTCTCTTCATGTGGTCGCTCACAGCAGAGGCAGCCACTTCTTGGCAAGCCTGTGGAGGCAGAAAGCCTGCTGTGAGGTTTTGGCTGGGAGCCTGGGCACGAGCCTGTACATGTGCCCCACAGTTAGTCCTGCTGCACCATACCAGTTGCCACATTTCATTTCATTTCAAAGGAAACAGGGATGCTCCAGACTATCCATGCATCAAGAACTATGTGCAGATGACTGCCCTGGCTCTGAGCAAGTCAGTCCTTGAGCACCTTCTCTAGGAGAGAAAAAAGCTGTCTCCTGTGTTTTTCACAAACCCAGAGGGTATGCAGTAACCAATAAACTGTCCGTGGCAATTTCATACACCTAGAGACCTCTTCAGTGTCTATTGGCTGCACCTGCTGGGAGGAGGGAGGGAAGTATTCAGTGGATAACAATCAGTCACTAAGAAATCCAAATGCACATCAGGAAGAGGACAGTAGAGGATTTGCAGAGAGATAGGTGAACAAGGGGTTGAACCTGCCCTACCAATCTAAATCTGCTCTTTAGAGGGTGCTGGGGCATGATTTATTTCATTACCCGAGGAGTCCCTGTGATTCTCAAGGCAGACAGATCCTATGCTTTGCTGCCCCATGGAGCCCCACAATTGCTTCTGGCCAAAGAACAGCTGGTTTTGGTATGACTGAAGCATTTTGGTCTGTCTAGGCATTCAGGCTCCGTATGAAAACATCAGGAAAGAGAAACTCCACCTCTCGTCTCTATGGTTTACTGCAGAAATACCATCTTCCCTGCACTTGGTTCTTTTGAGAGGAGGTAGCCCCTCAGGTGGGAGTCACCTCCTTAACTCTGTCCAGGTCAAAGCTGGTGCCTATGGTGTCCCATTCAGTAAGAAAGGGCAGCAGCCCTCTGTCTTTTGTGTATGACTTAGTATAAACTGATCCACTTCTTCTGAGTGTACTGTTCTCATCAGAAATTACTAATCCTTGTGATGGCCTCTACTAATCCTAGTACTGGCACAAAATTTTAAAGGGAAGCTATTTTACCTTTGAAAAAGGGGTTACTGATAAAAATGTTGCATAACATGAGATTTAGGACAGATTTCAGCATTAGAGTCACCTCAACTTCATAAAGCTTCCTCATGACCAACCGTTCTTCCAGATCTATCAGTCCATTCCCAGTCCATTGACTTTCCAAACAGTAAAAGAAGACAAAGGTACGCAGATCAGAAGACTTTTTTTAAGTGTGTAGTCAATCTTCTACATGTGCTACATCTTCGCAGCTGGGCCTCACAGGAAAATTTGTCCTCTCATCCAAGCAGCATCTCAGAACAATTACTTAGAGCTATGTTTTCTCAAGCCAGCTCTGGAAGTCAGACGGCTGTGACCATTAAAACAATGACCACTTGTGCTGCTTCCCAGTGAGAGAGGAGCAAACAAGCATACCTTTGTTTGCTGCTTGAGGGCGAACATGAAAATACAGCCAGCAGGTATGATGCAATGCATGAAAAAATGCCTATATCTCACACCTATGTCTACAAATAGTCTAGTGAAAACACACCAAAGCTCTTGCTGCTGCTTGTTGCCTTCAACCACAGTTCCTCAGCAGGAGAAACATGGAGAAAATACAGGTCTCCTTCCACTGAATGGCTTTGTTCAAGAGCTGGAAGCACTGCCCAAAGGCTTTGCCAAGTCACACCAGGCCCACAAGGCAAACACGTTCATGTGATATCAGCCTGTTGGTGAGGCTGTCTCAGTGCTAGAAAGTGTATCTTTACACAGTCTCAGAAGAAGGATGGTGTAATTGTTGCCGTATGCGTTTAGGATTTCCAGGTCTGCAATAGCTTTGTGATCTTCGGTAAGTCATTTAATGTCTTCCTGGCAATTCTTGGCTCTTTAAAAAATGTAAGGATAAAAATACTTACCTATTCATGGCAGGTTGTGAGGATATACACAGCTTAGATGCCGAAGTGCTTAGATGGTGTGATAACTTATGTGCCACAAAATGGGAATGTCTCATGAGTACATTGTAGAAGACAGAAAACAGGTTAGACTTCAAGGAATAGAATGATATTCTAGAATGTCAGTCAGACATTCCTACAGCTTTTTTCTTTTCTGCAGTGAAGGACAGAAACCACAGAGCACTAGCATTAGCTGCTTGCAAGCAACAGTGCTCAGTCAAGAACATCAAAAGCTTCAGACCAGATCTTAACTGTGCACTAAAAAATAATAGTAAAGCCTGCCTGGTTGCCGTAGCCTGTTACACAGAGATAATGACAAACTGGGAACTATTTGCAACAGAACTAACTTTATATTATGACCTCTGATGAAATCTCAAAGTCTGGAAGGTGCTTTAGTTGTGGAAGAGAGAATTACCCAGACATACCACAAAGGTAAGTCTTTCCAGCAAGTCATATCTGCTTGTCATAATGGCTGGGTCCAAATTTGCCTTAGCTTCAGGGAACAGGTTAGGGCTTCTTTTGAAAGACAAGATATGCTGGAAGGCCACGGTGTTCTGGGCATCCTGAATCAACCTCAAGTGCAAATGGTAATGGCAGTCAAAAGTAACTTCAGGTACACCATCTTTGGACCTTTGTGTCCAAAAATTACCCCTGGTTTTAGTTTATTACTCATTTACTCAGGTTATTCTGAGCCCCTATTTATGCTGTACATAGTCCACCAACTGCATTACACATAATTCTATCTTTTACAGTGGCACATCTTCACAACTTCTCATATTGTCCTTTTTGCTATGACCTTCACTGGACTGTAACATTGATAGCAAAATTGTTGTCATGGTTGGGGATAAGAGTCATGTTCTCAAACAAAACAGTATGACTGTTTATGGTACCAAGAGATAAATGAAAAGTCTGTAATTGGGGAAAAACATTTCTATGAACCTGTAACTGAACTTAGTGCAAAGTGACTTGTAAAACCTTCAATGTGGCTACAGAAAATAAGTTCTTTAAAGTTCCTGGGATAAACTCAGGAAAATAGACAAAAACAGTTTGGGATAAACATGATGACAAATTTGGATAGACTGAATATACGACAAGTGTTAAGTGTGTGTGAACTAATAAGGAAAAAGTAAAAAGCAAGACTAGAACTGGTACTTCGCTGGCACAAGAATGTCCTAGAAGCAACATTAAACTGTCAGAATCTTATCTAAGTGTAGCAAATCTTCATGTCTATTGTCACAAAAAAAACAAGAGGAAGACAAACACTACATATAATAGCAGAAAATATCAGGTTGCACATACTCAGGCACAAAAACCTACATCCCTGTTCCTACATCTTGATTAGGGTAAGGACTGTGTTCCTCTGGACACACAAACCCCATGTTATAGACTGGTGTACAACAATACATTGGCCTTTTCTTCTATTCTTATGAGAAAAATACAAGAAATTATCAGCAAACTAACAACACATCTGGAAAAAAAAAACAGTTTTTTCTTCTAATTCTCTACTCTGCATACAAAAAGACAGTCCTATTCTCTTGGGAAGCAGATGTGTTTGGATCATACTTTTTGTTGAAAATGAGAGGCATTAAAAAATAGAAAAGCATTTTATATATATAGCATCATTTAAAAATAGATCCATCATGCAGTTTTCCAGTTTTTCTTAGGCTTTTATAATTGTGAAACTATGAGCATGGGAGGGATGTTCTGTCCTGCATAAAGAAGGCGCCTATGGGGAATCTAGGCATGGCCATGCCTCAAACTCATGGCTTCTTCCTACCAGAACATGTCAAAAAACCCAAACTAATCTGCATGAGGAAATTCCACTGTGGCTTCTCTGGACATCCTTAGGGGTTATCTCTATGTAGACCCCCCATCTACATTGGAACTGATGACAACAAAACTACCACAGTATATATGTTATTCAAAAGGCAATGAGGCCCTGCAAGAAAGTCAGCAGTTTGGATCTGTGACCTTGACAGCCTGAAGTGCTGAATCTCTCCATTTTGGCAGTCCAAGGTCAAAAATGTGTACCTTTGATGGAAGGGCAAGAATATTTCCAGTTAATAGTCTAAAAGTTAAATTACAGTCTTTACATTTTCTCTGCCTTTCTTCTGGATACTCAGCTCCATTTGTGCATGTATAGACAAAAGAGATTTTGAATTAATAAATGTGATATTAAGGCATGATCCTTTAAGCAACTGAGAGATGGAAGGCTGGTATTTGGTTCAGTCCTAAGCACACTGACATCAGCAGTAAATTTGGAGCTCATTGCAAGGGATTCATCTGTGCAACTGACATTAAAGCTAATACAAGCCACCAGAAAAACAAAATCACATTCTCTTCCCTGGACAAGAAACTAAACACAGATTGCACCTTATTACAAGAGTTCAGAGTCAATTACTTTTTCTGGTGAAATCAATGAGAAGGACTTTCAATTTCAGTTCATAAGATTTGCTGCCCACTGAGAAGAGTGACTTTATCTGGGATCTTTATCACCATTTTCTTTCCTGGGTTTTTGGGTTTCTTCTTTCTTTCTTTGCCCAATTGATAACCAGTCTTATAAATACAACATTCTTTTTTTTTTGTCCAAAGGCAATTTCACTGCTTCCAATAACTGGCTAGAATTTTGAAAAATACTGGTACTTTTCTTTAAGACACTATAAATGCCATAAGACCAAATTAGCTGGATAAAATACCCAAATCACTTATGCTGTTCCCCAACAAGCTTGTTAAAGTGGGGCAGCAGATCTGTGCAGACACTCTGATTGGAACTAGCTTCCAACCGGTGACCTCTCTACAAATGGAGAGCATATTTTGACTAAGTCTTCATTTGTCACTGGTTAAGTCAGGTATCATTTGAATGGACTTAATCCTTCTCTCTTGACAGTAGCAGGATGCACAACTGCAGAGAGTCACTTGTAAAACTGATGTAGAACATGGAGTAGATGTGCCTGAAGGATATTAGGCTGATATCTATGCTCCATTCATTTAAAGATGTCAAATCTATCTACTTGCACGTACTGATACTAAATTTTATTCTAGGGGATTTGATGTTGGCATTGTCATTTCTAAGATCTGGGCTGGTTCCTGGCTTGATAACTTTCATTCATTTTTAAAACAACATGTCCACACAAACATGATATTTCTTCCCTTTATTATCCATTGGAGGTTGGTAGCTGCAGTGAAATCACCAGGGCCAGATTTCTTACATCATTTTACAATGATCATAGGATTTAGCTGCTAAGTAGCCAAAGTAATTAACCACACTGTTCTCAGCTTCCTATGCCATGTAGTTATCTTGCTCCCTTGCTCCACAGCCTGTCTGTTGTGCCCACAGAGCCTGGTGAGCAATGTGCCAGATCTTGTAAAGGCCCTGCCCAGCTGATTTCATCCTCTGGTCATTCACATCCAAGCTTGTGCTTGTAAAGATATATTAACAATATGCATGTGCCAGTGGGGCACAGGTGGACACAGGAGCTAATGGTGCAGCTAATACCACCAGAGCTGCTGTGGTGGGGTGTATACAATCCCCAAGGGGAAGGGACATGGGGAAAAAGGTGTTCATCTGTATAGCACTTCCCCCCCTTGATACTATTATGTTTAAGCACTAAATATATGTATAATATATGCAGGGTTTGCAATCAGTTAGTTAAAAGAAGTTATTATTTCAATTTGTAAAGGACTCTTCCTCTCACAGTAGATTTATTTCACTCTTTAATTACAATTTGCAGTTTAACAGAAAAAAAAAAAACAGATCAAAAATTCATTAAAAATCTTGCTTTAGAGTAGGAGAGAGAGAAAGAGGGAGAGACCCAGATCTCTGGAGAAAGAGCAAAGAGCATGAAATACCCAAGGCACACAGATGGTGGGTTTATCGCTGTGATTGAGGCCCTGTACAGTAACATGTGTGTCAGCCACCCGAACAAAACTGAAAAAAATGCTTTCTGATAGGCAACATTGAAATAAGAGGTAGAGCCTGTTGTTTAGCAAATACCCATCTGGAACACACATACCAGGCCTCCACCAGTACTGGAAAGAGGAGCATATCTTTCTGAGTCGAGCTATGAGCTGTGTCCAGCCTTAACCAAACTCCCTGCTTTCACCAGGCATCCATCAGCTAAGGGTGAGCTCAGCCCAGGCATTGACAGCTAAGCTGTGCCTACTGTCTGGCAACACTTACACTCCAGTGAGGCCATTTTTCAAAGCATCAAAGGCAGCAGATTTCACCTCAAATGAGATATGGTATTTCTGGTGAAGTGGATGCTTCCACGTTATTGCATTTGTTTACCCAGAGGTAGGGAAGTGCACATGGGAGCTAAGTGCCTTCCCATCACAGGGAACTCACTACTTCTGGTGTGGTGTTTTCCCAAAAGGACAGAATGCACCAAGCAGCCATAAAGGGCCTTTATTTTTATCATATTATCAACACATGGAAATACAGTTCTTCCAAACAACAGTATTGATTATGTAGGTTACAGGCTTTTAATAATCATCTTTCTGGCACCACACAGATGTTCAGGACAGCCTGGTGGCTTGAAGACTATTTTTGGGGTGTTAGAGTTCAGCTTAGCCAGAAACTTGCTGGAGATAAACTGCTCAGCCTATTCTGTGACTCATTCTACACCTGTGCAGAGCTGCTATCCCACAGGGACCTCCAGAGAACAAAATAACCCAGAGATTCTTTCACCCACAAATAACCCAGAGATGCTTTCACCCACACAAGCACTGAAGGCCAGAAAAGCCCCAAGATCTCCCACTCTCACTATTCAGCTGGCATCTGGTCCAGGACTGACTATCACCTAGAATCACAGAATTACCTGGGCTGGTAGGGACCCAAAAGGATCATCAAGTCCAACTCATAGGACAATCCCAACATCGACTCCCTGTGACTGAGGGCATTGTCCAAATACTTCTTGAATGCTGGCAGACTCGGTGCCATGACTGCTTCCCTGGGGAGTTGTTCCAGTGCTCCATCAACCACTGAGTGAAGAAATATCCAGTCTAAACCTCCCCTGCCATATTTTCATGCCATTACCTCTAGTCCTATCATAGGTTGCAAGAGAGAAGAGACAAGCAGCTGTTTCACCTCTCTCCTTTGTAAGAAGGCAGTAAACAGCTATGAGATCCCCTCTCAGTTTCCTCTTCTCCAGGCTGAACAGACCAAGCAAGTTCAGCCATTCCTCACATGACTTCCCCTGCAGACCCTTCACCAGCTTTGTGGCCTCCTCTGGACACTTCCAGGTAGTTTGATGTCCTTTTTATACCGTGGTGCCCAAAACTGCACACAGTGCTTGAGGTGTCATCAACAAACTGTCAATAAATGTTCAAATGCTTCGTCCAGGTCATTTATGAAGGTACTGAAGAGCACTGGCCTCAGGATGGATCCCGTGGGACCCCACTAGTGACTGGGTGCCAGCCTAATGTTAACTATGACTCTTTGAGTTCAACCCATCAGCCAATTGTGCACCCGTTGTATTATGTGTTTATCCAGCTGTATGCTGGACATTTTGTTTATGAGAATTTTGTGAGACCATATCAAAGGCCTTGCTGAAATCCAGAAAAATGACATCGACCGGTTTTGCCTAGTCAGGCAGGTGGGTGACTCTGTCATAGAAAGATATTAAGTTTGTAAGGAAGGACCTTGCCTTTGTAAACCCCTGTTGGCTGGGACCTATGGCTGTGTTTTCTTTCAGATTTTTTTCAGTAACTCCCAGAATAATCTTCTCCATAATCTTACCAGGCACTGAAGTGAGACTGACAGGCCTGTAGTTACTGGGGACATCCCTGCTGTCCTTCTTGAAGATTGGGACAACATTTTCTACCTTCCAGACCGCTGATACCTCTCCAGATTCCCAAGATCATTAAAAGATCATTGAGAGAGGTCTTGCTATGACATTGGCCGGCTCTGTAAGTACCCTTGGCTGAACACCTTCAGGCCCTGTCAGCTTGTAGGGATCGAGCTAGAGCAGCAGATCCCACACAAGTTTAGGGGTGATTAGGAGATTGTTTGTCCAGTCATGATCCTCCAGCTCAAGGCTCTCAGGGGGCCCAAGTCCAATGTCATTATTGAATACCAATGCAAAAAAAAGCATTAAAAGCGTCTGCTTTGTCTAATTTCCTGTTAATAATATGCTAATTCTCATCAAGTAACAGTCCAATGTTATTTCTGACCTGCCTTTTACTATTAACATATTTTAAAAAGCCCTTTTTCATTATCCTTCACAGTGCTGGCTAGCTTAAACAGTAATTGAGCTTTGGCCACACAAATTTCCAACCTAAGTGGCAAACCGCATCTCTGTAGTCCTCCCATGTCACGTGTCCTTTTTTCCACTGGCCCTACACCATATTCTTATGCTTCAGTTTGAGTGGAAGATCCCTGCTCAGCCAGGCTGACCTTCTGCCTCGCCTGCTTGACTTCTGGCATTTCGGAATTGCCTCGTCCTGTGCCCTTTGGAGGTGACACTTCAACAGCGACCAGCACTGATGGACCCCAGCACCATGAAAAGCTTTTTCCCAGTGGACCTTGCTAAGCAGTTCCCTGAGCAACCTGAGGTTTGCTTTCCTTACATCCAGAGCTGAGGTTTGCTGAGAGTTTTCCTCCTGCTACTATGTATGTTAAACTTGACTGCTTTGTCGCTGTGACCAAGACAGCCTGCAGCCATCACGTCACCCACTAGACCTTACCTGTTGACCAGAAATAAATCAAGAAAGACACTTTTTCTGGTCTGTTCCCTCAGCACCTGTACCAGGAAATTATCATCCAGGGAGCTTAGGAAAATTTCCTCTAAAAGTTTTCTGAAAGTCCCTCTGAAAGTTCAGAGTATTTAGGCCTAGTTACATCCTGACAGAACTTT
Organism: Dromococcyx pavoninus; assembly: GCA_033558185.1. Taxonomy (NCBI): domain Eukaryota; kingdom Metazoa; phylum Chordata; class Aves; order Cuculiformes; family Neomorphidae; genus Dromococcyx; species Dromococcyx pavoninus. The sequence continues at coordinate 59,317 of JAUMJL010001132.1, read as the reverse complement.
TACATGTGTTTATACAGCCAAAGTTATAAGACAGGCTCTGATATCACTTAGGTAAGTTATAATGTCACCCAAAAGTCCAGTGAATTTCATTGCTTTTCAGATTTCTTAAATAAAAATAACCAAGTGAAATTTTGTTTTTCCTGAAAAATCAAGTAAATTGATAAACTAAATTCCTGCTGCACAGCTCCATTCGGGACATTTGGCACGGATCAGCGGCAAAAACGTTAAGAACTGTAGCCGGGTGCTCAGTCAAGGCAGGTGGAGAGTTGCCTATGCATGGCAAAAGCACAGGAGAGGACCCCGGCAGGATGACTCTCTCTGGAACCCCAGAAGCAGCAGCTGTCACGTGGGCCAACCGCATGGTAGGAGGGCAGTCCCGGAAAAAGCCACGGGACATTTAAAACGTCTCCCTGGGAGCGCCAGCGATTGGAGCGCAGCGAACAGGGTCGCAGTACAGGCAGTTTGCATGGAAGTTCGGGCAAGCAGGCACTCTCTGGCAGGTTGTTGGCTTTTCCCACTCTCCTGTGGCAATGGTGACCAGGCGTGGCAAAACCTCTGCTACCAGGAGTGTATCACAGTATCATAAGGTTGGAAAGGACCTCTGAGATCATCAAGTCCAACCTATATCCCAACACTAACACCAACACTAACACCATCATATAAACCATGGCACTCAGTGCCTCATCCAGCCCCCCCTTAAACACCTCCAGGGTCGGCGACTCCACCACTTCCCTGGGCAGCGCATTCCAATGGCCAATTACCCTTTCAGTGAAGAACTTTTCCTAACATCAAGCCTAAACCTCCCCTGAGGAAGCTTGAGTCCATGCCCTCTAGTTCTGTCACTGGTCACCTGAGAGAAGATACCAGCCCCTGCCCGTCTACAACCTCCTTTTAGGTAGTTGTAGAGAGCAACGAGGTCTCCCCTGAGCCTCCTCTTCTTCAGACTAAACAGCCCCAGCTCCCTCAGTCGCTCTTCGTAGGGTTTGTGCTCCAGCCCTTTCACCATTCTTGTTGCCCTCCTCTGGACACACTGAAAGTTCTTCACTGAAAGGGTGATTGGCCATTGGAATGCACTGCCCAGGGAGGTGGTGGAGTCGCCAGCCCTGGAGGTGTTTAAGGGGAGACTGGATGAGGCACTGAATGCTATGGTTTAGATGATGGGTTAGTGTTGGTGTTGGGTTATAGGTTGGACTTGATGATCTCAGAGGTCCTTTCCAACCTTGTGATATTGTGATACTGTGATATAGTTCTACATGTATCAAAAGGATGAAGAGAACAGATAGACTGCCTACACTCAAACATTAAGAATGAACATCGTGATCTGCGTATACCCTCTGAAAACCCTGCTTTAGTTCTTGATTCTACTTCTGCCCTGTAATTCTAAGGGTTCTGTTGAAACAATAAGTGTCCCACTTTCTACCACGGGAAGAATCACTGCATTTCATAAAACAGATGGCCTGTTCATATAAAGAGTTCATATATCTTATTTTCAAATAGATTCATATATATACACAGAGATTATTAATCCTGTAATCATTTGGAATCATATTCATTCACACGTGCCTATACATATGCATTTCTTTCACTATATCCATTTTTAGTAAATAGTAATGTTTACATCACAAAAGGCCAACAGCTGGATCACAATAGGATCCCCGTGGCCACTATCTCATGAGACTTTTATAGAGTACCATTACAGCAAAACCACTTGCAGTGCATTATATACCACAAACAGGATATCTCAACAGCGTAACCAAGAGCATGAAGAGCCATCAGCAACAGGGAAAGTAAGGGAAACAACCTTTTCACCACACCAGCAAGGGGCAAAAACTTAACTATTCCGGTAATAAAAGCTTGTCACAACTTAAGCTTCCTCTGTGATAGTATTTATTAGTAGTATTTACTGTGACCGTGAAGGCATCGCATTCCAGTATTTAGCAAAGGGATGGAGGCACTGAGTGCTGAGTTTCCATCAAAGGCCACAGGCTGGGGAAGAGAGAGGAGGCCCCATGCCAGCCTCAGTGCTCTGCCTGCTGTGAAGGCAGGCAGTCCCAGGAGCACTGGTGCCAGGGTGTCTTCCTAGGAGACTGCAGGGGACATCCTTGTTCCCACTAACTCTCAACAGACCCCTTACTGCTCTCTGGATCACTCAGCTCCAGGGAAATAACCACTGGCAGCAGCCACGCTCTCTGTAACCCTCCCTCAGTAGTCCATGGGACATGCGCTCTGCAGTACCCTCCCCAGGATGCTGGCTGCAGCCCAAGTCAGGTCTGGAAAGACTCGTCCCCTGATGTGTTTTCCACAATCCTGCCCTCTATTCCAGCAGTAATATTGCAAATTGCCTTAGCCCTGGCATGCAAACCACCAGAAGAGCAAGGATGCTACAGCTAAGTACTGAACCACAATACCCTGAGTTGTCCTGCATGGAAAAATGAGACTTCCAGCACACTGAGAGAGCCGAAGCCCACACAGAGCGTACTTCTACCCTAAACTCGGGAGAAGTGGACAGCTTCATACCTTCTCTATCTTTGAACCTCGTGATAACTTTGGTAAAGGGGGAAAAAAACAAACAAACATAATCATGAGAGAGCCCTCTGCTGGTAAATTAGTTTCTGGCTGAAGAATATTACAAAACTTGGCTTGTGTTGGATTTATTCTGTACCCTGTCAGCAGTTCCGTGAGGTTATACAAAACTGTGTCCTTTCATAACTGCATTAAAGGAACAAGGACATCTGAAAATCTATGTGCTGTGAAGATGGTGTTGAATGAGGACTCTAGGTTAGGGAAATTGAGTTAGGACAGTTTGCTGCTGATTTCCTGGGGCAGATTTAACTATTCAGTTAAACCCCATCAATATTAGAGGTGACATTAAAATGTAAGTCAAGGGAAGACACTGCAGAAGTTTAGGCTGGGGAGCAGAGAAGGAGGACGTACTCCCCATCCTCTGTCCACACAGTCATTACTTGAGTGTATTATGCATGCAATGAATATCAAGTTCTCATACAAGGTACAAATCTGGCCTGCCATTTGTGCCACACAGGCTGTTGTCCAAATGCTGGGTATGAACTCTGCTCTCTTCAGTCTGCATTTTAGTCCTACTACAGCTGATGCACTGATGTACCAATTCTGTTAGGACAATACTATCACCTTTGAAAACACATTTAGGGTTGAAATAAACCCAGGGAAGAGCAGATAGCCTATTAGGTGTAGGTTAGTCATGGTGTGTAGCTGGAAGGCAACCAGGTGTCTTTCTGCAGGCAAGGAGGATCATATCCCAGGGCAGGAAGGCAATCTTTCCTTCCCTACACTGCTTTATCATAACACTCCCTGGGATTTTGCCATCAGCCCCGACCATGATGGTTATCTATTATCTATGCTGTACAGCACAGCAAGAGAAAAACATGAAAAAGCACAGACGAGGGATACTATGCTTCAGGTGTTTTTATCATCTTTCTCCATCAAGACCATTCAAATTTAAAAATGTCCCCAGTAGTCTTTCCCCACCACTGCCGATTGCGGTGAGCACCAATCCGTGATGGATGTTCCCTTGTTTTCAGTCTCTGGCCACACACAAGAGAGAGCAGCATGTCGGTATGGGACTGCCCCTGAGTAGGAAGGGATTCCTCAAAACCGTGGCTCTATGAGCCCCTTCAATATTTGGAAGCTGCTTCAACTCTGAGCATCACATGTTAGGGTATTGATCTAAAAATCACTTGCCAACACACAGAGAAATACTTACACTGAAGAATCATGGCATGGGGAAATACATATGGCATATAATGACAACTTGTTGCAGTTTGAAATAGTGAGGAAATGTGATTATCTAGGTAAAAATATGCTTCTAATCATTTGGTAAGAAAATACTTCAACTTCAGTGTTCCCCTGCAAAGTCTGACAATAAAAAGCAGAGGGAACAAACAGCATGAAGGCTTTTTTCTCACTAAGATCAGTTTTTTATGTTCATCTATTGAATTTTAGAACAATCAATTTGGAGAGGAAGCCTTAATAAACTGACCTATTCTCTGCAACACTAGTTCCGTATTTTTAATTTCTTTCCTAATATAATCAATAATAAAGAAAAGATTGGGCTGTAAGTAAAATTGCTTTTACGGGCAGTCAATGGCAAGCATTGAAAGGATGTTTTAATCACTCTTAGTAACAATTAACATCCTGAAGAAGGTGTTGCAGCCATCAAAGTGGCCGGGGTTAGTGCAGCATCAGTGGTACCCGCTTTCATCAGACCACATGTCTGCCACACCACAAACTTCTCAGTTTTCATAAAAATATAGTACATTGGGTCCAAACTTAGCAGAGGTTAACTTCTTTTTGCAGGTAGAGTACCAGATGCCCAGTTCTTACTACAGAAAGAGAAGTTGAGCCCTGCTATAAGAGAAGGTAGAGCAAAAGCAACAAAAGTGTCAGTGGATCCTGATCCAGCCATGTCATGACCATCTATTCAGCTAGGACCCAGGCTAGGTACTTTTCCCAAACATCCTTTGCTGAGCACACCCTTCCTTTCTGTGGATTTGTGAAAGGGTCACCAAACCATCAGAAATTATCCCTTGATAACCAAAAATCCTGGCCATAGGCCAGCACCCAAGTTTCCTTGATCCTCCAAGTGGGCATATGGCTATTACATATCTTCGAGCAATGCCTGCCATGCCGGGTAGGATCTGTCCTGCAGGAAAAATACCAAAGCCTCTTTTCACACATCTACACTGACAGCCCAGAAAATCATGTAAGTACCATTTGCATGTAGTGGACTTTTTTTTAAGTAATCGTATTCCAAGAATGGCCTCAAAATGGATTTTAATATTATTATTTTATTTATTTATTAAAAAGTAAGGTTTGCACTTGAAACAGAGAATGTTCTCTAGCTGTCAGATGTCTTATACTAATTCATTATTCATAATCTTGATATTAATTTTTTAGCTGTCAACCTATTGTCCAATAGCTGATTGTGACATTTTGCATAAGGGGATGTTGGAAATTAATGCTTTTGGTGTGGGCCTGATTCACTGTACTGAAATTGCAATTACAAGTATCCCTCACTGCCCCACACTCCTCTTCTGAAAGGTGAGTTCTAGAATCCAGTAGCACATCCCAGCAGCCTCCTTTGCACTTGTTTGTCTGCCAGTGTTTGTGAAGGGGACATGAGTTACATAAGGATTAGCTGATCTGTGTGGAAGGTCGGAAGTGGTACCGAATGACGCCAGACTGGAATCAGGTACTTCCACAAACTTTTGTAATAACATTGCCCTGAGGCATCCAGTTATGAGCAAGTTGGGATTTTCATCGTCTAAGTGACAGTCAGATCCCAGTAAGATGCAACGAGTCAGCTGGGCTGTGTATGTCCCAAGCACTGAGAAACTGGGAGGATTTTGTGCAGCCTCCCCTAGGACTAGAAGCACTGAGGTCTTGTTCACACAAAAGGTCACTGCACTCCATCCCACAGCTTGGGGAACTCAGTTCTTTGCCCAAACTCTCTTTTTCCCCTAACAGTTTCACTGTATGTTCTTCAGCTTATTTTCTAAATAGATTGCTTTAGCCAGCTTGTTCCAAACTACCCACTACTCCTGATGACCAAGAATTACAACTGAAATTTCCATACAAGAACAAGGGAGCAGATACTCAAAAGCACAGATGAGCATGAAAGTCTCGTTTGTGTCTTTGAAAATTCCCCATATTAGCATTACAATCGTATCTTGAGAAGTATACCTGATAGTGGCAGCTCATATGGCAAAAAGAAAGACAAAGTTCAAATAAGAGGAGACAGCACAGATGCATCATGGGATTACCTCCCAGGTGTTAGGTGCATTCCCCTGAGAGCTCTCTGCTCAAACATCTTTGCAGTACGTCCGACCCTTACTCAGCGCCTTCTTCAAAAAGAAGAGATGAAACCTTTTAGAGAGTCTGGTGAAACACCCTCAATCAGTGTTATAACGCAGCACGCACTTTGCAATGCTCCGGAAACCACCCAGAGACTGCAGTATTCCTCTTGCTTTCTCATTGTTTTCTACTAATTCAACGAAACTAAAATTTCATATCTACATAGCTTTCCTCTATAACTCATTCTCTGTTCTCTGTTTAAAACACACCAGATTCCAGCTATAAACAGTTCAAATACCCTGAGAACTTCTGCAAAGCACAATGCAAATTTGAATAGTTCAAACCTGGTGCTAATGCAATAAAAGAAGGCAAATATGGTTCCAGATATACAGTTGGTGTAATGCCTTTAGGAACCACTCCATCAGTTTGATTTAGAAAACTATTGCATTTAATGTTAAAACAAGTAAATTAGATAAGAAGGAGAGGGATTTGTTGATGTAAATCTCGTCTCTGAGTTCCAAACACCTCCAAGTAAATCCAAATAAGAAAATATACACAGAGAGAACTGCCAATTTCCCCTGAGGAGAACTTTTTTCAAGGAAGTAAAAGTCCATACAGGAAATCAATCCAGTTGTTTATAAAACAAGAAACCTCTATTGGAAGTCAGCAGACAGGAGCATTGGAAGCAAACCGTCAAATGGCAAAGAACAAAAGGAAAAAATGCCCAAACTATATAATCCAAACTTATTGTTTACAAATAATGGTTCTGATTCTGACCTCATCTGCAATAAACAGGGAATAACTCAGCATGTGCCAGCTGAACATTATGAGCTCAAAGCAGACAAAACACAATGGCAGAGCAGTCAGGAATAGCCCAGTAGACCTCAGTAAGGATGGCCATCAATAACCAGCACCAGGAAGAAACAAGTCAGGAATGACCTTAGGCAGTAGAAATTCTTTCAATATTTTGCATGGACCTGACATGGTGGACTGGTGGTAATCATCAGCCTACGAACTGACAAGGACAGCTATTCAAAGACAGTTATTAATATAGGCAGGGAGCAGAGCCACTGCAGACACCTTTCCACAGACAGCTGTGATATTACCAATAGGTTCTTCTTCCAGTCCAGCCTTGTTTGTCCCCAGCCTTCTGCTTAAATAGCTAACTGAATGCTAAACAGCTGTCAAGAAGTAAAAAGAGACAAATCTGAAATAACAGTTATGTACCCCCCTACAAAATTCTTACTTCTCCTTGTATATATATATAATTGTTACTTCTCCTTCATCTGTTTACACCAGCAGGGATACTTTTGCTAGGTGGTAAATTAAACCATTAAGATTACTCAAAGCTTTGATTGCTGAGCAATGGCCAAAGACTGATTGGTTACTGTCTCTCTGCCCACAGGCTGGTGTAGCCATGTCAGTGACTCACAGCCCTTTGTTTAGGCAAACAGTTGTGGTGGTGTGGCAGTGATGGTGACAGCTACCTCTGCTCCCCATAGGTGGTGCTGCACAGGAGGGGGACCTCCTGCTGTGCACCAGGTGCTGGCTTCAAAGAGAGGGATTAGTTTTAATGGTTGCTGGCCTAACAGTGCCTGGATCCTAGCCCCAGCTCACCCTTAATTTGAGTCAAGTCCTCGTGCAAGCAAATGTAAGGTAGTTGTAAATTCCAATAGGCGGCAAGGTTGCATAGCTTATTATGGACGGAGGTTGATAGAAATGGAAAAACTCGTGCTTTATCTCCTCCTGCACAAAGGAAATCACAAGAGCACCTTGCCCTTGCTGCAAAGCCACAGAGCCTTAATGACTACAGGAGACAGGGACTCGTCTCTGGGCCAGCAGCAGGAGCGAGCTGCTCCAGCACCTCTGCCCACCCAGTCACCACTGCCCCTTGGCCCATTTCATCCTGGTCCATGATGAATGACCTCTCCTACTTCTCCAGAAATGTTACTGGCTTCTTGGTAGACTGGAGAAACTAATTTCTTATCCCAGTGGTACATATTAGCACCTGCCCTAACAATTAAATCTTGAGAAGGTTACTGCTCTTTCCTGTTCAGCACTGTAATGGTCTGCCTGAGAGCCTTGCCCTACACTGAATCAGACAGGGACTGTGACCTTGTGAACTAGTGTCCACACATTGTTTAAGCATTTAAGTTAGAACCAACATTGCTTCTTTTACCAAGATGAAATAAACAAGCTGGTATTACAATCCATTTGGAAGAGGCTGGTCCCACCTTAGTTTTGAGGAAGGTAGGAGAAAGTACTCTGAGAAAGCAAAAACCAGCAACAGCTCCTCATCAACTCATGCCCTTAAAGAACAGCAAGAGAAAGGGTCTCTTCATTGTTTTGGTTTTTTTCTGACATACAACTCAGTCTTCAACCTAACACAAGGCTCTTATCACATGAGGACAGCCATGAAGCTCAGGGCCAGCATTCCTGGCTACCAGACCACAGAATGAATGGGTTTATGATGAGAAAGCAAGCTGTGAGCCCTTCCTTGGACTTCGCTTACTAAACCAAACAGATTACAAACTGCTGGATAACTACAGCAGCTCAGACCAGGAGAGGACCCAGGTTTCCTCACAGACAGGGCTGCAAAATGTGAAGTAATCAGAGACAAAAAAAATCTCACCTCACATTCGTCTAATATTTTATCAAATAAGAACTCTTCTTTTCTCCTTGAAAACTGGTTCTCACTGATGCTCATAGACATTCTTGCATTGTCAGCTCGTATTTTTGTGATCCTTTCCAGGGAACTGAAAGAAACTTATTAGCATTACATGATTTAGACTTCTATTACCTTGTTTAAATTGTAGCGGTGGCATAGCATCAGGGGCACAGGTACAAACTGTAAATGCAATGGAACAGATAAACTTACTGGAGGTCTTACTTGGGGTCTTGCAGAAATCCCTGTGGAGACGCATCATGTACTGCTACCTCCCTGCAAAGGGCCATCAGTCAAGCCACAGCAACTCATTTGTAATCATGGATTAAGAGGCTGCTTGAGATGGCATTATCACAACTCCATTTCACTCTGAGATGAGCTTAGCTTCTACTAGCACTTGTCTTCAATCCTTCCCCTGCTCCTACCCAGAACCACCCTGTTGCAACAGTCTGCTTCTGCTCCTGCAATGTCTACGATCAAATATATCATGGAGATGCCCCTGAGATGTAGAAATGTTTCTCCTTCCCTTGGAAATCCTTAGGTCAACAGCACACTGCTATCACACTTGCATAAGGAAGGGAAATATCGAAAAACCTCAGGTGCTGGAAAGAAGGGTTTTCATCCTAAACCCTCCTGTTGCTGCCTTTGCTGCTATTAAGAATCACTGTGGCCCTGCACATGGCCAGTTCTCAGCCCTGATAGTGATTCCATTTCCTAAAGTCACCTGTAAGAAAATCAGAAACAGAACTAAGACATCCTGACTCTAAATCTTACCTTCAATTATATGTCCATTGCCTTCCCCCTTTTGCCTTTGTCAATTTTACCCTGTCCTGCTTACAGCGACATTCACGCTCTGCAGCACCTCTCTTCTCTAAACAAAAATCAATAGAAGTCACTGCTGATTCAAAAATGAAGCAAACAAACTTTTTGATAATGCTAACAATTGCTGATAAGGACTAAAATACTCCAAATGCCTACACTGAATTTGGTTTCAGAGCAGTAACTGTTGTATCCAACCTGCTCTGCTTCCCCTTTTTCTATCCACCATGAAAAAACAAACTCTTATTTTGCACTTCACTTAAGACCATATCAAGATCCACCACTTCTACCAACCTGGAGAAAATATGGTGGGGGGAAGTACATGACAACTAACTCTATACATGTAAGAGACAGACCTATACTGCTGGATAAATACACCATATGAAAATTCCTAGGAGAAGAGAGACTATGGTAAGAGTGGCTTATTTGCATGATATTTGATCAATTGAAAAGGAACTAAACAAACAGTGTCTTGTCTTTTACAGCCTGTCCTATTTTCTTCTTGAATGCTAGGTATTGAAAAAAAAGAAAGCAAAAGGCCTATTTTTAGATACAGAGAGTTCTTGCAAATGCCCTGTTATCATGTCCTGGACAGCTGCCACCCACTGAAAGGTTGGGGAAGGAGAGCATCACGGCTACTGGAACCTCCACAGCATCTTCAGATGCAAGAGGCACAAGGCATAACCCAGCTCCCTTCAAAATTAATAGCAAAACTTCTGCTGAATTGAGGCAGGTCAGGATGTCATCCAGAGACTTTTGTAGCAGACACCTCAATTTCTGACTTCATTTACTTAACAGCTAATTAAATACATTTCAACTAATGTTCACACCAGTGGTATATCACATTGTCCTGCCTGGCACCCCAGGCGAAGCTGGGCACAGAAATTCATCCTAGGGATGAAGAAGATTCTGTCGGCAGACCAGGGCAGAGGCGTCCACACTGAAGCAGTACCCATATGCCTATGTAAGACAAGACCAGGAGTCCACAATGATAGAAAGATAATTCAATTCTCCTTTAAAACAAAAAAATCCCTGTGGAAAACACTTAAGTATATATAAATCACACCTTGGTTTTTGCTAGAAATCTGGTCCCAGGGTATGTGTAATGATGCAAATGAGAAAAACTCTTATTTGAGGAAATTATCTCTGCAACCTCAAAAAAACCCCCTTCACATTACAGATATGTTATAAAGCTGAAAAAATCCTGCTTGAATGTTAACTATTTTGTAGGCACTGTAGACATTATATTATTTGCATTAAAATGCAGATGGCAGAACTTCTCAGGGAACCTCACAGGTATATTTTAAGGGTTTCTCCTTTTTTCTTCTTTTTTTCTTTCCAGTGTTCTGTGTGCAGAACCTAATCGCTTGTTCTTTTCTTTTCTCAGAGAGAAAAAATGATCCTGATTCCAAGCAGCACTGAAATACAAAGCTCTGCCAGATGTTACATAAACGATGATGTAATGCTGAAGCATTTCATTACACATGCAGCTCTGTTCTTCAGCCCAGCAGTGATTTATTAAATTTTGTCAATCCTATTTTATGTACCCACATCATTTTTACCTCATTTTTCTTCATGACATTGTTACATTCTCGTATAAGGACATAGAGATAACATCGTAACAGTGCAGGCAATGAAGTTAGCATTTTACAAATAATGTTACTAATAAATAAGTATACCAGTGAGAGGGAAATGGTCTGCCTGAGAAAGTGAAAAGCAAATTTACCTTTGAATAATCTGATGGGGGGAAGAGGCCATAGGTCCAATATGAAAATTGAGTTTGTATCCTCTCTGACTATCTTCTGCCTTCATGCAGAATGGTGAGGAAATACTGTTCTTGTCTTTTTTCAGTTTAATCTCATTCTCTTTGTTTTCCTAATGCATCTGTGTGCTGGCAGCTAGATTTCATACACCAGCTGCTTGGTCAAAGAGATTCATCAGCAAATGCAGGAAGATCAATGCTTAAAATCTGTTTTCACACTGAAATTATCAAATCATTGGATATATTAGCTTTTTTTCCTGATCTTCCATCAAGGTTTGTTAGAAAATCATGAAACACCTTTTCTTATTAGGAGAAAAAAAATTCCAGAAGCTATAAGCTGAAAAGATAAGGTGAAGGTTGTGTCAAAAGAATGCAGCAGGATACTTAAAAGATGAAATACAGTTAAAGAAAATAGCCCTCCTGATGAGCAGGATGCCAAAAATTCTGTTAGATACCTGAAACAGAGAAATCCTCTTTTCTGGCAGGTAGCCATTAACCTGCATCATGCAAAATGTTGCAATGAGAAGCTGCAGTTGATAATAATTTAAAATTTCATTCTTCGAAGGAGCACAGGGCCAAATTCTGCTTTTGTTTTGTCACTAGAAAACAGAAGAAATCTGTTATTTTAAATGGTGTGCACCCCTTGGGCATATAAAAGCATATCCTTGTTTTATATGGAGGCTCTGCAGGTCAGTATTTGTTACTCAGTACTTGAGGTACAAGTCAGCAGAAGACTCAAGTATACACCTGATTCTCATTAATTTCAATGGTTAAGCATATGCTTAGAGCTTTAGCTAAAGGAAAGCTTCCTTCTCCTGTTCTTCAAGGTATGCTTGGCCCCTATTCCAAAGCCCATTAAAATTTGCCTGAGGCCACCCACCAACAGCACTGCATCTGAGATTTCATTTCCGAGCACTCAGTCTACTCTAAGATGTCACAGAGACATGCTTCTGCACTTAAAAAGAGAAGAGTGCTTCCCCGTCTGGATGTCAAAAACAAGCAGTCCAGAAAGGAAACTGCTTTCTACTACAGAACATCTCTGAGTAGGTGTCTCTTCCACAGACTACTCTTACTGTCCAAAGCAAATGAAGTTATATGCTGAGCTGATTTTGACTCTCTGTTTGGGTTTCAGATGATCTGTTATTAACCTGCCAGTTGCATTGGTAGGTTGGGACTTGCCACCTACTATTGTTTGTGTTCGCTACCTGGAGAGACTCCACTTTCTGCAGAAGGTAGGCAGAGAGTAGAAGTGGAGAAACCTCAACATACCACAATTTTTTTCCATCTCTAGTTAACACAAGATCTTGCCAAAGAGAATAATTTTTAAAAAATTACATGATCTTGCCTTTATAGTTATTTACTTGTTCAGACCCAACCAGCTATGGCACTGCAGTAAGTCATCTGCACTGCCATTACACAGCTGAGAAGAGGGGTGCTGGCAAGGGGAGGCATGGAGAGGGGACAGGACTTGCCCAAGGCCACACAGAAGATGAATGGCAGATACAGAAACAAAGTCAGAACTACAAAGCCCCTGTCCTCTTACTGGACCTCGCTATTACAGTGAAATGCTGAGAGCAGAGTTTTCATCTCTTTTGGGTAGCTTTAAGAAAAACATTCATGGGCAGTTTTGGAGATTCAGCCTCTTGACTGGCTCATGTGGGGCTCACATCTCTGGGGTGCCTCAGTGGCAGAGGAGACACTGAGTGGCAAGTGGGACAGTGCTTCTGGCAGGGCAGCACAGACCATCTGGCTCTTGGCATCACTCATTTAGCCCATCAGACTCCGAGGAAATTCCACGGTTTGGCTTAGAAGCTGACAATGCTTTTTTACGGAGGGGAAGGAGGAAGGACTGGATGTTCAGCTGGCTTATGAAGACTGAGACAACTGCCAGTACCCCAGCAATACATCGCGGTTGTCGTCCCAGCCTTGTCCAGTGTAAGGATACCTGGAAATGGAGAAGAAGCTTTCAAGATACCACAGCGCACATGAGAATATAAACCCTCTGTGGGTGCAAGCTGCTTGTATCTTCTCATCAGAGTAGGAAAAAAAATAGAAAAATAATATTTATTATCTAACTATCCATGAGATTTAAACTGGGGCAAATAGGAATTTGATTTATTTTCAGATAAAAGAGATGTTAAAAATGAGAATTTCATCTTGCATGGAGGCGTGACAAAGTATGGAGACAGAATTCTTCTTGATTACAATCTTCCATCATTTTGATTTTATAATTACTGAATGGAATCAATCAGCTTTCAATTGTTACCTTGGTGAAAGATTAAAACATCGTTACTTGTCATACATATTTCACACTTTAGCCCATTTTAATAAACTGTATGTATGAGAAATGGTCATATTATCTTTCACAGAACTGGGATGTTAATGACATTTCTGTTGATTTTAATTCACATTTGTTTGTCAAAACCACTCAGATTCAGGCAACGCATGGACTTCCACAACCAACAGTAACAAATGAAGACTGCTGAGCACTGAAATGGCTAAAATGGGTTCATTAACCAGAAATACCATAAAATAATTGCCAATGAGCTAGGAAAGCCTTATCTTCTTAACGACCTTTTTTTTTGGTCTATTGATCCATTTATAAGGGTACGTGTTGGTGATCTCTCCATGACAGTGCTAGGGAGGAGGTAAAAGAGAGTACCACATAGTAGGCAACACAAGCAGGGGAAGGTGTCTCGGACACAGCTACCGATCAGCCATGACAGCCTTTTTCACCACTCTGGACTTTTTAGCATGACGCCAGAATGCCTATCTGGGGTGCTGGCCTTGGTTTGCTGTGGCAGAGATCTTTTTGTTATGGTGCTCATCATCCTGGCCAGACAGGACAAGCCTTTTGGACCTGCCAGCAGTGTCCCTGCCGAAACACAGCTGATGCTAGCACTAGCCTTTACAGCTATGGCAGTGAATCCTTCAACACAATGTGTATGCCAGTTCTTGTTCCTACTGTGTCAGCCTGGTCTGTGCAAGGTAGTGATGCCCCTTCCAAGAATAAAATTTGGGAGATTTTTGGTGTGTTCTGAATACATCTTAAATACTATTACAGGACATTATGCTTTTCTTAATACATAAGCTGTGAGTAAACCAATACTCCAAGTTATCCAACTAAGCTAAATAATCCCATCTATTAAGACAAGCAGAGATACTTACTACTCCATATTCCTGTAAGTTTTAGAAATCTATTCCAAACAGCACTTTTTGGCTGAATCATATTTTGTTGTTTGAACTCATATTGGTGCCTTGTTTTCTACTTCTAAGCACAACTTAATAGACAGCTGATGTAATTATACCTTGAATTACTCAGATTCATTACTATTATCAATATATCACAGAACATTTACTAATATACTCTGAAATGTTATAAATAATTAAAAACTAAATACATTTGTTGAATTAATACAGCACATTTTGTGATACATTTTTCCTTCTTCTGCTATGGTCCAATACTGGGATGCTATTGGTCTACAGACCTGCAAGCTTTTAAAAATCAGCTCATCTCTAATCCATTGAGGAATGCCATTAACACCAATAGACACAGCTTTAAAGTTGAGCACATGCAGAAGTGTTTGCAAGACCAAGAGCTAGCTTTCCTGCCTACTACTGCTCTCCTTCAGCTCCCACTGTCAGTCTGTGGAATAAGGAGGTTTATTATCCTGTAGGACAACCCAATAATACCGTCTCCAGCCTTTACCGTTTTAATGCATGTGCTCACAGACATATGCCATTCACTGATTTACAGCAGAATCTCACCAGTCACAGAGCACATCAGCAAAGCTATAACTTTAGCTATTACTTAGGAATTACCAGATGATCTCTACAATTACCACCAGAAACCTTAATTGTCCTTGTCCTTATCATCACCAAACATAAACATGGGTGGGTGGAAGTATTATATGCCATCATTTTAACATGTATAATGCAAAACAATACATTTATTAGTGCCCTTAAATAGGATGTGTTTGCTCTACTGGTGCTGTGGGTTTTGTTTCAGAAGCCTCCTGCACAGAAGTACGGATGCAGTGTCGTATCTCCTTAGTAAATATTATGATCTGAGATCCAACTTTATCAGGAGCAGAGAATGTATACTTACTCTGGTAACCTGTAGAAACCATGCCTGGTCCTGTTACACAGTGTAACACATAACCGTTCAACAGTCCCTGACCTAAAAATCAGAAACTCGCTTGCAATGTATCACAGAGTAGCAGATAAAGTGGATTATACAAATCATGCATCGCAAATCATTTAACTACATAAAGAAAGTGAGATACAGGCACTTAATAAACGATATATGTCATGTTCCTTGGTTAATTCCTGCTAGAAACAATACCAAGGGATACATATATATATATATACATAACTTCCCTCTGTTGTAGTGATTACCAGTTACCCAGTGAACCCAGCTCCTCCAAGAACTGCACAGTGAGGCACAGGCATGCCAGGGTTTGAGGCTCACTTCTACACTGAACAGTACTGAATGAAATTCAAAGGCATCAGGAGGACTGGAGAGAACCTCTTTAAATTTTGGCACGGATGAGTAGTTTACTGACAGCATGAACTGGAAACATAAGAAAGAGCTGCACAAAGATGCATTGGCTGAGAGTTTGACTCTCAATTGTTTAAAAAATATACCAGGGGTGAGTGCACGTCACTGAATTATGTTACGGGCTTGAGTACCATGTTTCAAGGCTGTTTAAGTCAAGTTTTCCTGACACTCTCCCTCTTCTATCAGACATACCTGCTAGGTTAACTAAGGCATTCACATTAGCAGCATAAACATTGCAAAAGCCAATGCATGTTTGGAGACATAACTCTGCTAAAGGTAAAATACAAACATATATGGCAGGAAAACTGAACAGAGCTTGGAGCCGTAATAAAGGGAATCATGGAAGCAGCTGGTGCTCCAGAGCAGCAGCACTGAAAAACAATGGATTGTAAGTATTAATTGTCTCCTGTTCAAAGACAATAAAACTTGCTTCTCTTGTACCCCTGCACTTCTTTAGAATGGAAAATATGATCACCCTCAAATGCTTTAGCAGAAGAACACACTACACTTTTTTTATGCTTCTTCATGTTTGAAAGTCACTTCCAAGCACGACACTCATGCACTCAGTTTCAATTTGAGGCCCTAGGCACAGTCTCCCAAACAACTTGTTCACATCCATGAAATCAAGACATTCCAGCCCCTGAATTTTATTGGCAACAGGGATTAGCCAGGAAAACTTCCCCTGATACCAGTCCACAAGACTTCACAACCTCACCAGGAAAATGTGGTACCAGCAAAACAAAAACACACTAACTCACCAGGAAACCAAGAGCATTTTTCTTCTGATTATACTGGCTTGGGAACAATCAGGCACTGTTCTTCACATCCAAAGGCACAAGAAGAGACACTAGGTTTTATCTTGTTGATGATTTGTTGATTAATGGCTTCCTAATAGTCAAGGTCATTTCATTTACTGCATATCCAACATGACTGGTGCAACGTGCTGTGGTAATAATCTCAAATCAGAGGGACATCAAAAATTAGCCTAGAGGACAGAATCCTTCCTCTCCTATTCCCACATACGGTCATTTATAAAGCTACAATGAGCCTCAAAGCGCACCTTGAAATGCAAAATTTGAACACAGGAGCCTGATTTGCAAAATAAAATGAACATAGAATAATTTACTCGCTACAGCTTTTGAGCTCCAGAGGCTTATGGTATTGCTGTTAAAAAAATGATAAAATTATGGTAGTGAAACAAACCCAATAACACAGATAAATTTGGAGTCAAGAAATCACTCATAATACATCAGTCACTAAAAGAATAAAAAGTGTTGCTAAACTAAAGCTTCACTAAGATGTTTTGTACACTTCCTCTTCTCCTTTCCATGGTCACTGGTTACAAGGGTTTCTCCTTTTTAATCAGTTCCTTTTTAATATCTTTCTCATACTGGATGAAATATTGGCTCTAAAGCCAGTGTGAGATTCTCCATTTACTTCAGTGGGGCCAGGACCCCACACTCAGATTTTATTGTGCCTATGACTTGGCATAACCTTGAGGTACATTTTCTGCCCTGCACCTCTGCTCATCACCTGTCCTACTCAGCCCTCTGCCAACCAGAGATCCTCACAGTCCCACCAGTAGCAAGAAATTCCTGCCTCTTACTGGGCACATGGCTCATATAACTATATGTGTATGGATACAGATACAGACATGGATATGTGTGTGTATGTATGGGGTTGTTTAGCTTGGAGAAGAGAAGGCTGAGGGGAGACCTTCTTGCTGTCTATGGCTACCTGAAAGGAGGCTGTGGGAGAGCAAGTGTTGATCTCTTCTCTCAAGTGCCAGGTGATAGGACAAGAGGAAATGGCCATAAGTTGTACCAGGGGATGTTCAGACTAGATATTAGGAAGAATGTCTTTACTGAAAGGGTGGTCAGGCACTGAAACAACTTCCCAGGGAAGTGGCTGAGTCGCCATCCCTGGAGGTATTTAAAAAACAGGTAGATGAGTTTTTGAGGGACATGATTTAGCAGAAGATGGGTGTGGTTGGACTCAATGATCTCAAAGGTCTTTTCCTACTGGAAGATTCTATGATTCTAGGATACACAGTCAGGGCCATGGGGCATTCCTGTCCTCCCTTCACTGAAGGTCACAGCTCTCCTGGCGCTCTTGTTTCATATAGTCCTCTATTTCTCTAATCTTGAGCTTACATAGGTGCATCACCACTACAAGGAAGAGAGAGACTCAGGTTTCAGGGCCAGGGAGGGGCTGCAGGTGAATGGGACTGCCCTTTGTAACTCATTGATTTTGCCCTTCTCTGTTATAACCATAACAGCCTTTTAACATCTTTATAGACATATATGGAAGTGTCATTTCTGTTGTGGTTATGTATTGTTAAAGAAGCTATAAATGCCTTATGACTCAAGGATCTCCTGCCAGAAGAGCAGAGCTTAAAAATGGAATAAAATTGCCATCCATAATTTAAATGGGCAGCTCTCCCACTGAAAAATGCTTTTCAATTCAAAATCTATTAACAGGAAATTAGGAGATCTCCCATTGCAGTGTTATTATTTATTCTAAAATGAAAACTAGGAACTCAAAAATACTATCAGCACAAATGTTCGATAGACCCAGAAATAAATTAAGCCATTTTATTACATTATTTTACCCCAATGTTTATCTCATAGTCTCTGCCAAGTCAAATTTAATAGACAAAACTATTAAGAAGGTAGTATAAATTGAAATTCTGGGCCAATTACTCATTGCTGTGTAATCAATGACAGAATTGTCATAGATTTCCGTATGATCAGTATTTAGACTATAGTGATTTTATTAACAGTATAGATACCACAAAAGCTATCTTTGATCCTTGACCCTTCACATGACCAATCTTCCACTGATGTGAAGAGGAGAACACCACAATCACCACTTGTAAAACAAAAGTTTCATACTTGCTGTCTGGATTCACTTGTTAAAAATATATCTAGATATAGCTGTACGGTGTATGCATTTTACAGACAAACACATGCATACATTTGTGTGTATGTGAGCGGGTGCAGCTGTGTGTACATATGTATGGCAGCGTAAGTATCCGACTACACTGCCAAGGTGGCAAACAGACTGTAATGTAAATGGGAAGTTGACTCTGGGAGTTTAGTCTATATGCAACGTAGGGTTTGGCAAAACCAGAAACTCAATATTTCAGCTTATGGAGTCCTGTGTTTTTATTTGCAGAGTAACCAGTAGCCTGATGCATAGTTTTCAAGTGTCCAAAACTACCTGATTAAGAAAAATGGCAATATCACATGCCTTCTCTTCCAGGAAAGATTTTGAAAATTCTTGATTTCAGTCTGGTCAGAAATGTAACACCATCAGTCTTTCTCATAACATGTGGTTTCTTCTGTGGTAATGTCTAAAAAACAAGAAGTGTAAAGAGATGCAAAGAGAAGAACAAATAGGGTAGCTAGAATTTTGCAGACCTCAAGAAAAAAACACAAAATGTATTTGCATTCTAAATTAAAATGTTCCATATCATTGCAAGAGAGCCAAGAAAGCTCATAGCTTTTTTTAGTTTGAGTACTACTTTTAATTTTCATATGAACTGTACTGGCTCAGTCATTCCTTGACCTAGTTTTCATCAAAGTTTGCTTTTCCCATATTGTGTTTTTAGCAAAGAATTTCACATGTTTACAGTAAAGAAACGTGACTTCTTGAGGTATGAAGCTACTTGTTTTTCTAGCTCATATCCCTTGTCATATGCTCTGAGGGCTTGGTCTCCATGAACCAACAAAACCCCAAAGAGCACCAATAAGACCTAATAATAACTAACAGTATCAAAACATTTAGGCAAATGGGACAATGCCCTTCAGCAACCTACACTTTATAGGAGCACTCCTAAAGAAGGAAACAAGTGTATGGGATGGGGTTCGCTCTTCCACGAGTTCAGCAGCAAAACCCACTCCATCCCCTCAGGTTTGCTCTTGCTCCTCCTCTCCTTCTGGGCCAGCATCTCTGTGACCAGCTCACAGCATACCCTCAACGTGGCAGCATGCTGCAAAAGAGGCAAGATTCTCTGTGCAGTTCTGCTCCTTTGATTTCCAACCACCACCAGCCAAACCCACACCAAGGACTGCACATCCATTAAAGAGAGCAAGAGAGGGAGAATTACCACTGGGAACAACTGAGATACGGGAGTCTGGTTTCCTTCTGCCTTGCCTCTCAAACTTGGGCTTTCTAATTGACCACAAACTCCAGATGAAGCTTTCTTTTATGAGGAACATCCAAAATACCCCTTTCCTGTCCAGATTTTCTACAGGGTCCAATAAAGGGTGAACACAAACTGAAATCAGCCTGTCAAAGGAGCCTTCCATGGCATCTCTCTCTATCCAGGCAGTCACTTTCATGAAAATTATTTGAAATCAATGTTCCTATATCTCTAGCTGAAGTCAGTCCATAGGTCCTGGTAAGAGGTGCAACCATATAGATAAAAATGCACTCTGCAAGGCTATGACAGCCCTCTTTTTGTGGGAAAAAGAGCAAAAAGGATGCGTCTTGGCCACTATTCATACTGATGCCATACTTCCTGACAGAAACAATAAAGACAAAGTCATGTTGCTTTCTTGGTCCTGCAGAGGAAGGATATCAAGCTGTAAGATGTATTAGTTGTCTCAGTTAAATTCCCAGGGTCTTCCTCAGATCCTCTCATGCAATGTGGCTGCCATCAGAGCCGAAATCTCTCTCTCCTGGCAGCTTAGATGTCCATGCCGCTCTGAGCCCTGCCATGCTCCTCGCTCCATCCCCTCTGCAGTTTCAGGTTTCTTGGGCAGCTGGATCTCTAGAAAATATAGGGTGAACAGATCTCCTCAGTGAGAGTCCATCACCCTTCTAACGTCCTTACCTGCATGGGGGAATCCACAGGAGCTGCCAGGCTGAAGACAATCTTGCACCACAGTATCACAGTATCACAGTATGACAAGGTTGGAAAGGACCTCTGAGATCATCAAGTCCAACCTATAACCCAACACTAACACCAACCATCATCTAAACCATGGCACTCAGTGCCACATCCAATCTCCCCTTAAATACCTCCAGGGTCGGTGACTCCACCACCTCCCTGGGCAACGCATTCCAATGGCCAATCACCCTTTCAGTAAAGAACTTCTTCCTCACATCAAGCCTAAACTTTCCCTGACGTAGCTTGAGTCCATGCCCTCTAGTTCTGTCACTGGTCACCTGAGAGAAGAGACCAACCCCTGACCGACTACAACCTCCTTTCAGGTAGCTGTAGAGAGCAATGAGGTCTCCCCTGAGCCTCCTCTTCTTTAGACTAAACAGCCCCAACTCCCTCAGTCGCTCCTCATAGGGCTTATGCTCCAGCCCCTTTACCATCTTCGTTGCCCTCCTCTGAACACATTCCAGTATCCTGACATCTTTCCCAAACTGGGGGGCCCAGAACTGTACACAGTATTCCAGATGAGGTCTGACTAGTGCCGAGTACAGGGGGACGATAACTTCTCTGGTCCTGCTCACCACACTATTCCTGATGCAGGCCAGAATGCCATTGGCCTTCTTGGCCACCTGGGCACACTGCTGGCTCATGTTGAGCTTCCTGTCAACCAGCACTCCCAGGTCCCTTTCTGCCTCACTACTCTCCAGCCACTCTGTCCCCAGTCTGTAGCTCTGCATGGGATTGTTGTGTCCAAAATGAAGTACCCGACATTTGGACTTATTAAACATCATCCCATTGGAATCGGCCCATCTCTCCAATCTGTCCAGGTCCCTCTGCAGGGCCATCCTACCCTCTAACAGATCAACCCTTCTTCCCAGTTTGGTATCATCAGCAAACTTGCTGATGATGGACTCAATCCCCTCATCCAGATCATCTATAAAGATATTAAACAGGACCGGACCCAACACCGATCCCTGGGGGACACCACTGGTGACCGGCCGCCAACTGGATGAGACACCGTTCACCACCACTCTCTGGGCTCGGCAACATCATCCCAAACACATTAGACACATCTATAGCATAGATCAAAGGGAGGAACTGGCCTGCTTTGCCTCCCTGGCAGGACTGCATTATCCTGATGCTGAGCTGAGTAATAATCCTTCTACATGCATGCAGCCTCTCCACCACAGCATGCTTAGGCTGAGCTGCTTGGTGTCCAAGCAGCTCTAAGCACAGGCAATGCTAGCACCATCCCTCCATCCTGCCCTGAGGTTGTGTTTTAATGGTTGTAAGACTCAAGGTTCCCATCTCATGACACATTTCAAGTGCTCACAGCTGCTTCAGACATGAGAAAAATAAGCCTTGGTAATAGGCTAAAAGGACTGAAACATGACATCTCCCTCAGCTCATAATCCCAATAATTGTTTATCAAGAGTCAGAGAGCAGCTTGATCATCTCCAGTACGAACTAACTACTTAGGCCAGTGTTTTTTCCTGAATTCTGGTATTCTCTTTCTTCTATATCCCATCTGTTTCAACAACCACTACCAAATCCAGGCCTGGCACAACAGGCCACTCAGTTTCAGTGACCCACACTTATGGATGCCAGTATCAGATCTTGTCCTTCATCATCCATGCTCCTACAGGGCTTCCCATCGGCTGATGCTCTCTGAGTGCACAAAAAGCAAAAATTCATGCAGGAGCATCTTCTCCAAGTGACCTCAGTGATCTCAAGCTGTTCCAATAACCTTGACTAAATCCTTTCTACTTTTCTTTGCTAAATCCACCAACTGCAAGAAAAGACACATCAAAGGGAGATAGTCACATGATGTCGTTATCATGGCATATTGAGATAATTCAGAGCAGTTAGAATAAATGTTATGACTACCAATGTCAAGAAACAAACAATGGACTCACAGCAACATAAAATTAAACATGTTTCCACAATTATTGGGGGAACAGTCTTGCTGAACATGTCCTTTTATGCTATTTTTTGCTGCCTGAAACAGAGAATCTTAGAGAGTCGTGTGAAACACAGCTTTAGACCCCCAAAAGGTAAAGATGCTCTGTTAGAAGAAGGTTTTCATTTGTCGTGTAAGAAAGGATATGCCTATAGCCTCTGCACCACAGAATTCTCTTGGTCCATTTGAGAGGGAAGCAGTGCTGCTTACAAGGGCTAATTCTTGCTGCTGGGAGGGTAAAGCTGCACCATTAGCTTGGTGGAGGGAGGATACACTCACTCAGGGAAGAACAAGCCTGGGTGGCAAAAGCTAAAAGGATTTGCAGTGAGAGGAAGCACAGCCTGCCAAGCCAGAATGCAATGAAAGCTTTGATCATGGCCACCAGTTGTGCCAAGGAACCTGGTACTTTGTAGCCCAGCCACGAAAACACTCAAACTTGCCAAAGAGCAAGTGGGAGCAGATGGAGCAAGCTGTGGAGTACAAAAACACGAGGTCAGAACTGTAGGCAGTACCAGATTATGAAATAAAAAGAAGCAAGAAACAGTTTGTCAGGGAAATTCCATCTCAATTCAACCGCTCCTTTTCTTGCAATAGCCGTCACTGCATTTCTTCTTTTGATTTCCTTTTCCGTTGCTTCTCCAAGGAAGTCTTACCATTCAGGTTCTAGT
Source organism: Dromococcyx pavoninus (assembly GCA_033558185.1). Lineage (NCBI taxonomy): Eukaryota > Metazoa > Chordata > Aves > Cuculiformes > Neomorphidae > Dromococcyx > Dromococcyx pavoninus. Next base: position 36,162 of record JAUMJL010001132.1, on the reverse strand, counting down.
GCTTCCACAACACCAGGACAAGCTACCTCATTTGGCCCCCATCGACTCCACATACCTCCCTCCTTAAGGCAGCCAGTCACCTCCCACTGCACCCTGTCTCCAGTCCATGAGATTTTATAGGGTCAATTAGCTGTGAGTAGTAATGCTGTTGAGTTTTCTTCAGGTGAGAACCAAACCCATATCCCAAGGGCAGCCCAAGGGAACCCACTGTCCAGGGCCACACATGCCAAAAGTCGGTTACACCACTTCACAACCTCAGTCTGATGCCCAGACGTGTTTACTGCCTAATTTCCTAGGTAGGTTCACTGCTGCTGGATGTGTGCTTTCCTACCAGACTACTTTCCTAAGCATTGCCCATGGGTAATTTCATTGGCTTTGTGTTCATCCTCTTCTAAGATACTTTTACTTGTTGGTCAGCCTTAGTTACTGAAGGAGCAGGAGAGGTCCTAGAGACATTCTGTTCCCAGAGTTTTGTGAAAATATGCAGCCAGGTGGAGGAGAGTGACCTAGACTGGCATCCCACTAGGGAAAAATCTTCAGAATGAGTCTGACACAACTACCAGACAATGAAGAGTTCATATAGATTAAGACCATCCCAAATGCCTCAATAGCAGGAAAGAAATAATTCGGACTTAATTAATGATTCTGTGGTTGGAAAGTCATTCTATACAAGCTACATATCATTAATAGCTATGGGTTTGGCAATAAAAATCTTCCTTTGTTCACGGTGCTTTGTTTCATTTCTCTTCACTCTTCTCCTCACCTTACCTGCTTTCATAACAATGTTTTTTAAATCCAAAATAGTCTTTTATTAAACTCTATGTTCCAATATAGGCAAAAAAGTATCATCAGCATAAGTCCTGGTTCTCCGGGGACCAACTACTATTATACATCTTGTCAAAGCAAGGTTGAGGAATACCAGTATGGATGTTAATATTTGCAACAAGTAACAGTAGGGCAAAAAAAGCCTGATGTATCCCAGAAGAACGTAAAAGAAAACACCTCCCTGTTCAAGCAGTACCTACACACACAAGAGATCAACAATGGTCAGAAACCCTCTGTTCTGCATCCTGATAAAGAAGACTGGCTGTCCCCCAGGGGCCTGCAGAAGAGGAGATGAATGTGTAATGTGAATTCTGCCTTCAATTTATGGCTTAATTTTCAAATAACTGGAAATAAAACATGAAGAGGAATATCACCCACAGAGATTACTCTGAACTCTGCTTTCTGTCACTTTCCTACAGCTTTCGTTTATCTCTGTCAGCACAGAAAGCTTTCTGAATATGCCTGTACTATACATTGGGCCATACTTATTCCCAAGGCTAGGTTTGCCCACCGTCTATATCTGCTCAAGCCCATACGTCTGCTGTCCTCCACAGCCAGAAGCCTGAGCTCCACGTGCTCACTCATGGGCTATACACAGCTCACATTTGCACAAAGCCATATATAGTGAGGCACAGCCTACCATAACATAGACCAAATATAGGGGTTTAAAGCACTTTTCATCTGACATTTTTAGAAGATGCCCAGAGTCTTGCCTTTCAAACCCCTGGGCAATATTTGGGGGGAGACAGGAGGGTAGTGAAGCAGGTCACGGGGCTTAGACCATCTATTGCCTTGACTTCAGCATGTCTCACTCATCTCCCCTGACTGCATTACTAGATCTGTTCAATTTTCTACTAGTTCTAGAAAATGTAGTTAGGTCAGTGTAGAACAATCATCAATGTTTTTATCACCATGTTGTCCAGCAGGTTGAAGAGGACAACGTTTTTATTGCTAATGTTCATGTGATTGCAATTCTGTAATTGCTGCCTTCAGTCACGTTGGGGAACAGAGAAATCTGGGGCAGAATGCAGTTGAAAAAGGTTTGCATGGTTCAGTTTCTCAGCAGTATGTGTTCCTTCTCACTCATGCCTGCCACAGGAGGAAAGACAATACAAAATAAAAGCTAACTGAAGCTGCTGTTTTCAGATGGAAAGTTAGCATCATGTATTTGTCTTTACTTAAGCTAGCGATGCTTCCTGAGTTTCCAAAAGCAGAATTCACTCTGTCAGCAAAACAGAACATGTGTTATTTTACATCCTTAAAAAGGAAAGTGGTGAATCCTTTCTAATGCTTCAGGTGCTATACTCATACCACCTAATTAATTCAGACAGGAAAGTTGCAAAAAATTCTCTGAGACAATTTCAAGTATTTATTTCAGCTTTATTATTAAATAAGTCATAAAGAGTGAGGAATTGACCTTGTGGTTAAACCACTGTCCTACGACTGAAATTCAGCCCCCAATTTGACTCCCTACATACTGGTCCTTGCTGTACATGTTTTCTCCACTAAACTTCTTAGCAAACCACATGCATGACCCTGGGAGGCGCTCAGCTCTCTGCATGCACCATCACCATCAAAGGGCCAAACCTTGAAGTGGAGACATGAAAGAGAGGACTGATCTTCTGAGGTTTCTTGCCTTTCTTGGGGAAAGCCCAGGTTAGACTGCAGCATAAATCTGCATGGGGCCACATAACTGACCACAGAGCTAGGCAGAGGAATCTAAATGCTCTCCAGATCAGAGACACAGAGCCAGCCAAATCCCCACTACCGGCTCCATCTATGTTGAGCACAGCAGAGCCAGAACTGCACCAGGAACATGGTGTTGGGGGCTGCCGTAAGTACCGCTGCACAGTACTGACAGCTTGCAGCAGGGAGTAGAGGGGAAATCATTGCCAGAGACCCATGTTAATGAGTCCCAGTAAAAAAAGCTGCTTATATCTAAACAAAAGCTTTCTGATAACACAAAATCAAACTGACAGGAAGCAACACACGTTAGAATACAGTATAACACATGCTTTAGTATTTGTTTTATGTAAATTTTAACAGGCGCCATCCCCTGTGACCAGTTTGATAAGGAACACCACTCTCATTCCAGGACAGCAAGCTTGAGTATGTTTTCTCAACTTTTATTTTCTGCTACATTGACCCCAGCTAAAAATTTCCCAGCAAAAACACAATAGATGGTTTATCTCACATTACAGGAAATAACAAAAGCCTCTAAAATGACCCTGATTCTCAAGCGCTTTTCTGATTTTCTATCAGCTCTTTTTTCCCTTCTCACACCTGCTACATAGTAAATATTGGAGTTTTATAGCAGGAAAGTGTAATTTTTAAGTCACAATAAGGCTTTCTTGTTATGTTGTTTATTTTACATGAATTACTACAACAGAGGCCTTTTTCTTTTTTTTTGCTTTCTCTTCTATCATGGAGTTTCACTAGTTTACATCGTGATATACACAGACATAAAACAACAGTGCAAGAATAGACAGAGATTCACAGCAATCTAAGTCACAATGTTATTTCGGAGACAGCTGCCCTCCTTTCCTCGCTTCCTCACACACCAGTCCTGAAACATTCTGCAAATTTCTATGGGTCATTTTAGTATCTTGGCTGAACAAAAATCCATGGACCACTGGTATCTGCGCACTGCCTGGTCATAATACACTCTGCTCAGTTGCTCTTTGCTAACTGAAAAATGAAAGAGCATGGCTTGCAGTAGAATCAGAAGAAAGAAATGCAGAAGCCAAGTCCTAGAAAAGTCACTTCCTCTCCTGCTGAAGCAGAAAGAAAAGATATTTTCTGCCATTCAAATTATTTAGTCAACCCCAGTGAGCTTTTCCGCCATTACACAATAAACACAAAGCTATTAAGATACCTTCTAAACAAAAATCTTGATGAAAGCACAGCCTGGAATAAATAAATACCAATCAGCAGCACAGTTCTGTCAGAGCCCCTCTACCAGGACACTTGCCACAGTCCTTAGTGTGCTTCCCCACAGACCGGAGTCCCGAGCTGGCTCCAAATTACCACTCCTGCACTGCTACAAACATCGTTTCCTTCCACCCAGAGGGAAAATGCTTGACCTTTCTTGATTTAACATAGGTCCAAATTTGAAATGACTCTGCAGCTCTTCATTGAGCATAAATATAAGTACTTTTGCTTTCAAGGGGAGGGTTGTTTTTTTTAATCTACTATACTTAATAGCTATCTTGAATTAGCAGAAAGAAGTGCATTACTTAAAAAGTGGTGCATGTCCTTTTTTTTGCTTCAATTGCCCCAAGATCTAATTTAGTGGAAAATTGAAAAAAATCATCCTCTCAAATTTCTTTCAGCCTTTCTTTTCTGAGTTTTCCATGGTCTCACCAGGTTGCGGCAACAATCAGGTTCATGGTTTAATGGGAACATTTCTTAGGCATGTGTTCTCTTTCTTAACACCTCACATCTTCATTGAGGAGTAACTGCTAACACTCCAACTATACTTTTTCCCCAGTGCTATAACATTTCAGGCACTCTGATATCACAACTGAAGTTTACAGAAGCATACAATCTTTAAGCAAACAGAAACACAGGCTTTGCAAGGCTCTTCAAGAAAAAAAAAAACACACCAAACAAAAGCCCATCAAGACACAGTACCTTATTATACAATTAGAACTAAAAGAAAAAATAAATGTTTATATATGATTTTATGTCTTGATTTCTCTCACAATTTCTGCATGCTTTGTAAGGCTTAAATAAGAGCCCTTTCAAACCCTATCCAAGAACACCATATCCTCCTGTGTATGGCTTTTCATTTTCTTTTCAACCATAACGTCTCTGGGTTTGAGTCCTTTCATTCTAAGACTTTAGTTCTTCTCTCCGACAGCTGCCCCTGCAGACTCCAGCTCTGCTCTAGTTAATAGACATTTATTTTCACAATTGCTTTGAACAATTCTAACGAGTTTCACCAGGTGTTTTTTCTTCTGCAATTTTGGTGTTCGGTTACCTATCCCCTGCACTTACAGCAGGGCAGTAACTCTCTCTGTGTGCCCTGGTGCTCCATTTTAATGTAGGAAACCCCATTTTTAGCAGCCCTCACCCTGACCCTGTCAGGGTCTAGGAACAGGTATTCTCACAACGAGTAAAGACACAATATGTTGTCTTATATAATAAAGTTCACATGTTGACACAAAGACACCTCCTGACCAAACCTCCTGGCCAAACCAAATACCACTGCACTGTGGATTTCCAGCATGTCAAGACCACAGGCAGATCCACATGCATACAAACTCACATCCCAGGTATACTTCTGTACGTACACATGAGGTAGGACCACCAATACGGCAGGATATGTGTCCTCTACTGGCAGCACAAGAGCAGGCCATCCCCGTGTGCCATAAAATGAGTTGGCAGGGAAGTAGGCCAGCTTGGCTTAACAGAGACCTCTGTGTTGGTCTAAGGAATAAAAGGAAAACATGACATTTGGAAGAGGGGGCAGGCATCTCAGGTGGACTACAAGGAGCAGGTGAGGTCAAGTAGGCAAAAAATTAGAAGAGCTAAAGCCCAACTAGAACTCCATCTGGCCAGTTCAGTGAAAGACAACAAAAAATGTTTCTTCAAGTATATAAACAACAACAGAAGGACCAAGGAGAATCTCCTTCCTTTACTGGGTGCAAGGGGAATGGTAGTAATAAAAGATGAGGACAAGGTAGAGGTACTTAATGCCTTCTTTGCATCGCTCTTTAACAGGAAGGTAAGACATTCTCTGGGCTCCAAGCCTCCTGAGCCAGAAGACTGTGAAGACCAACCCTCAATGTTCCAAGAAGACATGGTTAGAAACCTGCTTGGCCAATTAGACGTCCACAACTCTATGGGGCTGGATGGGATACACCCAAGGATATTAAGGGAGCTGGCGGAGGTCCTTGCCAAACCCCTTCCCCTCATCTATCAACAGTCCTGACTGACTGGGAAGTGTCACTCGACTGGAGACTGGCAAATGTAACTCCCATTTACAGGAAGGGTTGGAAGGAGGCTCCGGGTAATTACAGGCCTGTCAGCTCGACCTTGGTAGAGGGGAAGGTCCTGCAGCAGATCATATTGAATGCTATCACACAGCACATGCAGAACAGCCAGGTGATCAAACCCAGTCAACATGGGGTTATAAACAGCAGGTCCTGCCAGACTAACCTAATTGCCTTCTGTGACAACGTTACCCGGTTAATGGACGAGCAAAAGGCTGTGGATGTGGTGTACCTGGACTTTTGTAAAGACTTTGACACATTTATCACAGTATTCTGGTTGAGAAACTGGCTGCCATTGGCCTGGACAGGCTGGGTTAAAAACTGCCTGGATGGCTGGGCCCAAAGACTGGTGGTAAATGGAGTTAAAGCCAGTTGGGAGCAGGTCATGAGTGGTGTTCCCCAGGGTTCAGTGCTGCATCCAGTCCTGTTCAATATCTTTATCAGTGATTTGGACAAAGGGATCGAGTGCACCCTTAGCAAGTTTGCAGATGCCACCAAGCTTGGTGGCAGTGTTGGTCTGCTTGAAGGAAGGGAGGCTCTGCAGAGGGATCTGGACAGGCTGGATCGATGGACTGAGACCAATGGGATGAGGTTCAACAAGACCAAACGCTAAGTCCTGCAGCTGGGACACAACAACCCCATGCAGCTTTACAGGCCTGGGGAAGAATGGCTGAAGAGCAGTGAAAGACCTGGGGGTGTTGGCTGACAACCAGCTGAACATGAGCCAGCAGTGTGTGCCCAGGTGGCTGAGAAGGCCAATGACATCTTGGCCTGTATCAGAAACAGTGTGGCCAGCAGGAAAAGGGCTGTGACTGTACCCCTATACTCAGCACTGGTGAGGCCACACCTCGAGTACTGTGTTCAGTTCTGGGCTACTCACTACAAGAAAGACATTGAGGTGCTGGAGAGCATCCAGAGAAGGGTGACAAGGCTGGTGTAGGGGTTGGAGAACAAGTCCTATGAGGAACGGCTGAGGGAACTGGGGTTCTTTAGCTTGGAGAAGAGGAGGCTGAGAGGAGACCTCATCACTGCCTACAACTACCTGAAAGGAGGCTATGGCAGAGCGAGTGTTGATCTCTTCTCTCAAGTGACAGGTGATAGGACAAGAGGAAATGGCCATAAGTTGTACCAGGGGACGTTCAGACTGAATATTAGGAAGAATTTCTTTACTGAAAGGGTGATCAGGTGCTGGAACAGGCTGCCCAGGGAAGTGGTTGAGTCACCATCCCTGGAGGTGTTTAAAAAACTGGTAGTTGAGTTTTTGAGGGACATGGCTTAGCAGATTATGGGTGCAGTTGAACTCGATGATCTCAAAGGTCTTTTGCAACCGGAAGATTCTATGATTTGATTCTCTTGGAGGACTCGTTTGAGCCAGGGGTACTGTTGGGGTGCACAACCTGGGCAGAGGTGCCTTAGCACCATTCCAGCCCAGGACACCAGGTAGCACCAGCAGTCAAGGCAATGCCACAAGGCATGTGTTCCTGAGATACATGTTGAGGAGGTGCCCAGTGGGGGCCAGCTGAGGAAACTGGCAGGCCAGTGTCTGGGACAACACAAGGCTTGTGCATGCTGTCATGACCCAGAAGGCATAAGTAAGCCACTGAAAGGCAGCCGCCTGTCCCAGTATGCTAATTACCACCTTAAAAAGCATAGAGGATCCATGCCTGCATCCCCTAGTCTTTGCAACACTGTCATTTAACTCACACCTCTAGTTTTTATTTCTCCCAATTTTGGTCCCAGGAATCTCTCCCTTGTGCCTCTCTAGCCTTTTTCTGTTTCCCCTCCTGTATGGCTCTGACCCATTGGGTTGAGTCTTACCTTTACATGCTGGCAACTGCATTTGCTCTCCCTACTCTGCTTCCAGGCCATCTGCTCACCCCTGCTTTTGTTTTGCATTCCTCTCCCTTGTGCTGTTTCCCAACATCTCCATCTCCTGGAGACATAACACACAGCATGTGACTAAACATTTTTTTTTTCCTCACTGCCTACAAAAATTATCAACATCTTCTGGTTGATCCACAGGCTTCACGGAACTTCAGACTGTGAACTCAAGGCTTTTGGACAGGGGGTAGGACCTGTGGATTAAATTTTAAGGAGTATTCACAATGTGGCTGAAATAGCAGAACCAGGCAAATATCCCAGTGGGAACTGCTAACGGGCATTTATTCCTAGTTATGCTTTAATTAAGAGTTTTGTTTCCATTGCTCTTGTAATGGAAACAAGTTGCAAGGCCCTACATTTTGATCAACTTTTACAGATGGAAAGGGGTGACATTAACATATAGCAGCCAATTTCAGCTACCAATTCCATCTGATTCCTGCCAGCAGTGTCCCGCGACAACAACAGTCGCTGTTATACATCACTGTGGGACAGCTCTGGTGCCAGATGATGTGATATAGCCCTGTTTTCAGGGCACCGGGAACTCTTGGAGCAGCTGAGCTGTGGCGGAGCCCGACTCTGCAGAACCATGCGTGAAGCCACCATAAGAACGTCCGCATCCATCAGGGACAACTGTAAGGACAAACATGCTTCCCTTAAAGCACAGTAAAGGCGAAGGTGAAAACATGAGCATAGCTTGGGACAGCAAGCCACAAGAAACGCGTGGCAAATTCCTCTGTAGCTCACATGGAATCATAGAATCATGTGTTTGGGAAAGACCTTTGAAGTCATTGAGTCCAATGGCACCTGCCCACCACTAAAACAGAGCCCTGAGCACTTCATTCTCCCATCTTTTGAACACCTCCATCCCCTCTCAGGGCAGCTGTTCCCGTGCCTGAGAGCCCCTTCGGGGAAGAAATATTTCTGATGTCCAGCCTGAGCCTCCTCTGGTGCAACTTGAGACCATTCCCTCTCGTCCTGTCACTTGGGAGAAGAGACTGACATCCACCTCGCTGCAGGCTCCTTTCAGGGAGCTGTGGACAGTGATTCACGATTCCCAAGACTGTTTAGCTCGCATCCCTCCCGCCTTCCCAGGGCGCCCCCGCGGCGCCCCCGCAACAGCCGCGCTTCGCTCAGCAGGGAGGAAACGGGTCTCTCTGAAACAACGCGCTGTTAAGCCACTGAGACGCTTTTCCCACCGCGCACGAAGGACGGACCGCCGCTACCACCCCCAGCCCGGGCACTGAGCGGGCCGCCACACACCGGGTCCGCCTCGCCCTGAGGGGGCTGGACTGGCCGGGCGAGCCCGTTCTGAATGCGAAAGACTGCATCGCGCACCATACCCTTTCCCCTCCCAACCCCCCGGAACTTCCCGCCCTTCCGCCGCGCACGGACGTGACGGCCCCGCCGCCGCCGTGGCGCCTGCGCAGCGTGCTTGGCGCCTGCGCGGCGCGGGCTGGTTAGGCCTGTCCCCGGGTGCAGCTGGCCGCGTCTCCCGTGCTTGAGCGGCCGCGGCCTGGGCCTCGGCCTAGGCCTCCCTGCCGCGCCCCGGCATGGCGGCGCCCTACGGCGGGCAGGCCCTGGCCGGCGGCGGCGCGCTGGGGCCAGTGGATGTGCCCAGCGCCCGGTACCTGCGGGGGACTGGGGGGAGAGCGGTCGCAACGCTGGGAGAGGGGAATGAGGGGGACCCCGCCTCGAGGGAGCAGCGGGCAGAGCCCTGCGGGACGAGGGGAGCCGTCAGGGGCTCTACTGCCCACCGTTGTCTGGGGAGCAGTGAGTTGAACCCTGCAGCCCGGGCGTCGAGGGGAGTCTTAAGAGGCTCCACGGCCTACTGTCCTCTAGGGAGCAGTGGGCTGAGCCCTGCAGCCTTCAGGCACAAGAGGAGCTGTCAGGGGGTCTGCGCTTCAGGCGCTTCATCTGTGGGCAGGAGAGACACCGGTGGCGTCGTGGACTGGGACGAGGACTGGCAGCTTGTGCATGGTCTCAGGTGCAAGCCAAGGTCTTGCTCTTCTGCAGGCTGACGCGGTATATCGTGCTGCTGTGCTTCACCAAAGTATTGAAAGCTATGGGGCTGTTTGAATCCTACGACCTGCTGAAAGCGGTGCACCTTGTGCAGTTTATCTTCATAGTGCAGCTGGGGTGAGTGCACAGGGCAGGAAGCCTCATCTGACACCGGTATGGCACACTTTGTCTGCCGTGATCTTTGCCAGTGTCATGCTTGTGTACCCTGGATTGTTATTATAAATTAGTTGAGGAGGAGTAGTCATTAACAATGTGTACGGGAAATGCTCTGTTTATAGCAGTGGTTTTCCTTCATATCTATACTCACTGTAATTTCAGAATCACAGAATATCTCAACTTGTAAGTGACCCTTAAGGATCATTGAGTCCAACTCCGTGCTCCTCTAAACCATATGACTGAAAGGTCTCATCCAGACGCTCCTTGAACCCAGATAGGCTTGGTGCCAGGACCACTTCCCTGAGGAGCTGGTTCAGAGACTGACCACCATCTTAGTGAAGGACCTTGTCCTAATGCCCAACGTGAACTTCCCTGACGCAGCTTCATTCCATCTCTTTATATCCTATCACTGGTCACCAGAGAGAAGAGATCAACACCTCCCACTGCACTGTCCGTTTTTAGAAAGCTGTAGGCTGTGTTGAGGGCAGGTTCAGCCTCTTCTTCTCCAAACGGGGCAAATCAGGTGACCTCAACTGCTTCTCCTCAGTCTTGCCCTTGCGACCTTTCACTGTCTTGGTTTTGCTCCCCTGGACCCACTCTAGTAGTTTGGTGTCCTTATATTGAAGCATCCACGACTGCACACAGTCCTTGAGGAGAGGCCACACCAGAGCAGAGTAGAGTGGGAAAATCACCATCCTCGGCCAGCCTTAACATGCCTGGCCCTTTTGACTGCCAGGGCACACTTGTTGACTTACACTGACTTTGCCGTCAACCCAAACCCTCAGATCTCTTTCCATGGGGCTGTTTTCCAGTCTCTCATCCCCCAGTTTGTACATATAGTCCCAAGTAGAGAGGCCAGCACTTGCTGTTGATAAATTTCATACAATTGGTGATTGCCCAGCTCTCTTGTATATGCAGATCTCTCTTTAAGGTCTCTGTCCTGAAGAAACTTAAATTATTTTACTAATTTAAAATTGACCATTGTATGACAGTGTCCAAATTTTCTTAAGGGTGTAGAAGGCAAGCTTTCTTCTCTATAATAAAAGACATGGTATGTTTCTCCTCAAAACTTCGGAGATCAGTTATTGTGATTTTGTAAATCAGAGGTAGACTTCTCTTTAGCCATTTTCTGAATAACTTTCATTTAAAATTTACTAGAACTGAAATTCACTTATCATCTGGGACGTATAGTGTAGCAGGGAAATTAAAACCAGTGAGTGTGGTCTTTTTAATGAAAGATGTAGAGGAATCTGTTTTGTCAGCGGAGCCTGATGGGAGAGATATAGTTATTTAGAGCTGGTTTGAATAAAAAGCTAATTGCTAATACAGAAACTTTTTTTCTTTTAACAGGTCTGCAGTTTTTATGGTTTTCTTTCAAAAACCATTTTCTTCTGGAAAAGTGGTAACCAAGCGTCAGGTGAGTTGACGTGTGTAGTAGTGATTCACATCTTTGTAGATATTCTTGGCAACATGGCTTTTGACAAAAATGAAAGCAGAACAAAGGTTACGGCAATCAGAAAATGTGATTGCCATTTCCAGAAGTGTGTAACTAACTGTGTCTAGTGCACTATTAAAAAAACCCAGCATTTTTAGGTTTTGTCAGCTCCTTTTGATAGTATTGTGATGAGATTGGTCCTTGGCTCCATATGAACATCTGTTTTGAGAACAGATTTTCAAAAGGAGCTCAGTCTGCTTACTCAACAGCAGTTTCAAAGGGTTGTTTCTAGACTGCCAGAATATCAAAGCGCTCCAGTGGTGTTGCCCATGCTAGAACAGTGCTTTCTGCATGGTGTATTTTGATGAAGAGCTGGTCTGTGCTCTTCAGACCCATGTTGAGTTCCCAGGATCATGAGATGACAGAGGTTGGCACCTACTGTTTTATAAGAAACACATGTTTTTTCACCTGCTTCATATATTCATGTCGGTTTTATGTAACTGTATTCAAAAACTTGATCCATGCACGTCATCAGTATATGTGCTAAGTATCTGAAGGATAGCCTCAGAAGTGTTCCAAATGTCAACTGCATTCATGGTTAGACATGTATGGCAGAATTTTAAAGTGTGAGCAGGAATGAATTGCATCTTTGATTTATGTTCAGAAGAATCTGTCCATTTACAGTTTCACAACTGCTAAAAAAAATATTCTGGATTTTGAAGATGTGATGTTTGTCATTGGCAGTTTGTCTTATTTAATGTATTTCCAAAATTAATTCCTTTTCCTGAAAAACTTGCATTTACAGTTAATAATGTGTTGAATAGCTGAATTATAACCTGATTCCTAAAGGAATTTAGCATATGCATAAATATTTGTAGGCTTAAGGTCTTAGTCTCTTTATTGTTTTAATGTAGTTCTATAAATGTTTATCAGATATATATATAATAAATTACAAAATAGAGAGCATCTTTGACTGGTAAATGGACTTGAATTTTTTTCAGTGTCTTTTTCGGGTTTTTGTTAAAGAGATCTCAGACTATTCTGCCACAGTTATAGATTCTATAGTGAAGAAATAAGTAATTCTGGTTCATAACCTTAATTGTCTGGTAAAGTAGCTTAGAAGATAATCATACTGTGAATTTTGCAGAACTTGCAGAGCATGTGTTTTCCTCTGTTTCTACAGCTACTGTGCTAAAAGAAGCCTAATAATGAAGTGTTTATTTTGAAACTGTGGAGAAAATTATGATGAAATACCTTTCTTTTGCAGTGGATCAAAATTTTTAAGCATGCTGTTGTGGGATGTATCATTTCACTCTTGTGGTTTTTTGGCCTTACTCTTTGTGGACCACTGAGGTAAATATATATTTAGGGTAAAGCATATTTTATCTTTTTAAGCTAATTTGGGGGTTTTTTCTATCTTGCTCCTTTGTTTGTTTGTGTCTGTTAGCTCATTATGCCAGCTTCTTGCTTTATTCTTTAAAATTTTAAATGGATCTTTGCTTTTTTCCTGTGAAATGTATTGTGCTTGGGAAAAGCTACGTGTAATTTTCTGTAGAACTTGTAATTTTCTTCACTCATTCTTTGATGAGATGCCAGTGAAATTCTTAATAGTGCTTTAACTATTGGCAGGAGTGATACAAGATCACTGACTGTGGATTTCATCATTTCGGTAGTCTCATTAATGCAACCTCAATTGTTTATTTAACTTTTTGCAGTCCGTGGCTGGACAGCTGTGGGGTTTTAGAAGACCAAGGACATGTTCTGGGCAATCCAGAGCAGGAGGACCTTAGTCTGGCTAAGGCATAGAGATATCAGCAGGCCTTGCAGGAATGTTGTTGCTAGGACACCTGCAAGAGGAATTTGGCAAGATAAACAGCCTAGCAAGTGAAAAACAAGAAAGGGGGGCGATGGACACGTGATTGAAGCTAAAACCTTGCACAGGATCTGAAACTTACAACAGAGACGGATGGATAGTAGAGACTGACCTATTGTAAAGAAGCATTATTCGAGTGAACAGCACATGTTAACCAATCATTCTTATGCGTGAAAGTAGATAAGGTAGAGTATATAACCATTAGCAGTAAAGCAATAAACTCAGCTTCTGTCTGATCACATTGATTGTCTGACGAGTCCATGACTTCCACGTCGACAGACAGCTAGTACTAGCAGCTTGTATTCCTGTGCCAGGTGGATAGAAGCAATTTCTAGAAACAGTTTATTGCAGAACACAGCTTTATCTGGTTATATGCCTGTACTGTATTGGAATTGGGTAGCATTAGTATGTATACTCTGAGTGAATTCATATGTGCTTTTTGTTAGCACTACTGACTAAGTAACTGTAAAAGACTAACATTATACTTCCAAAAATTAATATTAACTTATTAGAAAGCATCTTTCATTAGAAAGAGGATAGTAAAGCTTTAAGTAATAACGTTTTATGAAGTTAAAGTTTTATCCCCTATGCAGGAGAAGGCATACCTTAGGATAAAGGATTTGATTTCTTAATACCTTAGTGCCTTTCTGGATGCTGGCAGTCTTCCCAAACAGAACAGGTAACATGGGCCTCAGCAGACGATGCGTAGAATGGCAGAAGCATTTGGTAAACTTGTCAGTGATTATTACTTTCTTGTTGTGCTCTGCAAAGCTCATTAGTTAGCCTTTGCTATCTGAAAGAGCTAGTGTGCAGGACAGAATTTCTCATTTTCAGCAATTAAGAGGTTCTGAGGTTGCATAAACCGGGAGACTATACACTATACCAGGATGTAATACAAGAGAATAGGACCCCTTTTTTCTGGGAACCTTTGGTTTAGAACAGGTGTTGCGATGTAATAATAATAATTCCATCTTAAGCAACTTAACATCTTGTTATGTTAGTAGAAGTAAGTGTGATTTAAAGTAATTTGTAAGTGATCAATTCTGATCTTTTCCTTGAGTTAAGAAGTTCTTTGTTTTGTGATATGTCTTACTGTCTGCTGCTTGATCTGTTTCTCCAGAGACCAAATAGGTTTGCATTTATCCTTTTGAATTGCAGTTGAAATCACAGGATATATGTTTGACTGCTGTGTCATTGAATTTCAACTGAAATAGTCTACCTCAAGCTTGTCCACTTACAAGTGAACATAAATGTTTTTAAGTGTTTATTTCACTTTTTTGTAGGACATTGTTGCTGTTTGAGCACAGTGATGTCGTTGTGCTGTCACTCCTTAGTGTCTTGTTCACAAGCTCAGGTGGAGGACCAGCAAAGGTATTAAAAAATTTATTTTGCCAAATGTAAAAAATACTGGATGCTATAAATTCAATATTTCTCTGCCCAGAACAAACAGTGTTTCAGACCTATATTCATAGAAACTGTGCTTTTTTTTTAGCTCAACTAGTTGTGGATGTGCTACTTGAAATAATAAATATGGCATTGAGAGAAACAGTGAAGCTGTTGGAGATCCATGGCAGACATCTGAGATTTTTTTCTGTTCCTAGGTGGAGAAGAACTTTGAGAATTATTTTTGCACTTCAGTATTCTTTGTAATGTGATTTTGAGTTCAGCCTGACAAAAAGATGCATGTGCTTATAGCAGTCCTGGCCTTCAGGCACTGAATTTCAACAGTACAGTCTCCACATGCTTGCCTGGCCTCTTCAAGTCTGTAGTTTTTCATATACCTTGTTTTTTTCTGCCAGGGGTTCTCTAAGTACTTTGATGTCTGCATGAGCCTTACTGTGTTGAATACTTTGACCCAGTCTTGCACTAAATCAGAGATCTATACTTGAGGCATCCTTTGTCAGAGTCCCATTAAGCACAATTTTACAAACGGTTCTCTAACTGTGCCTAATCAGCCCTAAATGGAATGAGCTTATCCCAGCACCTAGCGGTCTTGGCCACTTTCACTCAAAAGCAGTGATATTTGGAGGAAGATACCTTATGATAAGATATATACCTGAGGGTAGAGTACTTGCTGTGTAAGAGAAGTTCTGGCTTTGGTGCTGTGTTAGGCTGGGAGTTTTGAAATCTCTGTCACTTAACTGCTGCTGGAGTCCTGTGATCACTTTTAGGCTGTCCTTAAAGTGAATAGCACAGTCATCTGCTCTGACACTCTATGCCCACCCCCCTCATAAACTGACATGTTTAGGGCATCCAGCATGAAGCTTTTCGTCTAGAAGACAATTTTTTTTCTCCAGCCTGCCACCAAAGGGTGGATGTAGACCTTCAGAGAGATTATTTGTCAATCTGTGTCTTAGTAGGCCACACTTGGCAGTTAAGCTGCTCATCTAAGGCAGCGGAAACAAGGGAGCAAAAAACCTGTCCTGAGAACCTTTCAGCTTTCAGAAGAAAAAATAAAACAAAAAGAAAAAGGCAAAGAGAAGTCAGCTGACTTTCCAAATGTGATAGCTGTATTTGGCTTCAGAAGATGAATTGTAGTAGTATTTTTCCACTGTAGAGCTCAGTGTCTTGCCAAGATGATGAATACCAAAACTGCAGTGTCTTAAGTCAGCATAGTGAAAGCTCTGGGAGCTGGAACTTCCTAGCTACCTCTGTCCTTTCCCCACAAAAGCACCGGAGAGCTCTGCTTTCTCAAAGCCTTTGTGTTCTTCTCAAAGCGTTCTAGCCTTTACCTGCCCTAAGACAAAATTCTGCAGTTTGTCGACTACATCTTGTTTATAGCTTCTTGATGTTACAAACTATTAAATTAAGTAGATGCTTATTCTGAATGCAGAAATACACCATGAAGAAGGAAGCAATTGCGCTCAAAGTTCCTAAGCTTGTTAGAGTCGTGATTTGCCCTGAGCTATCTGGTAAATCTGAGAAATGAAATAAATGTAAAATTATATTGTCAACATCACTTAAAAAAAAGGGGGGAGGCCTTCATGTTTTTCTTACTGAATTAAAATATGCTTAACGTTGATGAGAATGGAGGGAGGGAACTGATTTCCTGAATTTTTTTACATATATCTGTTACAGCACATTATAAAAATAATTGGGAGTGCAGTTTTGGTTTTGTTTTGGTTTGGTTTGGTTTTGTTCTGTTTTACAGACAAGAGGTGCTGCATTTTTCATCATAGCTGTCATCTGCTTGCTACTTTTTGATAATGATGACCTAATGGCTAAAATAGCAGAACATCGTATCCTTTCTTGCTGTGCATAAGAACAAGTGCCTGTTATTACTAGAGCAGAGAGAATGTGAAGTTGAGTGCACTGAATTAAATGTACTTGCATTTTCTTGAAAGGAATCTTAGCTTTGAAGAACACTGTAGCATAAGATTTTATTTTTACATCTAAATACTAATACTTACAGATGAATGAATGGCATTGCTTGCTTTGATAACTTAGAACACAACTTTACTTTTTAAGTTGTAGTTAAAGGTTTCCTGTCATTTTGCACATATTAGACCACTTAGCATTGCTAGAAACAGTTTTGATCAGCTCTCCTTTTCTTTTTTTTTAAGAAATTCTAAATATAATGGCTGTAGCCTAAATGTGTGCAGTAAATGGTTGGCAGCCTAGCTGGCAGTCTCGTCCATGTATCTAGAAAGATTCACAGAATCATAGAATCGTTTAGGTTGGATGTGACCTTTAAAGGTCATCGAGTCCAACACCCGTGCAGTTAGCAGGGACACGTTCCCCTAGATCAGGTTGCTCAGAGCCCCATTCAACCTGTTCCTGAATGTTTCCAGGGTTGGTGCTTTTACCACCTCTCTGGGCAATTTGTTCCAGTGCTTCACCATCCTCATTGTAAACAAATTCTTCTGTATATCTAGTTTGAATCTATCCTTTCCTACTTTAAAAACATTACTCCTTGTCTTGTCACAAAAAGTCTATCCCCATCTTTCTTATAACATCCCTTTAAGTATTGAAAGGCTGCTGTGAGGTCTCCCTCGAGCCTTCTCTTCCCCGCGCTGAACAACCCAGACTCTCAGCCTTTCCTCACAGGAGACATGTTCTATCCCTCTGATTATTTTTGTGGCTCTTCTCTGGACCAGGTCCATGACTTTCCTGTGTTGAGGACTCCAGGCTGGACACTGTACTCCAAGCTGGGGTCTCACCAAAGCAGAGCAGACGGGGCAGAATCACCTCCCTCAACCTGCTGACCACACTTCTGATGCAGCCCAGGATATAGCTGGCCTTCTGAGCTGCGAGCGTGCACTTCTGACTTATATCCAGCTTTTCATCCACCATAACCCTCAAGTCCTTCTTAGCAGGGCTGTTTTCTATCCCTTCATCCCTCGACCTGTATTGGTACCATGGATTGCCTCAATCCACCTGCAGGACCTTGCACTTGGCCTTGTTGAACCTCCTGAGATTCCCATGGACCCACTTCTCAAGCCTGTCCAGGTCCCTCTGGATGGCATTCCATCCTTCTTCGTATGTGCCAGCTGCATCGCTCTGCTTCGTGTCATCTGCAAAGTCATTGTCCATATCATCGATGAAGATATTTAATAGTACTGGCCCCAATACAGGCCCCTGAGAGCACCACTGCTGGTGATCTTCATCCAGATATTAAGCCATTGACCACTACCCTCTGGGTGCAACCATCCAGCCAATTCTTCATCCCCTGAACAGTCCACACATCAAATCCACATCTGTCAAATTTAGAGAGAACAAGGCTGTGGGGGACCGTGTCAGAGACCTACAGAAGTTCAGACAGATATCATTCATAACTCTTCCCTGTCCACTGATGTGGTCACTCCATCATAGAAAGCCACTAGGCTGGTCAGGCAGGACCTGCCCTTGGTGAAGCCATGATTGCTGTCTCGAATCACCTCCTTCGGCTTTAGCATAGCTCATAGGAGGATCTGTTCCCAGGCACAGAGGAGAGGCTGACAGATCGGTAGTTCACAGGGTTCTTTCTGCCCTTTATAAAAAAAGGCGCATTGTTTCCCTTCTTCCAGTCACTAGGCACTTCACCTGAATGCCTTTCTGGTTCAATTAGCATGGAGAGTGGCTTAAGGATTGGTTTGTGCCTTTGCAAATGTGGCAATCTCAGTTCACGTGCTAGGATGAAAAATTATGTGAAGTAGCCTGCAGTAGCTCCAACAACAGTGGACTTCAGGCTTTGTATTTAAGCTGGCTAACACACTTTCAAAGCCACTGAGTAAACTGCACATGAATCTGAAGTAAGTTTTCAACAGGTCATCTCATCATAGTGAGGTGTACTGGCAAAAAGTGGTATATCTAAGGATGCACAGTAAAAGCAATCAAGGTGAAAGTAATCTTTCCCAAGGCAGGATGAAAACATGGATTGCAGATGCAAACAATATATTCAAGAATAGTATTGATTAATCCACTGAGTTTTCAGTGAGTAAATTAATTGTTCAAGTGGCGTCTAGTAGTTTTCTTCAAAACTATCATTATTTTAATATTTGCTGCATTGTGCTTGTCAATTGCTCTATTTTCTAAAGTTTAAACATTTAGAAACTGGAAAGATACAAACTATGTTTTAGACACTTCACTGTTAGGGCTTTTAGTAAAAATCAATCTAATTTGTAATGCTGTTAAGTATATTTTTTGAAGTCTGGTTGCCAAAACTACCGTGAATCCTGTCATGACTACTGTGCAGTATTTTAACAGTGAGTTTGTTGTCATGCTTTGAAACACTTTTTGGTTTTCCCCGGTATTTTTAACTGCCTATTTTCTTTGGAAATACTTTCCTCTGTCCTAAATTTTAAAGATCTAACAAACCTTAATGCTCAGCTTGCTTTCTTCTGTTTCGTGTGTTCTTCTGCTACCTCTACCTGTACTTTGGTTTAAAAAAAAAAACCATCAAATGAAACTATTCCTTAATTTATTTTTATTTAGCTGAGGGTCATCATGACAGTGCTCTTACCCACGTTCTGTATACAATCATTGCTTTCCTCGGCGTTGCGGATCACAAGGTAAATAACTTGTATTTTAGTAGGTTAATAGTTATCTTACTTTTGTAGGTGAGAATTTTACCAGTTTGAAGCTAATCCAAGCCTAAATCAAAACCAAAATGTTCAACATTGCTGTAATATGTAACCTAAAAAGTCTTACTGGAATTATCCTAAAGTATTCTGTATCAGTGTTCTGGATGTTCAAAATGCTGTGTGTCCTAGCTGTTTCTTGTTTTCTTTTGGGATCTGTGTTTTGCTGCTGCTTCTATCTTTCCCCGGTTTTTCCTTTATATTAGATGCTTGTATATGAAGACACAGATTCTAATAGTTCAGAAGTACAGTGCCATTATAATTGGTGCCGTGAATAACTGAGTAGCAAAACCTTAATGTATGGGATTGTCCTGGCTAATTGAGTTGTTCTTAGCTTAGTCTTGTTGCTGAAGTGGCTGCATTGAGAACTAAAACAGTAAAAAAATGTGGAGCAGCTGAGAAAGTTAGAGAGACTAGTTAACTGTGCACAAAGCAAGTGTGATCTAAGGGAGGTGGGATGCTGTGTATGTATCTTGTAATTCATTTGTGGAACAATATTGAAAGAAAATATTGTGAAGAAATATGATATGGTGCAATTAAAGGTAAGTGAAGTTATGAAAGGCTTAGAAGCCAAGATGACATGACACTTCTGCGGTTTACTGGGGTTCATGCTTGTTTTCAGCACTTTTTTAATAATGCAAGATGTGAAACTAAATTTTGTTTGATTTTCTTTTTGCTCATCTGCTGTTTGCTGTTGTAGGCCAGTTAACACTACTGAGAGTTTTAAACTTCAAGTCATATTATGCTGAGTGATGACAAGGTATAACCATGTATGTGTGTTACTGTTACTAACTAGGGTTACAATTACAGGAATTACCCTGTCTTTCACTTTTGTTGATAAGTTAAGGAAAGCATATTCATCTTTTTTCATGTGTCAGTTTGTTTGTAGTGAGGTATTCAGCTCTTAAGGAGTGCTAACCGGATCCCTCTATATTTCCAGGGAGGAGTACTGCTTCTGGTGCTGGCATTGTGCTGTAAGGTTGGTTTTCACATGGCTTCCCGAAAACTTTCTGTAGATGTAGGTGGAGCCAAGCGTCTTCAAGCTTTGTCTCATCTTGTTTCGGTTCTTCTGTTGTGCCCATGGGTCATTGTCCTCTCTCTGACAACAGAGGTAAGAGAACAAGTACAAAATAAAATAATTTTTTGTTACGCTTCTGCTTGTGAAGTGCAATTTAAATCTTTCCTTTAAAATACCTTTAATATTACCAAAGTTGCCACTTTATTTTTGTAGCAAGATATTTGAATTTTTTCCTCTATATTTTGGTGTAAATCTGTGTGATAGCATAATTTCCTCTTTTGTGTGATAGCTGTATTTCATCTTTCCAGCTCAGATATATCCATATGCTAACATTGCACAAGTGTTAAGGACAGTATAAATACAGAGTTCTCTTATTCCTGAATAGTAAATTGTTGTAGTTTAAAGATACGTTCACTCTGCCTCCATGCTTCGGGAGAGTAGACCATTGTTATGCATGGCATTGCTTTTTAGCAAGTGAAAGTATTTAAAATAAAGTACTGTACTGCATATTGGCTATATATGCCTTTGTATACTGGAATGTTGGGTTTATAGGATGAATTGAAAATATAAAAGTATTTATGTTTTGGTGGATTGCTGATAACATTTATAGTGAAAGTAAACTAGGTTTAATACTGCATATACAACCACATCTAATGGTGAGCAATCCTGTTTGAAACGTGTGTTTTGTTGCAGAGTAAAATAGAGTCTTGGTCTTCTCTCATCATGCCTTTCGTAACAGTCATCTTTTTTGTTGTGATCCTGGATTTCTATGTGGAGTCCATATGCTCTGTCAAGATGGAAGCTTCCACGTGTGCTCGATATGGATCCTTTCTTATTTTCATTAGTGCACTGCTTTTTGGCAACTTTTGGACACATCCAATAACAGACCAGCTTCGAGCTATGAACAAGCCACCACATCAGGAAAGCACAGAGCACGTTCTTTCTGGAGGGGTGGTAGTGAGTGCTGTCTTCTTCATTTTATGTACGTATTTTTACTTGTCTTAATAAATCTATTTTCCACGTGACTGGGAAGCCAATCAGAAAATGGATGTATGCAGAATCAAAATGGATGAGCCTTTATGAATTCATTTGTATAAAAAGAGTCTGCATCTATGCTTTTTTACTGTCTGTCTACAAAAACCAAGAACGTAATAGATCTGTTCTATTGTGGAAATGATGAACTAATCTTACATAGCAGTGAAATCTAATGATAAATCTCAAGATGAAGTTGACAATCACTTTGCTGCCTGCAAATTTCATGTAAGCTGTGAGTGCTGATAAAACATAGTTTAAAAAGCTGTGAAGCTTAGAAACAGCAACAAAAACTTCAGTACTTTCCTTGCAGCTGCCAGCATCCTGTCCTCCCCCTCCAGGAAAGGGCAGAAGGGTACCCTTATTGGCTATTCCCCTGAAGGCACTCCTCTCTATAACTTCATGGGCGATGCGTTACAGCAGAGCTCTCAGTCATTACCCCGGTTTATTAAGGAGTCACTGAAACAAATCCTTGAGGAGTATGATTCGAGGCAGATCTTCTATTTCTTGTGCCTAAATCTGGTAAGTGCATGTTTTTTATTTCTAAACCCAATCACAGTAGTACATGCATAGTACACTATCTATGTTCTTTAAGAAGTACCCATGGTTGTTTTTATAGTGACCCTTGACAGAACAGTTTCATTATATGGAATGTTAAAGTAGAAGATTCTTCTGCTAATCTTACAAGTGGCAATGTCAGTTTGATTAGTTGCCACAGTGTGGCACTTGGTTCTATGTGTAACTGTTATACCAGAAAGTAAATACTTATGCGTTTAGTATTGAGGTATCTCAATGTTACCAGAAGATAAGCTGAAACTAACAAAGCCTTCAAGGATCAGGACAATAAAATAGCGTGGGATTGATTAGTGTCATTGTGGATTGGGCCACAAGTTTTGCTTCTAGCTTCTCTTCTTTTTTTGAGTAAGATAAGATCACGCAGTAAGCAAGATATGATAGAACATCATTGGCAAAGATATGTCTTGGCAATTATCCAAGTAAACAGGTTGAAACTTGACGTATCCATGATAACTTTGAGGAATTATGGAAGTTATGGAATGTGAAAGCTGAGAAAGAAAGTTTATAGGCAGACCAATTAATAATAGTAAATCATACAGAGAAAATGTATGTATTAGAAGTGTTTCCTTGTGTACCCTTCTCATAACTAATTCCTAAGATTTAAACAGTCAGCTAACTGGTGAAGAAAATTTTTACAGAAAAGGTATATAGACAGCATTGCTTTTACACAAAGCATAGATCAAAGTTGTTACATTGTTTAATGATATATTTAAACTTTGTCTTTGCAATGTTCATTTGAAATTCTAAATGAAAACTTAAATTTATTCTTCTAGAGGGTTGTTCACTTGTGTCCTAAGTGTTTGGAATGGTAGGTTCAAAAATGTCTCTTCATAGACTTGGAATGTATCACTTTCATTTGATTGGAGGAGAGAGAAAATAGAAATACACTGAATGTTCCTTTGAAAACTATCAAGTGTCCTATAGCAAGAGTTTCCTTCTAGCTACAGAGGCATAAAATTACTAGTTAATCTTCAAGGAAAAATTAAAACTCTCTTTTGTTTTAGGCTTTCACGTTTGTGGAGCTTTTTTACGGAGTATGGACCAATAGCCTTGGTCTTATTTCTGATGGATTTCACATGCTTTTTGATTGTTCTGCATTAGTGATGGGGCTTTTTGCAGCTTTGATGACAAGATGGAAAGCAACTCGCATATTTTCCTATGGGTATGTATATTTGGTTCTTTAACAACTACCTGAAAATTATCCTACTTGCTCACTTTCAAAATGCTCTCCTATAAAAACGATTTGCATGTTTTAATGGTTCACGCTTCTGTGGTTTTTCTGCTATGTCTCTTCTGTTCCACTTGTGCATGCTATTCCCCTCTTATCCCTGCAAAGTGTCTGAAATTTAATTTTGTTTATCTCTGCGAATAAGTCTTTATCACTGTGAATATTACTTAGAAATTGCCTTACCCTATATGTATATGTCATAGTGAAAGATGCGTTGAAAGTTAGTGTTTAAATGAGAATCTCAATTCTGCTGACATAATCAAAATTTGTATCATTAAATTGCATTGCGATTTAGTTTGAAGCCCTGAATGTGCAGTATATATGAAAAAATAGTTACATTTTGTACCTTTATACTGTTGGTGTTTGGACTGTTGCTACCTCTTGGTCAGAAATAAATAACCCAGAAACTAAGGCATGATTTTGTGGCATTGAGGAAAAAAAATCAAAGCAAACTTAATTGTGTATTAAATATATTATAACTGTATTTGTTATAGCCCTGAAATTTGTTCAGAGTACCCATTTTTTCACTCTCAGAAATACATTTATTTGCTTTCAGGTATGGGCGTGTAGAAATTCTCTCTGGATTTATTAATGGTCTCTTTTTGATGGTAATTGCTTTCTTTGTCTTCATGGAATCAGTGGCCAGACTGGTTGATCCTCCAGATATAGATACGAATATGCTAACTGTAAGTTTGTCGTTCTGATTGAATGTTGGTTTGCAGTTAATGGTTCTTTTATGTTCATCTTAATTAAAAAAAAAAGGGGGCTAAATTTGTGTACTCAAGAGGTCTAAACTGTACATTGACTTTTTAACATACTCTGATTTTAAAATCCAAACTATATCTAGTTTTAAAATTAAAAAATATATAGGAGTTGTTGTAACTTAACTATAACAGATAAATTTATAGTTTTTTCTAAGATATTACAGCTCTAATCTTTTTTAGATGGTGGTCTTCCTACAGTAAAAGATCCTAAGGAAACATGGCTAAATTATGGTCTGCTGTAATGTATTCACATGTCAATTATTACAGAAATGATTTTGTATTAGTCTCTGAAAAACGTCAAAAATTAGCCAAAACTCATAACATCATGCTGAGCGTGTTACTATGGCATAAACAATCACGAAGCTGTGCATAGCTAGTCTTAACTATACCTTCGTCTCTATACCTTCCATAGCCTCTTCAGGCGCCTCCCCACTTAAATTTTCCAGCTTCCATCCCATTGTTTCAAATGCGATAGTTTGTTTTCTTCAAACTAATTTTTTCTTTTATTATGGAATTCTGTAAATTTGGGATTTCATTTATCAAATTTTCAACTGCACTTTTTTTTCAGTCACATACACATGTGAATTTGTGTTCTCCAGCTCTCTTCAGTAACAAGGAGAAATATTTTTATATAGGCACAATCAGAAATGTGCGTTGCCAGAATCGAGGCCTGATTTTTTCTTTTTAACCTTAAACTTTTTCTCCATTTTTATTACTGATTTTGTTTCCTGGGATAAGGACGGGTTGCCTCCTCTACATGAGCACAGTCTGCATAGCCAAGGAAAGGCCTAGTAAGCCCCAAGAAGGACTTGTTTAACTCCTTTATTAGGTGAATTGCTCCTACAATTTGCTGTTTTTTCAAGAGAAGAGTAAAAAATTGGCAGACCAATAAAGTAACAGTTGCTGTCTTCAGTTAAGTATCATTTTAGATGAGTGTGCGTGTCTTAGAAGCAATATACACTATTTTTTTCCCTATGAAAGCAAATCCTTCTATTCAAACCACTTCATTTATTTTTGAAAGTAAATAAAATGCATCCCTCCCATCCTAAAACTAAATTTGCAATCTTGTCCTGATTCACAGATGTTAGGTTTTGCATTTTGGTGGTGGTTATTGGGTAGGTATTTTTGAGAGGGTTGGGGAGAACTTGGGTTTTTTTGAGAGGGCAAGAAAGTTACTTTGAAAGCAGCATGTATACTAAAAGGAATATGATGTGGAATACATATTAGAATAATCCTGTTGATGTTAATGCTTTCACAGTTTTCCTTAATTAGATGTGCAGTGTTTCTGATTACCGTGTTCTAGAAAATAAAAACTTTGATGTGTAGTGATGTTAAAGACTTGTGTCCCTCTCATAGCCAGTTTCTGTTGGAGGTCTGATCGTAAACCTCGTTGGCATCTGTGCCTTTAGCCATGCGCACTCCCATGGGTCTTCTCGGGGAGGATGTCACTCACACGATCACAGCCATTCTCACCACGGGCACAGCCACAGCCATGGGCATGGCCATTCCCACAGTGATCATGGGCACAGCCATGGGCATTCCCATGGGTCTTCTGGAGGAGGCATGAATACCAACATGAGAGGCAAGTACAGGTTATTGAGTCGTGACTGATATATGTGATTCCCAGTGGATTCCAGATTTTCAGAATTAGAGCCAGTACTATGCTTAAAATCCCTCTCCAGAAGGGATCTCACAGCCGTTCAATGTGGTAAACTTCAGTTTCTCAAACTGTTTCTTCATTAATGAGTTTAACTTGAAGAAACATTAACTTGAAGAAACATGGCTTTCTTAGATGTGGATAATACCTGAGGACTAATAAAAAGCATTAATCTTTAGTCTTCCTTAACATTAATAAACAGACATTGTAAACCTTAACTGCATAAGCTTACAGTTCTTGTTTCTACGTTCCATCTGGAAATGAAAGTACAAGGCTTTTATCTTATGAAGATAATTACCATGCTTCTAGGTATCATGTGACACCTGGTTGTAACAACACTGGGGGAGAGGATAAGAAGCAGAAGAACAAAGGCAGACCAATAATCTAGAATGTGCTTCTATTTGTGATTCAGGAGATAAGGTGATAAAGATGAAACTTTCTTTTAGAAACCTAAAATCAGAAGCTGAGAAGGGCGATACGTCTAAAATTTCAGCATAACTACCTCTTAGAGTTTTTTCCCTAGTTAGGAAGTAGCTGTTTGCCAACTACCTGGCTTTAAAAAAAAGCCTATAAAAGAATGAGGTTTTTCATGTAACCTTGTCATAGCACAAGTATTTTAGAGAATAGTCATATTTCAATCATTATTTTACATTCTAATTCAGTTGTCTGTTTTGTTGTCTGGAATTTTTGTGAAGTCCGCACATACTCTTAGCTGTTTCAGTATTCTTTCAAATCCTGACACATCATTTGTAAAAGTAGTGCTGTTGTTTAGAGATTACTTTTCTATGCCTATTTAAGTGTTAATTGAGAATGCCACCCACCATTAAAGCAGCATAATGTGTTTATTATATTTGATAAACCCCACAATGTTTCCGCTATTGAACATATATGTACATTTTTAATAGAGCTGTTCAACTTAAATCACTTAGGGTTTTTTTTTTTTACAGGTGTGTTTCTGCATGTGTTAGCAGACACTCTTGGCAGTGTTGGTGTTATCGTATCCACGATATTTATTCAGCAATTTGGGTGGCTCATAGCTGATCCACTCTGCTCTCTTTTTATTGCTACATTGATTTTTCTTAGTGTTATCCCGCTATTGAAAGATGCCTGTCAAGTGCTTTTGTTGAGGATACCTCCAGAACACGAGAAAGATCTGCATGCTGCTTTAGAGAAGGTCAGAACTAATTCTAAAATTTTTCATATACAAACAAAGAAAGCTGTAACTGGTTTTAATAATTATTAAAGTTAAGCAGTTCAGTCTGTCAGCTTCCTTTGTCTTACACAGCTTCATGTCTCAAGTTGTTTTAAATCTGTTTTGCAGAGATGTGACAGGATTAGGAGCTCTACCAATTGAGGTTGTTTCGCAACTAAAAACTTGCACTTTTTTTGGCTTTGTAAGTAGCTCATGATTTCAGAGAAATATGGTAACAGTGTAGGAAAGGTACTTAGTACTAAGAAAGTAACATAGCAATTTCTAAAAGCTTGTGACCTTTTAAAACCTGATGTGTACAGTTCAGGCTACAAGATTGTATCTTGTGCCTGTAATTCCAGATATTATAATTTGTCAGTATCATGATGGGCGTGCTGGTTCACAGTAGGTGAGATGGTAAGAGTAAAGGTGTTTTTTTCTAATTACATTTTCATTCTAGCCCTTTGTCTTCCTGTCTGCTGCAGTATGGTTCTACTTTGAGGCTGTACTTAGTCTTCTCTGTTGGCTCATTTGATGTTCCTGCCCAGATTCGTAGTGCAGACCTCAGTATGAACAAGTCCTCTCTGTCAAAGAACTAGTTACATGTTCTTTGAGGATGCCATCAACTAGAGGCAGCAGAAAGTTTACTGTCCTGATGGCGTACTGTCAGTTGGTAGAGAGGAAGATGTGTTCTTGTGTGCATGAGATAAATGGAAATTGGCTGGGAGAGACTTGTGTAGTGAAAGGAGAGGGAGGTGCAGAGTGGGGTTTCACTTTTTAGTGAGGGAAGACAGCAGTTCCAGGAGCCTGATGAAGAAGAAAATACATTCTGAAAACAGTCAGAGACCAATTCATTAGAAGATAGTAGGAGAAGCATAAAAAGTACATCACAGTAAAACAATTTGCTTGCTGTAAGTTGAACCCAGCCAGCAATCGGGCATCCACACAGCCACTTGCTTGCTCCCCCCTTTACCACCACCATTGCCAGTAGACAGGGCAGAGAACAAGAGCGAAAGCAGAAAAATCTGGGAGTAATATAAAGGCCGTTTGACAGGAGAAGATGGCAGAGGGAAGCAGTGCACTACCTCCCACAAGCAGAGTGATACCCAGCCAGTCTCCAAGCAACAGCCCGTTTGGAAGCCAAAACAACCCCTGCTTCCTCTACCCCAGGTTTTATTATTAAGCATGATGTTGTATGGCAATATATGCAGTATCCGTCTGGACAGCTTGGGTCTGCTGTCCCAGCTGTTCCCCCTTCCTGCCTGCCCCTAGCCTACTCACTGGGGCAGGGACAGAGTGGAAGAAAGTCTTGAAGGTGCCCAGGCATTGTTCAGCAAGAGTCAAACATTGGTGTGCTATCAGAACTGTTTTAGCCACACATTTGAAACACGGTGCTGTACAGGCTGTTGTGAAAGAACTTCTATCCGTCCCAGCCAGTCTCTGTATAAAAAACGAACTTTAAAACTTGATAAATTACAGGAAGATTTCATGTCTCTGAATTAAGTCCAGTTATGATAACTACATAGCTACTTATCCTGGATAATGAGGTAACAAATGTCCTAGAAATGGTTAAATGCCCAGATAGTATTCTGGATGGTCTGACCTTTGTTGTTATTGTGATCTGTACACTAAGTATTTTCTCATTCTATTTAGCATTGCAGTCTGGGATTTTCACTTAGTTTGACTTTTAGTTTCTAGTTTTTGACAGTAGTAGCAAAGTGACCTTTCAGTACTATGTATTTCTGAATATGGCTTAGCTGGAAAGCTGCTTTTTTTCCCTGTGGTATTTGCCACTAATATCCATGTACATACACAAGTTTAAAATGTGTTTTTAAGTTAATTGTTACTAATGTAATTTCTTTGTAGATTCAAAAAATAGAGGGAGTCATATCCTACAGAGATCCTCATTTTTGGTGTCACTCTGCAAGTGTTGTAGCAGGTACAATACATGTGCAAGTCGTATCAGACGTGATGGAACAGAGAATTGTACAGCAGGTATGGCACAAGGATTTGGACCCTAATGTGTTCATTTCTTACTGTGTAGCGCTTTTTCGGTCATATACTGAATTTTGAACCTGCTGTTTGGGATTTTTTTTTTGTGGCTAGTTAGCTGATGTCTCAGAGCTAGTATTTACTTTGCCTTGGAAGTCTGCTATCTTGGAATTAGTTGCGTAGAGAGTTGTTTGCTAAAACATTTGCCAGACAATGGAAAATAAAGATGTGCAAGGGGGGATGTTTCTCATCTGCTCCGAGAAAAGGAGGAGGGGGTGACTTTCATGCTGTAAACAGTAGGGATATCTGGATGCCAATCATGGGTTTATAACTCGCTTGCTAGTATCTGTCTGCCTTGGGGTTTTTTTTCCATGAAAACATTCTCCTTTCCTTACATGGGATGCTGAGAATACCCATTATGTAAAGCCACTCCCTCTGAAGCTGGTCTTCACTTTCCAGAAAACTGAACCCTTTATGATGACTTCTTTTTATTTGGCAGTATTTCAGAGCCAAAACAGTGCAAGTTACTGTGAAATGCTCGGTAATAAAAATATTAACCACACTGTGCTGTTCAGGTTACAGCAATTCTGAAAGATGCTGGCGTCAACAACCTAACTGTCCAGCTGGAGAAGGAAGCTTATTTTCAACACATGTCGGGACTCAGTACTGGATTTCAGGATGTCCTTGCAATGACTCAGCAACTAGAATCCATGAAATACTACAAGGATGGTACTTATATCATGTGACACAAAGTTGTGTTCGCCAAAAGAGTTGCAAATGCTGAAGCTATAGGGATTCCATGTTCGTATTACTTTTTGTCAGGGGATCTTCACATACCATGTACAGAAACAAGTATACTATATATTTGAAATTTTTTTAGCATACTATATTATAATTGGATTAAGATGCTTTTATATAGGAAATGAGATGGACTTGAATATTTGCTGTAAATGTGAAAATAATGGAAATCTTAAATACTGTACTTGGTGTTTATTAAACGGAAGTCTTGCAGCTTGTGGATGAGCACAGATATATTCCATACTTTCACTAAAGATGTAACATCATGATTATAATTTCATCTTAGGACTGAGAAACGGAAATAGTTTATATTGGAATGCAAACATAATCAACTGAAAAACATTTTTCTTTTCTTTGAAAGTAAGTTTGAAGGTTCTTTGAATGAAAAGAAACTATGCTTTTATTATGGGGAGTAAAAACCAACATGAAGTCATGTTTTTGCATGCCTTGTTAGATAATAGAAATAGACAGGCTTCATATTATGTCTTTATATTAAATCTGATTTCTAAACATAATTTTAATGCATGAGAAAAGTAGATGTTACCATTTTAAATTTATATCAAATTATTTTTTTAAGGAGGGAAATCCACAGGTTAACAGTGGGAAGTTGAGAGGGAGAAGAATTGCAGACACTTTTTTGTTTCCTGGGAAGACTCTGAATCAAAAAAACACTATTTTTTTGTATGAATAACTGCAAATGCAGTTTGAAGCTTAAAATCATTGATCAGCAAGAATCCTAGTACTCGTCTAAACGAGTGGTTAGCGAGAACGAGTGTCTTTCATCATTTCACGTATCACGGCAGTGTTATTTTGTCATATTATATGTTTTCTTGTTCTTTAGGATCAGTACTTGAGTATCATAAAGATCAGATTTGATCTTAGTGAAATTTGGGGGAAGTATAATATAGGAATTACATGATCAGGTCAGACTCACTACCAAATTCTATTTGAAATGTCCTTGAACGATTCTTCTCATGATACGACTGTTCATAACAAGCTGCATAGTTTCTCTAGTATCTATTCCGTTCTGTTCTCTGGCCATGCACTATCTGCAGCACAGGACTGACTTGAATAACTGTGGTCAGAGAAGTTTCTAGAACTTGCATTGCTTTTACATGGAGTGATAAAGATTGACTACACAAAACATATTTCTCAGCATCACATTGCAGTACCAACAGAGTTCTCAAGGCTTGATCCTGTTTTTTCCCAATGTATGCCCTTGGCAGTGATATTCCCAACCACTCCAGAAGGCTAAGGTCATTTGACTAACAGTGTTACAATTGCGCACAGTCAGCAGGCAGGTTGGTGTTTCGGTTTTGAAAACAATTTCAAACAAGAAGCTTCAGTTAATATTTGCATGTGCCACTTCACCTAACCAAACCTTAGCCCCATCATGATAGATAGGTGAAAAGGAGGATGGTTCATTCTTTTCAAATGAAGTTAGCTTAACATACTTGAAAAGCCTTCATGCTTGACCTAGCTTTCTCTGAGCAAGTGCTGGGTTTGTACTTCAGCTGGCCGCTGACAGGCTAAGGTGGCTGGAGACCATGTTAGATGATCATGGCAGTGAAGATCACCTTGTAACTCCATACTTCACTGGCAAGCCTGCATCTGAACATGCATTCTGCAGCTTTTTGTGTTACCAAGACCTATGCACGGTGCTTTTCCTGGCTACCCTGACAGGAAGACAACGGCAACAAATGTTGCCTATCTTAAATTCGTTTAACAAGAAGCCCCATCTGGCAATAATCCTCCAAGGGTCCAGCCTTCTCTCCCACACCTGCCTCAACAGCTGCTGCAACCGTGCTGTAACGGCAGGTTTTCAAATGACAGGTACAGGCGAAATGATCTGTATTTCAATGGCCGCTGCGGCTAAGGCGGGGATGTTGTCCCTCTGGTGGTTGGATGCGTGTGCAGTTCCAACAAAACACTCCCAAACGTGTAAAATCTCGCCCGCCCCCGCTGCTGGGGGATGACGGCAGCGCGCTCGGGGCGTGCTTGTACCGCGGCTCTAGCCACGGCCCCTTCCATGGCGAGCGGCCAATGAGCGGGGCCGCGGGCGGCCAATGGGCGGGACCGCCGAGGAATTTAAACGCGAGGCGGTGGGACCGAACTCCGCGCATCGCTGCAACCGTTTTGCTGTGGCGCTCCGGCTGACCAAAGTAGGTGCGGGGCGTCTCGGCACGGGGGTCGGGGAGGTGTCGCTGCTCGCCCTGAACTGAGGAGGGCAGTAATCGCTGCTCGCTCTGACCCGGGGAGAAAGGGAAGCGGGGAGCCGCTGCTCGTCCTGACCTAGGGGGAAAAGGAACCTCGAATCCTCTGTTCAGTTTGGGGGCCCTCAGTATAGGAAAGGCACTGAGGTGCTGGAGCGCGTCCAGAGCAGGCAGCGAAGCTGGTAAAGGGGCTGGAGCACAAGCCTTGTAAGGAGCGGCTGAGGGAGCTGGGGTTGTTTATCCCGGAGAAGAGGAAGCTGAGGGGAAACCTCATCACTGTCTACAAATCCCTGGAAGGAGGTTGTAGCGAGGTGGGTGTTGGTTTCTTCTCCCAAGTGACAGGACGAGAGGAAATGGCCATAAGTTGCAGCACAGGAGGCTTCAGATTGGATAGCAGGAAAAATTCCTTCACCGAAAGGTCTGTCAGGCACTGGCACAGCCGCCCAGGCGGGGAGTGGAGTCGCCATCCCTGCAGGTATTTAAAAGATGAGCAGATGAGGTGCTCACGGATCTGGTGTAGCAGTGGGCAGCTGCGATTGGACTTCATGATCCCAAAAATCTCTCCCAGCCAGGCGGTTCCGTGATTCCCTCCTGGGTGGGGGCGGGCGGTGCGGGCAGCGCTGCCCCAGTTCCCTCTCCCGGGCGGGGTTGCAGCAGGGCCATGTCCCCCGGCTCCGCTGAGCTCCCTGCCCCGCAGCGCGCCCCGCCGACCGCCGGCGGCGCGGCCAGAAGCCCTTATTTCCCCCCGGGATGGTTCTGCGTCCTCGCACCACCCTGGGGGACACTGGCAACCGCGTCGCCGGGACGAAGAAGCGATGTGCCACCAAGCCGCACGTTCCCGGAGAAGACAGCTACCGGGAGGTCAACAGAGAGCCTCCAGCAAGGACGTGCCGCCGTCGGCCCCAGAGCCCTGGCCCGAGCCGGGGCCACAGCAGGTACGCCCGGGGCGCTCCTGGCCCGTGTGCCGCCTCCCCAGCCCCGGTCTGCGCTGCCCCCGCGCGCCGGGCACAGCCTCACTCGG
The DNA here is from genome assembly GCA_033558185.1 of Dromococcyx pavoninus. Lineage (NCBI taxonomy): Eukaryota > Metazoa > Chordata > Aves > Cuculiformes > Neomorphidae > Dromococcyx > Dromococcyx pavoninus. The sequence goes on along the minus strand of JAUMJL010001132.1, from coordinate 3,429 downwards.
ATGCAGCTCGGCCATTGGTGGGTTGCGGAGGGAGATGCTGCCCGCACTGATCCTGAATTTCCTTGCAGTTGGAGTCTCAGCCTCAAACCCATGGGGAAACATTTCGCAAGTGCCTTATCAGTCAACAAGCTGTGCCAGCCTTTTTCTGATAACTCACTTGATGTGGAAGATGTAGATGCATAAGCTGACGATGACCCAGACTTTGGCAGCCACTATATGACTGAAGTCTACAATTATCTGAGATACCTTGAGGTTGGTAACTGTTGTGTCAGAACTTTACTGTCAGCACTTACAGAGAATGTGTCACTGCAGGTGAAGCTTGGTATTCACTTTTACCTGGATTTTCCTGATCACTAATAAGTGATCCCTCTACTTAAAATACAGGATTAAACTGAGCTGTTAACATAAACTGGTGCTGGTTGTTAGAGCAAAAAGCTAGTACTACTAGTACAATGCTCTTTCTAGTTAGCCTCTAGTAAACAAAGAACCTTGTGCCCTGGTGGCTTGCGCCCGTGGGCTATGCCTGTGCTGAATGCCTTGGTAAATGTTAGGGTGCAGCAGAGGCAAAGCACTGTAAACACTTCAGGTAAGTGACAAGATGTATTAATCTTATTCCTTCCACACAGGAAAGTCAACTTGTTAGACACCAGTACCTGGCTGGCCAGGAAATCAATGGGAACATGCGTGCCATACTAATAGACTGGCTTGTGCAAGTACACCTAGAACTCAAACTCTGTCTGAATACCTTGCACATGACGGTTGCTATCGTTGATCACTTCCTGCAGGTGAGTGTCTCTTGCCCAGTCTCAGGCAATGCTTTTCCCTTAAGCTAAATCACAACAAGCACTGATCAGCAACACCATACATGGTTAGACACATTACTCTTAACAAAATACAGTTGATCAACAAAGGGCATTTGATGTTGAATTTTATGCACAACATAACTCTCAGCTATGAACAGTGACTTGACAGTTCAAAACTCCTTACTCCTCTTCCTTGATTTGATCTCAAAGCCCTCTAATAGCCCTGCAGCTGCCAGCAGAGGTAACAGATGATGTACAGTTATTCTGTGTGTGCCAGTATGAACATCTTGCCATGAAACAAACCTTAGATGACTCAGAAAACAGCTTTTCAAGGTAGCTTAATTCATTCTGATAAATCTCTACTGCTTCTTACTACAGGACAACACTCCTTCTATGAAGACATTGCAGCTGGTTGGTGTAGCAGTAATGTTAATTGCCAGCAAATATGAAGAGATACATCCCTCACTAGCTAGAGACTTTGCCTGCCTGACTGATGCTTACACTGAGATCGAAATCTTCGCGATGGAGACAGTGATCCTGCTAGCCCTGGACTTCAGTTTAGGTCACCTTCTTCCTTCACACTTCCTAAGGAGGTCTTTAAGGCTTGCAGAGGTAATGCTGAGAACGAGTGTTACTGTAAGCAGTATCTGGAAAATACCATACTTTGCTATGGAAGCTTGTTAAAGTGGTTTAGAACTCCTGAGTACTGCAGCCATGTAGCAACGGAACCTAGTTAAGACCTATTTCCCATGTAGAAACATATCTTATTTGTCTGCTCTCAATCACATGAGCCTAACCACCCAAAACCACAGTTAAGGTGCCTGCCTGGTACAGCAGGTGACTGTTAGATTGCCGTTGACAGGAGTAGTTCTAGACTATAAGCAGCCTAATACAGCTCAGAATTGATCTGTTATTAAGCCACTTGAATTTCAAGCCTATAACTCTTAAAATGTTAATTAAGGATGTAGTTCTTCCTGTTTTTTCTAAACAAAGGCTTGGCAGGATGCTCTTGCCTTGGAGATAGTCAGTACTCCCCTCTGACTTAACTGCAGGTGGACTTGAAACAGCACACTCTAACCAACTACCTGACAGAGTTGTGCATTGTTGACTATAATATGGTTCACATTCCTCCTGCAATGGCTGCTTCCTGTTTGGCTCTGAATGTCATTAATAGGTGCAAGTGGGTAAGTCATGCTTGGCAGTCCACCTCCTAGTTTGGGACTCGGCATGCCTGTGCACTATCTTAAAAGGCTATTCTGGGCCAAGTGCATGCCTCCTGCTTCCCTCAGGATGTTCTTGTTTCTGTAGTGGCCTGTCACAAAGGGACAGCAATAGGGCAGTAACTCTTAACTCCCGTGTGAGACAGAAGACTGCAACTCTCTAAGACCAACAGTAGACGAAGAACTTAGTGTACTTGGATTATTCTAATAGACTTGTCTAATGACTTCTCTTCCTTCCAGACACAAGCTGTGCAATACTACATGTCATACACTGCAAGTGACCTGCTCCCAGTTATGCAGCACACAGCAAATAATGTAATTTTTCAGAATGACGGCACTTTCAAGCAGAAGGTAAGAATCTCACAGTGCAGATGGGGAGTATGCGTGGCTGTATCAGTACGTAGCACTCTCAAGCTGGTTTATCTGAGCCACTGCTGTCAGACTTGGATCAGACCTGCTCACTTCAGCTGAAGATTTCTATTTTGCTAAAACGGCATGACCAACCATGAACTGGCCTTGTTGCTAGGATGGGTGTGGCTTGATTCCCACAGCCTCAAGTGGGCTGAAATATTGTATGTTTATAAACAGGGCAGACTTATCTCTCTGCAGGCAACCAAGATCAAATACGCCTGCAGTGAATACGGCAACATTAGCAAACTTTTAGAGCTCATCTCCTCTATAGTGTGGAAGCTAGCCAAACCTCTAATGGAAAAAAAACCGTAACTACTAAGTAAAAGAAAGCAGGACCTTGACACTATGAGGCCCTGTGTATATCTGATGTATTTTGTTTGTATGTCTGTTAGATTCAATAAAGAAACTTTGCCTTTCACTCATGCTTTCTGCAGCTGAGGCTGTGTACAGCCAGAGGCAGTGGGTGGGCGAGCCTGCAAGTTGCTGATTCTCTGCATGAGTGTACAGGCAGGAGTTCTGGCACCACACCACTCATGCAGTGGCAGACAGAATGTCTGTCAGATGAGCCAGGCTAGAGTCCAGCTCTCTTGCCTTAGTATTTATTGCAGTATATTTTTTGTCAATAACTTAGAATGTTTTGGGTTGGAAGGGACCTTAATGCCCACCCAGTTCCACCCCACCCTGCCGTGGGCACGGACACCGCCCAACAGATCAGGCTGTTCAAGGCCCCATCCAGCCTGGCCTTGAACGCTTCCAGGGAGGGTGCATCCACACTACCCTGGGCAACCTGTGCCAGTGCCTCACCAGCCTCAGAGTGAAGAATTTCTTCCTAATGTTTAATGTAAATCTTCCCCCTTCGAATTTAAAGCCGCTCCCCCTTGTCGTTCCCCTGCTTCCCCGCCGGCCGGGGATTGGCCGAGAGCAGCCCCCGCCGGCCGGGGATTGGCCGGGAGCCGCCCCCGCCGGCCGGGATTGGCCGGGAGCCGCCCCCGCGG